>JAOPSE010000008.1:114678364-115878364 GCA_029449295.1 Zea luxurians
ACCTCTCAACACCTTTGATGGGTGACACCTTAAGATATACCTGATCCCCCACTTCGAATTGTAGAGGCTTCCTTCTCTTATCATGATAGCTCTTCTGTCTGGCCTGAGCAGCTTCCAAGTTCTTCTTAATGACTCTGACTTTATTCTGGCTTCAAGTACTAGGTCAGGTCCAAATATTTCCCTTTCTCCAGCTTGTGACCAATTTAGCGGTGTTCTACATCTTCTCCCATACAAGGCCTCGAAAGGTGCCATCTTTAGGCTGGACTGGTAGTTGTTGTTATACGAGAACTTCACCAAGGAAAGGCACTCATCCCAATTCTTACCATAGTGTAACACATAGGCTTGCAACATGTCCTCGAGAATTTGATTCACTCTTTCCGTCTGACCATCTGTTTGAGGATGGTACGCTGAGCTTCTAATCACAGTGGTTCCAAGTGACTTTTGGAGCTGCTCCTAAAAACGTGCCACAAACAGTGCTCCTCTATCAGACACAATAGTCTTCGGAATTCCATGCAAACGCACTATTTGGTCAATATAGATCTCTGCATATTTCTCTGTCTTGTGGGTGGTATGTACTGGCAAGAAATGAGCTGTCTTGGTTAATCTAAACATAATGACCCAGATAGAATCATGGTGTCGAGAGGTGTTGGGCAATCCCACAACAAAATCCATGGTAATATCCTCCCATTTCCAAGATGGTATGGGAAGGGGCTGTAAGGTACCGGCTACCTTCAAATGACTAGCCTTGATTCTCTGGCAAGTGTCGCATTCAGATACATACTTAGCGATTTCCCTCTTCATTTTGGTCCACCAATACAAAGATCTGAGATCATGATACATCTTGTTACTTCTAGGGTGCATGGAAAATTTGGAAAGATGGGCTTCATCCAATATTTTCTGCCTGAGTTCTGGATTCTTAGGAACAACCAGTCGGTCTTCAAACCATAGAACTCCCTTGCTGTCCTGATGAAAGCATCTGTACTTTTCCACCTTTTGTTCGAGCATCTCCTTAATGACTTGAACACCCTTGTCACCAATTTGTGCCATGATTATCTGCTCATGTAGAGTGGGCTCCACTAAGATATAATTCAAGGTACCTGAGGAAACAACTTCCATGTTCAACTTGCACAACTTGTCACACAGAGTGGCGATCTTAGTGTCCATAGTTACACAGTTGCATTGGGCTTTTCGACTTAAGGCATCTGCCACAACATTGGCTTTGCCAGGATGGTAATGCACTTCTAAATCATAGTCCTTGATCAATTCCAACCATCTTCTCTGCCTCATATTAAGATCAGCCTGAGTGAAAATATACTTGAGACTCTTGTGGTCAGTATAGATATTACAATGAGCTCCCATCAAATAATGTCTCCATATCTTCAGAGCATGAACTATGGCTACTAATTCTAGATCATGTGTGGGGTAGTTCTACTCATGAGGCCTGAGTGCTCGGGATGCATAGGCAATAACTCTGTTGTCTTGCATCAAGACACATCCCAATCCAGTGCTAAAGCATCGCAATAAACATCGAAAGATTTGGTGTTGTTAGGTTGTGCTAGCACGGGTGCTGTTGTTAGATGCTGCCTCAATGTATGAAAGACATCCTCACATCTCTGACTCCATTCATACTTTACTCCTTTCTTCAACAATTCAATCATTGGCTTGGCAATCCTAGAGAAATCCAGAATGAATCGCCGATAATACCCTACCAATCCTAGAAAACTTCGAATCTGCCGTACGGTGGTAGGAGGCTTCCAATCCATCACTTCTTGCACTTTCTCAGGATCAATTGATACCCCATCCTAAGAAATGGTGTGACCCAAAAATATTATTTCCCTTAGCCAGAAATCACATTTGGACAACTTAGCATATAGGCGATGATTGCGCAGTCTCTAAAGTACTGTATGCAAGTGCATAGTATGCTCCTGTTAATTTCTTGAATATACCAGAATGTCATCAATGAAAACCACCACAAACTTGTCCAGTTCTGTCATAAATACTGAGTTCATCAAATACATGAAATACGCCGGGGCATTGGTCAGCCCGAATGACATCACCAAATACTCATAAAGTCCGTATCTGGTAGAGAAAGATGTCTTCAGAATATCACTGGCTCTGATCTTGATCTGGTGATAGCCAGAGTGAAGGTCTATCTTGTAAAATACCTTGGCTCCCACCAACTGATCAAACAATACATCAATGTGGAGCAACGGACTCGATAGTATCTTCAGCACTGAACCTGAAAGACTCGGAGTCGAACGAATGCCAGCCTGTTATCTCAGACTCTCATCTTTCTTCTTCATGAACAAGGCTGGACATCCCCATGGAGAAGTACTTGGGCGAATGAATCCCTTGTCCAGCAACTCTTGTAACTGCTTCTTCAGTTCTGCTAACTCTGTTGGAGGCATCCTATAGGGTCTCTTGGATATAGGTGCAGTTCCGGGTTGCAGCTCATGCGAACTCTATGTCCCTATCGGGTGGCATCCCTAGCAATTCATCTGGGAAAACATCGGGGTACTCATAGACCACTGGAATCTTTTCTATGGGTGACTCTACCATGGTGAGGGCACAACAATGGGTACAACCCTGGTTAGGCAAGTACAATGTGATTTCTCCACAAAAAGGTGAGTGTATCTCAATGGCTCTTACTGCTGCATCAATTACTGCCTGATGCCTTGATAACCAGTCAGTTCCTAAAATGATATCCACACTATCCAATCCCAAGATAAGGAGGGTGGTTTTAATTACAAGACTACCAAATTTTATAGGCATATGCCTGTTGATATGATAGGTGTCAACCCTGCCTCCTGGTGTCGAAATTGTAATGCCCCCATTTGTGTGATGAAAAGGTAACTGGCATTTGGCACTAAATTTTGCATTGATAAAACTGTGTGATGCATCCGAATCAAAAAGAATGACTACAGGATAATTCGAAATGGAAAAGATACCAGTCATGACAGGTGCTCCCTCTGGAATGTCAGCTAACGTGGTGAAGTTCAGCCTGCCTTGCTTCACTTGCACCTTCTGTTTCTTGCTTTGGTTCTAATTTGAATTCTGCCCCTTCCTCTGCTGGTTCTTGGGGCAATTCTTGGCGTAGTGTCTAGTGCTGCCACAAGTGAAACACCTGTTGTCATTGGCCTAACGGTACTGCTGCTGTGGCTGGTTGTTGTTCCTCTGAACTAGGGGTTGAGAACGGTTGGGTGCCTGCTGCTGCTTTTGTGGTCGGATCACCCACTGTCCTTGCTGCTGAGGTCCCCTACTCTGAGTGTCGGACACAATCCTGAAGCGCTGAGGCTGAGCTGAAGGTCCTGCCATAGGGGTCTTCCTCTTCTTCTCTGCCTGGCGGGTTGTGATGCAGTCTTCCTGAGAAATGGCCAGGTTGACTAACTCATTGTAGCTATTGGCCCTGATTATGTTGAGACAGTCGTGGAGCTTAGTACTGAGGCCCCTCCTAAACCTGTCCCTCTTCTTTTCATCCGTATCAGCATGATAACCTGCGTACTGACACAGGTCACTGAAGGCTTGGGCGTACTGTAACACTGTACGACTCCCCTAAGTAAGTGCTAGAAACTCATTAAGCTTGCGGTCCATGATGCCGACGGGTATGTGATGTCCTCTGAATGCTGCCTTGAACTCTCCCCACTCAACCACGTGGTAAACTGGCTGCATAGCGAGGAAGTGATCCACCATGTTTGCGCGGGTCCGTGAAGCTGCTGGGTGGCGAAACAAACCTTGGCCACATCTGAACAAACTCCATTAATCTGTGGGAATTTGGATTCCACCACCCTGAGCCATACATCAGCATCAAGTGGATCCTCTTCCCGAGTGAACAATGGCGGCTGAGTGCTGAGGAACTCCTGATAGGTGGCCGCTGCTGGGGGACGCTGATGGTGATCACAACCACCATAGTGCTGGGGTGGTGGCTGACGCTGAGCTAACTGTCGCAGAATCTCATTCTACTGAGCCATCAGTTCATGCATGGTAGGAGGCGGCGGCGGTGATGGAGGAATGCGTTCATTCTGGCCACGGCGCGCTCATCCTACCATCTGAAAATTTAGGATGCTCTTAATATCCTACTTTGGAAATTAGGATGCTCTTAATATCTACTGCTGCATACTTCTACCCCAACCTCTGAAAGCTAATGGGTAAACGAGGCAACACTAGTCTCCCTGAGCCAGCAGTGTCCAAGCTAGACGCAGGCTCCGGCTCCTCTCCTCCCTCGATGTCAACATCCTCGTCGGCCCCTTCTGCCTCCATGTCTTGAATTTCCTGATGGTGCATATCCAAGTGCTGGTTGGCTTCCTCAAGTTGTTGCTGAGTGGTCAGGAGCTGATCCTCGAGAACCTCGATGGTGTTCTCCCTGGCCCCTACCTGCTCCTCAAGCTCTTGGATTTGGGTGGCCATCTGCTCCACCTGGAGGTCCTTTTCCACCAATTCAGTGGACAGGTCTACCACAAGGTCCTCCCTGTTATCCAGGGTGATCTTGGTAGACTCCACCAATCCCACAACTGGGACATTGCCTCACCTCGCACTGCTTGCAGACGATACAGGGCATTCATGCACCGCACCGTCAGGTGAGCAGTCTACCCCGGGTAAAGAGCCCACACATCCTTGGCATGCTCCACTCGGTCCTTCCACATTGGCTCGTCCTCCTTTTCAGCAGGGAACAAGCCAATGGAATGAGTTGATAACTCCAAGGGGTGAAAGCGACAAAAGGTCGTCAGCCCGTGGAGAGCAATGGACTCGATAGTATCTTCAGCACTGAACCTGAAAGACTCGGAGTCGAACAAATGCCAGCCTGGCTGCAAAGATGAGGCTCCAATGTCATCCTCACCCTACAGCGGGGTACCCAGTGCTCCTCGAACAACTGCACCGCATAATGGAGAGGCGTCGTATAACCGGCTCCCTGCAGCATCTCCCATAAAATGCGGGGAAAACCCTCTCGTGCAAGTCCGTCTGTGTGGGAATGTGCGTTCCCTCCTTCCGAGGATTCGTGAGAAGTCATCTGTGTAAGGGTAAGCATAAGCGAAAAAGAAAAAGAATTACAAAAATAAAAGGGAATTAGTGCTTGGCTTTCCCAGGGTTACATTGAGATCTTTTAATTACTGTGCCTCTTGGATTACATAGCTTTTAAAATTTCTTAACCACTTACTAAGTATTTATAACAAAATGATGCATGCATGCTCGTCCTAAGCGACCTCACATCAAACATACAGGGATAGAGAAATCTCCATCCATTATTCTAGTAGCCGGTAGGGCATATTCAAATAGCCACCTAGCTACCCATCCAGTATCCTAAGGCTTCACGTTCTATGTCCATCCTTATCGTCTTACCGATCTGTAACACCCCTGGTGTTACTGTAACTAAAACTCGAGCATAACATCATGAACATCAGCATTTCATGTGTTTGACACACTTAGAGTGCATTCACTAGGTAAAAATTTCAAACAAGTTGTATTGTTTTGATGTTTTGCAAATAGAACCCTGGAATAGGAAACTTAACCCTAAATAGGGATTAAGAGGGTAAAACAAGACCCAAATTGAGAGAACCCTAAAATTTAAGTAAAATAGTCATAAAATATTACTAAGAATGGGTTTAAGTTGCATTTACACCCCTGAGATACCAGAGACCCTAATTGAAACTCTGGAAAACCCTAAATCCAAACCCTAGGGGGTTTAGTGCAAAACTAGTTCACTTTTGGACTAAAGTGCAAAAACCATGGCAACAAGGTATCTTGAGTCACATGGTTCACATTTATGAAGATCTACAAGCTAAACCCTAGGTTTTGGACTAATTTGCAAAAAGACCCCATTTGTGATTTCACTCTAAGTCTGAAAATTAGTGTTATGAGCTCAATTTTGGAGCTTTATAACTTTTAAATTAGTAAGAATTTGCCCTAGGTCACCACATCAAACTTGTAGACCTAATAAAGGAGAACACCTTTGCTTAAGAGTGTAAGCACAGTTGTTAAGAAGAAACTGGAGATAATTAAGTCTAAAGTCTGGCTGTCAGAGACTTTAGGCATGAATTTTGGCATGATCCAATAAGAATTTGCTTAGGATTGCTATGTCACACCCGGTTTCAGAAGGCAAACCGAATGCGAACTATGTACGTGCCAGGATCAGAATTCACGTACACAGCGATTACATAAATGAACATCATCGCACAGTGCTCGAATAATAACATAAAAGAGTTTTAACTTATTACATCACAGAGTCATAGACATCCACATAGTCATCAACTTAACAGTTAAATCAAAGTGCTAGCGAAACGCAGTAAAGATAAGGCCTTCACAGGCAGCTGACTGGGGGTTGCCGCCAACCCACACCTAAAACTCGTCGTAGTCTTGGAACTCCTGGAAGTCTCCTTCCATGACTTCGTCTTCTCCTGAGCAGTGGTTGCAATGTGGACAACCTGGTGTTTTGTGGTAAAGCAAGGGTGAGTACACATCAACGTACTCAGCAAATGCCCCGTTTGGCTGAAGTGGACTAGCTTTATGTGGGGTTAGGCTCAAGCAGTTGCTTTTAGATGGTCAGGTATTTATTATTAGTGAAGCCAGGTTTTAGCAATAACTAACCCGTGAATCATTTCCTCATCGAGGAACATCATTATCATCATCGAACCAAAATCATAAATAGAACCATTGTATCTCGAACCATCTGTATCTCTAATCAAAGAGGATCCCAAGGCTGCTCTTAACCGTGAGCACGGTTGATATATCAGTTTCTAATCCTCTGCAGAGGTCGCACACTTTACCCATGAGCCGTGATTCCCTTTTTGCCCGGGGATCATGACTCCCCATTGATCACTTCCTAGGTGGTCCGACAGGGTATCACTACGTAGCTTTTACAAAGATTCCCTAGAGGTCATAGCCGCCCGTCAGGTTTCTCCAGTTTGATAAACACAGTACTCCTCCCCGCAGGAGGGTGACTAACAAAAGCAAAACGAAAGGACCTCGGCACCCCGCCTCGGCAGAGCAAGCACTATGCCTGGACCCCATTAACGGCACGACAGCGAAGCGACCACACCTCTAGTTCCTCTAATTAATTAGCTAAGGGCATCCCATTTCACCCTCATGGTTGCACTGTTATCCCGGGTGGTCTCTCAACGAACAGGTCCTTACGGAGAGGTACTCGGGAAACAGCCCGAGTCCCCTTAAATGCCACAAGTATATCATCATATCCAGAATAAAATCATAGTATCATCATTGTATCTCATCATGTTCATTGATTAAAGTAAAGCGCTAGCATGTAGCTAACCATAGTAACCCAAAAGGTAAATCAAGGACCAGGTAAATAGAAAGCTAGTAAATCCTTAGGTCGTTCATAGTATGCGGGACAGTGTATTATAAAGTAAATGGGACCTAATGGGTCAGAGGACACTTGCCTTCACCAAGCTGCTGCTGCTCAGGGTCTTCTCCTGCAATTCCCTCAGACTCCACGAACGGCCCGATATCTACGCGAGTGCAAACATACATCCAACATTCTTGAAATGATAGAAAACAGTACACCATACAACAGTATAGATCAAATAAATATACACGCGACATAGAATTCGCATTTATGACTACGCGAGAACGGAACCGAGGCGACTGATACTACGGTCGAGGGATATCACATGTATACTAAGCGAATATGAATTATAATATTTAATTCAGCTTAATCATATTAACGGACAATAATCACATGCCGAGTAAAATTACTACTTAGTCCCGATTAGTGTGTTGTTCGAATAACCGTTGCTTAAATATATATATATTTAATTAGCGTGACAGGTGTGAACAGCACGCACAACGCGTGCGAACAGCACGCGACGACTTATTGCGCGACGCGCGGGCGATGGCGAACGACACGAATGCATACGGGGTTAGGCGAGGGGTAGACGAGGGTAGACGGGGGGTAGACGAGAGTCGTCTAGGGGTAGACGAAGGGTAGGCGAACGTAGACGGAGTCCCGTCGACGCACTGCGCGCAAGCAAACGCGAGCGCGCGCACTCGTTGTGCGACGCACGACACATTAAATAATTAACAAACCGCGGCTAAATAATGACGTGACGACGAACAACCTATATTACGTTTAAACGCGAAAATTATACTTCTAAGTTAAATTTAGTTGACGTAAACTACTTGCGTAGAATATTTTAGATAAAAAGAATTATCAATTAATCGATGATTAATACGAGAACTAATTGACTAACGCGTACGGACGATAATAACGAAGTAAATAATTATTGCGCGCAGAATGCGCGCGCGACACGCGCGAACAGCGCGAGGGCTCTACAAACAACGACGACGGCGCGCGCGATACCCGTGATCACGTGCGAAACTGCGCACGCGAGACTGACGAGTACGCGATGCGCTAGGTGACCGTAGCGAGGCACAACGATGGTAGACGAACGGTCAGGGCGAGCTGGGCAGCGGCGAGCACGCAGCAACACAGCTGCGACGCGCAGGGGCGAGGTTCGACGGCGAACGGCTGCTACGGCGCTAAACGTCAACGCGGCTGGGCGTGCTGCGTGGCATGGGGACGGGTCTGAGCGCGCCGAGTGCGCAGCTACTCGGCCGCTGCGCGCAGGGACGAGACGAGGGCGCGCGGGGTCTGCGCGCCGGGGCACCGGCTTGCCGCGTGCTGTGATTCGCGACGGCAGGGAATCCAGTCGCGCGCAAAGGAACCGGACTGCATGGCACGGACTTGTTCCTGTGTACGACCAAGCATGCATACAGAGAGCATGGCGCTGGCAGATCTTCGGCTGCGGGCAAGGGATCGCGTGGGAGGACACGACGCTGGCGAAGGCTCGCCGGAGCAGCGGCGACGCGGCATGCAGAGGCGAACGTCTGCGGGGCACAGCCATGGCTGCCAAGCGTGGCGGTAGGGGGCTTCGCCTCGCTGGCCTAGTGCGCAAAGGCGCTCGCGCAGGTGGCTGGGAAGGCTTGCCGACGACAGGTCTCCGCGAAGGATGCCGCGGGGCTGGCCGCGCTGGCCACCGCGCGCGCCTGCGTCGGGCTCGCTACGCGTGCCTGCTACATGGAGGAACGACTGGAGAGGGAAGGGGAAGAGGAGGGCTCACCTCGGGGACGGGAGGACGGTGGCGCGGACAGCGAGCCGGCCTCGGCGAGCGCAGCAGGGCGGGGCGAGTCCTGGCGAGGTCAAGGCGAAGAAACTGGGCGACGGTGCGGGATCGATCGGTTTTGGAAACGGCGTGCGCGATTGCTCCACGGGAAGTTCGCACAAGCGGTTTGGGGAAGACATACAGTAGTTGCTTGGCTCTCTGGCGTGTGGGCCCAGCTGAACAGGCGGCTGCGGGCGCGGAACCGCCCCTACGCGGCCGTGCGGTCGTGGGCACGCATGCAGGCGGCGGCGGCGACCTCCATGCGGGCGAGCGATTGCGCGCAGGGGCGCGCTACGCGCGGCTGGGCGTGCGGCCTGGGCTGCGGTCGCGGCTGGGCTGCCTTGCGCGCGCGGGCGGGGAATTGGGCTGGGGCGCGGCGGACCGCGCGGCTGCAAGCGCGCGCGCGGGAGGGAGCGCGGCGCTGGGCTGCCGCGGGAGCTGGGGTGGGCCGCGGGAGCTGGGCTGGCGCGCGCTGCTGGTTGGGCTGCACGCGGTGGGCCGAGGGGGGGGGGGGGGAAGAGAGGGGAGAAAGGGGGCGGCTGGGCCGGCCGAGCTAGGCCAGGGAGGGAGGCTGGGCTGAAATCTGTTTTTTCCTTTTCTTTTCTTTTTCCTTTCTCTTTTCTATTTATTTTCAGTTTGACATTATGCACAAACAAATGATTAATTGAAAGATCAAGCAAACCATTCATCAAACAACAAACAAACAAAATAAATGTTTTCCAACATGATGCAACAACCATTGTTCCCTTAGGGTTTAACCTATTAGATTATACTTGCATTTACACTTGAAAATAACCACTCTTCTTCTATAAAAAGGAGAAGGAGGAGGTTGGGGAAGATGTGAAGAGAGAAGTAACACCTGAATTTGTGAATACGAGCAAAGAAATTTTTATACCCCAAATTCAGGGTGTTACAAACCTATCCCCCTTAAAAGAATCTCGCCCCGAGATTCAAGGTTGGTCAGCAAAGAGTTCGGGGTATTTGGCTTTCAGATCATCTTCTTGTTCCCAGGTTGCTTCTTCCTCAGAGTGGTGGCCCCATCTGACTTTGCACATTCTGATGGTGTTCCTCCGGGTGACTCTGTCTGCAAACTCCAGAATCTGCGTTGTCTTCTCTATGTAGGTCAGATCCTCTTGGACTTCCAAGTCCTCCACTGGCAACTGTTCTTCTGGTACTCGCAGACACTTCTTCAATTGCGACACGTGGAACACATTGTGCACTGCCGACAAACTTTCTGGTAGGTTGAGCTGGTAGGCCACTTCTCCACGCTTTGCTTGAATCTGATATGGTCCAACGTACCGGGGTGCTAGCTTGCCTTTGACTCCAAACCTTCTGACTCCTCTGATAGGTGACACCTTCAGATAGACATAGTCTCCCACTTCAAAACTCAGTTCTCTTCTCCTTCTGTCCGCATAGCTTCGCTGCCTTGATTGTGCTATCTTCAGATTCTCCCGAACCATTTTGATATTCTCTTCAGCTTCAAGCAAAATGTCGGGGCCAAACACCTGTCTCTCTCCAGGCTGGTCCCAATGCAACGGAGTCCTACAACTCCGTCCATAGAGCGCCTGAAACGGTGACATCTTCAGGCTGGCCTGGTAACTATTGTTGTAGGAAAATTCTGCGTAAGGTAACCTTTTGTCCCATCCTGACTTGTCTTGCAACGCACAGGCTCTCAGCATATCTTCTAGGATCTGATTGGTTCTTTCAGTCTGACCGTCTGTCTGCGGGTGATAAGCCGAGCTGAAGTTCAAATGCGTGCCCAAAGCTTCTTGTAGCTGCTGCCAGAAATGAGAGGTAAATTGTGTTCCTCGATCTGACACTATCTTCTTCGGCACACCATGAAGGCAGACTATCCGAGACATGTATAACTCAGCTAACGTTGCTCCGGTGTACGTTGTCTTCACAGGTATAAAATGGGCTACCTTTGTTAAGCGGTCCACAACCACCTAGATGGAATCATAGCCGGCCCGGGTACGAGGTAGGCCAACTATGAAATCCATCCCGATCTCATCCCACTTCCACTGAGGGATCTGCAATGGCTGCAACAGTCCGGCGGGCCTTTGATGCTCTGCTTTGGTTCTTTGACAGCTATCACAGATGGCGACATATTCTGCGATTTCTCTTTTCATGCCACACCACCAAAATCTCCTTTTTAAATCCTGATACATCTTTTCACTTCCAGGGTGTATGGAGTAGGCTGTTTCATGAGCTTCCTTTAGGATCAGCTCCCGAATAGGTTTGATGTCGGGAACACACAATCGGTCCTTGAACCATATTACTCCCTCTTCATCCTCTCGAAAGTCTTTGCCTCTTCCTTCTAAGATCAGCTGCCGGATATTGTTGATGTTTTCATCATCCTTCTGCCCTTCTTTGATCTCCCGCTCTAGGGTGGGCTCTAATTCCACTGTTACTCCTTGTGTACTGTTCAGGAAACCGAGACTCAGTCTGTCGAACTCCTTGGCTAACTCATATGGCATTGGGTACGTGACCATCATATTGACTTGACTCTTCCTGCTCAGAGCATCTGCAACAACATTGGCTTTGCCTGGATGGTAATGTATCTCCAACTCATAGTCTTTGATCAATTCCAACCATCTTCGCTGCCTCATGTTTAACTCTGACTGGGTGAATATGTATTTCAGACTTTTATGATCTATGTAGATGTCGCACTTCTGCCCATATAGGTAATGTCTCCATGTCTTTAAAGCATGAACCACTGCTGCCAACTCCAGGTCATGTGTGGGGTAATTTTTCTCATGGATTTTCAGCTGTCGAGATGAGTATGCTATAACTCTTCCTTCTTGCATTAGCACACATCCCAATCCGGTGTAAGAAGCATCGCAGTACACCGAGAATGGCTTGTGAACATCAGGCAGAACTAACACAGGTGCTGTAGTCAATCTATTCTTCAGTTCTTCAAATGCCTCTTGGCACTTTTGGGTCCACTTAAACTCAACTTTCTTCGCTAGCAACGCTGTCATTGGCCTAGCAATCTTTGAAAAGCCTTCAATGAAATGCCTATAGTATCCGGCCATTCCAATGAAGCTCTTGATCCCACGAACATCCTTCGGTGCCTTCCAATTCAGGATATCTGCTACTTTCTTTGGATCCACAGCTAACCCATCTTGGTTTATGATGTGACCCAGAAACAGGACTTCATGAATCCAGAACTCGCATTTACTCAGCTTGGCATACAACTGATGCTCTCGAAGTCTTCGCAATACCATCTTTAAATGCTCCACATGTTCTTCCTCACTTTTGGAATATATGAGAATATCATCGATGAACACTACCACAAACTTGTCTAGGTAGTCCATGAACACACTGTTCATCAGATACATAAAGAAGGCTGGCGCATTTGTCAAACCAAAGGACATAACTGTATACTCATATAACCCATACTTGGTGATGAATGATGTCTTCGGTATGTCCGAGGGTCGGATTCTGAGTTGATGGTAACCTGATCTCAGATCTATCTTCGAGAATACGCTGGCACCTCTGAGCTGGTCAAACAGATCTTCTATCCTTGGCAGGGGGTACTTGTTCTTAATGGTGACTTCATTTAGGGCTCTGTAATCTATGCACATCCTTTTGGTACCATCTTTCTTCTCTACAAACAATACTGGAGCGACCCAAGGCGAGGTGCTTGGTCTGATGTAACCCTTCCCTAACATCTCATCTATCTGCTTCTTGAGTTCCACCAATTCTGGTCCAGACACTCGGTAGGCTCTTTTGGAAATGGGGGCGGTACCAGGGATAAGCTCTATGGAAAATTCGACTTTTCTCTCGGGTGGCATGCCCGTTAGCTCCTCGGGAAACACATCCGGAAAGTCCGACACAACCTTGATGGCGTCAAGCGGTTTGGCCTCCTTACTATCAACTGAAATCTAGTGACAATCTCCCTCCGCTGATTTAGGCATCCTTAGCTCAGCCACTACTTTCTCTCCGAGTGGGGACTTCAATGTTACGGTCCTCTTGTCACAGCTAACATTCACTTCATATTTCATTAACCAATTCATCCCTAGGATGACATCTACCCCAAGGGTGTCTATTACTATTAGATCACTGGGGAACCCTATCCCCCTTATTTCCACCCTTATATTTGAGCATATTCTATCTGCTTGCACTTTACCACCAACCGAATTAATCCTCATGGGTGGCATCATTGCCTCTACTGAGATGTTATGCATTTCTACCCATATTGCAGTGACAAATGAATGAGTTGCACCAGTATCAAATAGCACTTTTACGGGATGAGATTCGACTGAGAACATACCTACTGCCACATCTGGTGCATCCTGGATCGCTTCGGCCTCCAAGTGGTTCACCTTCCCACGGTTGTACGCTTGGCCACGATTACCTGCTGCCTGTTGAGGTACACCTTGCCTTGCTGGAGCATTGGGGTTGGTCTGCTGCTGCGCCATCTTCTTTGGGCAATGCATCGCCCAGTGGCCTTGTTCTCCACAGTGGAAACATCCTCTGCCTCCTCCTTGTGCTGGGGCTGCTTGGTTGCTCTGATTTGCTGCTGGGGCAGGAAGGCGAGGTGCCTGGTTGTTCTGCCTCTGATACTGGTTACCTCCCTGCTGGCTGTTCTGACGATACTGCTGCTGCTGTGGATACTGCCTCTGAAACTGCTGCTGATGCGGACGCTGATTCTGATTCTGATATCCCTGTGGGTGACCGGGCCTGCCTTGCTGAGATGAACTGCCTCAGAAGCGGGGACGGCTGATGCTCCCGGACTGTGGTCCACTCATCTTGCGCTTCTGATCTTCCATATCCTTGCGCTTTCTCTCGGTCATGATCGCCCTATCGATCAGGTGCTGGAAGGTGGGGAAGGTGTGGTTCATCAGCTGGTAATGCAGGGGATCCACCAAACCCCTCATGAACCTGTACTGCCTTTTAGCATCAGTGCTGACGTCTTCAGGTGCATAACGAGATAGCTGCAGAAACTTGTCCCTGTATTCACTAACAAACAGGGGTCCCTGCCTCAGAGCCAAGAACTCCTCTTTCTTCACGATCATCAGTCCCTCTGGAACATGGTACCGACGGAAACTCTCGCTGAATTCCTCCCAAGTGATAGCTTCAGGGTCAGCATGGGTAGCAAGGTAGGACTCCCACCAGGACTGGGCTGCTCCCCTTAGCTGGCGGGGACCATACAGGACCTTCTCCCTGTCGTCACATTGGGCGGTGCGCAGTTCCCTTTCCACTGCACGCAACCAGTCTTCTGCATCCATGGGGTCAGCAGAATGGGCGAAGGTAGGATGGTGCCCTCTCATGAACTCGCCACGCTTATCCCGTGGCATCTGGGGCATCTGCACTTGCAACTGGGGTTCGGGTTGCTGTTGAGCCTGCTGCATGGCTGCCAGAGTCTGCCCAATAGCCTGCACTGCCTGAGTCTGCATCAAGAACATCTGCTCCACTGTCATCGGGGGTGGCGGGGGAGGCTGCCTCTGATGCTCCTCCTGCTGGGCACGCTGCTCTTGCTGAGCACGCCTGTTACATCAGCGCCTGTTGTCAGACATCTGTGGAAGACATTCACACATCAGCATTGATCTTACAATCCTTCAGCATAAGAAAAGAGTATACAGAATTCTTCATGACACTTAGTGAACAAAGAGCTTCACTGATCCTCATTATGATTCAACACAGCTTCTCAGATAAAAAGGAAAGTAGAAGTAAATGGTTTCCCAACTAAACAACTGACTTCATTAACATCACTAGCTAAGCCAAACTGCAGGGGGACCCCACAGGTTGGCAACAGTCATTACAAAGATTCAAATCCAGCACAAGTTCATCATAACAAGCACGTAAGCAGCTGATAAGCAAACTAAACTAAATGGAAGCAACTGATAAGCAAACTAAGCTGACTACCTAAGACTGAGACATCTGACTTAAGAATTATTACAAACTTCGACGCTAACGATCTAAGGATCCAGATCTATCCTGGTCTTACAGACAGGGGAACCATAAGTGTGGTGACCATGTGGCGGCGAGTGGTAAGGGTGCTGAGTCCCAACAGGAGCGGGAGAACCACCCTCCTGGTGGCGGCGCTCTGCTAGCTCAGCACGCAACTCAGCAATCTCCGTTCGAGCCCTGCTCAGCTCGTCCAGAGAGTGATCCAGCTCAGTGTTAAGCACCGCGACTAGGTTGACTGTGCTGCTCAACATAGGGTTATCCTCACCAACAGGTGATACAACCACACTCTCGGTGCTGCCAGTAGGACGGCGAGGGTAGTACCTAAGGTTAAGACCGTCGGCCACCCCACCGAACAAGGAACAATACTGGGAGAGGGCACGCCGTGCTGCATCCTGCATAGCCGCCTCTGCAGTGTCCCTCTCGGAGATGGAGTAGTGCTCCGAAACGGCCTCTGCACCCCGGAGGTCATCCTCCGGACGGCGAACTAGGCAGGTAGCCTCCCAGCGGTCCGGGTACCTCCCGCGACTGTGCTGGTAGACTACACAACGATACTCGATCGACCAGGTGTGCCGGCCGAAAGCCTGGCGCAGCAAGGTGTCGAGTGCGTCGTGGAAGTGACAACCGCGAGCGGCGTCACGGGTGATGGGTCGGGCGACCCACCCTTCCGCCTCCTGCGGCTCAGAGGACTCCGTGCTGTGGTCTGAGTCGTCGTCGTCGGGGTCTCCTCTAGGACCTCCTCCAGTAGCTCCTCCAACAGCCGGGGCATCCCGCGGTGGTGCAGGGGGCGCCTCCAGCTGGGGAACAGAGGAGCGGTGCCTCACGGACTCCACCTCCTGCTCAGGTGGGGAGGAAGAGCCCTGCTGCTCTCTGTGCTGACGCTGGTGCTCCTGCTCCTCACGCAGGCGGTGATGCAGTCTCTCCAGGTGACTCGACTGACCGGACACGGTGCGGCGCAGAGGACGCTCCGCAAGGCGAGACGGCAGGAAAGGAATCACCGACTTACGAGCAGTGTGTCTAAGTCGAGCCATCTACAAAAGACACCGTAAGCATAAGAGTAAGAACAGAACTAATATGACAAGTGAGTAAACCATAGACAGAACAAAATAAAATTTTAACAAGGTATAATATAGTATATATATGTAGTAAAACATAGGGTTGGTCGAGATGACCGACTTTTGAAGTAACATCAGAGGTCAAGGTGAGAGGGAAGGTCAATAGTCCTTAGTACGACCAGTGCTACTCTAGGTCAGCGGTCCTACAGTCAGCCTGGCTTTGATACCACTTATGTCACACCCGGTTTCAGAAGGCAAACCGAATGCGAACTATGTACGTGCCAGGATCAGAATTCACGTACACAGCGATTACATAAATGAACATCATCGCACAGTGCTCGAATAATAACATAAAAGAGTTTTAACTTATTACATCACAGAGTCATAGACATCCACATAGTCATCAACTTAACAGTTAAATCAAAGTACTAGCGAAACGCAGTAAAGATAAGGCCTTCACAGGCAGCTGACTGGGGGTTGCCGCCAACCCACACCTAAAACTCGTCATAGTCTTGGAACTCCTGGAAGTCTCCTTCCACGACTTCGTCTTCTCCCGAGCAGTGGTTGCAATGTGGACAACCTAGTGTTTTGTGGTAAAGCAAGGGTGAGTACACATCAACGTACTCAGCAAATGCCCCGTTTGGCTGAAGTGGACTAGCTTTATGTGGGGTTAGTCTCAAGCAATTGCTTTTAGTTGGTCAGGTATTTATTATTAGTGAAGCCAGGTTTTAGCAATAACTAACCCGTGAATCATTTCCTCATCGAGGAACATCATTATCATCATCGAACCAAAATCATAAATAGAACCATTGTATCTCGAACCATCTGTATCTCTAATCAAAGAGGATCCCAAGGCTGCTCTTAACCGTGAGCACGGCTGATATATCAGTTTCTAATCCTCTGCAGAGGTCGCACACTTTACCCATGAGCCGTGATTCCCTTTTTGCCCGGGGATCATGACTCCCCATTGATCACTTCCTAGGTGGTCCGGCAGGGTATCACTACGTAGCTTTTACAAAGATTCCCTAGAGGTCATAGCCGCCTGTCAGGTTTCTCCAGTTTGATAAACACAGTACTCCTCCCCGCAGGAGGGTGACTAACAAAAGCAAAACGAAAGGACCTCGGCACCCCGCCTCGGCAGAGCAAGCACTGTGCCTGGACCCCATTAACGGCACGACGGCGAAGCGACCACACCTCTAGTTCCTCTAATTAATTAGCTAAGGGCATCCCATTTCACCCTCATGGTTGCACTGTTATCCCGGGTGGTCTCTCAACGAACAGGTCCTTACGGAGAGGTACTCGGGAAACAGCCCGAGTCCCCTTAAATGCCTCAAGTATATCATCATATCCAGAATAAAATCATAGTATCATCATTGTATCTCATCATGTTCATTGATTAAAGTAAAGCGCTAGCATGTAGCTAACCATAGTAACCCAAAAGGTAAATCAAGGACCAGGTAAATAGAAAGCTAGTAAATCCTTAGGTCGTTCATAGTATGCGGGACAGTGTATTATAAAGTAAATGGGACCTAATGGGTCAGAGGACACTTGCCTTCACCAAGCTGCTGCTGCTCAGGGTCTTCTCCTGCAATTCCCTCAGACTCCACGAACGGCCCGATATCTACGCGAGTGCAAACATACATCCAACATTCTTGAAATGATAGAAAACAGTACACCATACAACAGTATAGATCAAATAAATATGCACGCGACATAGAATTCGCATTTATGACTACACGAGAACGGAACCGAGGCGACTGATACTACGGTCGAGGGATATCACATGTATACTAAGCGAATATGAATTATAATATTTAATTCGGCTTAATCATATTAACGGACAATAATCACATGCCGAGTAAAATTATTACTTAGTCCCGATTAGTGTGTTGTTCGAATAACCGTTGCTTAAATATATATATATTTAATTAGCGTGACTGGTGTGAACAGCACGCACAACGCGTGCGAACAGCACGCGACGACTTATTGCGCGACGCGCGGGCGATGGCGAACGACACGAATGCATACGGGGTTAGGCGAGGGGTAGACGGGGGAAGACGGGGGTAGACGAGAGTCGTCTAGGGGTAGACGAAGGGTAGGCGAACGTAGACGGAGTCCTGTCGACGCACTGCGCGCAAGCAAACGCGAGCGCGCGCACTCGTTGTGCGACGCACGACACATTAAATAATTAACAAACCGCGGCTAAATAATGACGTGACGACGAACAACCTATATTACGTTTAAACGCGAAAATTATACTTCTAAGTTAAATTTAGTTGACGTAAACTACTTGCGTAGAATATTTTAGATAAAAAGAATTATCAATTAATCGATGATTAATACGAGAACTAATTGACTAACGCGTATGGACGATAATAACGAAGTAAATAATTATTGCGCGCAGAATGCGCGCGCGACACGCGCGAAACAGCTTGAGGACTCTACAAACAACGATGACGGCGCGCGCGATACCCGTGATCACGTGCGAAACTGCGCACGCGAGACTGACGAGTACGCGATGCGCTAGGTGACCGTAGCGAGGCACAACGATGGTAGACGAACGGCCAGGGCGAGCTGGGCAGCGGCGAGCACGCAGCAACACAGCTGCGACGCGCAGGGGCGAGGTTCGACGGCGAACGGCTGCTACGGCGCTAAACGTCAACGCGGCTGGGCGTGCTGCGTGGCATGGGGACGGGTCTGAGCGCGCCGAGTGCGCAGCTACTCGGCCGCTGCGCGTAGGGACGAGACGAGGGCGCGCGGGGTCTGCACGCCGGGGCACCGGCTTGCCGCGTGCTGCGATTCGCGACGGCAGGGAATCCAGTCGCGCGCAAAGGAACCGGACTGCATGGCACGGTCTTGTTCCTGTGTACGACCAAGCATGCATACAGAGAGCATGGCGCTGGCAGATCTTCGGCTGCGGGCAAGGTATCGCGTGGGAGGACACGACGCTGGCGAAGGCTCGCCGGAGCAGCGACGACGCGGCATGCAGAGGCGAACGTCTACGGGGCACAGCCATGGCTGCCAAGCGTGGCGGCAGGGGGCTTCGCCTCGCTGGCCTAGTGCGCAAAGGCGCTCGCGCAGGTGGCTGGGAAGGCTTGCCGACGACAGGTCTCCGCGAAGGATGCCGCGGGGCTGGCCGCGCTGGCCACCGCGCGCGCCTGCGTCGGGCTCGCTACGCGTGCCTGCTACATGGAGGAACGACTGGAGAGGGAAGGGGAAGAGGAGGGCTCACCTCGGGGACGGGAGGACGGTGGCGCGGACAGCGAGCCGGCCTCGGCGAGCGCAGCAGGGCGGGGCGAGTCCTGGCGAGGTCAAGGCGAAGAAACTGGGCGACGGTGCGGGATCGATCGGTTTTGGAAACGGCGTGCGCGATTGCTCCACGGGAAGTTCGCACAAGCGGTTTGGGGAAGACATACAGTAGTTGCTTGGCTCTCTGGCGTGTGGGCCCAGCTGAACAGGCGGCTGCGGGCGCGGAACCGCCCCTGCGCGGCCGTGCGGTCGTGGGCGCGCATGCAGGCGGCGGCGGCGGCCTCCATGCGGGCGAGAGATTGCGCGCAGGGGTGCGCTACGCGTGGCTGGGCGTGCGGCCTGGGCTGCGGTCGCGACTGGGCTGCCTAGCGCGCGCGCGGGCGGGGAATTGGGCTGGGGCGCGGCGGGCCGCACGGCTGCAGGCGCGCGCGCGTGCGGGAGGGAGCGTGGCGCTGGGCTGCCGCGGGAGCTGGGGTGGGCCGCGGGAGCTGGGCTGGCGCGCGCTGCTGGTTGGGCTGCACGCGGTGGGCCGAGGGGGGGGAGAGGGGAGAAAGGGGCGGCTGGGCCGGCCGAGCTGGGCCAGGGAGGGAGGCTGGGCTGAAATCTGTTTTTTCCTTTTCTTTTCTTTTTCCTTTCTCTTTTCTATTTATTTTCAGTTTGACATTATGCACAAACAAATGATTAATTGAAAGATCAAGCAAACCATTCATCAAACAACAAACAAACAAAATAAATGTTCTCCAACATGATGCAACAACCATTGTTACCTTAGGGTTTAACCTATTAGATTATACTTGCATTTACACTTGAAAATAACCACTCTTCTTCTATAAAAAGGAGAAGGAGGAGGTTGGGGAAGATGTGAAGAGAGAAGTAACACCTGAATTTGTGAATACGAGCAAAGAAATTTTTATACCCCAAATTCAGGGTGTTACATGCTATGACAATGTTGTAGCTGGTATGTAGCTCTACAACTTTGCTGCAGAGATTTGGGCAGGTTACTATAGAAATCTGAGAGAAAATGAGCCCTAAACACTGACTGTCAGGTGCACTGAAAGAGACTCGCCATGGTACAGTGATCTGATGTGGATCAGGCCGCCAGCGCGGCAACCTCACCACCGGCGACCTCCCTGCACAAAGATTTGTGCCATCACCACCGTGACTCGTGACCAAATCAACTGGATAACACTTGGAGATCATCGCCGTGGATAACTCCGGCCAGTAAAGTATTTCGGCCACCGTACAGCGTTCACCGTGGCGGAATCCGATAAGTACGCCGATGACCGCCGCTTCCCGGCCTTGTGTCGCATGTCCATGCACTTCCACCGCATCACCGTGACCTCCTCTCGCTCCCTGTTGATCGCCGGAGTAATTGCCACGGCATCAGACACGAATTCACTGAGCCAGGGAACTTCCCCATTCTCTGACCGCCGCGCGTCTCGCCCAAATTCACGGCCACCGCTCACTAAGCCTATAAATTGAAGACACCGCGAGCTTCACAAGGTCATCACACACCTAGCCACCCAGTATTGCCCCCAGCCGATCACCAGCGAGCTCGAATTTCACATTTCCCCCAAATCGGTTCAAACAAGCCGCAAGAACACTTCGCCGTGGTCAGCGCAAATCAGGTCCGATCATGTTGTCTCTAGTCTTGTTCTAGCATCCCTAAGCTCTCCTCAAACTCCTCGACCCTTTAGTTTGAACTAAACCGCCGTAGATCACTGGGAACGCGCGGTTCTATTGATTACCTCCGCTGCCACCGTGGCCAGGGACATTTGGGTAGCCATTCGTGCAATTAACTTAGGGGAAACACTGGTGGGGCATGAATTCGGTTTCGGCCGAAGCTTGGAACTAGTCCTTGTTCCGTTTGGCCGGTCTAGATGCTCGCCGGAGCTCTGCCGCGCCGTGCACCGTCGGGGACCACGGGCGGTGAAGGAATAGAACTTGGGGGACTCCTGTGTAAATTGTTAGTGACTCCAGAAAACAGTGATTGAACCCACTTCGAGTTAGCCAATAAACAGAGGGCCATTCGCAAAGCAGTTAGCACGGGCGCGGGCACGCGCGCGTTTCCGCGTGGACTTGGGCCGCCTGAGCCAGATTCGGCCCAACACTGTTTCTTCTTTTCTCTTTTCTTTTTCTATCCAACTTTAGAAATATGTAGAAAATTACAGAGAAATGGTAAAAATGCCAAACAAATTTTCCTAGATTCCTTAATTTCCATAGTATTTAATAAAAATACTTTTACAATTTTTAGATCAAATAAGGAATTTTGGAGCATTTAAAATAGCCTAAAGCATTGCTTCTGAATTTTTAGAAAATCAATAATCATTCCAAAAATCCCCAAACTTTTTATATGAACTTTCCACATTATTTAGAAGCCTTGGGTAGAGTTTGGTTTGATTTGGACCTTGTTTGATAATTAGAACCCAAAACCCCCACCCCTTGCCCTTTGAATTCCTTTACTGACTCCGGAAACCCTAGTTTTCCAGAGAACCGTGAAGGAAAATTGTATTCAAGAACCCTAGATAATAAATTCTTATTATCTTTGCACTCTCATGAGCATTACATGGCATTCATTCTTATATACATATATATGGTTATCTCTAGAAAATAAAGAAGAGGTTGAGGTAGAAGAGGAGAAGACTTCACCACCACCACCTTCGGAACATCAGGCAGGAAATTGTTTCTACTTTGACATCTGCGGGTCCGAGCCTGACTCACCTATAAATGAAGGCAAGCCCCGGTGCATTTGCCACCTCCTTGCGATTTAAAAATCTTTATCACTTGCTTGTTGCATTAGGTGATAGGAGTTGATTGATAAAACACTTCCTGCATTACCTTCCTTGAATTTGATTACCTTCCTTGATCACCTATTTTACAAAAGATTTTGATGCTTAGCCTTGCTTTAGAAAAACAAATGTTTGTTTTTACAAAAGATGATATGGCAAAAGTGGGTGGGATGTTTTTGAAAAACAAAACTTGATGGTGGATCCAGCATGGCCGTGATGGGTTCAACATCGGAAAAGATGTAGCTCTGCCAGGTACCAAGCTTTGGGTTTCGAAATGAGTAAGCTGAGATTGGGCGGGTGACTTGCACGAGAAGAGAGTCTCGGTGTAGTGTCTTCGTCTGAGTCGATTAAGGACCGTGTCGATGTAGGCTTGCTGACCGAGGACCCTTTAACTAGTCACATGCCTCGTCATGGGTAAGCCTTGTCTCGGGCAGACTAAGGCCATAATAAGATAACATGCAATGGGCATGGAGCGGTGGCGAGAGTAGCGTGTACCCTCCATGGCAAGAGGCTGGACGGTGGTGTATCTGTGCTCTCGGTTGACGTGAACCTGATCTGGTCTTAAGAACCCCGGTGGCGGGTTGACATATGCAAGGGTTAAGTGCTACATATGTCATGTGATTGGAGATCCTCAGCTGAGTATAATCGATTCGGATCTCCGTACCTTCGCGGTTATGAAGACTTGGTCACTGCCCTATACGTAGAATTCCAGTAAAGATGAAAGGTTTGTTAAGAAATTGGCTAGTGCAAGTCAAGTGATTGAACTAGGGTAGAAAGAATTGTAGAGAAAGGTAATCTTACCTAACCTGACAAGTAAAATTTGGTCTTTTAAAGATCCACTTTAGTAAGCATTTCTGCAAACAGAGTCTTTGATTATTGAGAAACCTTACCTTGACTCCCTTATAACCAGCATACCCTTGAGAGTCTTTTCTTTAGTCGGGTAAGACTTGCTAAGTAATTCCATACTCAGGGTTTTATTCCCCATTGTTTTTAGGTGAGGAAGCCACAAACTTTTGTTGTTTCTGTTCCAAGGTGGTTCCAAAAGAAGAAAAGTAAGAATGAAGCTCGGGAGGAAGAGTTCCTCCATAAGAACTTTTGTTTAAAGAACTTATCGGGCGGAATTTTTTCCTCCCTTGGTGTGTAATAATACTACCCTGCACTCGTTTAATTATCCTGGTCTGTAATAGATAACTTTGTCTTACTTTTAAAATAAAGGTAAGTTTATGTAATCGCTTCCGCATTTTCGTATCTCCGATGATCTGTAATGTCTGCGTGATGGGTGAAACGCTCTTGGGGAAGGTAAGAAAAATAGATACTGAACTTGTCAAGTGATTCAGGGGCATCTGCTGTGACACCCCAGTGTCACCTAGGGTTTTTCTCAAAAATGCTAACCCAAGAACCATCATTTTATGTGAACCAATTTGAGCATGAACATCAAATTCACTTAAGAATAAAGGACCCACTAAGCTTATACTTAAAAGTATCATGTTCAAAACAAATGGGTTTTTCAAAAAGGCAAAAATGTGCAACCCCAATAAAAACCCTAATTGAACCCTATAAACAAATTTTAAGAGAAAGGGGAAAAGGGTATGAAAAACATAAAATCGTGACTTGGGCCAATTATAAACATTAAAGTATACTAAATAAGCAACAACAAAGATTATGGAAGCTTGGCCAAAACAATTCAAATAAAACCCTAAACAAGCCTCTCAAGTGGGAATTCATTAGGGAATTCTGAAATTCAGAATTCTGAATTTCAGACCTTGAGCCAAAGATCAAGAGTGTTCACCTTGATCCCTAACTCAAATCCTAATGGCCCCATTAACAAAAACGTGCATAACTAACCTCTCTGTCTTGTGCCAGAAGATGGCATTGGGATGCATGCCTCGGACACGTCAAACCAGAGATCTTCTCCCTATGTGCGGCAGTGAGACAAACCAGATTTCTTCCCTCTCTATATCCTAATCCAGTCAACCAAACCTGCTAGCCTCCACACACAAACGACAAAGGGACCTGAGAGGAAGAGATCTCTCAACGGGATCATGGCCAAAATCTCAAAGATTTGGAGCCAATCCGCGCTTGAACTCGACCTCTCTCTGCGTTGCCTCGTGCTCGACGCTGTGCCAGGCGCTAGAGCGCGCACTGGCGTTCGCCGCGCACGCCCCGAGCGCTTGTCAGAGCCCCGCCCTCGACAGTGCTAGCCCGCGCCTATAAAGCCTCCCCTGGCGCGCCTCACTTCACCCCGTGCTCACCATCGCCGTCCAGACGCCCCTCCTTAGCTCCGGCGAGCTCTTTTCCGCCCGCCATTGCCGCTAGAGCTTCGGCCACCGTGGCCAGCCCATTCCAGTCACCCCCAAGTCGCACCAGCGCTTCGGTTAGCTTCGCCATTGGCCCGTGAAGCTTTCCAAGCCCTCGGACCTGGCAGAACTTCACCGGAAGGCGAAGATCGACCTCACCGGACTTCGGTCGCCCGCCTGCACGCGTGGACCGAGCTCTCCGGTGAGCCATTCTTCAATTCCTCGCGCACACACCTTCCTTAATCCCCGGTGAAGTTCCCTGACCCGTTTGATTGGTCAATTGTGCCCTGGATAGGCCGGACTCCTCGCCGCCGACAAGCTCCCCCGCCTGCGCACGCGGACCTGCACATCGCCGTGATCCTCAGGACCTCCCCTACACTCTCGGCCACCTCACCAGAGCAATCTTCCCGCCGGTAAGCCCCTCCGCCCGTTCTTCCGCCGCGGGTACTATTTAATTTGGGGGAAGGACCTCGGGTTAGGATTAGAAGAATCCACGGGGTTTTCTGAGATGTCAGTGACTCAATTGAATAGTAGCCCAGGGACTAGTCTATAAGGAAAACTTAAAACACCCGCCAGGGACCCCGTTGCAAAGTAGTTTTCCATTTAGTCATTTCTGTTTAATCTTTTTAATGAGCAGAGAACTTAGGAAATTCATAACTTGATGAATACTTAACCGAAAATTGTCAAACCAATTTTGCTAAATTCTAAATATTATGAACTATCAATTAAAAATACTGAACCCTATGCTTTCTGTTCTAATTTTTGGAGTTAAAAATTAAATACAGAAACTGACCAAACCTTGTTTAATTAAGGAAAATTAGTTATATTCATGTGCTGAACCTAAGAAAATTTGTAGATTTTAAACCCCAATTACACACTGTTTAAAAATAGTAAGAACCCCAATATTGAAAAATTTAGTGTAGATATCCATTAAAAGCCATTTCTGCTTAAACCTTAGGAAAATCAGAAAGGCCTTAGAAATTAATGACCAGTGAATGAAATTATTTTTCCTAATTTGCTTAAGTAACAAAGAACCTAGGAAAAATAAAGGAACCTCTAGTCCAGGTCAGATTCAAAGTAAAATGTTTTATTTAGCATTATTTCAGCTAGAAATCAATTATTAAAATTACAAAAACAGATCCAAAATTGATAATAAAAATCCAGTGGACTTGTAACCACCAAAACCCCACTGCAAAAATAACAAACACCCCAGCCCATCATTTTAAGTAAGGTAAATAAATAGAACATGATAATGAGCCATAGTTCAATTAAATTATGAGTAACCCACAATAATGCAATAATGGGTAAATAAAATTTTTCTAGACCAATAATGAGATAGGCCACCAGAGAAAAATACAAACCCATTGAAAAGATGCAAAATAATACCTGTTGCCAATATTTGGTAAGAAAGGCCATTTAATCCAATTAATGCACACCACCCGTTCCCTTAAGCAAAAAGATGCCAAACTTCAGAATGATTGCTCTTGCGCAAAGAAGAAGCTAGGAAAAATCAGAAATCTGTTGTTTGATATTTTTCAAATATAGTGGTAGTAGAAAGCACCGCTTTGGCTAGAAACTTTAGAAAATCCTAGTAAAATAACTGATAAGTATTAATGGCTGGAAAATTGTACCAAGTCATGTTATAGCCTCTAAATGCCAGCAAAAATAAGTCTTAGAGTATTACCTACTATTAAATGATAGTTGTAGTTCAAATCACCCCTTCTGCCCTAAAAATTGGTAATTTTGTCCAGAGAAAAATATTCACTTTTTGAATCCCAAATTTTGAGACAGAGAATTATACACCAGTAACAAGCCACTGTAATTTTTTTAGAATTTTTGGAAATTTATTAAGGTGACTTGTAGTTCAAACCCACTCCAAAAAACTTAAAGAGAATAAAGAAAAGAAAGGAGAAATAAACCTCACTCCAATAAGTCCGACTTGAGTTCTTGACAATTCTCACTAAAGATCTTAAAAAGAATTCAGTGGAATCCCAAGAATAAACCTACCACTTAACTTAACCAAGTTTGATCCAATTTACCAATTATACCACCAAAAATCTCGTATAAGCAAGATTTAGCTCTATCTAACTCAAGTAGATCATACACCATCAAAAGTTTAAATTACTGATGCACATATCATATCCTGCATATATCTTACGCATTGCATTCATTAGATTGTAATCTAGTTGACGGAGAGTACGTGCTCATCCCCGAGCAAGGATCTGTCCAAGAAGAAGACCAGGAGCAAGCTCCCGAGGCTGCTACCGAGGATCTCCCCGCAGCCCCAGCTATTGAAGGCAAGCCCCGGTTTTTATGCATAACCAGTTATATATGCTATTTTACTACACTTAATGTTTGTAGGTTTGTAATGTGCACTTAAGTGTAGGAGTTGCTTGAAACCTCTAGTTGCATGAACTTAGGATTCCTTTTGAGATGAATACTAGTATGCTAGGTCGAGTAGCTGCTTGCTAATCAGGATCTCGGTAGAAGTCGAGTGATTTTTCTAGCACTCGCGCGAGGTCAGGAATTGATTGTATTCATCTTGATAACGGGATCTATGATAGTCTATGGACTTGGATCCAGGGAGGATGCCTTGTCCATGAGATGGGAAAAGGAATTAAGGATTAATGTGTGGGTACCTGAGTCAAGCTTTTGAACGTACTAAGCACATGTCGGGAAATATGGTAACCGATAAACCTAGTACCTGAGTGAAGCCGGGCGCGGACTTTATCCCTCATGCGACCTGAGACTGGGTCTCCCATGCTAGCTATGGTGGGTACAAGTGCGGTCACTGCACGGCGGCAGTCGGGGTCAGTGGAGCATTGTATGCCAAGGCGGTGAGGCCTGGACGCGAATGGGGAATCGATGGGGATGGTTGACATGTGTGGGGACAGAGTGCCCTGACATGTCGTGTGTTTAGGTTTACCTTGCAAGGATAAAAACTCGATTCGAATCGTCTGCTTCTCGCAGCTAATGAGACTGCTTGACCCCTTGTACTACATCGAGTAAGAAGTGAAATGAGGTTACATGAGACAATTTGTTGATTGAACTAAATGCTTGTTACCATGTATGCTTAGAAGGAGCAAATGTAGCTAAGGTAATGATGCTAGAATTTGAAAAGTTAAAAATGGATTTTAGAAACAGCTAGTGCTTTTGGCAAACCAAACCCCTTAGCCAAATAGCTGCATAGTCTAGAGGTAGAGGAGTAGATTCCTCACACCGGGTAAGTCTAGCTGAGTATTAGTATACTCAGCCTTGCTTGTGGCATAATTTTTGTAGGTGCGATTCAGGAGATGATTGATGGTGTGACTTGGCCTATCACCCTGCCACCAGGTTGGACGGTCAAGTGGGATGTTGCTCCGGTAGGAAAGGAGCACGAGGAGTAGTGGGCTAGGCCTTGCCCATTTCCTCGATACCGACGACATCGATTATCCGCTGCATTTTACTTCGTGAACTCTTATTTGCTATTCGAAAAACTCCGATCTATGTAATAATTCAGTACTTAATTTGAGGTTTCCTATTTTATTGTATTTCTTCTGTGACTCACCTTCGAGTGAGATTGTCGAATTTGATCCTGGTTAAGTGGCTCTATCAGACTAGATCTGAGGGACTGACGGGTTATTCCGATTTAAGTGTGTTGCGGCCCCTGAGGTGTGACTTAGGCACTTAAGCTGGAATAATTCGGGTGGTTCTGCCACAGCTGGTATCGGAGCAAATTCCACCACAGAGAAGGACAATAAACCATGAATCCCATTTTCAAAATTTAAAACTTGCCTAGAAACTGCTAAGAATCGTCAGGACTAGACCGCTAGACATAGGATGAAAGGCCCTAGGCATAGAGGGAGAAATAGGTGGCTAATTAAGCAGGCCTCGTGTGCCAGTACTTAGATTTTTAAGGATGCCCTAAGAGCACCCTATTATCTGGAGAGGAGACATTATTTCCAGCATGCATGCATTATAAACACAAAAGGGAATTAAAACTTGAGCTAACCCACTTCCTTTTAAACCATCCGGGCTCTTTCTTTTTTTTCCTTCCACCATAATCTTTACCTTTGATACCCTTCCGTAGATGAATTCACCCACCCCCGCCAGTGGAGGAGACACCCGTTTCAGTTCTAACTTCCTTTCTCGCGATGGCTTTCCTTCCATCTTGCGGGAAGTGCTTAACTCCGCCGGTTACCCTACGCCCCCTTTGTACACGGTGCAGTTGTATGAGGAGCATCGGGTACCTCATTGTCGGGTCTGGCTGACTTTGGAGGCTCATCCCCTTCAGCCGGGTTAGCGTTCTCTTGATTCCAAAACAGTTGGATTTAGGACGGATGACACCATTGAAGTGGCAGCCATGAGGACTCTGACGACTTTCTGTGGCTATCATCCCCTGGAGATGATGATGCACCCCTTGGGACTCTTCCCTACTGAGAAGAAGGATGACCCCATGTGTTGTAACCGCGTGAGCCATGTGAAGGATGTGTGGGCAATGTATCTTGACTTGGTTGGGAGGGTCACCGTTCAGTGCATGAGTGCGCTGTACCGCCTTCAGGCCCTTCAGAGCGACGCTATGGCACACCTTGCTAACATCGCTCAAACCACCAAGCTCACTCTCGACAGTCGAGAAGATTTTGTGGTCGATTTATCCTCCGAGTTAGTGGAGAAGGATCTGCAGGTGGAAAGGCTGAGCCAGCGCATTACCACCTTGGAGCAGCAGGTGGAGATCCGAGACAACACTATTGATGTCTTGGAGAACCAGCTCCATGATGTGCAGAGGGAACTCGAAGAAGCAAATGACCACTTGGACATGCACCACTTGGAGATGGAGGCCAATGAAGCCGGAAGCGAGGGAGAAGAGGCTCCCGAGGAGCTAGGACCAGCCCCTGGTGCCAATGGGACTACCTCCACGATGCCTCCTTCACCTGTATCCAGTGTCGCTTCCACCACGCAGGGTTGTTTAGTCACTTCAACGCTTTTGGGTGGATAGAAACCTATGTGAGCTTAGTTAATGTCAGATTTTGGACTAGGCTTACGGGTACTTTCCCCTGATTGATGTAACCCTATGAACTTTTGAAATTTGTGGGATGTTTGTAACCATGTTATCTTCATTTCGAACCTAATATTATGATTATGGCATTTTTCCTTCCATATTAGATAATATCTTGCCGTTCGAAATTGTGAGTTGGGATAACAATGGCGACAATCTCTGTTTTCAGATGGTAGCTAGGCAGCGTCGCGGGCATAATGAGCAGGTTCCCCCGCCACCTCCTCTAGCTCCCACAGTGCAGGAGCTGATGGCCCAGCAGAATGAGATTCTGCGACAGCTCTTGCAGCGCCAGCCCACCCTTAGCAGCATGGTGGAGGCCAGCCTCAAAGACCTTCGGCAGTGGCAACCTACCATGAGTTCCTGAGCACGCAACCACCCTTGTTCGCTAAGGCAGAGGATCCATTGGACGCAAACGTGTGGCTCCGCGTCGTTGAGTCCAAGTTTCCCCTCCTCACGGGAGACTGCCCTGATGCTACCAAGACTCGCTTCACCGCGCAGCAACTTCGCGGATCTGCTCGGACTTGGTGGGACCACTTCCGTGCTATGCTCCCCGCTGATAGTGAAGTGTCTTGGGAGGAATTCAAGACTGCTTTCAGAGGGCACCACATCCCAGCTGGCATTCTTGATCGCAAGCTGAATGAGTTCTGGCACTTAATCAAGGAACCCGCACGGTACTGCAGTATGCGCAGGCCTTCAACGACCTATGCCAGTATGCAGGTTACCATGCTGATTCTGATGAGAAGAAGAGAGACCGCTTCTGCAGGGGTCTTAGCACCAAGCTGCGGGAACGACTCAACACTGTCCGGGTTAATAGCTTCAATGAGTTGGTCAACCTGGGCATCTCCCAGGAGGATTGTATTGTAGCTCACCGGGCAGAGTAGAAGAGAAAGGCATCAATGGCAGCACCATCCACCTAGGCCTAGAGGTTCAGGATTGTTTCTCACAATCAGAGTAGGGGTTTTCCGCAGCAGGCAGGCAGATGGGTGATTAGGCCACCTCAGCAGCAGCAGCCGGCACCCAACCGCTTCCCAGCTCCCGTCCCAAGGAACAATCAACCTCCGTAGCAGCAGCAGTTCCGCCAGGGCAATGGGAAAAATGTTTCACTTGTGGCAATGTGGGCCACTATGCCAAGAATTGTCCCAGGAACTAGCAAAGGCAGGTGCCAGCACCAAATCAAGACAAGGGAAGAAAGCAGAAGGTACAGGTTAAGCAAGGGAAGCTCAACTTCACTACCCTGGAGGAAGTACCTGAGGGAGCTCCCATCATGACCGGTATCTTTTTAGTTTATAATCAACCTACTTTAATTCTGTTTGATTCTGGTGCATCTCATAGTTTCATTAGCCAGAAGTTCAGTGCTAAATGTGAACTGCCATTCTCTCACTTAAAAGGGTCATTCATGATAGTCACACCTGGGGGTAGAATTTCAACTAATCAATTAAACCAAAGTGTGCCTATTCAACTGGGAAGCCACATTGTCAAAACCACCCTTCTTGTTTTGGGTTTGGAAAATGTGGACATTATTCTGGGAGCTAATTGGATGACCCTGCACCAAGTTGTGCTTGATGTAGCCAGCCGTGTCGTGGAAATCAATTCTCCGTTCTATGGGAACTTCACCTTAATTCTGCCTAGTCAGGGCTCTACTCAGTCATGTGCTTTCTCTATGATGGAGTTACCTCTGAAGAAGATCCCAGTGGTCTGTGAGTATGCAGATGTCTTTCCTGATGAATTGCCAGGAATGCCACCCGACCGAGATATTGAATTTGCCATCGAGTTGCAACCGGGAACGGCACCAATTTCCAAGAGGCCTTACCGAATGCCACCCGCTGAATTGGCAGAATTGAAGAAGCAATTGCAGGAGTTGCTAGATAAGGGATTTATTCGCCTAAGTACTTCACCTTGGGGATGTCCAGCACTGTTTGTGAAGAAGAAGGATGAAAGCTTGAGGCTGTGTATAGATTACCGCCCTCTTAATGCAGTAGCTATCAAGAACAAGTATCCCTTGCCTCGTATCGATGTTCTTTTTGACCAGTTGATTGGGGCAAGGTGTTTTCCAAAATAGACCTTCGCTCCGGCTACCATTAGATCAAGGTACGAGCAAGCGATGTTCCAAAGACGGCATTCTCAACCTGATATGGGCTATATGAATTCTTGGTGATGTCTTTCGGGCTGACTAATGCACCAGCATATTTCATGTATCTGATGAATTCTGTTTTCATGCTTGAATTGGACAAGTTCGTAGTGGTGTTCATCGATGATATCTTGGTGTACTCTAAGAACGAAGAAGAACATGCCGGGCATTTGCATGTAGTGCTTCAACGTTTGCGAGAGCACCACCTTTATGCCAAGTTGTCCAAGTGTGATTTTTGGCTAAAGGAAATCAAATTCTTGGGTCACACTATCTCTCAGGCTAGAATAGCTGTTGATCCTGATAAGGTGCAAGAGGTGATGAACTGGAAGCCACCAACGACTGTCCGTCAGATTCAGAGTTTTCTGGGATTAGCTGGTTATTACCGAAGATTTATTCCGGATTTCTCTCGAATTGCGAAGCCTATAACTGAGCTGCTGAAGAATGAAGCCAAGTTTGTTTGGAGTCAGAAGTGCGAAGATGCCTTCCATGCATTAAGGAAGCATCTGACCACAGCACTAGTGTTGGCGCAACCCGACAACAGCAAGCCTTTTGATGTGTATTGTGATGCCTCTAGCACTGAACTAGGTTGTGTCTTAATGCAAGACAACCGAGTCATTGCTTACGCCTCAAGAGCACTCAGGCCTCATGAGCAAAATTACCCCACTCATGACCTCGAGTTGGCAGCAGTGGTTCATGCATTAAAAATGTAGAGGCACTACTTAATGGGAACCCACTACAACATCTTCACTGATCATAAGAGCCTTAAGTATATCTTTACTCAGGCTGATCTCAACATGAGGCAGAGAAGATGGCTGGAGCTGATCAAGGATTATGACCTGGAGGCACATTATCACCCAGGGAAAGCCAATGTTGTAGCAGATGCCTTGAGTTGGAAGTTGCAGTGCAATTGCATTCTGATGGATTCTCGCATTAACACCTTGTGTGATGAGTTGAGCAAGATGCAAATTGAAGTGATTCCTTCTGGTGCTCTATCTCACCTTTCTGTCGAGCCAGCCTTGCAAGACCAGATCATCATGGCCTAGCTCAGTGACAAGGGAGTGAAGATTATCAAGGAGAATCTCCATCAGAAGGTTGAGAAGTATAAATGTTTCTGCCAAGATGAAAAGGGTGTATTATGGTTCAAAAGCAGATTGGTGATTCCTAAAAACAAGGACCTCAATAAGAAAATTTTGGACGAGGCTCATCTCTCCAAATTCTCTATGCATCCGGGAAGAACCAAAATGTACCATGATCTGAAGACTTTGTATTGGTGAACCAGAATGAAGAGGGAGATAGCCCAGTATGTATCGGAATGTGACACCTGTCAGAGGATAAAGGCAAGCCACTTGAAATCAGCTGGAGCTTTGCAACCCCTATCTATACCTTCGTGGAAATGGGACGACATCAGCATGGATTTCATCGTGGGTCTACCCAACACCTCTCGTCATCATGATTCGATTTGGGTTATTGTGGACCGACTGACGAAAGTGGCACATTTTCTCCCTGTGCACACCACTGATAAGGCTCAAAAGTATGTAGAGTTGTACATTGACCGGATCGTGTGTTTGCACGGATTACCTCGGACCATTGTTTCTGACCGAGGAGCCCAATTTGTTGCCAGATTTTGGGAACAGTTGCAGGAGTCTTTGGGGACCAAGCTAATCAGGAGTTTAGCTTACCACCCACAGACTGATGGTCAGACGGAAAGGGTAAACCAAATTCTAGAAGATATGCTGAGAGCTTGTGCAATCGATTGTGGCAAGAACTGGGATAAGCACCTCTCTCTGGCAGAATTTGCTTATAACAACAGTTATCAATCCATCCTAAAGATGGCACCCTTCGAAGCTCTCTATGGAAGAAGGTGCAGGACACCACTCAATTGGTCTCAGCCTGGAGAAAGAGGAGTTTTCGGACCTGACTTAGTGACTGAAGCCGAAAGGAAGGTCAAACTAATCAGGAAAAATCTAGAAGCTGCTCAGGCCAGGCAGAAGAGTTACTGTTGGGGGCTTGTTCTCAAATGCTATGAATTAAGAACAAGACAACATAAAAGTGTTAAATGTCGAACTCCTTCGTCCTTAGAAACAATATATCCCTTCGGGTATAATGAATCTCGGACGAAGGTTACGAAAGAAAAGACCTTCGTTAGGTTGATAAATGGTTAAACAGAGCAACTATATATAATGTGCGAGTAATAATACTAGCATTATCATCGATATATTTCCACTATTAAATTCATAAAAACGAATTACAAATGTACCTTCAGATTGATGTAAAGTAAAGGTATAAACGTGATGCGAAAAAGCGTATGCCAAGTCAGCGTGAATAGTACGGGAGTACTGTTCACCTATTTATAGGCACGGGACGCAGCCCGTGTAAAATTACATTGATGCCCTTTACATTTATCAATAACTATAGTAATTCTTCGAGGTCCAATTTGGCTTTTCATCTTTAAGTCGGTTCCTCTTTTCTGTTATTGTGCCGAAGCCTTTCTGCACATAGCTTCATGATCGTCTTATCCTTCGTCATGATCGTTTTTCATTCCAGTCAAGCTTCGTCTTAACCATGCTCTTGTATATTCGCGACCTGACTCCGAAGGTGCCTGTTCACATATTACACTTGGAAAATATTGTCAAACTATGTTTTTGAGGACCTTCGGGAGCCGAAGGCCCCCAACAGTAGCCCCTCGCAATATCAATTTATTGTAAAGATAAATTCATATTGCGACATGGACGAAGGCTTTAAGCCGAAGGTCCAAAAAAACACCTTCCTTTTGCTAGAATAGCAACAGTCATTGACAAGCGGGGCCCTCCAGTTTTCGACATACTGGGTGTATAAATACAAGCTCACCACGAGTTTATTTGGCACGCCCTTTTGCCACTTGCTTTTTACTCACCCAGCTTTTAGCCCGCGCGCGACAGCATTTGCTCGGTCTTAAATTTTTAAGCTTCGGTTTCAAGTCTGGTTTGCCAGCATTCGCGAAGATGTCTGAGGATAAGATAGTTGCTGGTGCTTCGAAGCTAAGCCTTTCTGAGGAAATGCACCTGGGTTTTCTTGAGTCAATGTCGAAGACCAATACAGAAAAGATTGTCAAGGAAACTTTGGAGGGTTTATCTGAAGATACTGGCGACAGTGATAGTTATGATGTGGATAGTGGTGGAGAGGACTCCGAAGATCGCCCGTGGCGGCCTAGTCACTCAAACTTCGGAAAATCAACTATAAAGCAGAGTCACCTTGAAAATATGAGGGGGAGATATTTCCGAGATATATCCATCGTGAGGGCAGATGACGGAGAAAAAACTACGCCGACCCCCGAAGATAATGAAGTCGTGACCTTCCGAAGCTTTTTAAAGGTTGGGCTACGATTCCCTCTAAGCAGGTTTGTGGTAGAAGTTTTGAAAATATATCAAATTTACCTTCATCAACTTACCCCTGAGGCAGTGATAAGATTGGGAATCTTCATCTGGGCCGTGAGGAGCCAGGGCCTGGAGCCAAGTGCAAAAAGCTTTTGCAATATACACGAGCTAGTATATGAGACGAAACCCTGGGGTAAGGAGCAATATCATAATAATTTTGGTTGCTATAGCTTCGGTGCCCGCTCTGGGTCAAGCTGTCCCGTGCCAACCTTTCGGAAGAGATGGCTCGGGGAATGGATGAAGGAATGGTTCTATGTGAAGAACGATTTGAAGGTTCGAGAAGATATCAAAGATATCATCATGCGCCCTATCTGGCAGCGCTTCGGACTCCGGAAACCAAAGGTAGAAATGGACGAAGCAACTGAAGAATGTCAGAGGGCCTTCGGCGTAGTCTGTTCTTTTATTGGGACCAGGGATTTAATGCAAGAGCACATTGCCTTCAGAGTGTGGCCACTTGCAGATAACTGAGAAATGCCAAAGGAGACCGTTAAAGAAACTGAAATATACATTCAAGTACGAAGATAAATTTGTTGAACCGGATGATGATTGGCTGAAAAGCATTGACAATGTAAGTGATGAATTGCTTGGGGCATACTCAAAGGCCGAAAACACTGCATTATCAGCGGCTTTCGGAGGCCGAAAGAAGAAGAGACTCAACCGAGTATTTGATGCAATTGGGTTTATCTATCCCGACTACTATTATCCAATGCGAGGTCAAAAGAGAAAAATTACCTCTCCTGCAAAGGACACTGCTTCGGCTGCTACCGGGGAGCCAGCGCCGAAGAGGAAGAAGGTAAAAGTGTTCACACACCCTCCACGCTGTATTGAGCCGGCCACAATGCTCGAGTTTATTGGCGAGGCCTCTTCGGCCACCGAAGCCAGAGAACCAACTCCAGCGCCAAAATCTGAAGAAATGGCCGAAGCACCAGCAATAGAAAAAACTGGAGAAGAGAGAACTGAAGAAAGAAAAACACTACGTGTTTTAAGTCCTTCATCAAAAGTTGAGGCAGCTAAAAGCCAGAAGGGGCCAGCAGCGACCCCAAAAAGAAAAAGGATGGTTAATGTGCTGGATGTTTTGGAGACAATTAAATCTTCAAGCACAACTCCAAAGAAAACTGTTGAAGTGTCTACTGAAGCCTTTGTTGCTGAAACTTCGAAGCAGCAATTTGAAACTGAAGCTGGGCCTTCGGAATCCACCAAGATACAACCTTTGGAGGTCGAAAAAATGTCAAAGGCAAGTTTAGAAACTGAAAAAGCAAAAATAACAGAGCCGATTCTGACTGAGGAAATTGGCACTGCCACCCTCGAAGCATCTTCCAAAATACATGATTATATTGTGCGACATGCTTCGGGGAAGAAACTATCTGAAGAAGAGATTTTTGAAGCCAATCACTATGCCCGAGAACTGAAGTATCCGAGGGGGGCCGTAGTGTTCAATGGGACAAACAAAGATGATTTCCTGTACTGTCTCCCAGACAATAAAGAATTATCCGTGTGCTGGGAGATGGCTAGAAGCATGGGGTTCCCGAAACTCGAAGCTGGCCTTTACGCCATGACGAAGGACGATCTTGCGGATAGCCTGGCATTCAATAGTCTGAAGGTACAAAAATTGTGAATTTTGAAGTTTATGAATTTTGAATTAGTTTTTTGCTCTTATGTTAACTCATTCATTCTTTTGAATAGGGCTTAATACTCAGCAATGCCTTAAGGGCTAAGAAGAATGCCGAAGATAAGAGCTGCACCATTGCTCTTAACAACGTTCGAACAGAGGTTATCAGGCTAAGAAACGAAGCCTTGGAGAAGGACAAAATTCTTCTTACATTAGTGGAAAAAATGAAGGAAGACGAAGCTGACTCTAAAACTCAAGCCGAAGCTCAGAAGCGTGAAATCGAAGATCTTCGTAAACAACTAGCCCGAGCCAAAGAAGAACGCATTCTTGAAGAAACAAAATGAGAATTAAGCGATCAATGGGCAGATCATTTGGAAGTAAATGTTAAAGAGCTTCGTGCTTCGAAGAAGAGGTGCTACGATAAATCCATAGAATGTGTTAAGAAAATAAAATCCAGCTTCGCCAGCGTTGGCGCGTTCTCTAGTGAAGAAAATTTCACAAGAGGAAATCCAGAAGGCCCGATTGAATGGATTAGTCACGAAGCTGATGTCTTCGACGAAATCTTGAATAGTCGCGGGGACATTTGTGCTTTTTCGGGCGCCAGGGGAATTGTTACCATTTTAGACAAGAAAGGGTGCGAGCATGTGAAATCTTTGGCGCAGTCTGAAGCTACTTTATCCTCTGAAGATATTAAAGACCCTTCAGCCGAAGCAAGCCAGGTTGGTGGAAAATTTTTCACTGACATTTGGGACAATGGCGGCCAAAAAATGGCTCAAGAGATCATTCAGAGAAGTGAAAAAGGCATCCATGATGCTAGGGAGGTAGCGAGAGCTGCTGAAAAAAACATAGGGCCCGAAGGGCAAATAGGTATTAATTAGTGATTTTTATTTTGTTGTAATTTTTGATTTTGAACTTTATTCGTAGTTTGTAATAGTAATATAGTCGTGTCCTCTCCTCCCTCAGAACCCGCTGAGGCATCTGCGGACCCTCCCCCGAAGGGAGACGACGAAATTAGACAAATGGCCGAAGCCATCATGGACGAAGTTGTCAATCAGCTGCTAAACGAAGCTGCAGAAGTAGTTCTTAGGGAAGATTAAATGCTATTGTAAAAATACTTGGAACATGACAAGTGTAAAACTTTGTAACTTTGAATGTAATATATAATCTATTTACGGTTCAATTCTTTACGATGCATGAAATTTTTTCATACATACCGCTTTTTGAGCCTTCGGCGAAAAAACACCTTCCCTTCTTTTCATGCTTCGTAAAGAAAATCTTTTATGTGTCACAAGAATTGCCATATTTCTTTGATGAAGAATCTCCAAACTTCATGAAAACATTCTTTGAATCCATAAAAAAGTCTTATGTTGCCTCTCAAATGAAGCTACACTTCTTCTCAATTTATCTTGTGCCTTGGCACGATTTTCTCTTTTTCAAAACATTCTTCGAAGATCAATGCTGTGTCCCCTTCCTGTTCTCCATGCAAAATGATGGATGATGCTTATGTTATGCAAAATGATGTAATGATGTTATATTATGCAAAATGACATTTATGCTGAAAATACACATATCCCTGCCATAGAGCACACAATCTTTTTATCTCAGCGTTGACTTTTCGCTGTAAGCCTCCCTTAGGAGCTTCTTCGCTTTTTACTTTCAGCGGAATCAGCGTTTATTTTTCGCTGTAAGCCTCCCTTAGGAGCTTCTTCGCCTTTTACTTTCAGCGGAATCAGCGTTTATTTTTCGCTATAAGCTCTGCATTCCCTTTGGAACGACTTTCGAGCAGAAAACTTACACTGCGCTCCCTTAGGAACGACTTTTTATTACTTCAAAAAAGTTACGGCTCATTCCTTAGAACAAGTTTTCGATAATCCGAAGGTTCTCCGTGCCTCCATAAATTCTTGTGCTTCGGTAACTCAAGCCTTTGGAGGAGATATATTTTCATTATAATAATACGGTAAACTGTTACAAGGATTTGAAAAACAATAAAAAACACTTAAACTCCCCATAATTGTTCTTTACTACGAAGAAAATAAAACTGAACGTGAAAGCATAAAAAACTGCTGTGGGAGTAGGATATTTTGTCAGTAAATGTGCTTCGAATCTGGCACAGTGCTATTGACTGTGCGAGCTTCGGATTCTTCTCTGAAGTCCCTCTAGGGGCGAGAGTGCTGGCTCCCTTCTGGCTGCGGAGCTCGTTGTATTGGTGGTGGCGGTGGAAGCTGTTGCCAGGAAGCTTGGGGTTGGCTTGCCGAAGCAATAGAGGCTGCAGGGTGATTGCCTACATATTCTGGAATGTAAGGCGAATGATACGAAGCAGTATGCATAACCTGCTTCGGCTGGCTCTGTTGTGCTGCAGCCTCTGCTAGCTCCTTTTGCTTTTGAATGGTAACATGACACATTCTGGTGGTATGGCCCTTGCCTTCACCGCAGAATAAGCAGTAAATTTTTCTTGGTTGATCTCCAAATCTTCCCCCGAAGCCCCTGGCGCCTCTGCCTCTGGGCACTGGTGGCCGAAAAGAGCTTTGCTGTTGCCCCGAAGCTTGCTGTTGCCCCGAAGCTTGCGAGGAATACTGTGACCTTTGCTGCTGACTCCCTTTGTCATCATTTTGAGTAGAATTGTGAATTGACCTGACATGCCTCGGATAAAACCTTCCTTCGAAGCCCCTGGTCATTTCAGAAAACCTGAGAGCTTCCTCCCTTCTTTGGCGAAAATCATTGTCAGCTCGAATATACTCGTCCATCTTCTGGAGCAGCTTCTCCAAAGTTTGAGGAGGTTTCCTGGCAAAGTACTGAGCTGAAGGTCCTGGCCGAAGCCCCTTAATCATGGCCTCAATGACAATTTCATTGGGCACTGTTGGTGCCTGTGCCCTCAGACATAGAAACCTTCGGACATATGCCTGAAGGTACTCTTCGTGATCCTGGGTGCACTGGAATAAAGCTTGAGCAGTGACTGGCTTCGTCTGAAAATCTTGGAAGCTGGTTATCAACATATCCTTCAGCTTTTGCCATGAGGTGATTGTTCCTGGCCTAAGGGAGGAGTACCAGGTTTGTGCAACGCTCCTGACAGCCATGACGAAGGACTTTGCCATGACCGCTGTGTTGCCACCATACGAAGATATAGTTGCCTCATAGCTCATCAAGAATTGCTTCGGGTCTGAATGACCGTCATACATAGGGAGCTGAGGTGGCTTATAAGACTGTGGCCAAGGTGTAGCCTGCAGTTCTGTTGACAGGGGAGAAGTGTCATCAAAAGCAAAATTTCCATGATGGAAATCTTCATACCAGTCATCCTCGTTGTAGAAACCCTCTTGATGAAGCTCTCTGCGCGGGGGCCTTTGATTCTGGTCATCTTGAGCGAGGTGTCGAAGCTCTTCAGAGGCTTCATCTATCTGCTTTTGAAGATCAGCTAGACGAGCCATCTTCTCCTTCTTCCGTTGAACCTGTTGATGGAGCATCTCCATTTTTTGTATTTCTTGGTCCAAGTCGTCTTCCGGAGGCGTTGGACTGATGGCCTTCCTCTTCTGGCTTCGGGCCTCCCTAAGAGAGACGACATCCTGATTGGGGTCCAGCGGCTGCAGAGTGGTAGCCCCTGTCGTTGAAGCTTTTTTCGGCGGCATGACGAAGGTGACGCTTGCCGAAGGTTTTCAAAACCCAAAAAGTGGAAGTGAGTTCACCGGAGGTGGGGGGCTTGTTCTCAAATGCTATGAATTAAGAACAAGACAACATAAAAGTGTTAAATGTCGAACTCCTTCGTCCTTAGAAACAGTATATCCCTTCGGGTATAATGAATCTCGGACGAAGGTTACGAAAGAAAAGACCTTCGTTAGGTTGATAAATGGTTAAACAGAGCAACTATATATAATGTGCGAGTAATAATACCAGCATTATCATCGATATATTTCCACTATTAAATTCATAAAAATGAATTACAAATGTACCTTCAGATTGATGTAAAGTAAAGGTACAAACGCGATGCGAAAAAGCGTATGCCAAGTCAGCGTGAACAGTACGGGAGTACTGTTCACCTATTTATAGGCACGGGACGCAGCCCGTGTAAAATTACATTGATGCCCTTTACATTTATCAATAACTATAGTAATTCTTCGAGGTCCAATTTGGCTTTTCATCTTTAAGTCGGTTCCTCTTTTCAGTTATTGTGTCGAAGCCTTTCTGCACATAGCTTCGTGATCGTCTTATCCTTCGTCATGATCGTTTTTCATTCCAGTCAAGCTTCGTCTTAACCATGCTCTTGTATATTCGCGACCTGACTCCGAAGGTGCCTGTTCCGAAGGTGCCTGTTCACATATTACACTCGAAAAATATTGTCAAACTATGTTTTTGAGGACCTTCGGGAGCCGAAGGCCCCCAACAGTCCAATGTTGGGGGCTTGTTCTCAAATGCTATGAATTAAGAACAAGACAACATAAAAGTGTTAAATGTCGAACTCCTTCGTCCTTAGAAACAGTATATCCCTTCGGGTATAATGAATCTCGGACGAAGGTTACGAAAGAAAAGACCTTCGTTAGGTTGATAAATGGTTAAACAGAGCAACTATATATAATGTGTGAGTAATAATACCAGCATTTTCATCGATATATTTCCACTATTAAATTCATAAAAACAAATTACAAATGTACCTTCAGATTGATGTAAAGGTACAAACGTGATGCGAAAAAGCGTATGCCAAGTCAGCGTGAACAGTACGGGAGTACTGTTCACCTATTTATAGGCACGGGACGCAGCCCGTGTAAAATTACATTGATGCCCTTTACATTTATCAATAACTATAGTAATTCTTCGAGGTCCAATTTGGCTTTTCATCTTTAAGTTGGTTCCTCTTTTCTGTTATTGTGCCGAAGCCTTTCGGCACATAGCTTCGTGATCGTCTTATCCTTCGTCATGATCGTTTTTCATTCCAATCAAGCTTCGTCTTAACCATGCTCTTGTATATTCGCGACCTGACTCCGAAGGTGCCTGTTCCGAAGGTGCCTGTTCACATATTACACTTGGAAAATATTGTCAAACTATGTTTTTGAGGACCTTCGGGAGCCAAAGGCCCCCAATAGTTACCATGATAAAAGAAGGAAACCTCTCTAGTTCAAGGTGGGAGATTTCGTGTATCTCAAGGTATCACCCACCAAGGGAGTGCAGAGGTTTGGAATCAAAGGCAAGCTAGCCCCTCGTTACATTGGACCTTATGAGATCATAGAAACCTGTGGACCCGTGGCATATAAGCTGAAGTTACCTTCAAAAATATCTGCCATTCACAATGTGTTCCATGTATCTCAGCTAAAGAAGTGTGTTCGATTGCCGACCGAGATCATAGCAGAGCTAAAATTGGAGATAGAACCAGATCTATCATACCAAGAGTACCCTTCCAAGATTCTGGATTGCAAAGAAAGAACAACTCGGGCTAAATCGATCAAAATGTACAAGGTCCAGTGGAGTAATCACTCAGAGGAAGAAGCTACTGGGAGACTGAGGAATTCTTGAGATCCAACTTCCCTGATTGCCTACCTAAGGAATCTGGTACGTAATCGCACCCAACCCCTCCTCCTGCCCTTCGAATCTAAAATTCAGAAATATGATCTTAATCAGAATGAAGTAACCATAAAACAAGATTTAAAAAGGACTTCCTTCTGAAGTTGCATAGAAAATGACATTCGAAGAGCAAAATTGCCCTAATAATAAGAGCACCCACTTCCTATAAGTCTCACCCTTCGCTTCACCCCGGGAGAACTCTGACCCGAATCTCGGGATGAGATTCCTTTAAGGGGGGAAGGCTGTGACACCCCAATGTCACCTAGGGTTTTTCTCAAAAATGCTAACCCAAGAACCATCATTTTATGTGAACCAATTTGAGCATGAACATCAAATTCACTTAAGAATAAAGGACCCACTAAGCTTATACTTAAAAGTATCATGTTCAAAACAAATGGGTTTTTCAAAAAGGCAAAAATGTGCAACCCCAATAAAAACCCTAATTGAACCCTATAAACAAATTTTAAGAGAAAGGGGAAAAGGGTATGAAAAACATAAAATCATGATTTGGGCTAATTATAAACATTAAAGTATACTAAATAAGCAACAATAAAGATTATGGAAGCTTGGCCAAAACATTTCAAATAAAACCCTAAACAAGCCTCTCAAGTGGGAGTTCATTAGGGAATTCTGAAATTCAGAATTCTGAATTTCAGACCTTGAGCCAAAGATCAAGCGTGTTCACCTTGATCCCTAACTCAAATCCTAATGGCCCCATTAACAAAAACGACATAACTAACCTCTCTGTCTTGTGCCAGAAGATGGCATTGGGACGCATGCCTCGGACACGTCAAACAAGAGATCTTCTCCCTGTGTGCGGCAGTGAGACAAACCAGATTTCTTCCCTCTCTATCTCCTAATCCAGTCAACCAAACCTGCTAGCCTCCACACACAAACGACAAAGGGACCTGAGAGGAAGAGATCTCTCAACGGGATCATGGCCAAAATCTCAAAGATTTGGAGCCAATCCGCACTTGAACTCGACCTCTCTCTGCGCTGCCTCGTGCTCGACGCTGTGCCAGGCGCCAGAGCACGCACTGGCGTTCACCGCGCACGCCCCGAGCGCTTGTCAGAGCCCCACCCTCGGCCGTGCTCGCCCGCGCCTATAAAGCCTCCCCGGGCGCGCCTCACTTCACCCTGTGCTCACCATCGCCGGCCAGACACCCCTCCTTAGCTCCGGCGAGCTCTTTTCCGCCCGCCATTGCCGCCAGAGCTTCGGCCACCGTGGCCAGCCCACTCCAGTCACCGCCAAGTCGCGCCAGCGCTTTGGTTAGCTTCGCCATTAGCCCGTGAAGCTTTCCAAGCCCTCGGACCTGGCAGAACTTCACTGGAAGGCGCAGATCGACCTCACCGGACTTCGGCCGCCCGCCTGCACGCGTGGACCGAGCTCTCCGGTGAGCCATTCTTCAATTCCTCGCGCACACACCTTCCTTAATCCCCGGTGAAGCTCCCTGACCCGTTTGATTGGTCAATTGTGCCGTGGATAGGCCGGACTCCTCGCCGCCGATGAGCTCCCCCGCCTGCGCACGCGGACCGGCCGACGCCGACCATCCCCGACGGTGACCGCACATCGTCGTGATCCTCAGGACCTCCCCTACACCCTCGGCCACCTCACCGGAGCAATCTCGCCGCTGGTAAGCCCCTCCGCCCCTTCTTCCGCTGCGGGTACTGTTTAATTTGGGGGAAGGACCTCGGGTTAGGATTAGAAGAATCTAAGGGGTTTTCTGAGATGTTAGTGACTCAATTGAATAGTAGCCCAGGGACTAGTCTGTAAGGAAAACTTAAAACACCCGCCAGGGACCCCGTTGCAAAGTAGTTTTCCATTTAATCATTTCTGTTTAATCTTTTTAATGAGCAGAGAACTTAGGAAATTCATAACTTGATGAATACTTAACCGAAAATTGTCAAACCAATTTTGCTAAATTCTAAATATTATGAACTATCAATTAAAAATACTGAACCTTATGCTTTTTGTTCTAATTTTTGGAGTTAAAAATTAAATACAGAAACTGACCAAACCTTGTTTAATTAAGGAAAATTAGTTATATTCCTGTGTTGAACCTAAGAAAATTTGTAGATGTTCAAACCCCACTTACACACTGTTTAAAAATAGTAAGAACCCCAATATTGAAAAATTTAGTGTAGATATCCATTAAAAGCCATTTTTGCCCAAACCTTAGGAAAATCAGAAAGGCCTTAGAAATTAATGACCAGTGAATAAAATTATTTTTCCTAGTTTGCTTAAGTAACAAAGAACCTAGAAAAAATAAAGGAACCTCTAGTCCAGATCAGATTCAAAGTAAAATGTTTTATTTAGCATTATTTCTGCTAGAAATCAATTATTAAAATTACAAAACCAGATCCAAAATTGATAATAAAAATCCAGTGGACTTGTAACCACCAAAACCCCACTGCAAAAATAAAAACACCCCAGCCCATCATTTTAAGTAAGGTAAATAAATAGAACATGATAATGAGCCATAGTTCAATTAAATTATGAGTAACCCACAATAATGCAATAATGGGTAAATAAAATTTTTCTAGACCAATAATGAGATAGGCCACCAGAGAAAAATACAAACCCATTGGAAAGATGCAAAATAATACATGTTGCCAATATTTGGTAAGAAAGGCCATTTAATCCAATTAATGCACACCACCCTTCCCTTAAGCAAAAAGATGCCAAACTTCAGAATGATTGCTCTTGCGCAAAGAAGAAGCTAGGAAAAATTAGAAATCTGTTGTTTGATATTTTTCAAATATAGTGGTAGTAGAAAGCACCCCTTTGGCTAGAAACTTTAGAAAATCCTAGTAAAATAACTGATAAGTATTAATGGCTGGAAATTTGTACCAAGTCATGTTATAGCCTCTAAATGCCAGCAAAAATAAGTCTTAGAGGATTACCTACTATTAAATGATAGTTGTAGTTCAAATTACCCCTTCTGCCCTAAAATTTGGTAATTTTGTCCAGAGAAAAATATTCACTTTTTGAACCCTAAATTTTGAGACTGAGAATTATACAGCAGTAACAAGCCACTGTAATTTTTGCAGAATTTTTGAAAATTTTAAGGTGACTTGTAGTTCAAACCCACTCCAAAAAACTTAAAGAGAATAAAGAAAAGAAAGAAGAAATAAACCTCACTCCAATAAGTCCGACTTGAGTTCTTGACAATTCTCATTAAAGATCTTAAAAGAATTAAGTGGAATCCCAAGAATAAACGTACCACTTAACTTAACCAAGTTTGATCCAATTTACCAAGTATACCACCAAAAATCTCGTATAAGCAAGATTTAGCTCTATCTAACTCAAGTAGATCATACACCATCAAAAGTTTAAATTACTGATGCACATATCATATCCTGCATATATCTTACGCGTTGCACTCATTAGATTGTAATCTAGTTGATGGAGAGTACGTGCTCATCCCCGAGCAAGGATCTATCCAAGAAGACTAGGAGCAAGCTCCCGAGGGTGCTACCGAGGATCTCCCCGCAGCCCCAGCTATTGAAGGCAAGCCCCGGTTTTTATGCATAACCAGTTATATATGCTATTTTACTACACTTAATGTTTGTAGGTTTGTAATGTGCACTTAAGTGTAGGAGTTGCTTGAAACCTCTAGTTGCATGAACATAGGATTCCTTTTGAGATGAATACTAGTATGCTAGGTCGAGTAGCTGCTTGCTAATCAGGATCTCGGTAGAAGTCAAGTGATTTTTCTAGCACTCGCGTGAGGTCAGGAATTGATTGTATTCATCTTGATAATGGGATCTACGATAGTCTATGGACTTGGATCCAGGGAGGATGCCTTGTCCATGAGACAGGAAAAAAGAATTAAGGATTAATGTGTGGGTACCTGAGTCAAGCTTTTGAACGTACTAAGCACATGTCAGGAAATATGGTAACCGATAAACCTAGTACCTGAGTGAAGCTGGGCACGGACTTTATCCCTCATGCGACCTGAGACTGGGTCTCCCATGCTAGCTATGGTGGGTACAAGTGCGGTCACTGCACGGCGGCAGCCGGGGTCAGTGGAGCATTGTATGCCAAGGCGGTGAGGCCTAGGACGCGAACGGGGAATCGATGGGGATGGTTGATATGTGTGGGGACAGAGTGTCCTGACATGTCGTGTGTTTAGGTTTACCTTGCAAGGATAAAAACTCGATTCGAATCGTCTGCTTCTCGCAGCTAATGAGACTGCTTGACCCCTTGTACTAAATCGAGTAAGAAGTGAAATGAGGTTACATGAGACAATTTGTTGAATGAACTAAATGCTTGTTACCATGTATACTTAGAAGGAGCAAATGTAGCTAAGGTAATGATGCTAGAATTTGAAAAGTTAAAAATGGATTTTAGAAACAGCTAGTGCTTTTGGCAAACCAAACCCCTCAGCCAAACAGCTGCATAGTCTAGAGGTAGAGGAGTAGATTCCTCACACCAGGTAAGTCTAGCTGAGTATTAGTATACTCAGCCTTGCTTGTGGCATAATTTTTGCAGGTGCGATTCAGAAGATGGTTGACGGTGTGACTTGGCCTACCACCCTGCCATCGGGTTGGACCGGGTTGGACGGTCGAGTGGGATGTTGCTCCGGCAGTAGAGGAGCATGAGGAGTAGTGGGCTAGGCCTTGCCCATTTCCTCGATACCGATGACATCGATTATCCGCTGCATTTTACTTCGTGAACTCTTATTTGCTACTCGAAAAACTCCGATCTATGTAATAATTCAGTACTTAATTTGAGGTTTCCTGTTTTATTATATTTCTTCTGTGACTCACCTTCGAGTGAGATTGTGAAATTTGATCCTGGTTAAGTGGCTCTATCAGACTAGATCTGAGGGACTGACGGGTTATTCCGATTTAAGTGTGTTGTGGCCCCATGAGGCGTGACTTAGGCACTTAAGCTGGAATAATTCTGGTGGTTCCGCCACATCTGCAGGGTTGTCTGATGTCTGTTGGACAAGGACAACTGTAGGTGGACCTAATGACTTGGAAGGTTCCATCACACGATCTTATCCAACATTTGTTTCTAACAAGTTTTACTCTTTGAAAAGGTTGGTAATTATGATTTATTGATTCCTCTATGGTGGTACAAGCTCCGATACCAGCTATAGGCGGAACCGCCCAAATTATTCCAACTTAAGTGCCTAAGTCCCGCCTTAGAGGCTAGACCACACTTAAATAGGAATAAAACGTCAGTCCCTCGGATCTAGTCCGACGAGGCCACTAACAGGATCAAGTACCACGTACTCACTCGAAGGTGAGGCACAGAGCAAATACAATAAAGCATACAACCAAACATTAAGGACTACTTAAATTTATTACAACATCATCAGGAGTTTGTCAAAGGTAGTGATCATTGTTCGGAATGCAGCGAAAAATCAACTAACGATAATTAATTGGAGGGATGGGGAAGCCTGGCCCATCACTCCTCATGCTCCTCCCCTGCAGAGGTAGGGTCCCACTCGACTGTCCAACCTAGTGGCAAGATGGACGGCCAAGTCACTCCAGCAACCATATCCTCTAGAGAACCTATAAAAATTATGCCACAAGCAAGGCTGAGTATACTAATACTCAGCTAGACTTACCCGGTGTGAGGAGTCTACTCCTCTACCTCTAGACATGCAGTTGTTTGGCTGAGGGATTTGGTTTGCCAAAAGCACTAGCTGATGTCTAAAATCAAGTTTTAGCCTTTCAAGTTTTAGTGTGATTCTCTTAAGACTAAATGTGCACCTAGCTAATCATACATGGTATCAAGCATTTAACAATCAACATCTTTTACCAATCAACACATTTCCACTTTTTACTCAATGCAGTACAATGGATCAAGCAGTCTCATTAGCTGCGAGAAGCAGACGATTCGAATCGAGTTTTTATCCTTGCAAGGTAAACCTAAACACACAACGTGGCGAGGCACTCTGTCCCCACACACATCAACCGTCCCCATCAATTCCCCATCAACAGATTAGGGCTCACCGCCTTGGCGTACAATGCCTCACTGACCCCGACTGCCGTCGTACATGTGACCGCACTTGTACCCTCCATAACCGGAATGGGAGACCACGTCTCAGGTCACGTGATGGGTAAAGTATGTGGGTAGGTTCACTCAGGTACTAGGCTTACCCATTTACCATATTTCTCGGCATGTGCTTAGTACGTTCAAACGCTTGACACAGGTATCCGCACGTTAATCCTTATTCCAATTTCCGTCTCGTAAACAACGCATCCCCATAGATCTGTGTCCACAGACCATCATCATTCTGTTATCAAAGTGGATACATCCAATCCCTGACCTCATGCGAGTGCTAGAAAAATCACTCGACTTCTACCGAGATCCCTAATTAGCAAAGCAGCTACTCGACCTAGCATTACTAGTATCCATCACAAAGGAATCCTGAGTTCATGCAACTAAGGTTTCAGTCAACTCCTACACTTAAGTGCACAGTACAAGCCTACAAACATTAAGTGCAATAAAATAGCATATAGAATTGGTTATACATAAAACCAGGGCTTGCCTTCCAAAGCTAGGACAGGCAGATCCTCGATGGCAGGCTCTGGTGCTGGCTCCTGGGCTACCTCCTGAGTAACTCCATGCTCCAGGAACGAGGATGTACACCCCGTCAGTGAGATTACAGTCTATCGAATGCAATGAATAAGATATATGCATATTAATGATATGACAACTTGTAAATGCTAAGTAAGGTGAACAATATTAAAATAGTGAGTAAACTATTGTTTTCTTTGCCGGAGGGTGCACTAAGGGTTGTAGACACTCATCCAAGGGTATTGAGTGAACTTAAGAATCTTAGTCATCTCTTATATGTTTGTTTGGGCTCTTGGGGGATTTAATTGCACACCACTAATTTCTCACATAATTTCCTTCTTACCCTTTTATTATGCTCATCATTAAGCACCTTGAACTATCATAGCAATTTAGAATTTTCCAAAAATGTTACAAAAATTACTAGTGGGTAAACATTGACCTCTGTGGTTAATTCTAAAAATTTGAGGCTGAAATTAATTCAGATACTCCTTGTGCAAAAATGACAAAAGTAAGGGTACAAGGGTACTTTACACTATAGCTCTGCTTTTGGTGAGGTTTCTGGATTAAAATTTATTTTTGCCATGATCCATAGGTGATACTAGGCCTTTGTGTTAAAAATCACAGAAAAAGACCCATTGGACATTTAGTTGTGATTTTCTAAAGTTTAAGGCCAAAAAGGTACTTATAACTAACTTGTTATTTGAAAAATGTCAAACAACAAAACTTATATTTTTCCTACATTCATATCATCATATTATTAGCTATCCCAAGGATTGGGGTGGGTTCTCCTCAGGATTATTTTTCTAAGATTTTTCTAATTTTTCATTGTTTTCAAGAAATAAAATGTGGTGCATTTCTTTTGTACTAACAGAGGGCTTAACAAAATTTTCTAGTCAACTATGTTAATAAACTAAGCTAGCAAAAATGTGGTTGCCCCCTGGATTCTTTATATTAAACTCCCTTTTCTATTTTCTTTAACTTTGAATCAAAGTAAGTTTAAATGGTAAACCCTTCCCTAATCTGGTGTACTGAGGGGTTTATTATTTTTAAACAGGCTAGGTAGTGGTTTAATACTTCTCTAATTTTTCTTAACCCCAGTCTAAAAGTGTAGCTATTTTTCCTTCTTTATTTAGCTTTTGGTCAGTTTACTATTTAAATCTAAACATTTAAAATTTTTTGCAGTACATTAGGGTGTTTGGTATTTTTCCTAAGTAGTTCATATTATTTAGAACCTAGCAAAATTTGTTTGATCAGATTTGGTTGGATAAAACTGAAGTTATGAATTTTACAAGCTCTGCCTGCAATTAAATGAATAATGTTTGAAAGGTTTTATGAAAAACCAGTTTACACCGAGACCCCTGGGCTTTCCCTTAACTAAGTCTTTAAACCATACCCCTGCGGGACTATTCACCTGAGTCACTGACTATTCAAAACCCCCCTGCTTCTTCTTCTTTTCCCCCGAGCTCCCTCCCCCTTTGAAATAGTAACCGTGGGGAATAAACAGGGTGGTGCGGCTTACCGGCGGCGAGGAAGGTCCGGTGAAGGGCAGGGTTAGATCCGGGAGATCCTGGCGATCACGTCAAGGTGCAGCTCATCGACGGTGATGGCCGGAATCGGTTGGGCCACGTGCGCAGGCGGTCGGGCTCGTCGGCGGCGTACGCTCCGGCTTGCTCACAGCGGTATTGTTCAATCCAATGGCACGGGAAGCTTTACAGGGTGCTAAGGATGCCACCAGTGCAAGGAATCGAAGAAAGGCTCACTGTGGAGCTCGGTCTACCTGCGCCGGCGGTTGGGTGAAGTCCGGCGATGTCGATCCGGTGTCTCCGGTGAGGTAGAGTTCAATCCTCGGCTCTGGAAGCTTCACAGAGGTCCGTAGAGGCTATCCTGAGGGTCGGACGGGGCGGGGAATGGCTAGGTTGGCCGGTCTATGGTGGTTGTGGCTTGCATGGCCGCTGGCACCTCGCTCACTGGGGCGAACTCCGACAAACTCGAGCTTGGGTTGGGTCAGTGGCACGCGGGGGTGTACGGTCGAGGCTGGGATGGCTTTTATAAGCGCGGGCGAGGGCGTGGATGTGAGGTTGGTGCGGCACGGGGCTGCGCCCGTGGGCGAAGCGCCGAGGGCGTGATCTAGCGCGCCATAACACGTCAAACACGTGGGCGTTTGTTTCTGCCTCTGTTCAAGCGTCTGTAGGGATCACAAATGTGCAAATCTTGCCAAGGGTCTTGTGCAAATCTCTTCCTAGCACCTAGGGCTAGCTAGTTTGTGTGAGTTCCAATGGGATATATGCCCTAGCTTGTGAGATATGCGGGCACCAAGTCAGGTCTATCGGACACTGTTCAACCCGAGACAAAACTGATGTCAAACCTTGTCAAATGGTCTTGGCTTCTGTTAAAATTTTTCTAGGGTGTGCCTTAGGTAGTTTGGCCACTTTTTGTTATTTGGGCCAAGGGGTTTTGGTGCCAGCACACAGGTGAACACCTTTGATATTTGGTCTAGAGTAGGTTTTTGGGACTTACAGAGATTTTAATGGCTCAAGTGTGCTTTCCACTTGGTGAACTATTTTGAGGTTTTTGTTGGGCCTTTTTGCAATATTTCTCTTACTAAATTTTGTATCTTTACTAATATTCTTCATCTTTAGTAAAGGTTCCTTTTTATGTTTTGATCATTTGCCCACTCTTTCCCCTTTAATCCCATGGTTAGGGTTTAAGGGCTTAAGAGGGAATTAGGGTTTTAGAATTCTTGTTTATGGGTGAACATTGTATGAAGGATAGAACTTTTTCTTGTTATGGTTAATGATTATCTTAACCATGCCTCTAAACTTTGAGTCCCATCACTTTCCATTTTAGCATAAAGATTGAGTAGGACCCAATGTGCTTCTTTGGCTCGGGCTTTGGGTAACACCAGGGGTGTTACATCCTACGAACTCCTAACCGGTGACAAATCAAATGTTTCTTACTTTCATGTATTTGTGAGCAAATGCTACATCATGGTCAAGAAAGGTAGACATTCAAAATTTGCTCCCAAAGCTAGTAGAAGGGTTTTTACTAGGTTATGATTCAAATACAAAGGCATATAGGGTCTTCAACAAATCATCTTGTTTAGTTGAAGTCTCTAGTGATGTTGTATTTGATGAGACTAATGGCTCTCTAAGAGAGCAAGTTGATCTTGATGATGTAGATGAGGACGAAGTTCCAACAGCCACAATGCGAACTATAACAATAGGTGATGTGCGACCATAGGAACAACAAGATCAAGATCAACCATGTTAAGTGAGTTGTTTATGTGCCAAACAAGCAAGAAGTGAAAATCATGTAGCAAGGTACGTTTCTAGACTTAGTACATTGTTTTGAGTACTAACATATATTGTCTAAGTGCTAGAAACAGGAAAAGAAAGAATTGCAAGACTTGGCTGTGTACAGCCAAAGTCCAGCTCGGTCTGGCACACCGGACTGTCCGGTGGTGCACCCGACAGTGACCGGTGCGCCAGGCTGAACTCCGGTGAACAGGCCACTCTCAGGAAAAGTTTGGTGGCGTACGGCTATAATTCACCGGACTGTCCGGTGGTGCACCGGACTGTCCGGTGAGCCAACGGTAGTCTGCGCCAACTGTCGACCGCGCAATCTTCCGCGTGATGCGTGGCCCACACCAACGGTCGGCGGGGGCACCGGACTGTCCGGTGTGCACTGGACAGTGTGCGGTGCGCCAACCGATCGCGAGGACCAATGGTCGAATGCGCCAGAAAAGGAAGGAGATCACGCACCGGACAACTACAGTGACTGTCCGGTGGCACACCAGACTGTCCGGTGCGCCACTCGATAGAAGGCAAGGATAGCCTTCCTTGTTGATCTTCAACAGCTCCTAGCTGCCTTGGGGCTACAAAAGGGACCCCTAGGCGCATGGAGGAGTCACCCAAGCATTCACTAAGCATTCTAAGTCTCCCACACTCCGTCTCCGCGCACCTGATCGATTATGATAGTGATTTGAGCTCTATTCTAGTTGTGAACTCTTTGTGCTTCATTTTGAGCTCAAGTCTTAGCGTGTGTGCATGTGTGTGCTGTGGATTAGTGTGTGTTGCTCCCCAACCTTACTCTTGTGCTTTCATTGTGATCTTTGTGTAAGGGCGAGAGACTCCAACTTGTAGAGATTCCTCGCAAACGGGAAAAAGAGATAAGGAAGAAAAGTCGTGGTATTCAAGTTGATCATTGGATCACTTGAAAGGGGTTGAGTGCAACCCTCGTCCATTGGGACGCCACAACGTAGAAGTAGGCAAGTGTTACATGGCCAAACCACGGGATAAAAATCGTGTGTCTCTTGTGTGCTTTCTTTTTGATTGTCTGTGTTCACAAGAGCTCGTTTCAAGCTACTTAGCCGTTCTAACTTTAACAACTAAGTTTTGTGGCTATTAGTTTTTGATTTTTACAGGATCACCTATTCACCCCCCCTCTAGGTGCTCTCAATTGGTATTAGAGTCGTTCTCTTCATAAGGGACTAATCGCCCGAAGAGATGGATCCTAAGGGAAAGGGGATGGTGGTCAACGACAAGGAGAAGGAGTCCATCTTCAACGAGCCAAGAGATAACAAGCCCACTGACTCTGACTCGAGTCACAAGAAGAAGGATGGGAAGAAGAAGAGGTGCATCAAGAAGATTGTCTACTACGACAGCGATGAATCTTCTTCTTCACCAAGAGACGACGACGACGACACGTCTAAGAAGAAACCGGTTAATCAAAACTTTTCATTTGATTATTCTCGTATTCCTTTCAATTCTAATGCTCATTTGCTTTCAATTCCTCTTGGTAAACCTCCACACTTTGATGGAGAGGACTACTCTTTTTGGAGTCACAAAATGCGTAGTCACTTATTTTCTCTCCATCCTAGTATTTGGGAGATAGTTGAAACTAGAATGCATTTTGACAGTACCGATAACCCTGTGTTTATTAATGAGCAAATTTATAAGAATGCACAAGCTACCACTGTTTTGCTAGCATCTTTATGCAGGGATGAATACAACAAGGTGAGCGGCTTAGACAACGCCAAGCAAATTTAGGATACCCTCAAGGTATCACATGAGGGAAACGACGCCACCATGATCACCAAAATGGAGTTGGTGGAAGGCGAACTGGGAAGATTCGCGATGACCAGGGGAGAGGAGCTAACACAAACATACAACAGGCTCAAGACCCTGGTCAACAAAATTAGGAGCTATGGAAGCACAAGATGGACGGACCACGACGTCGTCCGACTCATGCTTAGGTCCTTTACCGTCATTGACCCTCATCTTGTGAATCTTATCCATGAGAATCCTAGGTACACAAAGATGACACCCAAGGAGATACTCAGAAAATTCGTGAGCGGGCTCATGATGGTAAAAGAGGCACGATACGTGGATGACGCCTTGAATGGACCACTACCCGTCTACGTGGCGCAGCCCGTTGCGCTCAAGGCAACAAGTAGCAAGGAGGCGCTACCAAGCAAGGTAGCACAAGTAGAGGCTGCCGGGCTCAACAAGAGTGAAATGGCGCTTATCATCAAGCGCTTCAAGACCACTCTTAAAGGATGCAAGGAGTACCCCAACAAGAACAAAATAAGGGGAAAGCGCTCCTACTTCAAATGCGGTAAGACTGGTCACTTTATAGCAAATTGTCCCGATAATGCTAATGACCAGGAACAAGAAAAGAGCAGGAAGAAGGAGAAGAAAAAGAGCTACAGGAAGGCAAAGGGCGAGGCACACCTTGGAAAAGAATGGGACTCGGACTGCTCTTCTTCCAACTTCGACGATGAAGGACTCGCTGCCTCGGCCTTCAACAAGTCCTCTCTCTTCCCCAACGAACAACACACTTGCCTCATGGCCAAGGAGAAGAAGGTAAGTGTTCGAGAAACCCCTAAGTATACTACTTCAAGCGATGATGATTCTAGTGATGATGAAGTAGATTATACTGATTTATTTAAGGGTTTAGATAGAGCTAAAGTAGATAAAATTAATGAGTTAATTGATGCTTTAAATGAAAAGGATAGACTTTTAGAAAAGCAAGAGGTTATTTTGTATGAAGAGCATGATAAATTTGTTAGCGTTCAAAAATCTCTTGCTCTAGAAATTAAGAGAAATGAAATGTTATCCTCTAAATTGTCTGTGTGCCATGAATCAATCTCTAGTTTAAAGATTTTGAATGATGATTTAAATGCTAAGCTAGAGGTAGCTAATATATCTAGTTCATGTATAGAACATGTTGTAATTTGCAATAGAAGCAAGGATTTTGATATTGATGCTTGTGATAAACATCTTGCATCTATTACCAAATTAAATGATGAGGTAGCAAGTCTTAATGCTCAACTTAAGACTTGCAAGGTTGATTTCGATAAGTTAAAATTTGCTAGGGATGCCTACACCGTTGGTAGACACCCCTCAATTAAGGATGGACTTGGCTTTCAAAAGGAAGCTAAGAACTTAACAAGCCAAAGGGCTCCCATTCCCAACAAGGAGAAAGGAAAGGCCCCTATGGCTAATAGTAATCAAAGGAATCATGCTTTCATTTATAATGATAGAAAATTTTCTAGAAATGCTCATTATAATAGGAGTTATGATGCCTTTTATTCACATGCTATGATTGCCTCTAGCTCTACTTTTGTGCATGATAGGCCTAGGAAAAGTAATGTTGTGCATCATGTGCCTAGGAGAGTATGTAATGAACCTTCTACCATTTACTATGCTTGCAATACTTCATTTGCGCTCTTATGTAAGAATGATAAAGTAGTTGCTAGAAAGTTGGGATCCAAATGCAGGGGAGATAAAACTTGTATTTGGGTTCCAAAGGCTATTGTGACTAACCTTGTAGGACCCAACAAGAGTTGGGTACCTAAAACCCAATTGTAAATTGCCTTGCAGGTTTATGCATCCGGGGGCTCAAGCTGGATTATCGACAGCGGATGCACAAACCACATGACGGGGGAGAAGAAGATGTTCACCTCCTACGTCAAGAACAAGGATTCCCAGGATACGATCATCTTTGGAGATGGGAACCAAGGCAAGGTCAAAGGCTTGGGCAAGATAGCCATCACCAACGAGCACTCCATCTCAAACGTATTTCTAGTAGAGTCGCTTGGATATAATCTCCTGTCTGTAAGTCAATTGTGCCACATGGGCTACAATTGTTTGTTTACAAATGTTGATGTTTCTGTCTTTAGAAGGAGTGATGGTTCATTAGCGTTTAAGGGTGTATTAGATGGCAAACTCTACTTAGTTGATTTTTCGAAAGAGGAGGCCGATCTAGATGCATGCTTAATAGCTAAGACTAGCATGGGCTGGATGTGGCATCGCCGTCTAGCACACGTTGGGATGAAGAACCTTCATAAACTTCTAAAGGGAGAACATGTGTTAGGACTAACCAATGTCTGCTTCAAAAAAGATAGACCTTGTGCAGCTTGTCAGGCAGGGAAACAAGTGGGAAGCACTCATCACAACAAGAATGTGATGACAACATCAAGACAACAGGAGCTACTACATATGGACCTCTTCGGACCCGTCGCCTACCTTAGCATCGGGGGAAGTAAGTATGGTCTAGTAATTGTTGATGATTTTTCCTGCTTCACTTGGGTGTTCTTTTTGCAGGATAAATCAGAAACCCAAGGGACCCTCAAGCGCTTTCTAAGGCGGGCTCAAAATGAATTTGAGCTCAAGGTGAAAAAGATAAGAAGTGACAACGGGTCCGAGTTCAAGAATCTACGAGTGGAGGAGTATCTTGAGGAGGAAGGCATCAAGCATGAGTTCTCCGCTCCCTACACACCACAGCAAAATGGTGTGGTAGAGAGGAAGAACAGGACGCTCATCGACATGGCTAGGACAATGCTTGGAGAGTTCAAGACGCTTGAGCAGTTTTGGTCGAAAGCTGTGAACACAGCTTGCCACGCCATAAACTGGGTCTACCTTCATCGCCTCCTCAAGAAGACCTCGTATGAACTTCTTACCGGTAACAAACCCAACGTCTCATACTTTCGTGTATTTGGGAGCAAATGTTACATTCTAGTGAAGAAAGGTAGAAATTCTAAATTTGCTCCCAAGGCAGTAGAAGGGTTTTTACTAGGGTATGACTCAAATACAAGGGCATATAGAGTTTTCAACAAATCATCAGGTTTGGTTGAAGTCTCTAGCGACGTTGTATTTGATGAGACTAATGACTCTCCAAGAGAGCAAGTTGATCTTGATGATGTAGTTGAAGATGATGTTCCAACGACCGCAATACGCACCATGGCGATTGGAGATGTGCGACCAAAGGAACAACAAGAGCAAGATCAACCTTCTTCCTCAACTATGGTGCATCCCCCAACTCAAGATGATGAACAGGTTCCTCAAGAAGAGGCGCATGATCAAGTGGAGCACAAGAAGAACCAGCTATGGAGGAAGAAGCACCACGAGCTCCTCCAACTCAAGTCCAAGCGACGATCTAGCGACATCACCCCGTCGATCAGATATTGGGCGACATAAGCAAGGGAGTAACAACTCACTCATGTCTAGCTAATTTTTGTGAGCATTACTCGTTTGTCTCTTCTATTGAGCCTTTCAAGGTAGAAGAGGCCTTGTAGGATCCAGACTAGGTGTTGGCCATGTAGGAAGAGCTCAACAACTTCAAGAGGAACAAAGTTTGGAGCCTTGTGCCACATCCCAAGCAAAATGTTGTGGGAACCAAATGGGTGTTTCACAACAAGCAAGACGAGCATGGGGTGGTGACAAGAAACAAGGCTTGACTTGTGGCAAAAGGTTATGCCCAAGTCGCAGGTTTGGATTTTGAGGAAACTTTTGCTCCTGTGGCTAGGCTAGAGTCTATTCGCATTCTATTAGCCTATGCCGCTCACCATTCCTTTAGGTTGTTTCAAATGGACGTGAAGAGCGTTTTCCTCAACGGGCCAATCAAGGAGGAGGTATACGTGGAACAACCCTCTGGCTTTGAGGATGACAGGTATCCCGACCATGTTTTTAAGCTCTCTAAGGTGCTCTATGGACTTAAGCAAGCCCTAAGAGCACGATATGAATGCCTTAGAGATTTCTTAATTAGTAATGCTTTCAAGGATGGGAAAGCCGATCCCACTCTTTTCACTAAGACATGTGACGGTGACCTTTTTATGTGCCAAATTTATGCCGATGACATAATATTTGGTTCTACTAACCATAAGTCTTGTGAGGAGTTTAGCAGGGTGATGTCTCAAAAGTTTGAGATGTCGATGATGGGCGAGTTGAACTACTTCCTTGGGTTCCAAGTGAGACAACTCAAGGACGGCACCTTCCTCTCCCAAATGAAGTACACTCAAGATCTTCTCAAGAGGTTTGGGATGAAGGACGCCAAGCCCGCGAAGACACCGATGGGAACCGACGGGCATGTCGACCTCAACAAAGGAGGTAAGTTCGTTGATCAAAAGGCATACCGGTCTATGATAGGTTCCTTGCTTTATGTATGTGCTAGTAGACCGGACATTATGCTTAGTGTATGCATTTGTGCTAGATTTCAATCCGACCCCAAGGAATGTCACCTTGTGGCAGTTAAGCGAATTCTTAGGTATTTAGTTGCTACACCTTGCTTCGAGATCTGGTATCCAAAGGGGTCTACCTTTGACTTGACTCGATATTCAGACTCCGATTATGCCGGGTGCAAGGTTGATAGAAGAGCACATCAGGGACGTGTCAATTCCTAGGAAGGTCCCTGGTGTCTTGGAGTTCAAAGAAACAAACATTTGTTGCCCTATCCACCGCTGAGGCCGAGTATGTTGCCACAGGATAGTGTTGCGCACAACTACTTTGGATGAGGCAAACCCTCCGGGACTTTGGCTACAATCTAACCAAAGTCCCACTCCTATGTGACAATGAGAGCGCAATCCGCATGGCAGACAATCCTGTTGAACACAGCCGCACTAAGCACATAGACATCTGGCATCACTTCCTAAGAGACCACTAGCAAAAGGGAGATATCGAAGTGTACCATATTAACACCGAGAACTAGCTAGCCGATATCTTCACCAAGCCTTTAGATGAGAAAAGGTTTTGCAGGTTGCGTAGTGAGCTAAATGTCTTAGATTCATGTAACTTGGATTAATCTATAGCATACATGTGTTCTATGCCTTTGATCATGTTACTTTATGCATTTATGTAATTTGTTGCTTATTTATGGTGCTCAAGTTGTTGTCACACCCGATTTTAGAAGGCAAACCGAATGCGAACCATGTACATGCCAGGATCAGCAATTCACGTACACAACAGTTACATAACATGGACATCATCACACAGTGCTCGAATAGTATTAAAAAGGGAAATAATAGTCGATTACATCATATGTCTGAGACATCCACATAGTCTTTACAATAAATCAAAGTGCGAAAACAAAACGTAGATAAACGCGGCCTTCACAGGCAGCCGACTGAGGGTTGCCGCTAACCCATGCCTAGAACTCGTCGTAGTCTTGGAACTCCTGGAAGTCTCCTTCCACGGCTTCATCTTCTCTTGAGCAGTGGTTACAATGCGGACAACCTGGGGAAGGGGGGGATTTGGTGTGTAGAGCAAGGGTGAGTACACATCAACATACTCAGCAAGTGTCCTGTTTGGCTGTAGTGGACTAGCTTTATGTGGGGGGTAAGTCAAGTAGTTGCTTTTAGTCGGTCAGATTATTATTACTAGTAGAGAAAGCCAAGTTTTAGATTTAACCCATGTTATTAACCCAAACGTACTGCTTTCCAAACGGAAAGAGTACCACATACAATTACCAGAGTCAATTCCAAGAACCATCAATCTCATTGCCACCTGCAAATCCGAACATCTCTGATCAAGTACCACTAATCACTGGAGCTCCCTTTGCCGCTCATAACCGTGAGCACAACTGATATATCAGTTTTCATACACTCTGCAGAGGTTGTGCACTTTACCCACAAGCCGTTATTCCCTTTCTGCCCGGAGAGAGCTACTCCCCATTGAACACTACCTAGGTGGTCCAGCAGGGCATCACTACGTAGCCTTTACAAAGATTCCCCGAGGTTGTAGCCGCCCGTTAGGTTTCCTAAATGTACCGCACTCCTCCCCAAGGGACAAATCAACCTTGGCAGAGCGAGCCGCATACACCGAGCCCCATTGACGGCACGACGGCTAAGCGAACTACACCCCGATTCCTCTAATTATTCAGCTAAGGGCGTCCCACTCCACCCTCATGGTTGCACTGTTTTCCTAGGCGGTCATCCAACGAACAGGTCCTTACGGAGAGGCACTCGAGAAACCGCTCGAGCCCCCTTGAAGGTCACAAGTATAACATCATAATAAAAGAGGGGAAAACAGCGTATCATTGATAATTCTCATCATGTTCATTGATTAGAGTTGAGCAATAGCACAAGACTAAGCAATAATAATCCAACCCAAATAGGTAAACAAGGACATGGATAACAAAAGCTAGTCGATCCTTAGGTATAAATGTGAAATGCAGGAGGTGAATTAAGGAATGTATAGAACAGAGATAGGTCAAGGGACACTTGCCTCCACCAACCGACTGCTGCTCAGGGGCTTCACCTGCGAGTTCTTCGGGCTCTTCAACCGGATCGTTCTCTATGCAGACGCAAACATATATACATCCACACATTTAATACAAAAGAACAGTACACCATACAATAGAATGCAGTAAATAAACAGACGTTCCATGCGGGCTCGCAATTAAGGTTAAGAGAGGAAGAGAAAAAAAGACAGTCGAGAAACGATCACGTTACATTATTATAAATTAAACCACTCGCTTAATAGAAGGGAATTAATTTGGACACTACGTTTTATCATAAAGTAAAGTCAAGTTCCACATTTAATCATTATAAACAATTGAAGATGAATGAAAGGGAGTGGTCGTACGGCGAGACGTACGACATAACATTTAGATTGAATTAAGAAGTAAACGACTCGCCGCGTGATAGAGCGCGCAACAAGACACTTGCATTACTTATAAAGAGACGTTAAGCATCACGCGACGAAACGCACGATGACATACATCAACAGAGCTAAGTTTAAAGTGGAACATCACGCGTCTGGACGCACAACGTCGCACCTTAAACAACCTGAAATTAAAAAAGATCGTCACGCGACGAAGCGCGCGACATAGCACATTAATAGAATCCGAAATTAGACAAATTTGTCGCGCGACGAAGCGCGCAACGCAACACTTTAATAAATATAAATTGAAAGAATCGTCGCACGACGAAGCACGCGACGCAGCACGTCGACTACACAAATTTACATCGATTAAAACGGGGTTAAGCGCAGTGCGATTACGGTCGCACGCTCGAGAGTGCGCTACGCGTGCCGAAGGCAAGAGAACTGTGCAGGCGCGCGGGATGTGAGTCGCCGGGGCACAGGCGCGGGCAGGGGCACGGCCGGGGCGTACGACCGAGGGCGCGGGGGCAGGCACGACCGCCGGGGCACGCGACGAGGGCGCAGCCGCCGGGGCACGACCGGGGAGCGGGGGCTCGCGACGAGGTGGGCTCGGCGGGGCGAGGGCGCGCGGGCAGGGGCCCAGCCACCGGCGCCGGGCACGAGGCGCGCGTGGGGCCGAGCCGCCGGCGTCGGGAGCGGGGCCGGGGAGGGCTTGCCGGGCACGGGGAGGCCGCTGGGGGGGGGGGGGCGCGGGGCTCGCCGAGGCCGAGGCCGGACGCGGGGGGGAAGGGGGAGGGCTCTCCGGGGGGGGGCGTGGCTCGCCAGGGAAGGGCGAGGCGGGGCGGGGCTCGCCGGGCGCAGGGAAGGGAGGGGCTCACCGGGGCCGAGCGCGCACGGGGGAGGGAGGGGCTCGCCGGGCGCGGGGACGCCAGGGCGGCGCGGGCGCGGTCGCGGGAGGGCGCGAGCGCGCGGGCCGAGGGGCGGCACGAGCCGAGGGTGGCGCGGGGGCCGAGGGCGGCGCGGGCGTTAGGGCGCGGGGCACGCGCGAGCAGGGGAAGAAGAAGGGAGAGGGAGGGAGAGAGAGAGAGAAGGGAAGGGGAGGGGAAAACTCACCTCCGGGGATCCAAATTCCGGTGATCTCGACTCCAAACCCTAGGGCACCACAGGGAGAGAGAGAGAGGTGGAAGAAGGAGAGGGAGGTTAGTGCGTGGGAGAAATCAAATGAGCCAGACGGATCTGGGGAAGGGGGGGCGCGCGGGCCGGACCGGGTTGGGCTGAGCCGGGCTGGGCTCGGTCACATTGCGGATCGAAACCCACGACATGCACGACCATTAAACAGAATTAAATCGCGAACCGAAATCCGAAACAGAACGAGACGAACACGCGACATCAGACAAAGAAATGCGCTTCGGCATGATGCAACACCCATGACACTTAGGTTTTGTTTATACACGACACAGACACCTGTCACTATACTGGTTTGAAATGGGGAAAAAGGAGGCGAAACGGGAAGAGAAAAGAGAGTAACACCCGAATTTGGTGAGAGAAAAGAAGAAAAAATTCTACTCCCAAATTCAGGGCGTTACAAACCTATCCCCCTTAAAAGAATCTTGCCCTCGAGATTCAGGGTTGGCTAGCAAAGAGCTCAGGGTATTTAGCCATCAGATCATCTTCACGCTCCCAGGTTGCTTCTTCCTCAGAGTGGTGATTCCATCGGACTTTGCACATTCGGATGGTCTTCCTTCGGGTGACTCTGTCTGCAGTTTCAAGGATTTGCGCTGGTTTCTCTGTGTAGGTCAAGTCCTCCTGGACCTCCAGACCTTCCACTGGCAACTGCTCTTCTAGCACACACAAACACTTCTTCAACTGAGACACATGAAAGACATCATGCACTGCGGACAAGCCTTCTGGCAAACTAAGCTGATAGGCCACTTCTCCACGCTTTGCGAGAATCTGATACGGACCGATTTAGCGGGGTGCTAGCTTGCCTTTGACTCCAAATCTTCTGACACCTCTGATCGGTGACACTTTCAGATAGACGAAGTCTCCAACTTCGAAACTCAGCTCTCTTCTTCTTGTGTCTGCATAGCTTCGCTGCCTTGATTGCGCTATCTTCAAATTCTCTCGGACCATCTTGATGTTCTCTTCGGCTTCAAGCAGAATGTCTGGCCCAAACACTTGCTTTTCTCCAGGCTGATCCCATTGCAATGGAGTTCTACAACTCCTCCCATAAAGCGCCTAAAATGGTGACATCTTCAAGCTGGCCTGGTAGCTGTTGTTATAGGAGAACTCTACATAAGGCAACCTCTTGTCCCATCCGGACTGATCTTGCAATGCACAGGCTCTCAACATGTCTTCAAGGATTTGATTGGTTCTTTCAGTCTGACCATCTGTCTGTGGATGATAGGCTGAACTGAAATTCAGAGGTGTACCCAAAGCTTCATGCAACTGCTGCCAGAAATGAGAAGTGAACTGTGTTCCTCTGTCTGACACTATCTTCTTTGGCACACCATGAAGACAAACGATTCGAGACATGTACAATTATGCTAATACTGCACTACTGTAGTTGGTCTTGACAGGTATGAAGTGGGCTGACTTGGTTAAGTGGTCCACTACTACCCAAATGGAATCGTAGCCGGCTCGAGTGCGAGGCAATCCGGCTATGAAATCCATACCGATTTCATCCCATTTCCACTGAGGAATTTGCAATGGTTGCAACAATCCAGCTGGTCTCTGGTGCTCTGCCTTGATCCTTCGACAACTATCACACATAGCCACATGCTCTGCGATTTCCCTCTTCATTCCGTACCACCAGAATTTCTTCTTCAGATCCTGATACATCTTCTCACTTCCAGGGTGAATCGAATAAGCTGTCTCATGAGCTTCCTTGAGGATCAACTCCCGAATAGATTGGACATTGGGAACACACAAGCGGTCTTTGAACCATATCACACCTTCTGCATCTTCCCAAAAATCATTGCCTCTGCTGTCTAGAATCAGTCGCCGAATTTCACTGATCTTCTCATCATTCTTCTGTGCTTCTTTGATTTCCCGCTCCAAGGTAGGTTCCAACTCAATTGTGACTCCTCGCGTATTATTCAGAAATCCGAGACTCAACCTATCAAACCCTTTAGCCACCTCATAAGGCATCGGACGAGCGACCATCAGATTGACTTGACTCTTCCTGCTCAAAGCATCTGCCACTATGTTCGCTTTGCCTGGATGGTAGTGAATCTCCAACTCATAGTCTTTGATCAGCTCTAACCATCTTCGTTGCCTCATATTCAGCTCTGACTGAGTGAATATGTACTTCAGACTCTTGTGGTCTGTGTAAACATCACATTTCTGTCCATACAGATAGTGCCTCCATGTCTTCAATGCGTGAACCACTGCTGCCAACTCTAGGTCATGGATTGGGTAATTCTTCTCATGAACCTTCAGCTGTTGGGACGAGTAAGCCACAACTCTTCCCTCCTGCATCAACACACATCCCAAACCAGTGTAACAAGCATCGCAATACACCGAGAAGGGCTTGTGCACATCAGGCAAGACTAAGACACGCGCTGTAGTCAACTTCTCTTTCAGCGCTTCGAAGGCCTCTTGACATTTCTGGGTCCACTTGAACTCAACTTTGTTGCCTAGCAACACTGTCATTAGTTTCGCAATCTTCGAAAACCCTTCAATGAATCACAGATAGTATCCGGCCATCCCAATGAAGCTCTTGATTCCTCGGGCATCTATTGGCGCTTTCCAGTTCAGAATGTCTGCCACTTTCTTCGGATCCACAGCCAATCCTTCTTTGTTGATTATATGACCCAAGAACAGGACTTCACTGATCCAAAACTCGCACTTGCTCAACTTTGCATACAGCTGGTGCTCTCGCAATCTCTGCAATACCATCCTCAAATGATCTGCATGCTTTTCTTTGCTTTGAGAATAAATCAGAATGTCATCAATAAATACCACCACAAACTTATCAAGATAATTCATGAACACACTATTCATCAAGTTCATGAAGAAGGCTGGTGCATTTGTTAGACCGAAAGACATCACAGTGAACTCATACAACCCATACATAGTAATGAATGCCGTCTTCGGAATGTCTAAAGGTCGGATCCTGAGCTGATGATAACCTGACCTCAGATCTATCTTGGAGAACACGCTGGCTCCTCTCAACTGGTCGAACAGATCTTCTATTCTGGGCAAAGGGTACTTGTTGTTGATGGTGACCTCATTCAGAGCTCGATAATCGATACACATTCTTTTGGTGCCATCTTTCTTCTCCACAAATAGGACGGGGGCGGCCCAAGGCGAGGTGCTTGGCCGGATGTAACCTTTCTCTGACAACTCATCGATCTGCTTCTTAAGTTCAACCAACTCTGGTCCGGATATTCTGTAAGCTCTCTTAAAGATGGGGGCGGTTCCAGGAAGAAGCTCTTTGGCAAATTCAACTTTCCGCTCTAGTGGCATACCTGGTAAGTCCTTTGGAAACACATCTGGGAACTTGGACACAACCTTGATAGCCTCAATTGGGTCTGCTTCACTGCTTTCGACAGCCATTTGATAACATCTTCCTTTTCGTGGCTCAGGCGGGACTAACTCGGTCACCACTTCCTCTCCTAGTGGGGACACCAACTTGATCGTCCTCTTATCACAACTGATAACTGCCTGGTACTTATCTAACCAATTCATCCCTAGGATGACATCTATTCCCTGAGTACCCATTACTATGAGGTTAGCGGGAAACGCTATCCCCCTTATTTCCACACTTACATTCAAACAAATGCTATCGGCTCGAATTCTACCACCGGCTGAGTCAATTTGAATGGGGGTTGACATGGTAGTTATTGGAAGACTATGTGCTTTTACCCATGATGCAGTAATGAATGAATGCGTTGCTCCAGTATCAAATAACACTTCTGCAATATGAGAGTTGACTAGAAACAAACCTACTATCATGCCGGGGGTCTCCTGAACTGCTTCAGCCTCCAAGTGGTTCTGTCTCCCATGATTATAGTGCGGCTGAGAGCGGTTTCCTGCTCCAGGCTGAGACACATTCTGCTTCGCTGGGGCATTGGGGCCTGACTGCTGCTGGGCTGCCTTCTTTGGACATTGCATCACCCAATGGCCTTGCTCTCCACAGTGGAAACATGCTCTGTTTCCAACCTGAGCTGGTGCTGCCTGACTGTTCTGCTGGTTTGCTGTGGCAGGAAGACGAGGTGCCTGATGATTCTACCTCTAGAACTGACCTCCTCCTGACTGATTATTCTGGCGATTCCGATGCTGATGCTGAGGATACTGCCTTTGAAACTGCTGATGCTGGGGTGGACGTTGGTTCTACCTAAACTGCTGAGGTTGATTGCCTGAGAAACAAGGACGATTGCTGCTTCTAGGCTGGGGTCCACTGATCTTGCGCTTGCGATCCTCCATCTTCTTACGCTTCCTCTCTGTCATGATTGCTCTGTCAATCAGGTGCTGGAATGTCGGGAAGGTATGATTCATCAGCTGATACTGTAGAGGGTCAACCAAGCCTCTCAGGAAATGATATTGTCTCTTGGCGTCGGTGTTGACATCTTCAGGAGCATAGCGAGAGAACTGTAGAAACCTTTCACGGTACAAACTGACAGACGATGACCCTTGCTTGAGGGCCAGGAACTCCTCCTTCTTCACTATCATCAGACCTACAGGAACATGGTACTGACGGAAGCTACCTCTAAACTCTTCCCAGGTGAAGGTGTCGGGGTTGGCATGGGTGGCGAGATAAGACTCCCACCATGACTGAGCTGCTCCTCTCAACAGACGGGGACCATACAGAACTTTCTCCCTGTCATCACACTGAGCGGTATGCAACTCCCGTTCCATAGTGCGCAGCCAGTCTTCAGCATCCATGGGGTCAGAAGAATGAGCAAACGTTGGAGGATGACCTCTCATGAATTCAGCACGCTTGTCCCTAGGCATCTGAGGCATCTGAGGCTGAGGTGGTGGATGTTGTTGCTGCTGCTGCTGAATGGCGGGCAGAGTCTGACCAATGGCTTGAACTACCTGAGTTTGCATCAGGAACATCTGCTCAATGGACATCGGGGGTGGGGGCGGCAGTTGCTGTTGCTGGGGTGCCTCATCCTGCTGAGCTGCTTGCTCCTACTGAGCACGCCTTCCTCCTCTGTGCCTGTTTTCTGACATCTGCAGAATGCAACCACACATCAGAACTGATCTTGCAAATCTTGCAGCATAAGAAAAGAGTATAGAATTCTCCACAACACTGAACAGATGAACATCTTCACTGATCTCCAACACAGACCAACCCAGCTTCTCAGAGAAAGAGGAAAGTGGAATAAAAGGCTTCCCAACTAGATAACTAACTTCATTAATATATAACAGGTAAACCAAAATGCAGGGGATGCCCACACTCTGGTGACAGTCATTACAAAGATCCAAATCCAGCATAGTTCATCATAACAAGCATAAAAGCACAGGATATAGCAAACTACCCTGTCTAACTAAGACTAACTAAGAGCGAGAATAACGCTAGGACTAAGACTAAGACTAAAAATTCTATATTAAGCATTTATTACAAGACTCAACACTGACGATCTATGGTTCTAAGTCTATCTTGGTCTTGCAGTTGGGATTGCCATAAGACTGGTGTCCACGCCGAGGTGAGCGGTACGGGTGCTGAGTCCCGATGGGAGCGGGGGAACCATCATCGAGGTGACGACGTTCCGCGCGCTCAGCCCGCAGCTGGGCGATCTCAGCACGAGCCCTACTCAGCTCGTCTAGCGCATGGTCCAGCTCTGCGTTTAGCATAGCGGCTAAGTTGACTGTGCTGCTCAACCTAGGATTGTCCTCACCAACGGGTGAGACAATCACGCTTCCTGGGCTGCCAGATGGACGGTGGGGGTAATACTTTAGGTTGAGACTATCAGCTACCCCACCGAGCACTGAACAGTAGCGCGAAAGCGCACGCCGTGCGGCATCTTGCATGGCCGCCTCAACTGAGTCCCACTCAGAGATGGAATAGTGCTCTGAGCAGACCTCAGTACCCCAGAGGCTGTTCTCCGGACGGCGCACCAAGCAGGTCGCCTCCCAGTGGTCCGGGTAGACCCCACGACTATGCTGGTAGACCACACAACGATACTCGATGGACCAATTATGCCGGTCAAGTGCCCGATGTAGCAGGGTGTCGAGCGCATCATGGAAGTGACACCCACGAGCAGCGTCGCGAGTGATGGGTCGAGCAACCCATCCTTCCGGCTCCTGGTCAGTAGAAAAGTCAGTGGCGTGGCTCGAGTTGCTGTCGCCTCCTCCGTCGTCTGGGTCTCCTCTAGCAGCTACTCTAAGGGCTGGGGCGTCCAGTGGTGGTGCAGGGGGTGCCTCCAGGGGGAGCACAGGGGAGCAGCTCCTCACAGACTCTATCTCCTGCTGAAGCGAGAAAGAAGAGCCCTGCTGCTCCTATCGTCGACGCTCCTGCTCCTCATGCAGGCGGTGGTGCAGCCTCTCCAAGTGGCTGGACTGACCGGTCATGGGACGGCGAAGCGGATGCTCCACGAGACGAGAGGGTAAGAAGGGGATGACAGACTTCCGTGCGGTGTGTCTAAGACGAGCCATCTACAAAAGACACCGCAAGCATAAGAGTGAGAACAGAACTAATATGACCAGCAAGTAATGAACCATAAATAAATGAAGGATTAGAATAAAACACAATTCTCAGCAAGGTATAATATATAGTAGAACATAGGTTTGGTCGATATGACCAACTTTTGAAGGGATACCAAAGACAAGGCAAGGACAGAGGTCCATTATCCTTAGGACGAGCATTCCACTCTAGGTTAGCGGTCCTACAGTCAACCTGGCTTTGATACCACCTATGTCACACCCGGTTTTAGAAGGCAAACCGAATGCGAACCATGTATGTGCCAGGATCAGCAATTCACGTACACAGCAGTTACATAACATGGACATCATCACACAGTGCTCAAATAGTATTAAAAAGGGAAATAATAGTCGATTACATCATATGTCTGAGACATCCACATAGTCTTTACAATAAATCAAAGTGCGAAAACGAAACGTAGATAAACGCGGCCTTCACAGGCAGTCGACTGGGGGTTGCCGCTAACCCATTCCTAGAACTCGTCGTAGTCTTGGAACTCCTGGAAGTCTCCTTCCACGGCTTCATCTTCTCCTGAGCAGTGGTTACAATGCGGACAACCTGGGGAAGGGGGGGATTTGGTGTGTAGAGCAAGGGTGAGTACACATCAACATACTCAGCAAGTGTCCTGTTTGGCTATAGTGGACTAGCTTTATGTGGGGGGTAAGTCAAGCAGTTGCTTTTAGTCGATCAGATTATTATTACTAGTAGAGAAATCCAAGTTTTAGATTTAACCCACGTTATTAACCCAAACGTACTCCTTTCCAAACGGAAAGAGTACCAATTACCATTACCAGAGTCAATTCCAAGAACAATCAATCTCATTGCCACCTGCAAATCCGAACATCTCAGATCAAGTACCACTAATCACTGGAGCTCCCTTGGCCGCTCATAACTGTGAGCACGGCTGATATATCAGTTTTCATACACTCTGCAGAGGTTGTGCACTTTACCCACAAGCCATGATTCCCTTTCTGCCTGGAGAGAGCTACTCCCCATTGACCACTACCTAGGTGGTACAGCAGGGCATCACTACGTAGCCTTTACAAAGATTCCCCGAGGATGTAGCCGCCGTTAGGTTTCCTAAATGTACCGCACTCCTCCCTAAGGGACAAATCAACCTTGGTAGAGCGAGCCGCATACACAGAGCCCCATTGACGGCACGACGGTTCCTCTAATTATTCAGCTAAGGGCGTCCCACTCCACCCTCATGGTTGCACTGTTTTCCCGGGCGGTCATCCAATGAACAGGTCCTTACGGAGAGGCACTCGAGAAACTGCTCAAGCCCCCTTGAAGGTCACAAGTATAACATCATAATAAAAGAGGGGAAAACAGCGTATCATTGATAATTCTCATCATGTTCATTGATTAGAGTTGAGCAATAGCATAAGACTAAGCAATAATAATCCAACCCAAATAGGTAAACAAGGACATGGATAACAAAAGCTAGTCGATCCTTAGGTATAACTGTGAAATGCGGGAGGTGAATTAAAGAATGTATAGGACAGAGATAGGTCAAGGGACGCTTGCCTCCACCAACCGACTGCTGCTCAGGGGCTTCACCTGCGAGTTCTTCGGGCTCTTCAACCGGATCGTTCTCTATGCAGACGCAAACATATATACATCCACACATTTAATACAAAAGAACAGTACACCATACAATAGAATGCAGTAAATAAACAGACGTTCCATGCGGGCTCACAATTAAGGTTAAGAGAGAAAGAGAAAAAAAGACAGTCGAGAAACGATCACGTTACATTATTATAAATTAAACCACTCGCTTAATAGAAGGGAATTAATTTGGACACTACGTTTTAGCATAAAGTAAAGTCAAGTTCCACATTTAATCATTATAAACAATTGAAGATGAATGAAAGGGAGTGGTTGCATGGCGAGACGTACGAGATAACATTTAGATTGAATTAAGAAGTAAACGACTCGCCGTGTGACAGAGCGCGCAACAAGACACTTGCATTACTTATAAAGAGACGTTAAGCATCGCACGACGAAACGCACGACGACATACGTCAACAGAGCTAAGTTTAAAGTGGAACGTCGCGCGTCTGGACACGCGACGTCGCACCTTAAACAACCTGAAATTAAAATAGATCGTCGCGCGATGAAGCGCGCGACATAGCACATTAATAAAATCCGAAATTAGACAAATTCGTCGCGCGACGAAGCGCGCAACGCAACACTTTAATAAATATAAATTAGAAGAATCGTCGCACGATGAAGCGCGCGATGCAGCACGTCGACTACACAAATTAACATCGATTAAAACGGGGTTAAGCGCAGTGCGACTACGATCGCACGTGTGAGAGCGCGCTATGCGTGCCGAAGGCACGCGAACTGTGCAGGCGCGCGGGACGCGAGTCGTCGGGGCACGGGCGCTGGCAGGGGCACGGCCGGGGGTGTATGACCGAGGGCGCGAGGGCAGGCACGACCGCTAGGGCGCGCGACGAGGGCGCAGCCGCCGGGGCACGGCCGGGGAGCGGGGGCTCACGACGGGGCGGGCTCGGCGGGGCGAGGGCGCGCGGGCAGGGGCCGAGCCGTGGGTGCCGGGCGCGAGGCACGCGTGGGCGCGGGGCCAAGCCGCCGGTGTCGGGCGCGAGGCTCGCGCGGGCGCGGGGCCGAGCCGTCGGCGTCGGGCGCGAGGCACGCGCGGGCGCGAGCAGCGAGCCACGAGCGCGGGGTCGGGGAGGGCTCGCCGGGCGTGTGGGGGATAGATATCCCCCGGGTCCACTAAAGGAGTAAAAGACCTCACGAAAGGCCCAAGGGCCCAATAAATCGTAAGGTCATTCTTTCGTGGGCCTGGGGAGAAACAACCAACAAAGCAGAGCGACGTGAGACCAGATTGGTGCAAACCCGGACGGCCCACAACGTCGAGCGAGTAAATCGCAACAGAGACCCGACTTTCCCGCGCTGAAGCCCCCATGCAGCGGAGCCATGCGAGGATAAGTCGGCGAGGGTTATGTAGGGATAAACTCAAGAGGTTCACTACCTTTTAGCTACTTGTTGTTATCATATCCACGTGTACTGCCCCACAGTCGAGTATATAAGGCCTAGGGGGCACCCCTTCAAATCGATCGACCTTTTACTTAGCCACCCACGTCAACTCTCTGTAATCTCAATTCAGAGAGCTCTTTTGTAACCACATCCACCAAGCATACTCACCAGGACGTAGGGTGTTACGTATCTCTAAGCGGCCCGAACCTGAAAACCCTATCCACTGTTCCTCGTGCGATCGGCACGAACCATTTTGCTACAGTCGTCGACACCGTCCTACTCCAAAAAACACCTTGAGGGGCAACCCCGGGTGTGCGGTCGGACCCAAAACACCGACAGCTGGCGCGCCAGGTAGGGGGTGTGTCGACGATCCAAGCTAGCTCAATGGCCGTCACCTTCTACAGCAAGATCACCCTGCGTCCCGGATCCGTATTCCGCTTCGGAACAATCTCATCTGTAGCGGATGAAGAAGGAATTCTGCACCGTATCGCGGATCCGCCGGAAAAGAAGTCTCCCCCAACGAACTCCGAAAATACCGAAGAAGCACAACCTCCAGCTTTCCGGAAGAAGATCGTCTCCGGAAAGTCGGGGACCGAGGACTCGCTGACCCGGAGAACTCCACTGCCTACCTCTCCGACAAAAGAGTGGACACAGATCGCAAGGAAGAAGGAAACCGGGGAAAAGCGAGTTGCTCTTTCCGTTCCTCATGCCTCAAAGGAAAACGGGAAGAAGCTCACCATGACAGCAGCACCATTCTACCCTGATGTCCTCTTCATCGGGAGAGTGGAGTCGCCTATCGTCTCCGACGACGAGCCGACCGTACCCAGGGAAGAACCGCCTCAACGAGAGTCCCGACGACGGAGAAACCGGCGCAGGAACGTTTGACGACATCACGCGGCCGGGGAGCGGGATCCGGAGCAGCCTGTCTCACGAGACGAGGTCTCGGAGATAGGAGAAACTCCAGAAGAACGCGTCTTCAGAGAACGAAGGAACTCCCGATGACGTGATCGCCGACGAGCTCAGGAACAGGCTGAGCAAGATGCAAGGCAACGCCGGGAGAATCCATTCTTCGGGTGTAACTTGAATCCCGACTTCGCCCGAGCTATGAACACGCCGAGCGAAGTCGGAGGAGTATTGGCTCGGATAGCTGATGGACTTCCTCGAACTCCTGACGCTGAGGGCTACCGACGACTGTTCACCCAGGCGGCCAACCACCTTCTACCGCTTGCTCACCCGCCGAACGATCTACGGCACGCCATCAACAGTCACCGAGATGCGCGAAGCTCCATCAATGCTTCGCGCGAGCGGCGGCATGAGAACGAGATTCGCCGTCGGGAGGAGTACGACAGGGATCATGGCATCCCAACTCAGAGCCAAGACACCGGAACTGAGTCGGCAACGGCCTCAACTGGCGGAACCACCCGGGGACGGTCGAGGAACCACAATCACAACTCCCCTCCCCGGGACAGACATCGTCCCCGACGACAGGAGGACACGTGCGGAGTGTCCGCTCTTACTCCGCGCCTTAGGGCCATCCAATGGCCTCCCAACTTCAAGGTATCCAATGTCGACAAATATGAACCTAAGCAGGATCCAGGGGGTTGGCTAGCCGTCTACACCACCGCCGCTCGAGCTGCCGGGGCATCTGAGGACGTTATGACCACGTATTTGCCCATCGTCCTTGGGCAAGATGCGCTACAGTGGCTACGACATCTACCCCGACACTGCATCGACGACTGGGGAGACTTCAGTCGACGTTTCACCGCCAACTTCCAGTCCCTCTCCGACAAGCCAGCGCAACCGTGGGACCTCAAATCCATCAAGCGCCGGGGGGATGAGACTCTTCGGTCGTACCTCAAAAGGTTCCAGACCATGAGAAATCGTATCCCCGAGGTCACGGAGGCGGCCGTGATCGAGGACTTCTACAGAGGATCCAATGACTCGGCTTTCGTCCGAGCCATACTACAAAAGGCGCCGACTACCTCCGAAGAGCTGTTCCGGGAAGTCGACCTCTACATCACCGCCGACGAGCGAGCTCAGGACCTCATCGGAGGAGCAAAGCCTGCACCGGTAGCACCACGACGCGACGCGAACCAACCACCCGACAAACGCTCGGAGAAGAGGCCTCGCGAAGAAGTACATGCCGCCGGACCACCTGCCTCTCGCGCCCGAGGAGGACCTCGCGGAGGCGAGCGCACGTTGGACGACATCCTCGACGCCCAGTGCCCATACCACAAGGACATGCGCCACACTCTTCGCAACTGCCGGGACTTCAAGCACTCCGTTGGGCATGGCCGACCCTTCCAACCTCTACCTCCTCCTCCGCTGAGGGGAGGACAGGATGAACCATGACAACCTCATCGGCCGGAGGAGGAAGGAGGAGGAGCTTTCCCACGCATCGACAGGGAGGTCAACGTCATCTTCGGCGGACATGGGTCGCAGGAGAACAAGAGACAACAAAAGCTCAACGACCGCCAGATACTGGTGGCGACCACCGGTCCTCCTGCCCCATACCGGTGGTCAGAACACCCGATCACCTTCACTCGGGGAGATCAATGGCTCAACTTCGACCATCCAGGCAAATATCCGCTCCTCGTCGATCCGGTGATCCGAGAAAGCCGGGTAAAGAAAGTGCTGGTGGACGGGGGGAGCAGCATCAACGTCACCTTCCCCCGGACACTCCAAGGCTTAGGAGTTCGCCTTAAAGAGCTCCACGAGTCGGACACTCCTTTCTTCGGCATCGTGCCGACAGAAGGGGAGTACCCGCTGGGCCACATCTACATGCCAGTCACCTTCGGAACTCCGGAGAACTACAGAACCGAGTTCCTGAGGTTTGAAGTGGCGAACTTCGACTGCGGGTACAACGCCATCATCGGGAGGCCTGGATTGGCCAAGTTCATGGCCATTCCGCATTACACATACATGATACTGAAGATGCCAGGACCGCAAGGGATCATAACTGTGCGCGCCGACTTCCAAGGTGTCGCAGAGTGTTTCCGAGTGGCTATTCAAGCAGCCCTCACCGCCAAGCCATCGACGATCCCTTCCACACTGGCAAACTCTAAGCCTGAGGAAGACCTCGCCGTACCGGCAAGCGAAGCTCAGACCGCGACTTCTATGCGGCCGACTGAAGAAACCAAGAGAATCAACCTAGGGTTCGCTGATGAGCGCAAGACGGCTATCATCAGCTCCAGCTTGGACGACAAATAGGAAAGCGCGCTCGTCAAGTTTCTGCAAGATAACCGAGATGTATTCGCATGGCAACCTGCGGATATGCCGGGAGTCCCAAGAGAACTGGCCGAGCACAAACTGAAGGTCTATCCCCAGGCAAGGCCGATTCGGCAAAAACTACGTCGTTTCACGCCCGACAAGAGAGAGGCCATTCGCACCGAGTTAGCTCGCTTGGTCGCGGCTGGATTCATTAGAGAAGTGTTACATCCCGAGTGGTTAGCCAACCCTGTTCTTGTACTCAAAAAGAATAAAGTGGATTGGCGCATGTGTGTTGATTATACTGATCTCAACAAACACTGTCCGAAGGATCCTTTCGGGCTCCCGAGGATAGATCAGGTGGTGGACTCCACCGCTGGATGTTCTATGCTGTCTTTCCTGGATTGCTATTCCGGATACCATCAGATTAGTCTGGCAAAGGAAGATGAAGAAAAAACGGCATTCATTACTCCATTTGGTGCTTTCTGTTATACCTCCATGCCGTTTGGCCTCAAAAATGCTGGGGCAACTTACCAGAGAGCCATTCAAACATGCTTAGCCGACCACTGGGGCAAGCGTGTGGAGGCCTACGTGGATGACGTGGTAATCAAAACGCAGGACTCAAAAAACTTCATCGAAGACTTACAACTGGTTTTCAACAGTCTGAGGCGGTATAGATGGAAGCTTAATCCCGAGAAATGTGTTTTCGGGGTACCAGCAGGAAAGTTGCTCGGGTTTATCGTTAGCCACCGGGGAATTGAGGCTAATCCAGAAAAGATTGAAGCTATCATGAAGATGGAAGCACCTCGATCGCAAAAGAAGGTTCAGCGACTTACTGGATGTATGGCAGCTCTGAGCAGATTTATATCCAGGCTAGGAGAAAAAGGTTTGCCATTTTACAAGTTACTCAAGAAGGTGGATAAGTTTCAATGGACTTCAGAAGCACAAGAAGCTCTAGATGCTCTGAAAAAATTCTTGACCACACCACCAGTACTGAAACCACCCCGGCGAGCTACGTCGACTCAACCAGCTGAAGATTTGCTACTGTATATCTCTTGCACGACTCACGTGGTAAGCACCGCGTTGGTAGTCGAGCGAGTAGAAGAAGGACATGCCTATCCAGTACAACATCCTGTTTACTTCATTAGTGAAGTCCTAGGCCCCTCAAAGAAAAAGTATCCTCAAGTTCAGAAGCTATTATACGCAGTACTTCTAACTGCCCGCAAGCTGCGTCACTACTTTGACGACCACAAAGTCATAGTAGTTACAAGTTTTCCAATAGGGGATATTCTTCACAACAAGGAAGCCATCGGTCGAATAGCCAAGTGGGCTTGCGAGCTGGGATCTCATGACATCGAGTTCCGACCTCGCACTGCCATCAAAACTCAAGCACTGGTTGATTTTGTATCAGAGTGGACCGAACAACAAGTACCAGACAACCCGGAGACTGCAGAAGTATGGCGAATGTATTTTGATGGCTCACTGAAGTTGCAGGGAGCAGGAGCAGGGATTCTCTTCACTGCGCTTGGAGGCGAACACCTCAAGTACGCCCTCCAGTTGCTATTCCCGGCCTCCAACAATGCAGCCGAGTATGAAGCTTTGATCCATGGATTAAACATTGCCATATCGTTGGGCATCAAAAGATTGATGGTGTACGGAGACTCTCTGGTAGTCATCAGCCAGATAAACAAGGAGTGGGATTGCTCAAGCGATTCAATGGGAAAATACTGCACTGCTGTCCGAAAGCTGGAAGATAAATTCGAGGGTCTGGAATTTCATCATGTAGAAAGAGATCGGAACACAGCAGCCGATGTATTGTCCAAGCTAGGGTCCAGTCGAACTCAGGTCCCACCCGGAGTTTTCGTGCAAGAAATTCTGCAGCCGAGTATCTCAATGGATCAAACAGAAGAGTGCAACATCATAGATCAACCCGAGTCAGACCCTGATGACTGGAGAAGGCCGATCATTAAGTATATAAAGAATGAAGAAGAACCAGACGACAAGAATTCGGCAGAGCGCATTGCAAGACAGTCAGCTCACTATACACTTATTGGGGAGACATTATACAGAAGGGGTGCATCAGGCGTCCTCATGAAGTGCATTCTCTCGTCTACTGGGAAGCAACTTCTGGAGGAGGTCCATGCTGGGCAATGTGGAATACATGCAGCCTCCAGAACACTAGTCGGGAAGGTCTTCATGTCAGGATTCTATTGGCCAACAGCAAAGAACGATGCAACCGAGTTAGTTCAGAGGTGCGAAGCCTGCCAATATTTGTCAAAGCAACAACACATGCCAGCACAGCAACTGCAGACCATACCAGTAACTTGGCCTTTCGCATGCTGGGGACTGGATATGATTGGACCTTTCAAGAAAGCTCAAGGGGATACACTCATGTATTGGTAGCGATTGACAAATTCACTAAATGGATAGAGTTCAAGCCCATTGCCTCTTTAACCTCTGCTAAGGCCGTGGAATTCATACAAGACATAATATTTAGATTCGGGATACCAAACAGCATCATAACCGATTTAGGATCCAACTTCACAAGTTCGGAATTCTTCGACTTCTGCGAGCAAAAGAGCATTCAGATCAAGTATGCATCTGTAGCCCATCCAAGAGCCAATGGGCAGGTTGACTGAGCCAACGGGATGATATTGGAGGCACTCAGGAAAAAGGTCTTCGATAAGAATGAAAAATTCGCAGGAAAGTGGATAAGGGAATTGCCCTATGTCGTTTGGAGCCTAAGAACCCAACCTAGCCGAGCTTTGCATGGAAACACTCCTTTCTTCATGGTCTATGGGTCGGAGGCAGTGCTACCTGCTGATCTCAAGTTTGGGGCGCCAAGGTTGATCTTCGAAAGCATAGCAGAAGCTGAGGCCACCAGGTTGGAGGACATTGATGTACTTGAGGAAGAACGGCTGAATACGGTAATCCAATCAGCACGGTACCAGCAGTCTCTAAGGCGCTATCACGACAAGGCTGTGCGGCAACGGTTCTTTTCAGTAGGAGACCTCGTCCTCCGCCGAATTCTAACGGGGGAGGGACGGCACAAGTTATCACCCTTATGGGAAGGTCCCTTCATAGTAACAGAAGTCACTCGGCCCGGATCGTATCGCCTCACTCAGATGGATGGCACAGAAGTTGGGAACTCCTGGAACATAGAGCACCTCTGAAAGTTTTATCCCTAGCTGTATTTCAAAACTGCTGGGGCGACAATGTATTCTGAAAAGTGGAAATATGTCATCAATAAAGAGAGATTTCAAAGATACTCAGCTCGTTTACGATTGACTTGCATTCTTACTTAACTCGGGGTGACCACTATACCCTACCAACGGAGCAATCGACTTAAGTCGGCAATGACTTAAGGCGGTGCAACATGCTCACGCTTACTTAACTCGGGGTGACCACTATGCCCTACCAATGGAGCAATCGACTTAAGCCGGCAACGACTTAAGGCGGTGCAACATGCTCATGCTTACTTAACTCGGGGTGACCACTATGCCCTACAAACGGAGCAATCGACTTAAGTCGGCAACAACTTAAGGCGGTGCAACATGCTCACGCTTACTTAACTTGGGGTGACCATTATGCCCTACAAACGGAGCAATCGACTTAAGTCGACAACGACTTAAGGCGGTGCAACATGCTCACGCTTACTTAACTCGGGGTGACCACTATACCCTACTAACGGAGCTATCGGCTAAAGTCAGTGGCGACTTAAGCCGGTGCAACATACTCGCGCCTATGTAATTCAGGGGATGACTTCCATATCCTGCAAACAAATTTCATAATCATCATGCGTCATTTCATTACCACAAATTTACGAACTAATAAATTCTGATACAATAAGAGCGTAATTATGTCATTCGAATGATAAATTGATGTCCTCTAACAAATACTCGATCATGCTAACCGCGCGCTCAGAGCACGCAAAATGTTTCTCTATTTTGCAATGTCTTTCTCAGGAGCGACCGACGAAGAAGGGCGACTCGAGGAATCAGGGGCAGCATTCACGTCAGCCTTTATGTCTTCAGAAACAACCACGCCAGATCTCCTCATTAAGATTCGTCCCGCCCGAATAGCCTTGTCCATGGCTTTATCGCGCTGGGCTTTGAGAGTAGCAGCAGTTTCTTCGGCAACTTTAGCAGCCAGCCGAGCAGCCTCTAACTCCTGGGCAATGGATTTCTTGGAAGCTCGGAGTTCTTTGATGGTGGCATCCTTTGCTGATATCAATTGCTTAAGGCGGGTCACTTCGTCCGCAGATTCCTGCAGCTTACAACGTTGATTGTCCAGTTCCTCCATTGTAAAACGGTGACTCCTCTCCAAGATTGACAGCAAGTTGCTAGAATCACGATACAATCTGTCAAGATTGTCACGAGAAGCAGCAAGGATACGCTTTTCTTCCTGCAAACAAAACTCAACTCCTTCAGAAACCAAGCAAGTAATAGGAACATAGCAAGGCAAGGCACAGTTTTGTAAGTTACCTTTTCAGAGTCAAGCCGAGCATGAAGAGAAGAACTCAGGGCATTGGCGTCATCCAAGGCAACGGAGACCTGATTTAGTTCAGTTTGGCTCTGAGAGTACTTCTCCTCGAAGTCAGCGCACCGTTGAACCATTTCAGCCTGATCTCGGGAATGCTTTTCCTCAAGAATTGCAATCTGCCGAGTCATTCCTAGCAAGAGGTAATCAAACAAAACGAGGTCAGAAGGTAAAACAGTCCACAACAAAGACGAAGAGAAGAAAAAGGGCCTAACCAGCGTTAGTTGCCTCCAACTCGGATACACGACGATGAAGTGACACTGGATTCCAACACGCAAGAGACGAAGCCACTTCTGGGACAGAAGCACCCTGCAATCTCAGCTGGCTGGCCATCCCATCCACCAAAACCTGATGAGAAGAACAGATGAGCATAATAACAAAAGTTCATGCAATGTAAAGATCAAGCTAAAATACAGCACAGTACCTGGAGGTTGGAAAAGAACGAAGGGATCCCCAATTCAGGAGAAATCAACTGATAACCAGGCGCAAGGCCACCACCCGAAGCAGCTTGCAACGGACCAGTAGGAATCAGCTCAGCGCCTTCAACAGAGCCAAACGCCCGATCAGCGGGGACGCTACCCTCTAAAGCGACTCCCTGGTCCAAAGTTTGGGCTACCACCATGCAGCCAGAGTGTGGAGGTGATCCCGCGTGAACGTCCATGGAAGTGCAGGAAGGAGACCCTGCTTGGGTACCCTCGGGGGCTGGGTCATAGTTGGCACTGCCCACTTGAGCCGGATCATCCCCGGCAGCACCCTCGGGGGCTGGGCAGTGGCTTACACTCTTCACCCGAGCTAAGTCATCCCCGGCGACATCCTCGGGGGCTGGGCATGTGTCAGCACCATTCTTGAGGTCCAGACTCTCCGCAGTAACCACCTCTAAGGTTGACGGGCCTTCAGCCACTTCCATGGGACCAGGACAATCCAAGTTAGCATCCCGACCCTCGAGATCGCGCTCTAAGGTCGACGAGGCACGAGATGACCTCAACCCAGCATCAGGCACGGCAGTGCAAGCCTCCGTTGCATCATCATCCACTGGCTCTGATAACAAGTCCTCTGGGACCATATCCTCAAGAGTTTGATCAAAGTTGGCCAGGGATAGTTCTTGCAGACCAATGAGGGCAGACAAAGCAGGAGAACGAACTCCGCTACTTTCACCGCTGGCGATGAACTGCCGACTGTTTTTCCGAGTTAAAGGAGCCTCATTTTCTTCCTCCTCATCTTCCACAGTGACAACACAAGGAGCGCCCACATTGGGATCAGTAGCAGTTTGGGTACACCCATTGGGGTCAGCGTTAGTAAGTCCAGTCGCAGGCACTTCTTCAGTAGCAGGAACTGAGGTACCAGCGTCCTCATCAAAACTGGATACTCGCCGGAGGCGTCTTCTTTTCTTCTTTTGCTCATCAGCAGAAGGCTCAGGCTGACTGGTTCGGCTAGGGCGCCTCGGGCGAGTACTGACAGGTTTCTGGACATCCAAAGTTGTATCAACCTCTGGAAGGGGCGCCACTGCCAACGTAGCAGTAGGAGCAGCGTCGGAGGAATCCTCAGCTAGCAGATCAAGCATGGCATTTATATCCGCATCACTAGGGTTCAGGGGCACCTCAAAATGGACCTGCCGTTCGTCATCAGGAATCTCCCCAAGCGAAGCAACCAAAGCACTGACTTCTTCAGCAGAGGGTCGCACTCTAAGGCCCAAACTGACATCAGTAACAGGTGGATTCGATACAAATAGGGTGAAAGTTTTGGGAGGAGGCAAATTCCAGGCCGAGTACACCACTGGAGCACCAACGTTTGACACCTTGCCCCTAAGGATCATTTCAAGTCGGCTCACCAAGTCTGCAGAAGGGATTCTCCTGTTGGTAACCCGAGTTGAGTCGGCTAGCCCTCGGTACAGATAAGCTGGATAGGCCCTGTCTTTCAGTGGCTGGATATTCTTGAAAACAAAGTCAGCAACCACAGCTTCAGCAGTTAGACCTCTCTCTTTCAGCAGTCCAACTTCAGCTAGCAACACGCCTGCCTCAGCTACCTCCTGGTCTGTGGGAGACTCAGTCCAGCTCGGGGTACGAACGTCTGGCTGTCTTACCGACCGGGAGGGGAGAGAATTCCCATAATTATCAACTATAAACCACTCTAGGCGCCATCCCTTAATACTGTCCTTAAGGGGAATCTCAAGATACTCAGTTTTCCGCCCGCGACGCATCTCCAAACTGGCACCTCCGACCAACTGATGTTGTCCCCCGGCCATCCCAGGGCGACAATGATACAAATACTTCCATAAACCGAAATGCGGCAGCACGCCAAGAAAGGCTACGCATAGGTGAACGAAAATGGAGATTTGCAGAATGGAATTAGGGTTCAAATGGGTCAAGTTAATGTGGTAGAAATCAAGGAGGCCACGGAAAAAGGGAGAGATGGGAAGGCCGAGGCCGCGGAGAAGAAAAGGAGCTGAGCGTAAACTACATACTCGTGGGTATCCTCTGTCGGGACAGTAGTCCCGTGGCAAATCCGCCAAGAACAGAGTTCTCGCGGAGGAAGAACCCCGATGGATACGAGGTGGAGAAGTTCAGCTTCGGAAATGATGGACATATGGTTACCTGCGAAAGGCAACTGGCTGTTGGGGTCAATCGGAGGGATCACCGCAGCAGACGAGCTCGCAGTCTTCCTCTTGGGCGCCATCTCGATTTCACCAGCGAGCAGAGTAGGAGGTGAATGGCAGAGAGGATTCGGAAGCAGGAATGCAAGAACTAGGGCACGGAAATCAAAGGCGGCTAAAAGCGCAGCTCTTATGGGATATTCTCGAGCCATATACCGTTTCAAAAAGTGCCCAGTCATCACCCGGCGGTTATTTCCAAAACCCCAGCATGCCACGTGGTCATCCGGCAGTTATTTCCAAAAAGCCGATGGGCCACCTCATCACTCGGTTATCATCCTCAAAATAGCTCATGCGGCCTGCTATCACTCGGCGTTGACTCTAAAACGCTGATTTCATATTCAGTCGCTCGGCATTACCTCTAAAATGCCGACGTCACCATCCAGTCACTCGGCGTTGACTCTAAAACGCTGATTTCATATTCAGTCGCTCGGCATTACCTCTAAAAAGCCGATGCCGACCTCCAGTCACTCGGCGTTGCCTCTAAAACGCTGTTTTCGTATTCGGTCGCTCGGCATCACCTCTAAAATGCCGACATCACCCTCCAGTCACTCGGCGTTGCCTCTAAAACGCTGATCTCGTGTTCAATCGCTCGGCATTACTTCTAAAATGCCGACAGCGACCTTCAATCACTCGGCGTTGCCTCTAAAACGCTGGTCTCGTGTTCAATCGCTCGGCATTACTTCTAAAACGTCGACACAGACTACAAGATTACTCGGCAGCTACTTCTGGAAGCGTCAGTGTGATGTCCAAGTTATTCATCTACTGTCTCAAAAGAATCAGTTTTATAATCAAGCAAAGCGAGTCATCAAGAAGAAGCCAACGTCATTCTTTCATTAAGGGAAGACAATAAGCTTACAAATCAACTCTTTGCGAGTTGATGCTTCCCTACTATTACTACATTACATTACTACTACTACTATACTACGCTATACTACTCTACATTACTACTACATTATTCTAACTACATTATACTAATATCTAAAGACCAGTGGCGTCTAGCCACTGGCCTTGCTGCTGCTGCCACCGCCGCCGACCCTGGTGCTGCCCTTGCTGCTGCCGCCTCTGGTGCTGCCCTTGCTCTCGTCGCCGCCGCCGCTGCCCCCGCCGCTGCCGCTGCCGTCACCGTCGCCGTCGCCACCGTCGTCGTCGTCGCCGTCGTCGTCGTCGTCATCCTCGTCCTCGCCGCCGTCCGAGTCCTCCTCATCCGAGGAGTACTCCGACTCATCCGAGCCCTCGAGCCCGGAGCGCTCGACGGCCCGGATGTATGTCCAGACTTCCGCGGCAATCCCCTGGGAGTCATCTGAATCATCAGACGACGCCGGGCGAGAGACGGGAGCCGGAGACCCCTCGGACTCGGAGGAGAACTCCTCCTCCGAGTATTCCGAGTCACCAAACTCCTCCGATGGAGGAGTTGGCTCGTGCTTGCGCTTGTTGTTCTTGCCCATGGTGGAGGCAGAAAGGAGAGGAGCGAGGAAGGCAGCAGAAGAACAGCGAAGAGATGTGAAAAAGCCAGAGAGACAATGGCGTTATTTATAGAAGGAGGAGGCAACCGCTCACCTCTAACCGCGGTCACCGAACAGTCGCAAAGCATTCAATAAGCACTTCAACCCGTCTGAAGACACGTCAGGCGACTGACGCCGTTTCACGCAACACTACACCCATTGGGACTCCAGTCAACAGCGCGAAGGATATGATTACACTCGCCGTCACATCACATTACTACTCAGAAGCAGCCGGCTAAAACACTCAGCGTACCAAGCCGTCCCTTGCCCACACCCATTGGGGGGGGGACGCCCAGGAATTATCAGTATATTTTTCAAATTGGTCACATCTGTGCAGGGCACGCAGTGAATGCCTCAAGACAAAAATGAGATATCAGTGAGAATTAGAGGGAAGCCAAATATAGCCAGTGGAGTACAAAATATGGTCGACAGAAACAACTTGAAGACTAGACAGAGAACGTCCATCAAATGTCTAATCAGTCACAGAGCAAATAAATTGCACTACCCAGCAAGATATGGATGGATTGCGAACTCGGCTGCAAAAGACAAAATACATGCTGACCTCTGAAGCATAATATTGATGACATAGTGCGGATGACATCATGCCAATTTTTTACAAGCAGAAAGGATAATCTTCAGCAAAAAGACACAAAAGCAAGACCTTCGAGTGGATTATCCTCAAAAATCCACTTGAAGGTCGGAGGCTACACCCATTGGGTGCACCTCCGGTGCACCCCATGGATTATCATTCCAAGCCAAGATAGTGCCAACTTCTAAGGTGTGGGACAAGATTAAAAGGCTAGCCCTCAATTAAAACGCAGGATCACAAATGGAAACAATTTCTGAGGAAGACCTTCGAGTAGATTATTTTTTAAAAATCTACTCGAAGCTCGGGGGCTACACCCATTGGGTGCACCTTCGGTGCACCCAATGAAGTTCAGAATCCTACAAATTGAAATGCCGACCTCTAAGGCACAAACTCGAAACTAAGCTTCAATCAAATGAGTGATCGGAGCGAGAGAAGACAGCAGGGAATCATTTTTCTTCAAAACACCCACAAGTTGGACCTGGGAACTTTGGGCTGATTACCTCTAAATTAACCCAAAGATCGGGGGCTTGTGGGGGATAGATATCCCCCGGGTCCACTAAAGGAGTAAAAGACCTCACGAAAGGCCCAAGGGCCCAATAAATCGTAAGGTCATTCTTTCGTGGGCCTGGGGAGAAACAACCAACAAAGCAGAGCGACGTGAGACCAGATTGGTGCAAACCCGGACGGCCCACAACGTCGAGCGAGTAAATCGCAACAGAGACCCGACTTTCCCGCGCTGAAGCCCCCATGCAGCGGAGCCATGCGAGGATAAGTTGGCGAGGGTTACGTAGGGATGAACTCAAGAGGTTCACTACCTTTTAGCTACTTGTTGTTATCATATCCACGTGTACTGCCCCACGGTCGAGTATATAAGGCCTAGGGGGCACCCCTTCAGATCGATCGACCTTTTACTTAGCCACCCACGTCAACTCTCTGTAATCTCAATTCACAGAGCTCTTTTGTAACCACATCCACCAAGCATACTCACCAGGACGTAGGGTGTTACGCATCTCTAAGCGGCCCGAACCTGAAAACCCTGTCCACTGTTCCTCGTGCGATCGGCACGAACCATTTTGCTAAAGTCGTCGACACCGTCCTACTCCAAAAAACACCTTGAGGGGCAACCCCGGGTGTGCGGTCAGACCCAAAACACCGACAGGGCGCGGGGATGCCGCCGGGGGGGGGGCGCGATGCGGCTCGCCGGGGCGTGGTAGGCGCGGCCGAGGGGGCGCGGGGCTTGCCGGGGCCGAGGCCGGACACGGGGGGAAGGGGGAGTGCTCGCCGGGGGGGGGGGGGGGCGCGGCTCGCCTGGGAAGGGCGTGGCGGGGCGAGGCTCGCTGGGCGCGGGGGAGGGAGGGGCTCGCCGGGGCGGCGCGGGTGCGGTCGCGGGAGGGCGCGAGCGCATGGGCCGAGGGGCAGCGCGGTGGGGCGCCGTGGGTGCGCGAGCCGAGGGCGGCACGGGCGCGGGGGCCGAGGGCGGCGCGGGCACTAGGGCGCGGGGCGCGCGCGAGCAGGGGAAGAAGAAGGGAGAGGGAGGGAGAGAGAGAGAAGGGAAGGGGAGGGGAAAAACTCACCTCCGGGGATCCAAATTCCGGTGATCTCGACTCCAAACCCTAGGGCACCACAGAGAGAGATAGAGGTGGAAGAAGGAGAAGGAGGTTACTGCGTGGGAGAAATCAAATGAGCCAAATGGATCTGGGGAGGGGGGGTGCGCGCATGGGGCCGGCAGGGGCGCCAGGGGCGCGCGGGCTAGACCGGGTCGGGCTGAGCCGGCCTGGGCTGGGTCACATCGTGGATCGAAACCCACGACACGCACGACCATTAAATGGAATTAAATCGCGAACCAAAATCCGAAACGGAACGAGACAAACACGCGACATCAGACAAAGAAATGCGCTTCGGCATGATGCAACACCCATGACACTTAGGTTTTGTTTATACATGACACGAACACCTGTCACTATACTGGTTTGAAGTGGGGAAAAAGGAGGCGAAACGGGAATAGAAAAGAGAGTAACGCCCGAATTTGGTGATAGAAAACAAGAAAAAATTCTACTCCCAAATTCAGGGTGTTACAGTTGTGCAAGGGATCCCCGGACCTCACAAGTCCATGTGTGAATGATGCACATATATAGGGGGAGAAGTGCTACAACTTGACCCTTTGAGACTAATCCTTGTGTTTGAGTTACTTGATGTAGTCTCAAAGGTGCATTGAAAGGGAAAGGTTAACTTGGACCATGCAAAGACTTCCACTGCACTCCGGTATTGGTGTATTTACTTCCAAGTTCATATTTATGCTCTTATTGCCTTTTTGCTCTTAATTGACATTTTTGGTGAGGCAATGGGGTTAAAGGGCCAAAAATGATCCTGTTTTGGTGCTTAATGCCAAAGGGGGAGAAATTAAGGCCTAAGAAAATGGATCAGCTACCACTTGAGAATTTTGAAAATAGTAGAGTTAGAATTTTTGATTTGACAAAATACTCTAATTGCAAAATTTGGTCTCTTATGGGGGAGAATTTTGATTATGGGAAAAAGGGGGAGTTTTTGGCTCTTGATCATTTTCACTCTTGGATTATCTCTCTTGATGCCCAAACAAGTGAGTTTTAACTAGAGATAGGAAAATGAATTTGATTTGCAAAAACAAACCAAGTGGTGGCAAAAAATGATCCAAATATGCCAAATTAGAGTCAAAAACAATTTGGTCCTTATTTGCATCGATGTTGCACTTATTTGTGTTGCTTTTTGATGTGTTGGCATAAATCACCAAAAAGGGGGAGATTGAAAGGGAAATGTGCCTTTGGGCCATTTCTATAATGTTTTGGTGATTAAGTGTCCAACACATGTTAAGTGAGTTGTTTATGTGCCAAAGAAGCAAGAAGTGAAAATCATGTAGCAAGGTACGTTTCTAGACTTAGTACATTGTTTTGAGTACTAACATATATTGTCTAAGTGCTAGAAATAGGAAAAGAAAGAATTGCAAGACTTGGCTGTGTACAGCCAAAGTCCAGCTCGGTCTGGCACACCGGACTGTCTGGTGGTGCACCGGACAGTGACCGGTGCGCCAAGCTGAACTCCGGTGAACAGGCCGCTCTCAGAAAAAGTTTGGCGGCGTACGGCTATAATTCACCGAACTGTTCGGTGGTGCACCGAACTGTCCGGTGAGCCAACGGTCGTCTGCGCCAACGGTCGGCCGCGCAATCTTCGCGCGATGCGTGGCCCGCACCAACGGTCGGCGAGGGCACCGGACTGTCCGGTTTGCACCGGACAGTGTCCGGTGCGCCAACCGATCCCGAGGACCAACGGTCGGATGTGCCAGAAAAGGAAGGAGATCTCGCACCGGACAGCTACAGTGACTGTCCGATGGCGCACCGGACTGTCCGGTGCGCCACTCGACAGAAGGCAAGGATAACCTTCTTTGTTGATCTTCAACGGCTCCTAGCTGCATTGGGGCTATAAAAGGGACCCCTAGGAGCATGGAGGAGTCACCCAAGCATTCACTAAGCATTCTAAGTCTCCCACACTCCGTCTCCACGCACCTGATCGATTGTGATAGTGATTTGAGCTCTGTTCTAGTTGTGAACTCTTTGTGCATCATTTTGAGCTCAAGTCTTGGCGTGTGTGCGTGTGTGTGCTGCGGATTAGTGTTTGTTGCACCCCAACCTTACTCTTGTGCTTTCATTGTGATCTTTGTGTAAGGGCGAGATACTCCAACTTGTGGAGATCCTTGCAAACGGGAAAAAGAGATAAGGAAGAAAAGTTGTGGTATTCAAGTTGATCATTAGATCACTTGAATGGGGTTGAGTGCAACCCTCGTCCATTGGGACGCCACAACGTGGAAGTAAGCAAGTGTTACTTGGCCGAACCACGGGATAAAAATCGTGTGTCTCTTGTGTGCTTTCTTTTTGATTGTTTGTGTTCACAAGAGCTCATTTCAAGCTACTTAGTTGTTCTAACTTTAACAACTAAGTTTTGTGGCTATTAGTTTTTGATTTTTACAGGATCACCTATTCACCCCCCCCCCCCCGTCTGGGTGCTCTCAGGAACAGGTACCTCAAGATGAAGGCATAAATCCAGGGGGAGCACATGAAGAAAAGGATAGGGAGGAAGAAGCACTACAAGCACCTCCAACTCAAGTCTGAGCAATCATTCAAAGAAACCATCTGGTGGATCAAATTCTAGGTGACATCAGCAAGGGAGTAACTACTCGCTCACATTTATCTAACTTTTGTGAGCATTACTCATTTGTTTCTTCTATTGAGCCTTTCAGGGTAGAAGAAGCCTTGCAGGATGTAGACTGGGTGTTGGCCATACAGAAAGAGCTCAACAACTTCATGAGAAATGAAGTATGGAGCCTGGTGCCACATCCAAAGAAAAATGTTGTGGGAACCAAGAGGTTATTCTGCAACAAGCAAGATGAACACAGGGTGGTGACAAGGAACAAGGCTCAACTTGTGGCAAAAGGTTATGCCCAAGTCGCAGGTTTGGATTTTGAGGAGACTTTTGCTCCTGTAGCTAGGCTCAAGTCAATACACATATTATTGGCCTATGCTGCTCACCACTCTTTTAAGTTGTTTCAAATGGATGTGAAGAGTGCCTTCCTCAATGGACCAATCAAGGAGGAAGTATACGTGGAACAACCCCTTGGCTTCGAGGATGACAGTTATCACGACCATGTCTACAAGCTCTCTAAGGCGCTCTATGGACTTAAGCAAGCTCCAAGGGCATGGTATGGATGCCTTAGGGATTTTCTTATTTCTAATGCTTTCAAAGTTGGGAAAGCTGATCCTACTCTCTTTACTAAGACTTGTAATGGTGATTTGTTTGTATGCCAAATATATGTCGATGACATAATATTTGGTTCTACTAATCAAAAGTCTTGTGAGGAGTTTAGCTGGGTAATGATGCAAAATTCAAGATGTCTATGATGGGCGAGTTGAACTAATTCCTTGGATTCCAAGTGAAGCAACTCAAGGAAGGAACCTTCATCTCCCAAACAAAGTATACCCAATACCTACTCAAGAGGTTTGGGATGAAGGATGCCAAGCCCGCTAAAACACCGATGGGAACGGACGGACATTTGGACCTCGACAAAGGAGGTAAGTTCGTTGATCAAAAGGCATACCGGTCTATGATAGGTTCTTTGCTTTATCTTTGTGCTACTAGGCCAGATATAATGCTTAGCATATGAATGTGTGTGATATTTCAATCCGACCCCAAGGAATGTCATTTTGTGGCCGTGAAGCGAATCCTTAGATATTTAGTTTCTAGACTTGCTTTGGGATCTACCTTTGACTTAATCAGATATTTAGATTTCGACTATGTCGGGTGCAAGGTTGATAGGAAGAGCACATCAGGGACTTGTCAGTTTCTAGGAAAGTTCCTGGTGTCCTGGAGTTCTAAGAAATAAACATCTGTTGCCCTATGCACCGCTGAGGCCGAGTATATTGCCGTAGGACAGTGTTGCGCACAACTGCTTTGGATGGGGCAAACTGTGGCAGAACCTCCCAAGATATCGGGCTCACATGCACCTGTCCTTGTCTCAAAGACCTCAGACAGCTATGCATGTGCACCAGATAACTTAACAGGATCCGTCCGATTGCCCCAAAGACATCGGATAAACCACTTACAACCAGAATCGCGGGATTAAGTAATACAAATCACACACACCAATATTTTTGCAGCGGAAATCTTATTACCAAATTTTACAAGTTACAAAAAAATTTTACATCATTTTATTGGAGTGATTACAAAAGTATAAGTTTGAAATATATGATAGCTCAAGTGACCATCCTCAATAAGAAGTTTAGAAGGGGTACTTAGACTTATAAGAAGGCCGAGCCCACCGGCACTTAACACTATCACAGTAGCACAAGGTTAGACCTGAAAAACAACAGGGAATAAAACCCTGAGTATGGAATTACTCAGCAAGACTTACCCGACTAAAGAAAAGACTCTCAAGGGTATGCTGGAATTGGGAATCAAGGAGAGGCTTTAGCAAGAATCAACTTAGATACTTTTACAGAAATAGCTTACTAAAGTGAGTCCTTACTTTCAATATTTTAACGCCAAATTAAGTATTAATAGACTCTGTTTGCATCTGGTCTAATTTCACCATCTCATCAATACAACATCATTTTTATTCATAATGTTCACATCCTGACTTAGGTTGTAGGGCAGTGACCAAGTCTTCATAACCGCGAAGGTACGGCGATCCGAATCGATTATACTCAGCTGAGGATATCCGATCACACGACATATGTAGCACTTAACCCTTGCATATGTCAACCCGCCACCGGGGTTCTTAAGACCAGATCAGGTTCACGTCAACCGAGAGCACAGATACACCACCGTCCAGCCTCTTGCCACGGAGGGTACACGCTACTCTCGCCACCGCTCCATTCCCATTGCGTGTTATCTTATTCTGGCCTTAGTCTGCCCGAGGCAAAGCTTACCCATGACGAGGCATATGACCAGTTAAAGGGTCCTCGATCAGCAAGCCTACATACGCATCCAATCTTTAATCAACCTAGGTAGAACATCACCTGTTCCTAGCCCAAGTCCCAATTTAAGTGTGTAAAAATCATTTAAAAACACAAGGAAGGGGTTGCATGCACTAGGGCTTGCCTGAGTAACACTAGGTTAGTGTTGTTAAGTGGCGACCACTTGGTGACCATCCTTGTCCTAGCACTTGATCCAGCAGGTTCGTCCATCAGCATTATCTTGCGGATTAGTCCGCGCTTGGAGTCGACTTGGCTCGTCTTCCGAATCATGTGATCACTTATCGTACCTAATTGAAATGAATTATGCATATGAATGCTTATAAAAATGCTAAGATAATATAAGTTTATTATCTAAGGTTTTGAATACAATTTTCCTTCACGGATCTCCGAGAACTTAGGGTTTCCGGAGCCAATAGTGAAGTTCAAAAGGAAGGGGTAGGGTTTTGGGTTTTGGGTTCTAAGTATCAAACATGGCCCAAATCATACCAAACTCTACCCAAGGCTTCTAAATATCATTTAGTGATTACCCTAAAAATTTAGTGAATTTTGGATTTATTATACATTCCCTAAAAATCTAGAAACATGGTTCTTGGCTACTTTAAATACTCTATAATTCCCTATTTGGACTAAAAATCATGAAACTATTTTTACTAAATACTATGGGAAATTAGGAGTCTAGCAAAATTAGTTTGATATTTTTAGCATTTTTGTGCAATTTTCTATAAATTTCTAAAGCTGCTTGGAAAAAAGAAAAAGGAAAACTATTAAGAGTGTTGGGCCCAAACTGGCCCAACCGGCCCAGCTTTAATGGAAAACGGGGCGCGCCCACAGTAGCGCTGCCGGTTTTGCACAAAGCCCCCGCCAAAGTAACAATTTGGAACAAAAGCCCTCAATCATATTATACCAGCCACTGACACTTTACTTCGGGCCCCTTCTATCTTTCTCGTCTTCACAAATTGAGTCCCTGACATCGCCGGCGACGCGGACGCATCCTCCCCGCGACCCGACGACAGAGGGGAGCTCGAGCAGTCATGGGATAGTGACTAGAGCAAACCCGAACCTACCCCGAGCAATTTCGGCCATGGATTTGACTTGTGAACTCACAGAGCGGCTCGACCGCACCCACGGCGGAGCTCCAACACCGTGGTCCAAGCTCAGCCGATTTGAGCACCAGACCCGACAAATTAAAGGCATAGGGGGCACGAGCTAGACATGGCAGTACAATGCTCATAAGAATTGCCCTCGGACCATCTGAATCTTGAGTGGGTCATCACCGGGGCAGTTTACACGGTGTCAAGCCCGTGTTCCGACCAAACTAAGACCGTAAGGACCAAACAGACTTCTCGGTGAGCTTCACCAAGGTACGGGGATGCTAGAACATCAACTAGTGGGGGTTAAGACATACCACAGTCGCCTGGCCACGTGAAGCCGAGGTGTTGCCGGGGTGGTCATCAAATAAGTTCAGTGCCTTGATCGATGGAACTTGGGCGTGTCTAGGGTATGATTTGGGGGTGTAGTACTACTAATCGCGGCTACTCAATATGGTTGATGGTGAACTAAGGATCACTGGATGGGTTCCTGCCTTTCCTTCTCCGGTTGCTCTTTATATAGGCAGAGAAAAGATCAAAGGGGTTGGATGCTTGAACTTGCAGCAAGGACAGCTATGAACTCTAGATGCAGTCGTGGCTCCCCCAAACAGATCCACGCAGGTTCACAGAGTATGGTCATGCAGGATGAAGTTTATCCATGGCCAAAAGAGAGGGCGATGAAGATAGGATGGCACTGTTCTGGATATTTGCAAAGGTGATATTTCAGTGATGAGCAAATCTGAATACCCCTGCCAGCACACCATCCCAATCTTCATCCTATTCCAAAGTTGGTCACGACAAGGAGGGTAAATATCAAGGGTAGATATTTCAGTGCTTCTGAATCTTCAACAGATAACTGATCCCCCATCTTCAGCTAGTTATTACTCTCATTTTCTAAGTAAGACAGATTAATCACTGTTAATAAAACTTGTTTAGTAATCCAAGGCCTCTCAATTTTCTACAGATTTCATAGACCCAAACTTCTCAGATTAGAAGCTATGGTATCCAAAAGTTGACTACAAATTTTGGTTACCATTTCTGTTTGCCTGAACCAATTTTCAGTTATTCCCCCATTGCCTTCTTCCTTACAGGGATAGTTTAGGCGCCCTTATCTCCTAAATCTCCATAACACTAGGCCAAAGTTTCTTAATCAAACTTGTTCATGAATACTAGTTTTCCAGCTTTGCTTAGAGCACCCTGGCACCAAGTCGCATAGGACAGGCCCTGCAGGGTCTTAAAGTATCTCAGACAGACAAAATTTCAGAGCAGATCTGCCTGAACCAATCTTCAGTCTTGTTCAGTTGACTCCTCTGTTCCAACCGAGACCCTTTTGGATGCCCATATCTTCCAAATTTGTGTAGTGTCAAGCCAGGGTCCCCTAATAAACTTTGTTCATGGATACTATCTCTCAAATTTTGCTTAAGGCACTCTGGCCCAAAGTCTCACAGGATACCTTTTTCAAGGCCTCAAAGTGGAGCAAACAGATTATGTTCAGAACAGACTGTTCTGTCTGATAACCTGAAACTGCTAGTATGACAGCTCGACTTTGAGCAGCTTTTTCTTCAATATTTGTGCAGGATCAAGCCTACTTGTCTTAGAAACACTTAATCATCTTCTAATGGTCTCTAATTTATCTACACAGCTCATAGGCTTTAACCCCCTAGATTGGCCACAAATAGGCTTCCAACCCAGCTTGATACACTGCACCTTTAGTTTCAGGTCACTGTTTTTGGTCTGAAAAATTCAGAGTTCGGCTGGCTCGGTTTTGGGTATGTTTTTATGAGATTTCCATAAGGTTTTAGGGTTGGCTTTCTTAATTGAACTTATACCCCTATAGTAGCTCTATCATTTTGATGCACTAACCTAGGACAGAATCCTCATGAGTGTAGAGATACACAGCTCCAAAGATGGTCTCAACCTGCTGAAATTCATACTTAGTTACATAGCTTTCATGGGTCTTTTTTACAAAAAGGTCCAAATCCCACTATTGCTCTTGCAAATCCTTGAATATAAAAGTTAGTGGGTTTAAGGTGCCCCTTTTACTTTGATACTTGCACTTAGGTTCAGAAGGGTGCAACATTTGCATATAACCCCCTAGGGTTCTAGTCCAGGGTTTTCTAGGGGTCTATCCAGGGTTTTTGGTATTTCTAGGGTTTGAATCCCACTTAAGTCCATCCATGGTGACATTTTATGATTATTACAAATAAGTTTTGAGAACCTAACTCATTTGGGCTTTATTGACCTCCTAAGCTCAATTTAGGGTTAAGTACCCACGACATATCAATTCAACTTGTTTGAAATTTTTTCTTGGTGAATGTATTCTAGGTGTGACAAACACATGATAGGCCAAGGCTTACGATGTTATGTCCAAGCTTTAGTAGCAGTAACACCAGGGGTGTTACAGCCCTCCCCCCTTAAAAGAATCTCGTCCCGAGATTCGGAGCGAAAGACTTTTAAGAGTAGAGAAGCATGTAACCCATGTCCATATCAGCGATAACCCTAAGACAGTCTGGAGCGAAGGCGAGTGCCTCAGGATGGGGTTTCTCTAGTGGACATAATATATATTGCTTTAGGCGAATTTAGAGATGTCCAACAATAGAGGCGATGTCTGCCAGAAGAACACATAAGGTTCCATGTGTGCAGTTTGCCTGTTCTGATGACACTGTACTATCTGAGTCTGTGGATCCGTGATTTTACCAAAACAGAATCAGATGCACCATCTTGGGTAAAACACACAGAAGGAGGTTTACCAACAATTAGTTACAGGAAATTCATAGCACAGGGAACGGGTGTGGATGTCGAATACTGTCGCGGTTAACATGTGGCTAACCCGAGAATTCAGGTCCACGAAAGATGGCATAGATTCGAGAGAATCACCCGCGAAGGGGTCTTCACATTACAATCAGTCCATTTTATCTAGCACTAATCATGGCTCGACATTGTCACACATGCTGGAAAAGCACACGTGAGGTGATCGAGACACGACTAGAGCGATGGCTAGGTGGTTACTGGAAGACTTACTCTTGATTCTTGTAACACTTCCTTAAGAAGGGTTATACAAAAGTGGGTTTAGACAACTCGACAAAACGATCTCTAAACTCAACCTTTGTTCACAATGCAGTTACAAGTTAGTAAAAACCAACTTGTTGAACTACTTTTGACATTGAGCAAGTCCTCTCAGTACCCTCAGTAAGCCAATGATCGAGAGCTCATATTTGCTAATAGGAGATTATGCACTTGGGTAGAAATCCATTTGGTTAGGGAATACATGGATTAAATAAGAGAGCGAATGAACAAACTCCTGCATCTCAGCGGCAGGAAAAGCCAATCTCCATTTTAAGAGCTAATCAGTTGTCTCTCGACACTAAAAAGCTCCAAGGCTTCACCTTTACACAAAGGATGCAAAGGGAACGTGTATGTGTGAAGTGACCATCAAAGTTAAGAGATAAGAGATCACACATGAAAGTGGTATGCCCTTTTTATCCAATAGAGATGACAGATGTTGCTTGATCACTTCACAAACAACATCGAAATCATTTCAAGGAAGAGATCTACGGAAGATAATATATTAGTGTAGTTCCACAATGGCTCATGACTAGAGACCTCGATACCAGCATGCGCTAAGCAGCCTAACCTTGCATGTACATTCACAAGGGGCTCTCAGTTTCGCTGCAGCACCATAAGCCATTAATCATGACACCATCACCGAACCAACACCAATAATGAATCTCACGTAGAAAAAATAGGTTGTGCTAAGATAACACATTGATATAGTCTCATAATGGATTACAACTACTAACCATGATACCAGCGTGCGCCGAGCAGCACAACCATGTGTGTACATTCACAGGAGGCCCTCGGTCTCATCGCGGCACCATCGGTTTTTGTCATAACACCATTACCAGACGTAACCAATAAGAAATCTCGCACAACACAAATAGACTGGGCAAGGGTGATAATATACAAAGAGATACTCCACCTGTATGAATGGTTACAAGTAGAGAGCCAAATATATCGTGGCCCGATGAAATGAACAAGGCATGGCCATAACCTAAACTGGGTGGTGAGGGAGTACGATGGGAGACTGTAACTTCAGCCCCAAGCATATTTCTATGCTCATCGCAGAGATTACATAGTCAAGGATTAGTATCTGATTAGATACAGAAGGAAAACAATCACAAGATTAAGTTGGTATGCCTTCGATAGATATGGGGAACCAAAGGCATCAAACACAAGGAATTGATCGGACATATCTTTCCTGGGTTAGATTGATAAAATAACGACATGATCCTTAAGAACAGGTAAACTGGAATAGAGACATCAGCTTGTGCCAATCGAACAAGGGAATGGTTTTAGAAGGAAACCTGACTTGAGATTCTTATTTTAAGCTTAAGTACCTTTTTTTGTCCAATGAAGAAATTATCTAAGCATTTATTTGTATGTGTTTGGTCATGGAGTGATAACGGAAAAATCAACATTGGGTCATGATTCACCAACTAAGAACAGGGCCTAGTTTTGGGTTTAGGCAACAAGTTACCAACCTTTGATCGGTACATCAAGCACAAGAGCAAACACCTATAACACCTAAACATAATACCTAAAGAACGGAGGACAGCTATTTCATCGAAGTCCATAATACAACATTACACCACATTATCTACAATCACTGGTTACTGGAATAAAGATGAGGGAAGCATTTTGGATGTATAGGTGACAAACATGATGCAACAATCAGGATGCATGCTCGTCCTATTCGTCCTCACTGATTTTGCCAAGACACTATGGCAATAACGTTCTATATCGGTGGCATACTTATGATTCTCATGGTATTTTACTAGTCGTCGGCTACACATACATTTTCGAGGTTAGTGTACCTGCAGAAAGTCCATTACAGCCCAATTTCCCAATGATGCAAGATCCACACATGACAGTTTATCACAGTTTATACTCCATATATTTCTATATGGAGGCCAGCTCATCATTAAGCGCCGAGCCACGCATAGGCGTCGTTGCCACACTTTAACCATAGGGCAACTCATTATGGTAACTCACCTTCTTACCTGAGAGTAGGTGCGTCATTACAAGTACATTACACTTCTCAGTATTCTCATGTCTGTATACCCATACACATCCATGGGGTACTGAATTCCCAAAAAAGTAAATACTCCACATCGTAGCCTTCATATATACATATGTAGAACAAGTATATAGTCAAGCTCCACAATTAAGCACTCCCCTAGACCGACGTTTGTTCGGTCATGCTCTCACATCTCACCTTACCTGAGTGTCGATCCATTCAAAACTGAATGGCCTCAAAAATAACAATACACATGTATGCAATACCCATCCGGTTATGGTTTAGTGGTTTTTAAATAAGCCACCTAATAGTCCTTAACTTAGGGCTTAATAGAGGATGTCGCTAGCATTATAGTTTTTCAAAACTATATATATATTTTTTTAAAAAAAAAACCAAACAATGTGTTTAGTTGAAAATATGTTTTTCGAAACCAAAACTTTTGTTTTGAAAATACGTATGTGACTGTAGATACTTAATCGTGCTCCAATACCAGCTGTGGTAGTACCTCCCAAGATATCGGGCCCACATGCACCTGTCCTTGTCTCAAAGACCTCAGACTGCTATGCATGTGCACCAGATAACTTAACAGGATCCGTCCGATTGCCCCAAAGACATCGGATAAACCACTTACAACCAGAATCGTGGGATTAAGTAATACAAATCACACACACCAATATTTTTGCAGCGGAAATCTTATTACCAAATTTTACAAGTTACAAAAAAATTTTACATCATTTTATCGGAGTGATTACAAAAGTATAAGTTTGAAATATATGCTAGCTCAAGTGACCATCCTCAATAAGAAGTTTAGAAGGGGTACTTAGACTTATAAGAAGGCCGAGCCCACCGACACTTAACACCATCACAGCAGCACAAGGTTAGACCTGAAAAACAACAGGGAATAAAACCCTGAGTATGGAATTACTCAGCAAGACTTACCCGACTAAAAAAAGACTCTCAAGGGTATGCTGGAATTGGGAATCAAGGAGAGGCTTTAGCAAGAATCAACTTAGATACTTCTACAGAAATAGCTTACTAAAGTGAGTCCTTACTTTCAATATTTTAACGCCAAATTAAGTATTAATAGACTCTGTTTGCATCTGGTCTAATTTCACCATCTCATCAATACAACATCATTTTTATTCATAATGTTCACATCCTAACTTAGGTTGTAGGGCAGTGACCAAGTCTTCATAACCGCGAAGGTACGGCGATCCGAATCGATGATACTCAGCTGAGGATCTCCGATCACACGACATATGTAGCACTTAACCCTTGCATATGTCAACCCGCCACCGGGGTTCTTAAGACCAGATCAGGTTCACGTCAACCGAGAGCATAGATACACCACCGTCCAGCCTCTTGCCACGGAGGGTACACGCTAGTCTCGCCACCGCTCCACGCCCATTGCGTGTTATCTTATTCTGGCCTTAGTTTGCCCGAGGCAAAGCTTACCCATGACGAGGCATGTGACCAGTTAAAGGGTCCTCGATCAGCAAGCCTACATACGCATCCAATCCTTAATCAACCTGGGTAGAACATCACCTGTTCCTAGCCCAAGTCCCGATTTAAGTACTTCCATCATTAGGATTGTTTGTGTTCCTTAGGATGAAAAAACCATCATAGGGAACTTTGCAGTAAGATCCCACCATTGCTCCCAATAAAAATATAATCTTGCAGGTGGAAGCCAACTTTCCTCAGGATAACCCCTGAGCAAGGCCTTATTGCGAAAGACAACTTCTATCCACAAGATCTAAGCAGAGCTAAGCATTTTTGTAAATCATATTTAGATACTTCATCAGAAGTATCTATAAAGGTATGGATATCAAGGAAGGCAATGCATCAAAGGGTTTTTAAGCAACTCCTATAAACCTAATGCACATTTCGCTAGACTTAAAGTATGTAAAAATCATTTAAAAACACAAGGAAGGGGTTGCATGCACCGGGGCTTGCCTGAGTAACACTAGGTTAGTGTTGTTAAGTGGCGACCACTTGGTGACCATCCTTGTCCTAGCACTTGATCCAGCAGGTTCGTCCATCAGCATTATCTTGCGGATTAGTCCGCGCTTGGAGTCGACTTGGCTCGTCTTCCGCATCATGTGATCACTTATCGTACCTAATTGAAATGCATTATGCATATGAATGCTTATAAAAATTCTAAGATAATATAAGTTTATTATCTAAGGTTTTGAATACAATTTTCCTTCACGGATCTCCGAGAACTTAGGGTTTCCGGAGTCAATAGTGAAGTTCAAAAGGAAGGGGTAAGGTTTTGGGTTCTAAGTATCAAACATGGCCCAAATCATACCAAACTCTACCCAAGGCTTCTAAATATCATTTAGAGATTACCCTAAAAATTTAGTGAATTTTGGATTTATTATACATTCCCTAAAAATCTAGAAACATGGTTCTTGGCTATTTTAAATACTCTATAATTCCCTATTTGGACTAAAAACTATGAAACTATTTTTACTAAATACTATGGGAAATTAGGAGTCTAGCAAAATTGGTTTGATATTTTTAGCATTTTTCTGCAATTTTCTATAAATTTCTAAAGCTGCTTAGAAAAATGAAAAAGGAAAACTATTAAGATTGTTGGGCCCAAACTGGCCCAACCGGCCCAGCTTTAACGGAAAACGGGGCGCGCCCACAGCAGCGCTGCTGGTTTTGCACAAAGCCCCCGCCAAAGTAACAATTTGGAACAAAAGCCCTCAATCAGATTATACCAGCCACTGACACTTTACTTCGGGCCCCTTCTATCTTTCTGGTCTTCACAAATTGAGTCCCTGACATCGTCGGCGGCGCGGACGCATCCTCCCCACGTCCTGACGACGGAGGGGAGCCCGAGCAGTCATGGGATAGTGACTAGAGCAAACCCTAACCTACCCTGAGCAATTTCGGCCATGGATTTGACTTGTGAAATCACAGAGCGGCCGGATCGCACCCACGGCGGAGCTCCAGCACCGCGGTCCAAGCTCGGTCGATTTGAGCACCGGACCTGACAAATTAAAGGCACAGGGGGCACGAGCTAGACATGGCAGTACGATGCTCACAAGAATTGCCCTCGGACCATCTGAATCTTGAGTGGGTCATCACCAGGGAAGTTTACGTGGTGTCAAGCCCGTGTTCCGACCAAACTAAGACCGTAAGGACCAAACAGACTTCTCGATGAGCTTCACCAAGGTACGGGGGATGCTAGAACATCAACTTGTGGGGGTTAAGACATACCACAGTCGCCTGGCCACATGAAGCCGAGGTGTTGCCGGGGTGGTCATCAAATAAGTTCAGTGCCTTGATCGATGGAACTTGGGCGTGTCTAGGGTATGATTTGGGGGTGTAGTACTACTAATCGCGGCTGCTCAATATGGTTGATGGTGAACTAAGGATCACTGGGTGGGTTCCTGCCTTTCCCTCCCAGGTTGCTCTTTATATAGGCAGAGAAAAGATCAAAGGGGTTGGATGCTCGAACTTGCAGCAAGGACAACTATGAACTCTATATGCAGTCGTGGCTCCCCCAAACAGATCCACGCAGGTTAACAGAGTATGGTCATGCAGGATGAAGTTTATCAATGGCCAAAAGAGAGGGCGGTGAAGATAGGATGGCACTGTTCTGGATATTTGCACAGGTGATATTTAAGTGATGAGCAAATCTGAATACCCCTGCCAGCACACCATCTCAATCTTCATCCTATTACAATGTTGGTCACGGCAAGGAGGGTAAATATCAAGGGTAGATATTTCAGTGCTTCTGAATCTTCAACAGATAACTGATCCCCCCATCTTCAGCTAGCTATTTCTCTCATTTTCTGAGTAAGACAGATTAATCACTGTTAATAAAACTTGTTTAGTAATCCAAGGCCTCTCAATTTTCTACAGATTTCATAGACCCAAACTTCTCAGATTAGAAGCTATGGTATCCAAAAGTTGACTACAAATTCTGGTTACCATTTCTGTTTTCCCGAACCAATTTTCAGTTATTCCCCCATTGCCTTCTTCCTCACAGGGATAGTTTAGGCGCCCTTATCTCCTAAATCTCCAAAACACCAGGCCAAAGTTTCTTAATCAAACTTGTTCATGAATACTAGTTTTTCTAGCTTTGCTTAGAGCACCCTGGCACCAAGTCGCATAGGACAGTCCCTGCAGGGTCTTAAAGTAGCTCAGACAGACAAAATTTCAGAGCAGATCTGCCTGAACCAATCTTCAGTCTTGTTCAGTTGACTCCTCTGTTCCAACCGAGACCCTTTTGGACGCCCATATCTTCCAAATTTGTGTAGTGTCAAGCTAGGGTCCCCTAATAAACTTTGTTCATGGATACTATCTCTCAAATTTTGCTTAAGGCACTCTGGCCCAAAGTCTCACAGGATACCTTTTTCAAGGCCTCAAAGTGGAGCAAACAGGTTATCTTCAGAACAGACTGTTCTGTCTGATAACCTAAAACTGCTAGTCTGACAGCTCGACTTTGAGCAGCTTTTTCTTCAATATTTGTGCAGGATCAAGCCTACTTGTCTTAGAAACCCTTAATCATCTTCTAATGGTCTCTAATTTATCTACATAGCTCATAGGCTTTAATCCCCTAGATTGGCCACAAATAGGCTTCCAACCTAGCTTGATACACTGCACCTTTAGTTTCAGGTCACTATTTTTGGTCTGAAAAATTCAGAGTTCTGCTGGCTCGGTTTTGGGTATGTTTTTATGAGATTTCCATAAGGTTTTAGCGTTGGGTTTCTTAATTGAACTTATACCCCTATAGTAGCTCTATCATTTTGATGCACTAACCTAGGACAGAATCCTCATGAGTGTAGAGATACACAGCTCCAAAGATGGTCTCAACCTGCTGAAATTCAGACTTAGTTACATAGCTTTCATGGGTCTTTTTTACAAAAAGGTCCAAATCCCACTATTCCTCTTGCAAATCCTTGAATATAAAAGTTAGTGGGTTTAAGGTGCCCCTTTTACTTTGATACTTGCACTTAGGTCCAGAAGGGTGCAACATTTGCATATAACCCCCTAGGGTTTTAGTCCAGGGTTTTCCAGGGGTCTATCCAGGGTTTTTGGTATTTCTAGGGTTTGAATCCCACTTAAGTCCATCCATGGTGACATTTTATGATTATTACAATTCATCTTGTTTGAAATTTTTGCTTGGTGAATGTATTCTAGGTGTGACAAACACATGATAGGCCAAGGCTTACGATGTTATGCCCAAGCTTTAGTAGCAGTAACACTAGTGGTGTTACACAAACCCTCTGGGACTTTGGCTACAATCTGAGCAAAGTCCCACTCCTATGTGACAATGAGAGTGCAATCCGCTTGGTGGATAATCATGTTGAACATAGCTGCACTAAGCACATAGACATCCTGCATCACTTTCTAAGAAACCACCAGCAAAGGGGAGATATCGATATTTATCATATTAGCACTGTGAACCAGCTAGCCGATATCTTCACCAAGCCTTTAGATGAGAAAAGGTTTTGCAGGTTTCATAGTGAGCTAAATGTCTTAGATTCACGGAACATGGATTGATCTATAGCATACATGTGTTTTATGCCTTTGATCATGTTACTTTAAGCATTACTGCCTTTACTTGCTTATTTTTAGTGCTAAAGTTGTACAAGTCATCCCCGGACCTCACAAGTCCTTATGCACATGATGCACATGTTTAGGGGGAGGATGTACTACAACTTGATCCTTTTGAGACTAATGAGTTTGCTTGAGTAATACTGATCTAGTCTCAAATATGGCATTGAAAGGGAAAAGGTGAACTTGGATGAAGAAGGGGCTTCCACTGCATTCTGGTATCAATGTATCTTGTCCCAAGTTCTTCTATGTGTTTTCTCATTGCCTTTGATCTTATATGACATTTTTTGAGGCAATGGGGTTCAAAGGGGCCTAATAGTTCTTCTGATTTGATGCTTAATGCCAAAGGGAGAGAAACTAAGGCCAAAGCAACTAGATCAGCCAACCACTTGTGAATTTCAAAAATTTAGTGTTAGAATTCTTAGTGTTTGATCAAAACCCTCTTATTGCAAAAATAGTTCTCTTGTGGGGGAGAAATTCGATTATGTGAAAAAGGAGGAGCTTTTGGTAATTGATCAAAACTATTCTTGAAAGATCTTTTGATTTGCCAAAACAAGTGTCTTTGACATAGAGATAGGAAAATAAATTTGTTTGGCGAAAATAAACCAAGTGGTGGCAAAAGTGATCCAAATATGCCAAATCCTATAATGATTTTATTTGTCTCCAATTTGACATCAAATTGACATTTATTTGTCTCCAAAACAAGTGTCTTTGACATACGCTAGTTCATTTGTAGTTGCTTTTTTGATGTGTTGGCATAAATCACCAAAAAGGGGGAGATTGAAAGGGAAATGTGCCCTTGGGCCATTTCTATAGTGTTTTGGTGATTAGATGCACAACACATTATGTTTGAACTACCATGATGTTGAGCAAAAGTGTTTGAGGCAAAATGAGCTCGGAAGAGGACTTAGTGCAAATCTAGATGGATCAAGCAAAAAGGTATGCTCTAGACACTGAGTCAATTGATTTGTGTGCTAATCATGTTTGTCTAAGTGCAAGGGACTCAGCTAAGTGAAGCCCAAAAGAAACAGAGGAAGAAAAAGGAAGAAACATAGAAAATGTGCTGGACTGCGCAGCACTGGACGTTCTGGTGCCACCCACCATATAGTCTGGTGCATGGTCCGGCCAACTGGGTGCTCTCGGGACTTCTTGCTTGCATCGGTTATAATTCACCGGACCGTCCGTGCGAGGCGCCGGACAGTCCGGTGAGCCAGCGAGCAACGACTAGTGGCCACATCAGCACCAAGCCAACGGTCAACAAGCGCACTAGATAGTCTGGTGCCCCCAGAAGCAGAAACCAGACAATCAAGGGATTCTCTCCGCGCCCAGCACGCGTATTGTTCACTGTCTGGTGTGCACCGTACGGTCCGGTGCACCCACGAACAGAAGGCAACTAGGGCCTTCCAAATGGAGCTCCAACGGCTCCTAGCTGCCTTGGGGATATAGAAGGGACCCCTAGGCACATGGAACAGTACACCAAGCCTCCATTGAACATCCTAAGATGCCTAGACTTCGTAATCACGCATTCGGTTCATTGCATTTGAGATTTGAGCACTTCTTTGAGCTGTGACTCTGCTGCGTTGTTTTTTGTGTGCTCATGCCTTGACTTGTGTGCGTGTTGTTGTTGTGATTCTAGTTCTTTTGTGTGTTTCTATTCCCTACCTTACTCTTGAGGCTCTTGAGATCAACCTTGTAAGGGTGAGAGACTCCAACTTGTGGAGATTCCTCACAAAGGGAACACTTGATAAAAGGAAGAAAACTATGGTACTCAAGTGTGATCATTGGATCACTTGAGAGGGATTGAGTGCAATCCTTGACTGAAGGAGGTCACCACAACGTGGAGTAGGCATTGGTCGAACCACGGGATAAAATCACCGTGTCACTTGCGCATTTTTTCTGTGATTGTCTTCTTCCATAGAGTTCTCATATATTCACTTGCGCTATTGTTCCTAAGTTCAATACATATCATAAAGGAACAATCAAGTGAAGAGTTCTCTCCTCTCTATTCACATCATCTTGGTTTTTGATATCACTTACATTTATTATAAACCAAATTTGGGTTGTTTAGACTTGATTTTTAAAGGATCACCTATTCACCTCTCTCTAGGTGCTCTCAAAAGGTGCTTTCTAAGTTTGGGGTAGTTCACTATGCCAAGTGCTCTATTGTTCCCTAACCATGTCTACCTTACTACAATCACTTGTTCAAATATAGTTAGTTCAAGGATGCGATTATACATTAAATAGGGTTGGGTTTATAAAGTTTAGCATTTGAACATTCATTAGGTGTTTCTATCTTCATTTTATCCCTAATAGAGTTCCTATAGCATCAACTCTAACCTAGAGACCAACTATAAATTGAGACATGAAAACAGTAGGTGAGCAGTATTTTAATAGATAGACAATAACATGATGAACATTTTTCAATTTGAACCACAAAATTTGGAGCTCATATGACAAAGTTATGAATTTTGGAAGTTTTGGGATTCAAAATCCTATTTTAAACACATCTCTAATTAAATAAAAACCTGGGGGTCTCTCTACAAGATCCCAGGGGCTCAACCGAAAGAGAAAGGGATGGCGGGTTGATTCTCGGGAAACCGAGGGTTTCTTTAACAAAAATACCAGGTGAAGGGGTATCAGGCTCCCTCGACCATCAGATCTTAGATCCATGACCGAGAAAAGAACCTGCGGGTGAGCGCGCGGGCGGGACGCGCGCACGACTGACGAATGGGCCACGGCAGTCAGCGGCTCGGGGTAGGGGCGGGGGTGACCAGCTGTAATACCCTGAATTTGAGGGTATAAAACTTCTTCTCTAAATGCCTACCAAATTCAGATGTTACCTCTTGTCTCTCTCTCCTCCTTTTGTTTAGAGTTAGGTTAGGGATTAATTATTTATTTTGTCAAAACAATGTGAGTCATGAATTGTTGCATCATGCTGAACCTAAATTATCCTTTTGATTCATGCACATGTTTGAAATGGTTTGAATTTGAATTAGATTTCAATTTGAACTGAGTTCACTAGAGAAAATAAAAGGAAAAGGAATTAGAAATTCGAAAATTAATGAGAAAACCAAAGAAGCCCAGCTTCCCCTGTTCCAGCCTTTCAACCCAGTTGGACCGCTCGTGTGCGCCTGCCTTCCCCCGCTCATACCGCCATGTGGGCCCGTCCCATCGGCGCTGCGACTAGCTAGCTCACCGGCCCTCTCCCTCTCTGCCTAGTGGGGCCGCTTTGTCGGCACCCTGGCCTGTTGCGCGCTCGCGCGTCTGTGTTGCTGTTCTGCAGGCCCCACTTGCTAGTCCCCCTCCCCTTCTTCAACTGCTTGCCCGCGCAGACTGCGCGCATGCACGCCGAGACCAACACGCCCATGTCACCCCCAGCGCCAAACCGCCGTCTCGACCCCTTCTCAAGTCCCCACACGCACCCACTTTCCCTCTGCCTCATTCATTTTGCCCCTACACACTCACTCGAGCTGTGCGCGCCCGTTCTTCAAGCTCGTCGGAGCTCCCCCGTCGCCAGGCCTCCAGCGCCCGAATCTGCCCCCAGCAGAGCTTGACCGACGTCCCCGACCGTGCTCTACCACCGCCAGGCAAAGCCTCGTCATCGTTTTTGCCTCACCCAAGGTGAATTTCTCCGCTGGACTTCTCCTTCTTTCTCCCCCATTTTCTTTGTTCCGTCAATCACCCGCCGATGATCTCCAGTATCGGTACCATGCTGTCATACCGAGACCCCTCGGCCAACCACAACTGCCCCGTGCCTTCTTCACCCACGTGGAGTCACCGAATCCGGCCATGGAGCTCGCTCCGTGCGTGCGGCCGAGGAAGACGGCGGTCCTGACAAGGAGAACCCACCCACCAGCCTCACTTCTTCCCCCTCTTCTTTCCCCTCGCGTGGTCGTTGACCGATGGACCCTAGGTCCCACACTCCCACACATCAGCGCAGTGCCTAACCCTTTCCCCCTGCTCTATGTCGCCGCCTGGTGGGCCCCGCCCGCGAGTGCGTTCTTGTCGCCGTGCATGTGCTTGCCCCACGCCGCTGACCAGCGGGCTCGGTCTTGTCGTAGCCCCACCGGTCAAACGCTGGCGCCCTAGCACCCAGCCGTACGCCTGCCCGAGTCGCTGGCCCGTGGACCCCACATGTCAGAGGCATTCGCGTCCGCGCGCCCATGCGCTCACCCTGCTAGTTCTAATCATGGCCGTCTATCTGAGATCTGACGATTGGGAAGGCCCAATACCCCTTCGGATTTCCGTATTGTAAAAAGAACCCCTAGTTCTTAGGTAATAGAACCTGCCGTCCCTCAGTTTCACGCGCAGGCCCCTATAATCTTGCAGATTGAACCCTAGGTTTTTATTTAATCACAGATTTAGGCCTAATTTTGTATTTTAAACTTCAAAACTTGTTTATTTCATATCTTTTGCATATGAACTCCAAATTAAGTGATTCAAATTGCAAAATGTTTATATGATTATTCTCTGTTCAAAAAAATTATGATCATTCACTGTCTACACATTCTAATTTTATGCCTAGACAATAGGTTAGTTTATGTAATAGTGTATTTATTAATAAGAAAATAAAAAAGGAAAACCCCAAGAGTAACTAGATGTGTACCTTTGTGAAATTAATGATATTCGAAGTATGAATCTATCCCTGGTATAATTTTTGTGCCACATTAAAATAGGTAGAACCTAATTATGTAACCTATGGAGATAAATAATACTTAGAAAATAACAAACTTCTAAATGTGTTAGTTCACCCTATAACCTAAGTTACTTCTTGAGATTACACTATTCTTTTGAGATATGTTCACTCGTTTGTACATGTTTGGTGTATTGTTCATTTATCTTTATCCAAATGTATTGAATGCATGATCGCTTTATTTAGACAACGAGCAACCTGTGGTACCTAAGTGTGTTGCCGAAGATCTTCTTGAGCAACAACCTGGTGAAGCCAAGTGTCATCTGATCTAATATGTCCTACTTACTTCATAATTAACCGTTCTGCATTACCTTATTGAAACATAAGGATTGACTAGTTTGTATTCATCTTGGCCTTGTTACCTTTTTGGGTTATTATGGTTAGCTTTATGTTATTGCTTTAACTTAATCAACGAACACGATGTGAATCTTTATGATGCGATGATGTTATCTCAATGATAATCTTGTGATACTTTAGGGACTTAAGCTGTTTTTCTGAGTACCTCTCTGTAAGGACTTGTTCGTTGAGTGACCACCTGGGATAACAGTGCAACCATGAGGGTGGAATGGGACGCCCTTAGCTGAATAATTAGATGAACATAAGGGTGTAGTTGGCTTTGTCGGAGGGCCGTCAATGGGGCCGAGACATAGTGCTCGCTCTGCTAAGGGTGGGGTGCCGAGGTTCATTCGATTTGGTTTTGTTAGTCAACTACCTTAGGGAGGGGTACTTTGTTTGTACGACTGACAAAACCTAACGAGCAGCTATGCACCAGGGGAGTCTTTGTAAAGACTACGTAGTGATACCCACCAGGTCACCGTGGTAGTGATCAATGGGGAGGCATGATCGCTGGGCAGAATGGGATTCATGACTCGTGGGTAAAGTGTGCAACCTTTGTAGAGTGTTAGAAACTGGTATATCAGTCATGCTCATGGTTAAGAGCAGCCTTGGGATCCTCTTTGATTAGAAGAACTTTGGAAACTTTTATGATGATGTTTAATGATGATGGTTATAATTATGATCCCTGGTATTTCCTCTTGGAGGGAGTACATTTCGGTAATAACTGGGTTTATTACTAAACTTTGGCTCTACTATTAGTAATAAATACTTGACCAACTAAAAGCAACTGCTTAACCTTAACTCCACATACAGTCAGTCCACTTTAGCCAAACGGGACATTTGCTGAGTACGTTGATATGTACTCACCCTTCCTTTAAAAACACCCCCACCCCAAGTTGTCCCCACTGTATTCAGTGCTTAGAAAAAGATGCAGGCAACATAGAGGACTTTGAGAAGTTCTAGGACTATGACGAGTTCTAGTTATGATAGTGGCAAACCCCCAGTCAGCTTCCTGTGAAAGCCTTATTTGCTACGTTTCGTATTCCACACTTTGACATTATTAATGACTATGTTATGTAGTAACTCTGTCGATGTCTTGGACATCTTGATGTAATAAAGTACCCTTTCTGCTATTTACTTTGAGCAATGTGTGATGATGTCCAATTATGTAATCGCTTTGTACGTGAGTTTCTTATCCTAGCACATACATGGTTTGTATTTGGTTTGCCTTCTAAAACTGGGTGTGACACCAGCCGGGCCCTGCGGTAGGAGCATGGGCGGTTGACAAGCGAGACCTAGGGGAAGAGGTGCGCAAGGGCATGAGCTGTAAGCCACTGGATGGGGAATTAAGGGCACTGGTTCAATGAACCAACGCGAACCGGTATCTGAGGATCGGGGCCATTGGATCAGGGGTGGGCAGTCGAGATCGGGCACCTAGGGGGGTTTAACGGCTTCGGCTGGCTATGGGCAGCGTCGCTCTCGCCCACGATGGTGAGGTCGCAGGAGACGAGGCGGGCCTAGGTTCTAGGGGGTCAGGAGTCGCCTGAGCGGGCTAAGGAAGATGGAGGGAACCCAGCAAACCTTGGCGGTGGGACTTCGGCCAAGATAAGGGGGTCAGAGGAGGGTGGACGGCGGAGGGGCACTCTAGGCGGGTTGGACGGTGCTCCGGTGAGGAATTCTGTCCGCAATGAGGGACGATCGAGTGCACCGAGGATGACGTGAGCTTCGATGGGGGGTTTGGGCATCCAGGGCTGAGGCTTGGGCATAGGGTGGGGCTATATCGGCTGAGCACCGTGGAGGCACGGCGGATCACGTAGCGGCTCCAGCAAGCTCAAATCTGCTATGGTGATGTGGAATTAAGGAAAAAGGAGTGTGGGGTGTGGTTCCTTACCTCGGGGCGGTGCTCAGGGAGGCTTCGCACGACATCTGGAGGCTCCAGGCATGGGCGGCACGGTGGGCGCGCATCACACACGAGCTCGGAGCGGTGGCGACTTTGCACAAGATGAGCTGCGAGCGAGAGAAATGGGGCAGGAGGAGAGAGCGGGTGTGCGCGAGGCTCAAAAGAGCTGGGGTCGTGGGGGTTACACGAGGGGATGGTGTGACATGGGCCGGCTCTCTCGGCGTCGCGCGCCGGGCAAAGTGGCGGTTGCGGGGAGGGAGATGGAGCTAACGGGTTGGGCCAGGGTGTCAGCGGATGTACGTGCTGGGCAGCTGGCGAGCGGGGCCCGTGGAACCCGCGGGGCAGAGAGCGAGGGACCGTGCGCGGCTAAGGGGATTAGCGCCGATAGGTGGGGCCCGAGTGGCAGAGGGAGAGAGAGGCGGATGTGCGGCTGGAGTGGGCCGACTGGACCGAAAGGCTGAGGAAACGGGGTTGTGGGCTACTTTCTCCTTTTCTTTTATTCTGAATATCCGATCTCCTTTTATTTTTATTTTATCATTTAAGCTCAAATATAAATATGCCCTAAATTCAAATTGGAACTCGACAAGCATATGCATTAAACAAAAATAGAATTTAGGGTTCAACATGATGCAACAATTCATACTCCCTTGGAGTTTGATCTACTAAAGTATTATTGCATTTCCAAATAAAATAGACAATCCACTACTAAAAGAAAGAGAAAAAGGAAAATGGAGAGAGGAGAAGAGAGGTAACACCTAAATTTGGTGGATACTAGAGAAGAAATTTTATACCCCCAAATTCAGGGTGCTATATTAAACCTAGATCATTTATGATATTAGAGTGAAGATACTCCAGTAGTTTTCTCAATTATTAAAACCACACATGGAGCTTTGACACACATTGTTCACCAAGTACACTAGTAGCATTTGTAGAGGCACGACTGGAACACATAGGTATGACACACTATGAGCAATACCATTGGGAACGATGTGTTTGTATCAAAAAGGAGGAGCACAGCCATAGGGTAGGTGGATGCACTTGAGGATCTATCCCCTATTTCCCTCCTCTTTTCTGGAGCTTGCATGCCAACCCTGTAATCTGCCTTCCCACTTCATGCATATGGGGCATATATAGCACAAGTGGAATCTACCATGGACATTGAGGCTACCCCACTTGCTCTCCTCCATGGTCTCAAAAAGCTAAAGGCAAGCAGTAGGAAGAGAGAAGATCAATCAAGCTATGGATGTCATGATGCGCCTTTAGCTCTCCACTTTTTGCACATGGGGCCAAGCGAAGGGGGCCATCCATCATGGATATCGAGGCTACCCACCTACTCTCTCGAATGGCCATCAAAGAGCCAAAGGCAGGTGGTGCGAGGAGAGGAGACCGACAAGCAAAGGACGTCGAGGATGCACCTATTTCCATGCCAATCTGCCTAGACAATGAGTCCAATCATAGCATGGGCCATCCATCATGGACATCAAGGCACCCCACATACTCTCTCAAGTAAAGCATCGAGCATTAGTGACATGAGGATGAGCAAGGGAGGGAGAGCGGCCAATCATGAGATGTGGGGTGGGCTATGGGCAATGGTTTTGAGTGAGTAGCATGGTTGATTTTAAAGGATTCAGATGTCTTTTGTACAATATAGGGCATGATAGTTGTTAAGCCATGCAACGACACGAGTGTCATAACTCTACACACTATAGGAATACAGTTGACTTTCGAGGGTGACAAACCACCAAAAATAAGCATTTGCCATCGAAAGTAACTTGTTTTGGTGGCTTTAGCGTTATTTTCAGTGGCCCCATTTCGTCGGAAGTTTGGAACAAAAACAAGCATTATCTTTGGCGATCGCATGATAACCATCAAAAATAAAACTGATATTGTTATTTTCGGCGACTACCAGTGGCCACCAAAAAACCCAACTGATTTTTGGCCGCTTATTCTAGCGACCATTAGTAGCAACTGAAAATAGATCATTTCAGGGATCTAGAATTTTCTTGCACATCTATATACAAATGACATTTCAACTGCATATCAATATACAATTCACATTTCATTAATTTGTCATTCAACATCATATACACATAATCATGTCATTCAATATTTATCTATCACATTATAATAACCAAGTGCACACATATTATCCATTCAACAACATTATACCATCACAATCAACAACATTCAAGTATCATTCATAAAGTCATCGACAAAACAAGCGAATATTTTAAGTCTCATCTAGCAAAAAGACAAAGATTTATGGAAACTAAGGATCATTGGAGTTATGTCCGCTACTAACAGAAGCAAATATGTTATTGACAAAGTTAGTAGCTCTATCATCTTGTAATAAAGGGCAAAGTCTACCATTAGAGAACAAATTAGAAGATATAGCATTATAAGTGAAAGGGAAATGTGCTATATGCCATTTCTAACTTGATTTTGGTGATTAATGACCAACACAACCCCGAGTACTAACTAGTTTGCTAAGTGTGCACTTGTAGGTTCATAAGTGTCAATTTGTGGAAACCAACTCAACTTGTAGCTCAAACAGAGGCAAAATAGGGCAAAACTTGGATAAATTCTAACTGCCCCTTAGGAATGTTTTTCAGCACCTTAGAGGCTCTGGATTGAGAGATTTCAGAAAAGGTGCATTTGGAGCCGAGTTTGAGCCTATAACAGGAATTTGAGTTGGAGACATGTAAAAAACTATGGTTTAGACCTAATGGATAGTATCTAAATAAGTTTGTCTAAGTCATAGGAAGTTTGTTGTGATGGAACCTCCAAAGGTATTAGGCCCACCTATAGTTGCCCTTGTCCTAAGGACCTTGGACAACCCTATAGATGCACGTAATCACTCGAGAAGTTCGGTAACTGTATCCTCATCATTTCGCCTAAGAGCGCTTCACCCGTCACACAGATATTACATCACATCGGAGGAAAGGGATAAGCGAAAGCAGATTACAATAACTTAATTTACATTCATTAAATACAGAGAGAGTATTATTATTACAATACCAGGGTATATGAGTGCATAAAGTATTATTACAGACAAGGGAGGCAAAACACCCTCCCGCACAAAAGTTCATTGCTTTCAAGGTGGGAGGCAAAACATCCTCCCGTGACCGACTTCACTGTTGGGGCTCTTCCTTGGGTATCACCTTTGAACAGAAACAACAAAATTATGTTGTTTCCTCACCTACAACAACATGGGTTAAAAAACCCTAAGTACGGAATGTACTTTCGCAAGTCTTAACCGACAAAAGAAAAAGACTCTCAAGGATATGTTCGCTTGAGGGAGTCAAGGTAAGGCTATTCAAGAATCAAAGATTCTGTTTGCAGAAATCCTTACTAACAGTGGATCCTTAAAAATCAAGTTTTATTATCACGTTAAGTCATTACCTGAATCTATAGTTCTTTCTACCCTAGTTCAAGCACTTGGCCTACACTAGCCATCTTTTCATCATCCCTAGTTTACTGGATTTCTACGTGTAAGTCATTGACCAAGTCTTCATATCCAAGAAGTAACGGCGATTCGAATCGATTAATACCCAGCTAGGGATCTCCAACCACACGACATATGTAGCACTTAACCCTTGCATATGTCAACTCGCCACCAGGTTTCTCAAGACCAGACCAGGTTCACGCCAACCGACAGCATAGATACACCACTGTCCAGCCTCTTGCCACGGAGGGTACACGCTACTCTCGCCATCTCTCCACTCCCATTGCGTGTTGGCCTTTCTGGTATTGGTCTGCCCGAGGCAAAGCTTACCCATGACAAAGCATGTGGCCATTTAAAAGGTCCTCGATCATCAAGCCTACATCGGTACGGTCCTTAATCGAATCAGACGGACACACTACACCGAGACTTCCGTCTCGTGCAAGTCACCCGCCTGGTCTCATCTTTATCATTTTCAATCCCAAAGTGTGGTACCTGACAGAGGTACATCTTTTCCAATGTTGAACCCATCATGGCCAAGATGGATCCACCATCAAGTCTTTTCTTTTGAAAACTTCCCATCCCATGTGAAGCATCATCTTTGTCTTTCAAAAAACAAAACATTTTTGTTTTCTAAAGTAGGACTAAGCATCAAAAATTCTTTTCAAGTACAACAGGTATCAAGAAATGGCAATCAATTCCAAGGAAGGAATGCAGCAATTGTTTATCACCCAACTCCTATCACCTAATGCATCATTTTAAGTGATAAAGAGTTTAAAACATCAAGGAAGGGGTAAATGCACCGGGGCTTGCCTTGTGTTGTAGGGGATTCGGGATCTGTTCCACAGATACCAAAATAAAACTATTCCCAGCAGGTGGAGTCTCAGTTGGTGGTGCAGTTTCTTCTTTTTCGACGATTACTTCTTCTTCGTTTTCTATACATAACCATATATATACATGAATGCTCATGTGATGCTATGAATATGCAGTTATAATAGAGATACATCAAGTTGTATCTTGAATACAACTTTCCTTCACAGTACACCTGGGTAACGAGGGTTTTCTGAGTCAGTACTCTATTAGGATAAGGCAACTATTACCTTAGAAAGCTAGGGTTTTGGGTTTGGGGATCAAACAATGTCCAAAACATGTTAAACTTCACCCAAGGACTCTAATTATCATATTAAGCTTGCCCAAAAAGTTTTATGATTTTTAGGGCTATCAAGTATTTTCTAAAATTCCAAAAGTCTAGGTTTAGGCCTTCTTAAATGCTAAATAATTCTTGGTTGGGATAAAAATCTTGGAATTATTTTTATCAAATACTAGAGGAATTTAGGAGTCTAGTAAAATTGGTCCCATATTTTTATCATTTTTCTAGAATTTCCTACAAATTTCCTAAGCTTGGTAGAAAAAGAAAAGGGAAAATGATGAACAATGATGGGCTGAAACTAGCCCAAACCAGCCCACGTCCAAGCGAAACGCGCCCGCGCGCGCCCGTGATGTTAACTTTGCGCAGAGGACCTTGACCATTTAAATAATCGGTGAAGAACCACTAGCTACTATTCACTATCTCACTGACAATCGCAGTTAGGCCCTGCACTTCTGTTTCTTCGCAACGATAGGTCCTCGATGATGAACGCCGGTGAGCACGCCCTCCGGCGAACCCATATCGGCCGAGATACTCAACGACCAGAGCCCTAGCTTGGCCGACACCTGATTCCACCCTCGGTGACACTAATCCCTCCATTAATTGCACGAATCTGGTCTGGAGTTCGTCTGCCCACTACGATGACAAGATCCGAGGCGAAACTATGGTGTTCTAGGCAATTCTGCGTGGTCTAGTTCAATCAACCGAGCCGACAAGCAACAGGAGACCTAAGAGGTGCTAGAACATCCAACAGAGAGGCATGAACCAACATGAGGAGGGCTGGCCACGGTGAGAGACTCACGGAGGCGCGGAAAACGGATTTGGGGGAAGTGTGAAATTTGGAGGCTCTGGTGGACGGTTAGAGACGAGAGCTGGTGCGCTGGGTGTGTAATAACCTAGCAGAGCTCACTAGGGCATCAAATTATAGAATCCATCAACGGTGGCGTCCAATTTGAAAAAGGCGCGCTAGCGATCGGAGAGATGGGAAGTGCACTGGCGCGGGTTATTGTGGCTTTCACCGTGGCAAAGCCTCCGGCGAGGGACGGACTTCCTACTATGGTTCACTGTAACGTGGTAAAGCTCCTAGGCACGTGGCGCACGGGTGGCAAGCGGCCAACGCTGACGAGGATTATCACAGCCGGCCATAGAGCAAGTGGGTACGGTGAACCATCCAATGACCGGGTCCGAGCTTATCTGGGTGCCAAGATCTTTTACTCCCCTCAGTTATCCACTTTGTGTCGAGCATGAATCACGGCGACTGGCACGAATCCGGGCGCGAGATCACCGGCGGTGAGTTCACTGAACCTAGATTCTTCTTCAGGTTACTGTACCATCAGATCTCCCTTCAGAGCACCTGACAAAGCATCTTTAGGGGTGATTTTCACAAATTTTTGTGTGGCCACTCTCTAATTGGTCTGCAGCAAAATTAATCTCCTATAAACCAGCTGTGATATCATTATAAAGACCTTGAGTGAATTCTCATCGGATCACACCAAATTCGGCCCTCAAAGTTCACCTGAGCTCATTGTCAATCCAACCCTCAGCCCTTATCCGACTGACAGCCTAGCTTTGAGTCCATTTTACTCCAATTTTGTTACAACACCAATGCTTAGTCACTTAATCAAAGTTGTACTCCTAACATAGCTCTATAATTTTGATGCGTTGACTTAGGGCAAAATTCTTATAAATTTAAAGATTCAAAGCTCCCAAGTTGACTTAACTTCACTGTATTTCAGACTTAGTCACATAGTGCTCATGTGACCCTTTTGCAAATAAGTCCAAATTTCACCTTTCAACTTGAAAATTCTCCAATGTGAAAGTTACTTGGTTTTTAATGCTCTTTCACTTTGATATTTGCACTTTGGTCCAAAAGTGCATATAATTTGCATTTACCCCCCTAGGGTTCTCATTAGGGTTTGCTAGGGTTTGTTTTTAGGGTTTGGGCACATTAGGGTTTTTGTGCCACTAAAGTTCATCAAATTTGATATCTTGTGAACATTTCTCATGAATTTTGAGATTTTACTCCTTTGGGCTTCACTTTCATCCATAGGTCCTAATACCAGGGTTAAGTATCCTACCCTAGGGTTAAGCACTCTTCAAGCCACCACATCACAACTTGTTTTGACATTTTTACCTAGTGAATACATTCAAGGTGTAACAAACAACATGGAATGTCAATGCACATGATGTTATGCTCAAGTTTTAGTGCCAGTAACACCAGGGGTGTTACATTTGTCATAGTTAGTCAAATTGATTTGAAGAAGACGTGAAAAGAAGTGTCAAACTTCAGTTGTTCTATGGTGCACCGGACTAGTCTGGTGGCATATCGGACCTTCTTTGCAAAGGCTGGTGTAGGAGGCTTGAGTGGCCTGGTGCACCAGACCACTTTACCAAAGAGAACTATAGAAGCGCAGTTGAGGCCTAGCGCAACAGTGGTACGTTGGACCTCTTTTCCAGAGAGGTATACAGATGAAGCTTGGAGTACCTTAGCACGTCGAATCAGTCTAATGTGCATCAGACCAATCGAGTCCAACAGGAAGTTTTAGCTCTCAACGATCGGTTTCATCTGCTAGCTGATGTGGTAGGGCACATGGTGGGGTCTGGTGGTGTACCACATTGGTCCGGTGTCTGTGGAAGGCAGGGACAGAGGCAATTCTATTGATCGAGGTTATTGTTGGCGGTTCAGTGGTGCACCAGACTAGTCCGGTGCCCTCGAGAAAAGAGCAGATTTTGCAGTTTTCTAGCAATGACTATTTGGGGGTTTGGAGCTATAAATACACTGCAACCAGCCTACTCAAGTTACCAATCACCTCAGAGTTGAGCAACATTCCCATACACTTGTGCAACACATCCACGTCATTCTGAGAGATCGAAGCACCCATTCTAAGTTGTGAAAGTCATTTTAGAGAGAGTGTGCCTCAGCGATATGCTTTCTTGGTGTTGTTGTCGTGTTTCTTTTTCTCTTGTTTTGGTGATACTCCGTTGTAAAACCTAGCAAGAAGCTCCAGATCTTATATAATCCTTGTAGAGACTCTGTCTCTATTCTTAGTGGATTTGAGGGCTCAAGGTTGATCAGTGGATCACTTGAGAGAGTCAAGAGAGAATCCATCCTCTGTGACACATCAATGGAGACATAGGTTCTTCAGAACTGAACCTTAATAAAACAAATCGTGTGTAACAAGTCTAAATTCTTTTGATTGGACTTCGGTTTATATCACTTGAGTAGCTCTCTAAGTTAGATTATATATTCACAAGAGCAACAAGTCCAAGAGAGTTTCACTCTCATTTCTCCTATCCATATTAATTATATTGATCTAACCTCTAATTTAGGATTTAGTTTGTTTTAAGTATTGAATTTTCAAGTGTTGTCTATTCACCCCCCTCTAGGCAACTATCAATAAGTAATAAAATTAATATAGTTATTGAGATGTAACAAACTAACCTTGTCTTCAGTTGGTAGTACCACTGATAGAGGGGTTTTGGTATATGTTTGCTATATTTACTTCTGATCCCTAGAATATATAAATTCAAGTAGATTAAGTAGCTAGGGTTGAGTATGTTAAACTAAAAAAAAAGTATAATTCCATTCGTTAAATTTGTACATATGAAACTAGAATTTACTGAGTTGACCTAATTTGACTAAATATGTTTAGAATCTACTAATTTGAACTACATTGGCTAAGTTGAATTGAATTTGAGAAAGTTCATCGAACCTTAGTTTGAGGAGGTCCCGGAGGATAAAACTATGGCAACATCGACAACAGTGGCGATGGTTGTAGCACCCAAAATTTCATTATGAGAATAACCTTATATGAGTTAAGTTATTGAATAATATATTTCTGAATGCCCTCTAAAATATTTTAAATTTATTTAAAATTATGTGATTTGTTTTTTATATGCATATAAAATATAGTATATATATAATAAATCCTTGCATCACATACTGATGTTTTGATTGTGCATCCATTTTTGAAATCCTGGATTCGAAATTTAAAATTAAGATAAAAAAAGAAGAAAAGGGAGAAGAAGATTAGCAATAGGAGGAATAAAAGAACAAGTTGAACCTGGGCTGAAAATTCATGTGGCCACACCAGGAATGTGTTCACGTGTGCATACCATTGATTGGTGGGCCACTATTGCCTGCTCGATCTCCTTCGTGGGGGATTCTGTTGGAACTAAATGCCGGATTGTTGTGCTGGTAACAACCTCCGCATATCTTGTCGACGGTTGCGATTCTAGCTCACCCCATGCAACTATATAGCCAAGCCTATACATGTCCAAACTGGGCCGGCCCGATGTGCAGCCCATGGCCCGGCACGCCTTAGCATGGCCTAGGCCCGGCCTGGCACGCAGGCCGCCGTGCCCGTGCCGGCCCGGCCCGGTGCACGTGCCATGCTTGGGCAAGCGGCCTGGCACGTGGTGGTGGCACGGGCCTAACCCGGTTAAGCGCAGGCACGACATCGGCCCGATCAAAAACGACGCCGTCACACGCGACGACCCGCGGTCGCTCCTTTATCCTAATTTCAGAAACCTGCTCTCCTCTCCCGCGGTCTCGGGCGACTCGGCTTGGCGATTTTTGTGCCGCCGCCCGCCGTTAGCGCTTGCTGGCGTCCGCCGCCGGTGGAGAAGAACTCCGGCCGACGACCGACGCCAATCTTCCTCTTCCTCTCTCGGTCTGTCCTATCCTCTTCCTTTCTCGCTCTGCTTGATCACTGTAACGGTGCAACCTAACCCTAACCCTAAACAGCTAAACCTCGATCTGTGCCAAGCTCGCTCCTCTACCTCTGCGGCTCTATCGTCTGCCTTGTGGTTGGTGGATCCGGTGCTCCGGTGTTGCAGGTAACCCTTGTCGGGGTTTCGGACCCGGGGGGTCCCTTGACCGATGAGTAAATTTGTCGCTGCGTGTCCCTGCCCAGATGGGTTGGTGCGAGATGGAACACAAGTGGGGGAATGAGCCTTGTATTATCCTGCACCAGGGTGCTCGTAGTAGGGGTTACAAGCGTTGCGAGAGAGCGAGGGCGAGAGAGAGCGAGTAGGAGAGAGCGAGAGAGAGAGAGGGGGGGGTCTGGCCCCTGCTCGTCTTCTCCCGTCCCTTTGTCGTGCGTCTACTCGTCTCTCCTGCCGTGCGTCCGTGTGTTCGTACGCTCGTACGTTCGTCCTTCGTTCATTTCCTCTCCTCCCTCTGGGGCCCTCGACACCCCCTTTTATAGACATAAGGAGATGCTCAACTGTACAATGGGGTGTAGATGGGAGCTAACGTGGCTGGCAGGGAAGTGCCCTGAGCCCTGTACAGATAATAACGTGGTCGTCGGGGGAATGTCTCGAGTCCTGTAGAGGTAGTATCGTGGCCGTCGGAGAAGTGCCTTGAGCCCTATAGCAGTACAGCTGTTGGCGCTGCATGGATCCTGCTGATGTCTCCTTGCTTCCGTAGGGGGCTTGAGAACCACCGACGTCATGGACGCATGCGGGGAACCATCATTGCCTGTTACCAGGGTAAGCTTGATGGGAAGTCGGTCTTGTTCCTTCATAGCCTGAGCTAGCTAGGAGTAGGGTAATGATGTATCCCTTATGGTGCGGTCGATCCGAGCCTGAGGTCGGGCGAGGCGGCGGCTCCTCCGAGGCCGAGGCTGGGGCCGAGGCCCAGGGTCGGGCGAGGATGTGACTCTTCCCGAGGCCGAGGTCGAGGCCGAGCCCTAGGGTCAGGCGAGGTGGAGATCTCCTCCCGAGGCCGAGGCTGAGGCCGAGCCTTGGGGTCGGGCGAGGCGGAGCTTCCTGTTGCGCCCGAGGCTTAACTTGACCGTTGTCGGTTTTGCCAGGGTGGTTGGAACAGTAGCCGGAGCGGGGCGGGCGGTGCTGTTTTCCTGTCAGATCGGTCAGTGAAAGGGTGAAGTGACTGCGGTCACTTCGACCTTGCCGACTGCGGCGCGCTTATCAGGATAAGGTGTCAGGCGATCCCAGCATTAAATGCGCATGCAATATGGTCGGCTGGTAAGGCGATTTGGCCAAGGTCGCTTCCATGACAAGGCTTGCCTTTGGCTGAGCCGAGGGTGCGCTCACTGCCTAAGGGGACCCTCGGGTGAGACGTGAATTCGTCCGGGACCACTGTTCTCGCCCAAGGCCGGGCTCGGACGAGGTGAGATCGCGTCCCTTGGTAGACGAAGCTCTGACTTTGACCCGAGCTGTAAGCCTTTATGGTTTGTTCTGAAGGTGTTTTTGAGCCGTGTTTAGGAGTGTTGGGGGTACCCCTAATTATGGTACCCGACAGTAGCCCCCGAGCCTTGAAGGGAGTGCAGGCACTCGCTTGGAGGCTCTGCCGGATTTTTGCGAGGGGACTAGCCTTTCTCGGTTATGTTTCGTTTCGGTGGGTGCGCGCGAGTGCACCCGCCGGGTGTAGCCCCCGAGGCCTCGGAGGAGTGGTTTGACTCCTCTGAGGTCTTAATTCTTGTTGTGATGCCTCGGTCGGCCTGGTTGTTCCCTCATGCGGCCTGGCCGCAGCCCGGGTGCATGGTCAGGCTCCAAGTTTTTGAGTTGGTTTGTTGACGTTGTCAACAGTTTTGGCCGCAGCCGGGTGCGAGGGCAGCCCCCGAGCCTCTGCACGGAGCGAGAGGGCGATCAAGGACTGTCTCGACTTTTATCATACGCCCCTTCGTCGCCTTTTTGCAAGGAGGAAGGGGGGGGAAGCGCCACGTTACCCTCGGAGGGCACCGATCATGGCATTTCCAGTGAGTAACTAACGGGTGATCCGAGTGGATGGTCGTGCCCCGTTCGTTAGGGGTTGGCTAGTGGCCCAGAGGCGCGCTCCAAAAGTACCTGCAGGGGATTTGCTGGACCAGGATCCATTTCGATAGGGTCCGAGGGCGCGATGCCTCCCTCCGGTGGGATTCCATTACAAATCATTCCCGCTCGTCTCAGAAATGTCCTAGGGTACCTCGGGAGCGTAGCCCGATCCTCGGCCATGTAACAGACGTACCTAGGGTCATCCCTCACTCTGCGTGCTCTGGGGCGGCTGTCGAACCCTTCCGAGGGGCCAGCCTTCAAACCCCTGATCAGTAATGGGTGCGGAGCTCGAGTGCTCTGGGTGGTTGCTGGACCCCGCAGGGCGCAACCTTCAAACCCCTGATCAGTAGGAGGGCTCAGGGGCTCGAGTGCTCTAGGGCGGCTGTCGAACCCTTCCGAGGGGCCAGCCTTCAAAACCCCTGATCTGTAGGAGGGCTAGGGGGCCCGTTTCCTTCGCGGAGAAGGATTCTTTCCAACATATCCCCTTTCCCGGTCCCTGTGGCAAGAGAGAGAGAGGAAATGAAAAAGGATATGAATTTAAATAGCGTGGCGCACCTTTTTTGACGCGGCCATTATGGCGGAGGTGAAACGTCGCTCGCTTCACCTGCTAAAGGTGTCGCTTGCTCTGCCAAAGAGTTAGTGAGATGGGATGGGCGATTCGCGGGGCGTCTGTTGCGCGTGCGCGGGCTGTTCGAGGAACGGGGCATGGGCGTGTCGTCCTTACGTCGTGGGAGAGGGCTCCCCTTTTGCTTCAGGAAAGGACGCGAGCCTGGGGGTGATTTGACCGCTGCTTCCGCTCGTCTGTTGCAGCAGTTATTGCTGGTCCGCTTTTGGCCACATCAACTGCTGTGCCTACCACTGCGGCTGGCTGACCCGTGACCGCTGCACTCAATTGGCATTGTTGGGTCACGCGCGGGGCTGCCTCGAGTCGCGGCACTGGTTCTGCAGTCGAGAAGGCGCAGCATTGGCGCAGGTAGTGGTGCGGTTTCATTGCGCGTAGTGACCGTGGTGCTGGTTACATGATATGTGGGACCGGGCCTCCGTGCTTGGTCCACCGGACGCGACGAAACCGAAGGGGTGCGTAACCGTGGTGCGGTTGCAGGCTCCCTGCGTGGCAGCTCACCCTTTCGTCCGCTGGTTCCGGCGAGGATGATGGAACGCTTGTAACCGCAGGGCAGTTACATGCTTCACGTGCGGCTGTTTGCCTCCTTCGTGTCTCGGGTCAGTTCTGATGGCGTGTGGGACCCGGCCCCCGTGTCGTGGGGTGGGAACCCTGGAGCACATCGGTGGAGACTTTGCCCGTGACGCTTGGGGGCGCAAGTGAGGGGATCTGCCTATAAAAGGGGATCGATCCCCCGAGCAGTGGCCATGCCCTCGCACTCCTCTCTTGTATCGCTCCCTTCAACCTTCCGTGTCCCTAGATGGGGCGCACCTGTGTGGCTTTCTTCTTGCTGCTGTTTGAGAAGTGCAACCTTATGGGGGTTGGCGCTCTCCAGTCGTCGCTCGGCTTCAAGGATTTTCATCATGCAGCCCGGCTGCATTCCCTCACCAATGGTCATCCGTAGGGATGATTACCAGCCTGGTGGTGGGGAGAAGCAAGCCGGGCTGCGACCTCCACCCCGCCCTCAGCTTCAAGGATCTTCATCATCCGGGCTGAGGCGGAGGAGCGCACCGAGTGGGGGGGCTGCCTTCGCGTGGGCCGGTGACCCTTTTCTTCCTCCAGCATTCGGGGGAGAAGGGCATCCTCCAGCCCTGAGGAGGCGTCCTCCAGCCATGCGGGGGAAGGCGAACTGCTGTTCCCTGGCCAGGGTGTAGTTTTCTATCCTCCACCCAGGCGGTGGTCGTGCCTCTCGCAGGCCGGCCACGTCCAGGTCCTCCTTGCACCGTCGGCTGCACCAGGGGGTCGCTCAACACGTCGTACGCCTTGAGGGCAGTACTCGTGTTCTAGGACGGCCTCGGCGAGGACGGGAGTGAGGACCTACCGGTGCGCTTTGGGGCGGCCGCTGTTCGCCGACACGGTGTTGGTGGGCAGGTGGCCGCTGTCGTCGGTGCTGAGGTGGTGGTCGCCATAGGTGAGGCTTCCTCTTGCACAGGCGGTTGTCTCTACCGACGAGACCGCCAGCGCCACCTGCGTTCCATGCCTCTAGCTCTTTGGCTTTAATGGCTGGTTCTCGTCCTCCGTGAGGGACGTGAACGAAAGCCTTTCAGCAGTAGCATTTGCCCTGAGACCATCGCTGCTGCTGTCTAGCCGCTCGAGACGGAGGTCGTTGTCGCTGCTGATGCAGCGGTCGCCGGCGAGCTGGTCGGAGCTCGTTATCCCGTAGGCCCTCTGGTGTCGAGGTAGTTCATTACCGCGGGAATGGAGATGGAGTCCCGTTCGTTAGGGAATGTAAGAGCAAAATGTGATTGCTCCATGTACTAAGATATCTATTGTAGGTCGAGAAAGCCGCCGAGGGCGCTGCTGACGCCTACATAGCGTAGTTATCCCGAGTACGTGTGTTTGTTGTTCGTAGCCGCTGAGGCCTGAACATTTGGGTATTTGAGTATAAAGCCGTGCTTCTTCCTCGTTTCGAGCCTTAAGGCTTGCCCGTCGGTAGCCAAACCACTTAACCGAGCACGAGTTACTTTTCACGGAAGGTGACGAGTGAGGTATCCGTATCTCGGAGGCGTAGGATTCCCTCGGCTCGGTCGGCCTTGCCGTTTAAGGTCTCTTTCGCTCGGTTTTAGAACCTTCGTCCGCTCTGCAATGAGCCGAAGCTGAAGGCAGTGGTGGCGTGGACAGAGGCAGTGTCGGCTCGAACAGAGGCTTTCTCGGCGCGGGAGCAGGTGGCTTCCTAGGCCGAGGAGATGCAACAGCGGTAGATGGGGTTTGGCCAGATCACCCACGAGCGGGACCAATCCTGGAGCCAAACCTCCGAAGCTGTGAGCCGGGCTAAGATCCTCGGGGGACAGCTGGCTGAGGCTTCAGAGCGGCTGGCCGAGTCGTCTGCTCGCATTGCCGTCTGAGGCTGGGCCAGATTCCACCGAGGGTGGAAACGACACCGAGGGTGCTGCTCCTCCCCCTGCTGATGTTTGAGCCTGCATGAATAGTTCGTCTGAAGTATGCGTATGTTTTTTGCGGCCGCCGAGGCCTGAACATATTTAGCGTTCGGATTATAAAGCTATGTTTTCTTTCCTCTTGTTTCGAGCATTTAGGACTTGTTCGTCGGTAGCAGAATCGCATTATCCGAGCGACAGTTACTTTTCACGGAAGGTGATGAGTGAGGTATCTGTATCCCGAAGGCATAGGAGTCCCTTGGCTTGGTCGGCCTTGCCGTTTACGTGCTCTCTCGCTTGTTTTCTGGATCCTGTTATCGATATAGTCGAAAAATGCTTGAAAGTCGTTTTCTACCCGAGCGTTAGGACTTGTTCGGTAGCAGGATCGCTTATCCGAGCATGAGTTACTTTTCGCGGAAGGTGATGAGTGAGGTATCCGTATCTCGGAGGCGTAGGAGTCCCTCGGCTCGGTCGGCCTTGCCGCTTAAGGTCTCTCCCGCTTGTTTTCAGGGTTCCATTATCGATATAGTCGGAAGGCACGGGAGTTGTTTCGGTAGAAAACTTTTCTTGGTAGAAAACTTTTCCGAAGAAAATTTTGACGTAGAGGGGGTTCGCCCCTTCTAGCCCCCGAGGGAGGGTCGGGCTTTGCCGAGGCAAGGCTGATCCTTCCTTGACGGTTAGACTTTATTTATGTATGTAAAGAAAACGAGGAACATGAACGACTTGAAACATTTTAAGGGAAGAAGCGACGTAGTTGTTCGATGTTCCAAGCGTTGTTGTAGACCTCGCCTTGATCGTTGGCCAGCTTGTATGTCCCAGGCTTCAGAACTTTGGCGACGATGAACGGCCCCTCCCAGGGAGGAGTAAGCTTGTGGTGCCCTCGGGCGTCTTGTCGCAGCCGAAGCACCAAGTCTCCCACTTGGAAGCCTTAGGGCCGAACCCTTCGGGCATGGTAGCATCGCAGATACTGCTGATACCGTGCCAAGTGTAGTAAGGCCACATCTCGAGCCTCTTCCAGCTGGTCCAAGGAATCTTCTCTGCTGGTCTAGTTGCCTCGGTCGTCGTACGCCTTTGTCCTCGGGGAACCGTATTCCAAGTCCATGGGTAAGATAGCCTCGGCCCCATAGACTAGGAAAAACGGCGTGAAGCCCGTGGCCTGGCTCGGCGTCGTCCTCAGACTCCAGACCACCGAGGGTAGCTCTTTCTTTCACCGCTTGCCAAACTTGTTGAGGTCGTTGTAGATCCTCAGATTCAGTCCCTGTAAAATCATACCGTTGGCGCGCTCCACCTGCCCATTTGTCATCGGGTGAGCTACGGCGGCCCAGTTCACACGGATGTGGTGGCCCTCGCAAAAGTCCATGAACTTTTTCCCGGTGAACTGCGTGCCATTGTCGGTGATGATGGAGTTCGGGACCCCAAAGCGATGGATGATATTGGTGAAGAACGCCACCGCTTGCTCGGACCTGATGCTGGTTAAGGGTCGGACCTCGATCCACTTGGAGAATTTGTCGATGGCGACCAGCAGGTGCATGAAGCCCCCGGGTGCCTTCTACAAGGGACCGACGAGGTCCAGACCCCACACAGCAAATGGCCAAGTGATAGGTATCGTCTATAGCGCCTGAGCGGGCAGGTGCGTCCGTCGCACGTAGAATTGACACCCCCGGCAGGACGTACAATCCTAGTGGCGTCGGCCACTGCGGTTGGCCAGTAGAAACCTTATCAGAAAGTGTTTCCCACGAGGGCTCGAGGTGCTGCATGGTGACCACAAGCCCTCAAGTGTATTTCTTGTAATAGCTCTTGTCCTTGGGTAATGGATATGCATTGTTGGAGAATGCCCGAGGGGCTGTGGTGGTACAGCTCCCTTTCATCACCCAGCAATACGAACGACTTGGCGCGCCGAGCCAGTCGTCGAGCTTCGGCCTTGTCGAGGGGCAGCTCTCCTCGGAGGAGATATTCCAGGTATGGGGTCTGCCAGTTCGGGACCGGTGTGACCCCATTCCGCTCCTCTTCGACACGCAGGGCCTCGCCCTCGGCGGTCGCGGGTACCTCGAGCTGGGCCGAGGCCTCCTCGGGCTCGGGCGCGTCGTCGACTTGGAAGGATGGCTAATATATATCCTTGGAAAAGACGTTCGGGGGAACCGTTGTTCGCCCCTAGGCTATTTTCGCTAGCTCATCTGCAGTTTCGTTGTACCGTCGAGCAACATGGTTGAGTTCTAGCCCGTGGAACTTGTCTTCCAAGCGCCAAACTTCATCGTAGTAGGCCTCCATTTTTCGATCGTGGCAGTGGGAGTTCTTCATGACCTGGTCGATGATGAGCTACGAGTCGCCACGAGCGTCAAGGCGCCGAACCCCTAGCTCGACGGCGATGCATAGGCCATTAACCAAGGCTTCGTACTCGGCCACATTGTTTGATGCTGGGAAATGGAGGCGCAGTACGTAACATACATGTTCTCCGAGGGGTGAGATGTAGAGCAAGCCCGCGCCTGCTCCGGCTTTCATCAGCGACCCGTCGAAGTACATGGTCCAAAGCTCGGGTTGGATTGGAGCCGTCGGTAACTGGATGTTTGTCCACTAAGCGAGGAAGTCGGCCAAGACTTGGGACTTCATGGCCTTCCGAGGGGCAAATGAAAGTGTTTCGCCCATGAGTTCCACCGCCCATTTCGCTATCCTACCCGAGGCCTCTCGGCTCTGGATGATTTATCTTAGGGGGAAAGATGACACCATAGTAACCGGATGAGACTCGAAGTAGTGTCGCAGCTTCCGCCGTGTCAGAATCACTGCGTAGAGCAGCTTCTGGATGTGCGGGTAGCGGACTTTGGTCTCGGATAGCACTTCGCTGATGAAGTAGACTGGCCTCTGGACGAGCAGTGCATGCCCTTCTTCTTGTCTCTCGACTACGACCGCGGCGCTGACCACCTGAGTGGTTGCGGCTACATAGATCAAGAGGGCTTCTCCCGCAACGGGGGGCACCAAGATGGGTGCATTTGTAAGGAGTGCCTTTAAGTTTCCGAGGGCTTCCTCGGCCTTGGGGGTCCAAGTGAAGCGCTCAGCCTTCCTTAAGAGGCGGTACAAGGGCAATCCTTTTTCGCCAAGGCGTGAGATGAAACGGCTCAGAGCCACAAGGCATCCCATGACCCTCTGTACTCCTTTCAAATCTTTTATTGGTCCCATGTTGGTGATGGCCGCGATCTTCTCTGGGTTGGCCTCTATGCCCCGCTCGGAGACGATGAACCCTAGGAGCATGCCTCGGGGGACTCCGAAGACACACTTCTCGGGGTTGAGTTTCACGCCTTTCGCTCTCAGACACTTGAATGTCGTTTCAAGGTCAGAGAGGAGGTCGGAGGCTTTCTTTGTCTTGACAATGATGTCATCGACGTAAGCCTCGACCGTTCTGCCGATGTGTTCTTCGAACACATGGTTCATGCACCTCTGGTAGGTGGCGCCTGCATTCCTCAAACCAAATGGCATTGTAGTGTAACAATACATGCCAAAAGGTGTGATAAAAGAAGTCGCGAGCTGGTCGGACACTTTCATCTTGATTTGGTGATAGCCTGAGTAGGCATCGAGGAATGACAGGGTTTCGCACCCAGTAGTGGAGTCCACAATTTGATCGATGCGAGGCAGAGGGTAGGGAACCTTCGGACATGCTTTGTTTAGACCAGTGTAGTCTACGCACATCCTCCATTTCCCATCCTTTTTCTTTACAAGAACAGGGTTAGCTAACCATTCGGGATGGAGTACCTCTTTGATGAACCCTGCAGCCAGTAGCTTGTGGACCTCCTCGCCTATGGCCCTGCGCTTTTCTTCGTCAAAACGGCGCAGGGACTGCTTCACGGGTCAGGCTCTAGCTCTGATGTCCAGTGAGTGCTCGGCGACATCCCTTGGTATGCCTGGCATGTCCGAGGGACTCCACGCAAAAACTTTGGCGTTTGCACGGAGAAAGTCGACGAGCATTGCTTCCTATTTGGGGTCGAGCTCGGAGCCGACCCTGATTTTCTTGCTGGCATCGTTGCTGGGGTCGAGAGAGAAGGACTTAATCGCCTCGACTGGAGAGGCGTTCTAGGTCAGCGATGAGGGCCTCGGACTCGGCGAGGGCCTCAGCGTACTCCACGCATTCCACGTCGCATTTGTACGCGTGGCGGTACGTGGAGCCGATGGTGATGATCCCGTTGGGGCCTGGCATCTTGAGCTTGAGGTAGGTGTAGTTGGGGACGGCCATGAACTTGGCGTAGCACGGCCTTCCCAACACCGCATGGTAGGTCCCTCGAAACCCAACCACCTCAAAGGTGAGGGTTTCCTTTCAGAAGTTGGAGGGAGTCCTGAAGCAGACGGACAAGTCAATCTGCCCGAGGGGCAGGATACACTTTCCGGGTGCGATCCCATTGAAAGGTGCCGCACCGACCCGGACCTCGGACCGATCCACCCCCAAGAGTTCCAGGGTCTCGGCGTAGATGATGTTGAGGCTGCTGCCTCCGTCCATGAGGACATTGGAGAGCCTAACGTTGCCGAATATCGGATCGACGACGAGCGGGTACCTTCCTGGGCTTGGGACGAAGTCGGGGTGGTCGCCTCGGTCGAAGGTGATAGGCTTGTCGAACCAGTCTAGGTAGACTAGCGCTGCCACCTTCACCGTGTAGACCTCCCGGCGCTCCTGCTTGCGGTGCCGAACCGAGGCGTTTGCCACCTGCCCGCCGTAGATAATGAAGCAGTTGTGGATCTCTAGGAACTCCTCTTCCTTATCGCCCTCCTTCTTGTTGTTGCCTTGGCCCTTGCCATCTTCTGCCGGGGGCCCGGCCTTATGGAAGTAGCGCCGGAGCATGACACATTCTTCAAGGGTGTGCTTGACGGGACCCTGGTGATAGGGGCACGGCTCCTTGAGCATCTTGTCGAACGCGCCGGCACCTCAAGGAGGTTTCCGAGGGTTCCTGTGCTCGGCAGCAGCGATGAGATTCTCGTTAGCGGCGTTGCACTTCACTTGCGCCTTCTTCTTGGCCTTCTTCTTCGTGCCATGCTGGGCAGACGCCTCGGGGGTGTCTTCCTTTGGCTCTCCCTGAGGCTGCTTGTCTTTTCGGAAGATGGCTTCGACCGCCTCCTGACCCAAGGCGAACTTGGTGGCGACGTCCGTCAATTCGCTCGCCTTGGTGGGAGTCTTGCGCCCCAGTTTGCTCACCAGGTCTCGGCAAGTGGTGCCGGCGAGGAAAGCTCCGATGACATCCGAGTTAGTGATGTTAGGAAGCTCGGTGCGCTGCTTCGAAAACCGCCGGATGTACTCCTGGAGGGATTCCCCTGGCTGCTGGCGGTAGCTTCGGAGATCCCATGAGTTCCTAGGGCACACGTACGTGCCTTGGAAATTTCCCGCGAAAGCCTTGACCAGGTCGTCCCAGTCGGAGATCTGTGCAGGAGGCAGATGCTCCAGCCAGGCCCGGGCGGCGTTAGAGAGGAAAAGGGGAATATTGCGGATGATGAGGTTGTCATCGTCCGCCCCTCCCAACTGGCATGCCAGTCGGTAGTCCGCGAGCCACAACTCCGGCCTCGTCTCCCCCGAGTACTTGGCGATGGTAGTCGGGGCTCGGAAACGGGCGAGGAACAGCGCTCGTCATATGGCCCGGCTGAAGACTCACGAACTGGGTGGCTCGGGCGAGGGACTTCGATCCTCCTCGTTGTCGCAGCGTCCTCCACGCCTAGGATGGTAGCCTCGGTGCACCTTCTCCTCAAGGCAGGCTCGATGGTCGCGAGGGTGATGCTCATTGCTGGGGCAATCCCGGGCGGCGGGTGCATCGTCCCGCGTGCGCTCGGGATGGACCGAGGCCTCTCGCATGCGTCGGGAGGACGCCGCGTGATGCTCCGAGGGGTCAGCTCGCCTTTGGGAGGCAGAGCTCTCGGCTCATCCAAATGCGGCACCTTCCAGGAGATCCTTGTGTTCGCCCTGGATACGTCATCCCTCAGTGGTGGATGGCTCCAGCATAGTCGATGATGCGGCGCTGGACGTCCCAGACCCGATGACGGGCTCCTCCGGCGAGTGTTCGGCCTGCCCACTCCTGCTCGATGTTCTATCAGAGCTGCACAAGCCGCCCTGCTTCCTCATTGACCTTGGCCTGCATCTCGCGGATTTGCTTGAGCTGTGTGTCTCGACCCCCCGCAGGGACTGGGACCACAGCTAGCTCCCGCGGGATGTCAACGCGAGATGCGGGCCCAGGGGGATCGTCAACCTCCGGCATACCGAGGTGGTTTCCTTCGTCATGATCTCCCTGATCGACGTGGAAACATTCGCGACTTGGGCCATAACCCTCATCGTCAAGGCCGTCGCCATCGTCAGAGCAACCGGAGAGGCAGTGGTCACATGCGGACATGAAGTCCCGCATGGCACCGGGATCACCGAGGCCAGAGAAATCCCAACCGAAGTCGGGGTCGTCCTCTTCCTCGGAACCCGTCGGTCCGGAGGTTGAGACGGCTGTCAGTCGGTCCCAGGTTGACCACATATGGTACCCCGGAATGTCTGGATACGCCCTTACGAAAGCACTCACCGAAGCAGGGTCGCTAGGTGGATCGAAGCTGAATCGAAATGGAACAGGGTGGAATACGAACGGTACCTCTTGGTTGATGGACGATGGTGAAGTCGCGTCGGGGACGGAATGCACCGTCATCTCAGGTACGAGGGTGACGCCCAGCAGGTCCTTTGCGAGGATGCTGGCGCCGTCAGTCCGCTTGGGGCTGGCACGTTGCGGGGAAGCGGCGCTCATCGTTGTCTCAGGCGCGAGGACAACACCCGACATGTCCCCCGGAGGAGTGCCAGCGTCGTCGACTCGCTCCGGTTCGAGAGCTGATAAGGTGCCACCTCCCGCGTGGCCACGGTTGCCCCGTCTCCATCTCCTCCGGCGAGGAGGGTGGCGGGGACGACCGGAGTGTTCCTCTTCCGACGCGGGGAGATGCTGTCGTGGAGGTCGCCTCCGCCGAGCGAGCCGTTGACTGTCATTGTCGTCGTGCTGCGAGGGGAGGAGTACCATGTCGTAGCTGGCATCGAGGGACATGAACTCGAGACTCCCGAAGCAGAGCACCGTCTCGGGCTGAAGAGGTTGTTGAAGTCTACCCGTCTAGAACTCAACGGGAAAGTGTTCGTTAACACGCAGCAGGCCCCTACCTGGCGCACCAACTATCGGGGTTTCGGACCCGGGGGGTCCCTGGACCGACAAGTAAATTTGTCGCTGCGTGTCCCTGCCCAGATGGGTTGGTGCGAGATGGAACACAAGTGGGGGAATGAGCCTTGTATTATCCTGCACTAGGGTGCTCGTAGTAGGGGTTACAAGCGTTGCGAGAGAGCGAGGTCTAGAGAGAGCGAGTAGGAGAGAGCGAGACAGAGAGAGGGGGTCCGGCCCCTGCTCGTCTTCTCCCATCCCTTTGTCGTGCGTCTACTCGTCTCTCCTGCCGTGCGTCCGTGTGTTCGTACGCTCATACGTTCGTCCTTCGTTCGTTTCCTCTCCCCCCTCTGGGGCCCTGAACACCCCCTTTTATAGACATAAGGAGATGCCCAGCTGTACAATGGGGTGTAGCTGGGAGCTAACGTGGTTGGCAGGGAAGTGCCCTAAGCCCTGTACAGATAATAACATGGCCGTCGGGGGAACGTCTCGAGTCCTGTAGAGGTAGTATCGTGGCCGTCGGAGAAGTGCCTTGAGCCCTGTAGCAGCACAACTGTTGGCGCTGCATGGATCCTGCTGACGTCTCCTTGCTTCTGTAGGGGGCTTGAGAACCGCCGACGTCATGGACGCACGCGGGGAACCATCATTGCCTGTTACCGGGGTAAGCTTGATGGGACGCCAGTCTTATTCCTTCGTAGCCTGAGCTAGCTAGGAGTAGGGTAATGATGTATCCCTTGTGGCGTGGTCGATCCGAGCCTGAGGTCGGGCGAGGCGGCGGCTCCTCCGAGGCCGAGGCTAGGGCCGAGGCCCAGGGTCGGGCGAGGATGTGACTCTTCCTGAGGCCGAGGCCGAGGCCGAGGCCGAGCCCTGGGGTCGGGCGAGGCGAAGACCTCCTCCCGAGGCCGAGGCCGAGGCCGAGCCCTAGGGTCGGGCGAGGCGGAGCTTCCTATTGCGCCCGAGGCTTAACTTGACCATTATCGGTTTCGCCCGGGTGGTTGGCACAGCAGCCAAAGCGGGGCGGGTGGCACTGTTTTCTTGTCAGATCGGTCAGTGAAAGGGCGAAGTGACTGCGGTCACTTCGACCTTGCCGACTGAGGCGCGCGTGTCAAAATAAGGTGTCAAGCGATCCCAGCATTAAATGTGCATGCAATACGGTCGCCTGGTAAGGTGATTTGGCCAAGGTCGCTTGCACGACAAGGATTGCCTTTGGCTGAGCCGAGGGTGCACTCATTGCCTGAGGGGACCCTCGGGCGAGACGTGAATTCATCCGGGACCACTGTTCTCGCTCGAGGCCGGGCTCAGACGAGGCGAGATCGCGTCCCTTGGTAGACAAAGCTCTGACTTTGACCCGAGCTGTAAGCCTTTATGGTTTGTTCTGAAGGTGTTTTCGAGCCGTGTTTAGGAGTGTTGGGGGTACCCCTAATTACGGTACCCGATAACCCTAAATCCTGTTCTTTCAGTCCTTTCTTCCTTTCTCGCTCCATCGCCGTGAGTCGTTTGTGTGTGTGTCGTCTTCCTTCTCAGTCTCTAGGTCTCGACATCTTGTCTTCCTTTCTCGTTCTCTCGCTCCACCGCCGTGAGCATGTAACCCTAACCCTAAGCTCCATTTGTTCAGGTGTGTGTTGTGTGTGTGCGCCGCGCACCGTGAGGAGCCGGAGAAGCCGACTAAGGCGGTGGCCATGTCCATGGACTCGGCTAACGATGAGCTCAATCTTGAAGCCGTGGTCGAGGAGCGGCGGCTTGAAGCACATAATGAGGCAGAGGATGCCCGGTGCCTCCTCCTTGGTCCTGCTACCATCGATCTGGACGGCATCGGGGCCCAAACGACCCGAACATACATGGGCTCCACAAGCCCAACGGCCAACGTGAGCACCTCTGTCCCTGTGCCTGGTAAACATTCTAGGAGGAGAGCTTGACCTCTAAGGTATGGCTGCACTTTGAGGAGGTAACTGCGATGCAAAATGGTAAGGAGGTAAGAGTATCTGCCATTTGTCTTCACTGCAAGAATAGCATGTCTGTTAAATCTTCTTCATCTGGAACTGGCCATTTGATCAGACATTTGGATCTTTGCCCTACTAAGAAAGAGAAGGATAGATCTGGGAAATCTTAGTCTTTGCTTAAATATAATTCAGATGGATCTGTTAATCATTGGGAGTATTCCCCTTCTGTTGCAAGAACTGAGCTTTATCGCTTAATAGCTAGGCTTGACCTGCCACTTTGTTTTGGTGAATCTAGTGCTTTTCAGGAGTATATAACCCGTGCCCATAATCAAAGGTTTATTAAATCTTCTAGGCAAACTGCTGCTAGAGACTTGATTCGACTGTTTAATGATCGTGTTGAACTACTTATTGAGGTCCTTAAACATGTTTCATCTATTGCTTTGACATCTGATATTTGGTTTGGTAAAGATAAAGAGGACTATATTAGTGTTGTTGCTCATTTTGTGAACTCTGATTGGTGTTTAGAAAAGAGATTGCTTGGTCTTAGACCTATAGAGGTAGCTCATACAGGTCTTAACATTGCTGAGCGTGTTGAAATGGTTGCAAATGACTATAGCATTACTGATAAGATTTTTGCTATTGTGTTTGATAATGCCTCATCTAATAGAACTGCTATTGATGTTCTGAAACCTGTATTTTCTGGTTATATTGGCCATTTGATACCTGCACCTAGTAGGAATGAGAGTGATTTGAGTAATATCTTTTTGCATCAGCGTTGCGCTTGCCATATTATTAATCTGATTGTTAAAAGTTGTTTGAAACATTTGCAGCCATATCTTGAAGACTTTAGGACTGCTATAACATTTTTAAACTCTTCAAATCAAAGAATTGCTTCTTATAAACAGTACTGCATGAGTGTTGGTGTTAGACCACGTAAATTTGGAGTAGATATGGATGTTAGGTGGAATTCAACATTCCTGATGCTTAAACATTTAGTTCCTTATCATAGCACTTTCTCTGTGTGGATTAGAACTAGTTATACTTGCAAAGAGGATGGGTCTTTTTCATTCAGTGATAATCATTAAGTTGTTGCTGAAAAATTGTTGTGTTTCCTTCAATTATTCTATGACTCAACTATTCTACTTTCTAGGATATATTTGAAAGTGCATTCGTCCTTTTGTGAGTTTTGGTGATTTGGATAACAACACATTTAAAGGACTAACAAGTTTGCTAAGTGTTGAACAGGAAATTCAGTATCATGAACATACTTGAATAGTGTATAATGACAGTGAACAAAGGTTCAACACAAGGTTAAATAACCAGTGAGACAATGCAAATGGATATAATATGATTTCTATATTGGTTTGAATATATGGACAAGACCTGAGAAATCACTATGCATAAATATGATCATAATAGAGGTTGAAGTGATTAAGAGGATTGGTCAAGCCAAAGTGAATAAGATATGAGGAACCGTGAATTGTCTTGACCATATTACTATTAGTCCATATATGAATATATGAGAATCAAACTAGAGCTTGATTGATCTTAGCAGTTATATCTAGATGACATTCAAGCAAGGTTCACAATATTGAAGAAATGATTCTCTCAATGGATGCTCAATAGGATGTGACTCAAGAATGGCTTGATAGGGTGAAGATAGCAAGGAAAGGGCTTCGAGAAACTAAGCGAAGGTGAAGGCCAAGCGACGGCTTGTAGACCAAGGTACCATGGCTAAGGTGAAGAAGGGAGTACTTGCACTAAGTCGATGAACTAATCAGCTATGAAGAGTTACAACATGTTGATGCATCAGTAAGGTGTCTTGAAGCCATGATTTGAACTCATATATGGTGAAATGGCACAAGTCACAGGCTCGATTTGTGTTTGCTTCAAAAGGTGAGACAAAGATGTTTGTGATCCTTATGAAGCAACACCATGGAGAAATCACACTTGAGACACCAATGACTCAAGGAGTTTACTTAATTATATTTTATTTAACTTGAGTATAGGAATCATCGTACTATCAAGGGGGATCCATAAAGAAGGTTGGTGTTGGTACTAAAGCTCAAAATCCTTGATCTAAAACTTCCACTTTACCCTTGTTAATCCTTAGTGAAAGTATGTAGTATAACCTTTTTAAGTCTATCTTGGCCAAAATTGCTCTCGGGAAAATACTGGTTCAGCCGAACACTCAACCGGACACTCAACCGGTTTTTGTCTTTTTGAGAACGGGTTCAACCGGTTTTGGGACCTGTTCAACCGGTTTTTGGGCAGAAAAGTCAAAAACGGCTAGTTTTGGAGTCCCACCTATATATACTCACTCCTACCTCTCTCCCCACAGCAGAGCACAACATGGACTCCATTCCTAACCTGAGAAACACCTCCCACTCTCTCTCACACACCTCTTGCCTCTCCCATTTCAAATCTTTGGAGATAAATCTTTGAGTGAGTTTGAGAGCTACGGTTTTTGTGCTTCATCTCCAAATCTCTCTTGCTCTTCTTGATTCGAGCTTTGGTAAAACATCGAGTTCTTTGTGGATTCATTACTCTTGGAGCTTCTAGCTCCTAGACGACTAGGTGTCTCTTGTGAGTCTCCAAATCTTGTGGAAGACCACAAGAAAGTTTGTATTACCCTATTGCTTGAGCAAAGATTATTGTGTGGGCTTGACCTTTGTGGTCGGCAAAGGGAGGATTAGGGTTGAAAGAGACCCGGCTCTTTGTGGGCGCCTCAACGAGGAAGTAGGGCACCTTGGTGGTGTGACCGAACCTCAGGATAAATCTTGTGTCTCTTGTGTTCTTGCTCATTGTGTTTGTTTGTGTTCTTCGTTCTCTCACCATTTCGTGGAAGATTTGTTCATATCTTTTTGGTGTGTGGATTTTGAGAAGTGCCCTTCTCAGATCTACTACTTTGAACCCTATGGATCAACTAGAACATCTCATTTCCAAAGTTAACTGGGTGGATTTCGAGATTAATTCAGTTTTATATCTCATTCTTTAGTTGAGCTCATGCAAACTGGTTGAGCCGGTTTTGACACTGGTTGAACCTGTTTTACCCAGTTCGTTTCTAGTTTTGTTGAAACAGTTTTAACTTGCCTATTGACCCCCCTCTAGGCAACTTTCAATTGGTATTAGAGCCTAATCCTCATTCTAATGCTTAACCGCGTGAGGAAAAGATCATGTCGGGGGGACTAAGAAACGGAAGTGCTTCTAAGCTTGAAAAAGTTGAGGTTGCCTCAACTTGATCTTTTGGTGCAGATGTTGATCCTAGGGCAATAGATCTTGCCATGAGAATCGCTGAAAGGATGTTCCTCAAAATGAAGGAAGATGAGGCGAAGAACAAGATTGATGAAGAAGAAAATGATTGATGGAGACCAAACGACGAATCCACCTCTTCACAAGGTTCGTCTTTCAAATCCACTTCTCATATGTGCTTTGTCGCTAATGGGAGTGACAGTGAATGCGAAAGTGAGAATGAGGAGGAGCATGAAAGTGATAGTGAAGATGAGGATGATCTTCAACAATTCTTTGCTCAACTAAGCAAGAAACATCGGATGAGCTTGCTCAAACTCATGGAAAGAGCAGAAGAACAAAAAGAAATGCTTCATAAGCAAGAAGACTTCCTCATCAGAAAAATTGAAGACTTAGAGAAGTTGACCAAAGAGCATGAGAAGCTAAAGTGCTCTCATGATGATTTGGTCCAAAGGTATGAAGACATTTCAATTGAGCAAATTAAAGTTGTTAATCATTCATCATATATTGCTCAATTAGAAAATAAAAATGCTATGTTCAAGAACACAATAGAAAGGCTAAATATTGAAAATCTAGCTTTGCAAGAAAAACATGATATGCTTGCGTGCTCTCATAATAAATTTATGGATTCACATATCATGTTAGAAATGGCTCATGAGGTTATGTTAACTAATTTGAAATCATACCAACCTCACATGTGCACATGTGTTGAAATTGAAACTATATTACCATGTGCTAACAATTGTTGTTATCAAGCAAGCCAATATTCCATTGAGCTAGAAATTTTAGAAATTAGTGATATTTCTATCACACAAGAAAATAAAGAGCTCAAGGAAGAAGTTGGAAGGCTAAGAAGGAGCTCAACTCTTTTGAAGGGAAAGTGTCATGCTCAACCTTCTCAAGATAACCATGATAATATGGTGAAAAATCTTGAGAAGGGGACAACCGTAGCATGCACAAAACCCCTTAAAAAGAATACCAAGCTTTCCAAGAAGGGCATGAGCAAAATTCATGGTAAGAAAATTAATGCTCATACTATTTGCTCTAACAATGTACCTATGTGCTTCAACAAAGAAAGATCAAAGAGAAGCGATAGAAGGTGCTACGGATGCAAGGAGAAGGGTCATGAAATTGATTCATGCCCCCACATGAAGAACCAAAACCTTGCACGATCAAGAAAGATGACCATCAAAAAGGTTGAAAGCAAAAGGCAAATGCATTGCAAGGATAAGCACCAAATTTGTTACAATTGCCGTGAAAAGGGTCATCTATTCAAGGTTTGTCCAAAAGGTAAAACTTCTAAGCCTAACTTGGCAATACATTCAAATATGCTTAGGAGACCCAAATTTGACTCTTGTGCTAGAAAGGTGATGAGTTCACCACATTCTAGGACCAAGGCTATTTGGGTGTCTAAGTCCTTATTGGTTAACCTTGATGAACCCATCATGAGATGGGTACCAAAATGTACTTAATAATTTTTGCAGGTACCTAGAGATGATATGAAGCTTTGGGGTGCTTGAGCGGTTTAACTCAATTCTTATCTCAAGCTATCAATCTTACATTGACTATTCTTTTAAGATTGGCCCAAAGATAAATTGAGTTGTTATATCACTAACTTCATATTCATCTCTAGCAAGAACTTGTGTTGTAGGGAATAAGGATTAATTTTGTGGGAATCAAGCAAAAGTCCTACAACTATAGGATATCCAAAGGATGGTAATAATTAAATCTTAAGTGCACATTGCTTTTAATTAGTATATTCCTTTGTGTCTTTTATAGCCACAAAGGAAAAATGAAGCACTTGAGAATGAACTTAAAATATTTTTACCTTGCTTTGGAAAAGATCTAATTATATGGTAGATTGCAAGTTCATATTTTTATATTATGACAATCTACATGCTTTAAAATTGGTTGATTGAATGTATCTTGTGGCATATTTCAAGTTAATCATCATATTATTGCCATGACCTAGACATAAAGAGTATTATCTCATGTTCTTAAATGAATAGAGTGCAAAATAAGAAATTCAAATTCTTAAAGCACTTATAGAAAGGGGAATTCTCTATATGACTAGAGTTGTTGAATTAATGTTTTTATCTGAGTGATTTATGTAGTTTCACAACATGAGAATGTGTTTCCCAAATGGAGTGTGTCATTAAGCATTCAAAGAAGATCGAACCAATACTATGTGATGTATTCATTCTTGTTTAAATTGGTTTTGAGTCTTCTACATTAATCACTCACCATGCTATGAATTTAACTTGCCCTATAAACTTAATTAAATAATCATGCTAGTTTCATCTTATTTCAATTGATGTTATGCATGATGCTTGTAAGGGTAATTTAGTTCATATCATGAGGTTTCCTTGTTTTAGTAACCTTCTTGTCATTCATATACTAGAGGTTGCTAAATAGGAAACTATTGCTTGTGTTACTAAAACAATCTCTTTTAAGATATTTCATGGAAATTCATAAGTAGAGATTGTGCTCTTTCAATTGGTAAAATCACAAGCTTTAAAGGTTAATCTTCACCTAAAAGAAAGATTAGGAATGCTCAAGGCAAATGTATTGAACTAATTGCTTCAATTAGTTGTTGATCAATGATAGTTCCTTTCAAGTGACATTCTTTCAATTGCTAATAATATATTCTACGGAAAGAAATGTCAATATAAAGGTTAAATTCCTTTTGGCTTAAATTTGTAAATTAGTGCATATTGTTAATTCACTCCTCCATGTGCATTAACTTAAAAGGAATTTAATTTATGCCTTTATGCCTCATAAATGATGATTTGTTTGCAATTTATATCTAAAGATCACCATTCATTAAATACTTCCTTGTACTACTAATATCTCTTTTAAAAGTTTTTTTAAATAGTATTAAAAGAAAAAATAACAAGCTAAAGAAGGAAGTCTCCACAAATGATGAAAAGAAGAATACTACGATGACACCACCACTGATAGTAAGATCTTTCAAATTGGTACAACAAATGGTACGCTCTACTTGGTGGTAAGTATTCTTAAGGATAAGTCAATTCATTGCAAATTTTTCATGCCTTGACCATGATATGTAATGTACTCCTCATGAGACTCTTAACTGAATTGAAAGTGCATGTGGCAAGTCATTCAAATACTTGATGCACATATCTAGTGGGAGAACATTAGGTATCTTGTGTCTTATAGAATAAGTTTTTCTTGAGTAAGCTATACTAACTCAATCCATAATGGTAAAAATTGTATCTCATTCTCATGGATTGTAATCTTTGTTTTCAAAATAGCTACTCTTGATGCATTTTAAATTTCCTTATCGTTAAATCTAAAAGTGCATAAGAATATTTTTTTGTTGATATTCATCACATACATATGCACTAACATGGATATGATTTTTAAACGGTAAAAGGTACAATTAGTGATCCACACTCTAAATTTTTGGAAACCCATATTTTGATATCTTAGAAATCTACTTCAATCGGTATCCAAATGCTTCAAATTGAATTGGATCACTAAGTTGTAAATTCCATGCATAACTTGTCTTTATGATATGAATGCTTGTGCGACTAACCTTGATAAGCTAGGTTCATCATCAAGAAGGCAACACAATGATGTATCAAGAAAAGGAGAAAAGGATCACTTCTTCAATGGATCAACCACTAAGGAAAAAGAAGCACTTGAGGATATACATCAGTTGTTGATTATGAAATAAAGGTCTAATTGGAAGTTGAATGAATATTATCATATGGTGAACAATCCAAAATTATGTGGCGTATTCTCTATCTAGTTAATTTGGATTTGATTCTTCTATATTAGACACTCACCATAATATGGATTAAGTCATCCCTTTAGACTTCATTGAATAACCATGCATATTATCCATGTCATTCAAAATATATTGTGCATGAGGGCTCAAGGGAAATTTAGTCCATATTATGAGGTTTCTCTTTTTTAGCAACTCGCTTGCCTTCCACATATAAAGGGTTGCAAAATAAGAAACTAGTGCTTGTACTACTAATGCCATCTCTTGTGTTGAGTTTATCCATAGAAAATCTATGTTAAGAGATGGTGCTTGTTTTAAATTGGATAAATCACAAGCTTAAAGGATACTACTCAACTAAAGTAAGATGAAGTTGATAAGAGGCCAAGGTATGAAAACTTCCTCTCCTTCAGTTGTTTTAGTATTCTATCCTTAGTGGGATGTACCATAGTATAGGTTAATTTCCTTGCAATATAAAATGTTCAATAGTGCATATAACTTTGACATCAACTATATGTGTGCACTAATTTAAAGGAATTTAATCTATCCTTTTGGGTTTCAAGAATGATGATTCATTCTCCATCCACATATAAGGATTATCATTTGTGAAACCCTCCCTTGTGTTTCTAATGCTCTCTTTTCTAAGTGTTTCAATAAGGGCTTTCCAAGTGCTTTCAAGATGGATTCAAAATCTACGGATATAAGAGTCTTGGTTGTTTCAATCATTGAGTTTCAATGGGTCTCATATCAAGTATGATTGAACCAAGCCAAGATGAATGAAGTTCAAGATCGCCTGGTTGGATGAAATCATAAAGAGAAAAGAAATCACAGTGATTCAAGAAGGGAGTTACACTTTTTGTCAACCAAATAATGAAGATGTAGTGACATATTTATATGATATCCTTCATTATGAGGTTTGAGGTTCATATTAGCATGCTTTACCCTTTATAATTTCAATTGATATACTTCAGTTCTTAAACTTTCAATTGGTTTAATTTTCATCATCTATGTAAAGCATGTTATGTTAAACCAAGATATAGTGCAAACATCTCCTTTAACCTCGTATTGTTGATGTGCATAAGTGTACTTTGTATACTCTTGCATGCACAAATTGATGGAGAGTTTAGCCTATATCTTGTGAGACTAATGATTTCTTTCAAGTTCATGTTGTGTAGTCTCACACCTTGGAGAACATCAAATGAGGATGAGTGGTTCCAAGGAAATGATCAAATATTTACCACATGTCACCCCATGGATTAGTTATATTGGGGAACGATATGTGTTCTCTAGCATAAATTCAATTGTTTCAAATATATTATGCCTTGACCAAGATATATGATGAACTCCTCTAAGAATCTTAATTGAATCAAGTGCATGTTACAAGTAATTCGAGTACTTGATGCATACATTTAGGGGGAGCTCATTCTATATCTTGTGTCCTTAAAGACTAACATTTTCTTTTAGTGAATTTGTGTAGTTCTTTGAAGAGAATGAGTTTCTCTTGATCGTTTAAAGAGGATAAGTTTCTCTTTGAAATGTCAAGCCTATCAAAAGCTAAGATAGAAATTCATGATTATAATGAAGACCATATGGCATGGAACAAAGGTGTGTCACTCCATGAACTATTGTATTATATTTGTGTATCTAGGCTCTTACAAGTTAGTGTATGCATGTAAATGCAATATCTTAAGTCACATCATAAGGTTGCACTTGAATCTTGGCTTAAAATATTGCATATCATGTCTATTAGTATACCTTTTGATTATGAGTAATTCCTTAAATTGGTGCAATTTCATATTTTCATACTTTATTTGTACCAAGGTTCAAATTGTAGAACTTAATCCCCTGGCCTCACAAGTCCAAGTGCATAAGCTAAACAAGTATTCATCACTTGTATGCACATGTTTAAGGGGAGAATGGTCTATAATTTGAATCTTTGAGACTAACTTCATTTCCAAGTCTATTATGTGTGTAGTCTCAAATTAGAAAGGACTCTTCGGGCAAAGACAATCGCTTCCACTGCAAATTTTGATGGGTATCAAAAAATTCTTTGCTCCAATAAATGTATCTTTTATACATTTCATAAGAGAATGAGTTTCTCTTGTATATGCTACTCCAAAATCATCTAAAACTGGTAAACATGTATCATATTCTTTTGGATTGCAAATGTCTAAAGTAGCATAGCTTATAAATTCTCCTGTCTAGAAATTAATTGATTAAATAGTGCACATGTTTCTTATGTTGCATGATTATGTTCAATTGATACTCCTTTTATGCCAATGGTACTTTAAGTTGCAAATAAGTACTCTCAACAGATATCAATTGAATTCATATATATGTGTGCCCTAAAACTTGAGGAGAACTTAGTGTAATATGCTATTAGTGATCTGCTTATCTATCAAATTGTATCAATTGGTGTTTTTCAATTGATATTTTTCATACATGATCACTAGTTGTATAATCCATACTTGTGCAATTTTCATGCTGCCTCTTGTTATGATAAGAAAATGCTAGGTGACATCTAGACTCCAGGTATCAAGATTTATCTTTCAATTCGTATGACAATATTCATTTGATATCTTGAACCTATGTCACAATTATGCCAACAAGAGATTGCAAAATGAACTCTAAATACAACACAAGTGTGGAACACCCCTTTGAAAAGGTAAAACGCAAAGGTACATCACATATGACACTTCTCCATTACCTTTGTGTCATCTAAGGACCCTCTTCATGATAGTGTGTTCACATCATGCTTACTCATAATTTCTACCCTTTATATTCTTTGTATCCTTTTTGGAGATTTATGACAAAGGGGGAGAAATGCTGCATTAAAGCTTACCTTTAGTCTTATGTAACTAAGTGTTAGAAGACTTTTGAAAAGGGGAGAAATAATTAACAAAAAGGGGGAATCATAAGAAAAACATAAGATGTAGAAAGTTGATGAGTGCATACTATGTCATGAGCATCACGTTTATTTTATAACACACTGCACCCCACGAATAGTATGATATAAGTTGTCTCCATACTTTGACCCAAATATGTGCTTTTGGCATTTGAGTACAAAATTGGTATTTTCTAAAATGCACATACTTAGGGGGAGGAAACTATATCATAGGATTCAAAATCATATTTATCAAATCTTATGTAAGCTTTAAATGTGTTGTCATCAATCACCAAAAAGGGGGAGATTGAAAGTGCATTCGTCCTTTTGTGAGTTTTAGTGATTTGGATAACAACACATTTAAAGAACTAACAAGTTTGCTAAGTGTTGAACAGGAAATTCAGTATGATGAACATACTTGAATAGTGTATAATGACAGTGAACAAAGGTTCAACACAAGGTTAAATAACTAGTGAGACAATGCAAATGGATATAATATGATCTCTATATTGGTTTGAATATTTGGACAAGACCTGAGAAATCACTATGCATAAATATGATCATAATAGAGGTTGAAGTGGTTAAGAGGATTGGTCAAGCCAAAGTGAATAGGATATGAGGAACCGTGAATTGGCTTGACCATATTACTATTAGTCCATATATGAATATATGAGAATCAAACTAGAGCTTGATTGATCTTAGCAGTTATATCTAGATGACATTCAAGCAAGGTTCACAGTATTGAAGAAATGATTCTCTCAATGGATGCTCAATAGGATGTGACTCAAGAATGGCTTGATAGGGTGAAGATAGCAAGGAAAGGGCTTCGAGGAACTAAGCGAAGGTGAAGGCCAAGCGACGGCTTATAGACCGAGGTACCATGGCTAAGGTGAAGAAGAGAGTACTTGCACTAAGTCGATGAACTAATCTGCTATGAAGAGTTACAACATGTTGATGCATCAGTAAGGTGTCTTGAAGCCATGATTTGAACTCATATATGGTGAAATGGCACAAGTCACAGGCTCGATTTGTGTTTGCTTCAAAAGGTGAGACAAAGATGTTTGTGATCCTTATGAAGCAACACCATGGAGAAATCACACTTGAGACACCAATGACTCAAGGAGTTTACTTAATTATATTTTATTTAACTTGAGTATAGGAATCGTTGTACTATCAAGGGGGATCCATAAAGAAGGTTGGTGTTGGTACTAAAGCTCAAAATCCTTGATCTAAAACTTCCACTTTACCCTTGTTAATCCTTAGTGAAAGTATGTAGTACAACCTTTTTAAGTTTATCTTGGCCAAAATTGCTCTCTGGAAAATACTGGTTCAGCCGGACACTCAACCGGTTTTTGTCTGGTGGAAACAGGTTCAACCGGTTTTAAAACAGGTTCAACCAGTTTTTGCACTGTTCACCTTTTTTGAAAATACTGGTTCAGCCGGACACTCAACCGGACACTCAACCAGTTTTTGTCTGGTGGAAACAGGTTCAACCGGTTTTAAAACAGGTTCAACCGGTTTTTGCACTGTTCAATTTTTTCTGCCAGTCTGCTGTGTCAGCCAAAAAGCTGTGCGCAGCTTTTTGAAAACCGGTTCAACTGGTTTTCGGACCGGTTCAACCGGTTTTTGGGCAGAAAAGTCAAAAACGGCTAGTTTTGGAGCCCCACCTATATATACTCACTCCTACCTCTCTCCCCACAGCAGAGCACGACTTGGACTCCATTTCTATCCTGAGAAACACCTCCCACTCTCTCTCACACACCTCTTGCCTCTCCCATTTCAAATCTTTGAAGAGAAATCTTTGAGTGAGTTTGAGAGATGTGGTTTTTGTGCTTCATCTCCAAATCTCTCTTGCTTTCTTGATTCGAGCTTTGGTACTACATCGAGTTCTTTGTGGATTCATTACTCTTGGAGCTTCTAGCTCCTAGACGACTAGGTGTCTCTTGTGAGTCTCCAAATCTTGTGGAAGGCCACAAGAAAGTTTGTATTACCCGCTCGCTTGAGCAAAGATTATTGTGTGGGCTTGACCTTTGTGGTCGGCAAAGGGAGGATTAGGGTTGAAAGAGACCGGCTCTTTGTGGGCGCCTCAACGAGGAAGTAGGGCACCTTGGTGGTGTGACTGAACCTCGGGACAAATCTTGTGTCTCTTGTGTTCTTGCTCATTGTGTTTGTTTGTGTTCTTCGTTCTCTCACCATTCCGTGGAAGATTTGTTCATATATTTTTGGTGTGTGGATTTTGAGAAGTGCCCTTCTCAGATCTACTACTTTGAACCTTGTGGATCAACTAGAATATCTCATTTCCAAAGTTAACTGGGTGGATTTCGAGATCAATTCAGTTTTATATCTCATTCTTTAGTTGAGCTCGTGCAAACCGGTTGAGCCGGTTTTGACAACGGTTGAACCTGTTTTACCCAGTTCGTTTCTAGTTTTGTTGAAAAAGTTTTAACTTGCCTATTCACCCCCCTCTAGGCAACTTTCAATACTACCCTACATCACCTTTAATGCTGCATCATATTTTGAAAATTGCTAGACATCAAAATGCATATGAGAATCATGAACTTTTAAGAAATGTTGTTGTACCTATGAAAACAAAATTTCTGAAATATTGGAGGGAAATACCCATTCTTTATGCATTTGCTTTCATTCTTGATCCTAGAGCAAAGATGAGGGGCTTTCATAAAGTTCTTCAAAGATTATCTTCTCTTAATGGGACTTACTATAGTAGATATCCTTCATGTGTTAGATGCAAGTTAACTAAGATGTATCAAATTTATGAGGCCAAATTTGGAGGAGTTTGCTTGACTCCTCAACCATAATCAGGTAGTGGTTCTAGTAAGGCCACAGAGGCATGGGATGATATATATGGTGATGATGAAAATTACAGCAATACTGGTACGGCTGGTACATCTACTGGTTTATCTGAGTTAACTTCTTACCTTGATAGTGACACTGAAACTAAATTTGGGCCTGATTTCAACATTCTTATGTGGTGGCAACGCCACAATCAAACTTATCCTATTCTTTCTATACTAGCTAAAGATGTTATGACTGTCCCTGTTTCTACAATATCTTCAGAATCTACTTTCAGTCTAGCTAGCAGGGTGCTCGAGGAGCGGTGACAACGGTTGACGACAGACATGGTGGAAGTGCTCTCATTTATCAAGGATTGGGAGTTGGCTGACCAGCACAAGCAACATACTATGGAGAAGGAAACCAAAGACCTTGAAGCAACCTTTGAAGATATGTACCTAGATGATGAGCAACGAGTATCACCAGAGAGCAAAAGAAAGGAACATGAAGGAGGAGGAGATACGAGAAAGGAAGCAGCACCAAAGAGTTCAGAAAGCAAACAACCTTAAACTTATTCTCTTTCTTTTCCTACCTATTTATGTTCTCTTATTTGTAATATGCTCATATGGACTGTGGACTGTGGACTGAACTATGAACCTATAAATAATTTAAGGAGTTGGCTCTACTCTTTTCCTTCCTAGGGTTTTCTCACGAGACGTAAGTTTTACCTAGGAAGGTTTTTAATGAGGTAGCATTGCACTAAGGCTCCACAAGTATTTCTGTTAAATTTGATATATTTTGTGTACATGTATGGTTTTAATGTGATGTTTTATGTACATTTCTATTAAATTTGATATATTCTGTGAATTTGGTTACTAGGCCCGAGCCCAGCTCGATACTAACGGGCTAATCGTGCCGTCGGCCCGGCCCGTTTAACCGTGGGCGTACCATGCCTGGGCACCACATTTGGCCCATGTGCTAGCCTGGCCTAGCCCGTATAACTGGCGTGTCGGCCTAGGCACGACTGAGTCAGGCTGTGTCTAGTCATACCTGTGCCAGACTGGCCCGGTACGTCCATTTGGACATGTATAGCCAAGCCTTTTCCCCTTGCGGTAGCTAATCCAGCTAGACCCCTTTGACGAAGGCATTGCCGTCATGGCAGTGTGTGGAGCCCGCATCTTTGGACCACTTTTTTTTTTTTCTGCACCTTCTCCCTCTTTGCCAATATGGGCGCATTCCGACTTCCGAGTCTTCGTGGTGGACGGCCAGCCGTCATCGCTCAAGTCGCTGGCACGGCTGGCGCGCTTCTTCCGTGCTCCGGGGTGGACCTGGCCGCGTTGCCGGTCAAGCGGGGCAGTGCCCAGTGCGGCCGCGTTACCAGTAAAAAAAAAAATAGGAATGTTGCATTCACGGGTGTCGTTGGTGAATGTTGTGCGCTCCTGTTCTCCGCGACTGCTGACGAAAGAAGGAAGGAAGGTATAATATGGTCACACTCTAACTTACGTATTATATAAATAATTGTTAATAATTAATATCAACTCAAATATTTTAATTTAACACCTGCCTAATTTAAATACAATTTCTGTTAGACCGCATTTATTAGATTTATTGTGTCTAAAATACCGTTTTATCCATAAATTCTTCGTTTTAACTCCTATTTTAATGGTTTTTGAACCTACGATCTCGTAGCGACGCGTAGATTATTATTATGCAGTTTGTTCTTATATATGATGTAATGTTAATTTTGCATATATCCTGTTTATTTGTATTGCTACGTCTAGCGCGAGGTTACGAGTCACTTGAAGAGCAAGTTGGTACCTGGAATCTCAAGTCCCAAGCAAATTGTGCCCTTGATCACTTCTTTTTACCCAATCATGTTCTTATTAATCATAATGATCTGCATATATTAATTTTGATGGGACCTAATAGGTTATCCTAGTTTGGCTATCTTTATACCTTGTTTACCACTGAATTTTTGGGTAGTACATGCTATTGTTTTATGTGGTTTTAGGTATGCAAATATACATTATTCATTATCATACTTTTTTTATCAGCTTGTTATTTACTATTTATGATAAGATCATTATGTTAATTGGAACATGGAGAACCACTCGAGAAAACAGTGCTACCACAAGGGTGGTATGAGACGCTCTTGGCTGACTAATTAGGAAAGCTAGTGGAGGACTACCTTACCCGAAAGGGGCAAGGACAGTAGAGGAGTGGTCAGTGTAGAGAGGCCCTTGGGTTGATTTTGCTGCGATGGCGGTCAGGCGATGAGTCCCTGCATTGGAGCTTACTAAAAACTGTAGCGGATTTTCTGAAGCTGGTGGAACTTTGTAAAGGCCTTATAGTGTTACCCTGCCTCGCCTCCTCGGTAGAGGAGTATGGGAAGTCGCGATCCCTTGGCAGATGGGTAACATGACTTGTGGGTAAAGATGCGCAACCTCTGCAGAGTGTAAAACTGGTATACTAGCCGTGTTCACGGTCATGAGCAGCTCGGACACTCACATGATTAATTTATGGAACTAAATTCAATTTGTCATATGCATTGCGTCGCAGGTGTTGTTATTACTTTTGTTCTACTACTTAATTGGGTTTGGTATTTACTTATACTTAATAATTGCTAATAAAATTTTGACCAACTTTAAAAACAATGCTCAGCTTTAATCATCCTCTTTGGTAAGCCTTACACTTCACATGAGCTCCCACCTTTAGTGAGTTCATGCACATTATTCACCACAACTTGTTGAGCGATGAACGTATGTGAGCTCACTCTTGCTGTCTCACACACCCCCCACAGGTCAAGAACAGGTATCACATGATGAGGTGTTTGGAGGATGCTGTGACGAGTTCGTGAGAGGTATAGGCCGTCGTCTTCCAGTCAACTTTGGGTGGCTGGATCATGTCTTCATATGATGTAATTATTTATTTATTTTGTACAGAACCCCTATTATATAGTAAAGATGTGATATTCGTTTCTGTACCACTATTCATCATATGTGTAAGACTTGGTACTAGCACACCTAGTGATGATGTCCGTGCCCGGATCTTGGTGCTCTAAAACCCGGGTGTGACAGTGGTGGCAATGGATGCCACCGTGATAAGATATTTATATGGGCATGCTGCTGTGGTAATATTCCCTAAAAAAGCAACTAGTTAGTAGTGCTAAATGGTCGAATTACTAATTTTCCTAGAATCAAATTTACGATAATCCAATTTTGTTTGTGAGCGGTGTAGTTAGCAAATTACTCTTGATGCTACCTATAGTACTCTTGTTGTCTGTAACAATCTTGTCACCTCATGTTGTACTCATTTTGTGCCTTCAGTGCCTAATGCTGATTCTTGATTACTATGTCTTGCTCCATGCGGCAACATCAGTAGCTACCCACCCAAATTCTAAGTGGAAGATCCTCTCGTGATGGTATTTATTGAGTCGGTCACCTAGGTAAACAAAATTTTAGTTAAGTAATAACAAAATTTAAGAAATTATGATATCATTGTCCATGCGTTTTTCCACCACCACTAGCATGCACTGCCATCAGGTTAGTCAATATATTCCGCCAATCGTAGTTTTTGCCTTGCCGTCAAACCATCTCCTACCCATATCGCTACTACAATTAGAAAAATATACTTAAAACATAGATCTTAATGTATCACAACTAATTCTAGATATTAAAAACTGAACAATCGTTATGATGCTTGCTGACTACATAAATATGTTTCTGAAAATCTTATTTGACATGTCTTACCATTCGTCTAGCCATACGAATGTATCCATCGCCACCAAACATATACTTTCCACCCTTGTTCACATAGCTTCTTTTCATCATTGTTTTCTCTTGAAATTCTTTAAAACCCAATGAATAATGAGCATTTGGATGAACCTCCAACGATAGGAGTTGGGCCTACACATTTGTTAATGTATTAAAACAAAAGTAATATCTTAATTAAGTAAATTTGTTTCCAAATATTATATACCTATAGGTACACGATCAAGTATGTATCTGAATGCTTCTGAAAATTATTGACCAGTAGCCCTTTCACATGCTTCATGAACGCATTCGTAACCTAAAGCCTTGCAAATAACTTTACGTTTTGATAGTTGTTGCACAGACATTGGACCTTATCGATAGTTGACAAAGAAATATCACGATTGATAAAATTGTTAGTTTTAGCGATCCTTTCAGCTGAGTCACCCGACTTTTATTCCAGCCATCATACATCGACAGATGGTTCTCATGCATCTATATTTGAGACTATAGAATAAAGCAAGGTATACAATGATGAGTGTTTTATATTGGCTATAGGTAAAGATATATTCTAAATCCACCCTAGAGTGACCGGCATAGAGCGGATTTATGACAAGCCTATAAGATTCGATCAAAATTTCAGCAGTATAATACCGTTGTTCTCCACTTCTACTTTCAAATTTGGTGCAGTGGAGAATAATATAGGTTATGCCATTAAAATTTTATTCGAACCACATAGATCCTCATAAATACCATGTTATATTGGTCATTTGGAGGCTTAACAAGTAAGGGACAATTTTGGATTGGCAAATCTCGCATGTGTGACGCATGTGACAATTGTCGATTCAAAATGGGTAATATAGAGGTTTCATTACTCTACTGAAATAATATTAAAATAATTATCTATTAATGTAATATTAAAACAGTTAAATAATGTTGTTCATAACCAAGTCACACTATTTATCATTATTGTTGAAGTATGCGACAGATGACTAATAGAAACATAACGGTGTGGCACAGGTAGCCATGAATCGATAGTTGCGTGGAGGCTGCTTGGTCGTGGTAATCCACGGACATAGGTGGGCACTGGTGGAGCCATTGGAGGGCTTGTTGTCAGCTACCAAAAATAAGTTAGATCTGGATGGTCTATTGTCAACCAAAAATAATTTAATGTTTCTGGTAAGTTGTCAGCTGGCGAAAATTTAATTTTGGTGAAACGACGCAAGAGTTACATCGCGGCCGAAAGTTCCTCGGTGCTGGTTGCAGTTGTGTATCGTGGTGTGCTTTAATATCTCTACTACTCCTTAAGCCAATAGTGTAGGCGTCCACAATTTTGGCGCACGGTTTTGCCATCACCGATCTGTCCGCTTCCTCCTCCATCCCACGCAGGCCGGCGAGATCCGCGGACGCATGCCCCCGCCCACGTTTCCCCTCCCCGCGCACGCAGCCCCCACCACCGATGGCAGCCGTCGCGCCCGCGCAAGGGAAGTTGCTTCCCAAATCCCGCAAACAAGGTTTAATTCCGCGATTCTTCCCATCCATGGCAACCACATCCATGGCAGTCGCGCCCGCAAATCACGCAGCCATGGCAGCCGCGCCCGCAAACCGCGCCTCCCCCACGACTCCCCCTTCCATCCATGGTAGTCGTGCTCCCTCTGCGCCCTTCCATCCATGGCCGCGGCTCCCTCCGCGCCGCGATTCTTCCCATCCTCTCCCTCGCGCGCGGTTTGCGTCTGCCAATCCTCTCCCTCCGCGTCGTGTTCTTCCCATCCTCTCCCTCTGCACCGGATCTCGCCCCATGTCCACCAACGCCGGCGTCCGTGACGGCGCGCCCGGGGCAGCGGTGGACGCGGCCTTCGCCAGGCGTGCGCTCCAGGCCGAGGCTCTCCTCGGGTACCTCTCCGCGCTGGCCACCAGCCCGCGTGCCGAGGGCGACAGGGTAGACCCCTCCGTCGCCACGGCGCAGCTTGGGACGCTCGGTCGGTGGAAGGGCTCGACGAGGGGTACACGGTCGTCCATGGCATCGATGGTGCCGTCGTCGCTGCCCCTGGGAGAGCCAAAGCCAAGCAGAGGAGGCCGCAGTCGACCGGATGTGGGAATCCTGCTCCTGCCAAACGGGATGAACGGAAGGAAGCGGGATCTTTCAGGGGTTGATTTGGCTTGAAGGAAGCGTGATCTTTCTAGGCAATGGCTGTCTAGCTTCATCCATTCTGGTAACAAAGAAAAAAACAAGAAACGTCTGGTGTCTGAGTCCAGTAGAAAGTTGTGCAAAGAGAAGAGCAAAATATCTACATCAGACGTCTCTTTTAGGTACAGAGGGACGGAGTCTTGTAAGAAGGTAGCTGCAAGCTTGAAGTCGTGTGAGCCATGGGGGAACAAGGCATTCTAGACAAACGCCGCTGGGCCAGGTTGGAAGTTGAGCTTTGCTGTTGAGCCATGGACTAAGGGCTTTAGCACGTTGTGTGCGGCGCCATATTCTGCTGGAGCCACAGAGCATCAATTATCGCTCGATGAGAAGGTGGATAACTCCACCGTTGCATCTGATTCTGATGGGTATGTACCATATTATTAATGCCTCTATTTTCTGTTTATATAAACAGACCATTAATAATTTTCAATTTGTCTTGACAATATTTTTAGGCTAATAACAACATTATTCATTTCCATCCCACAACAAGGAATATCAATGGTCTTCTTCGAAGATAGAGTTTACCACATTTTGTACACAAAAATTGACTCGGAATGGTAAAGTGTGTACGTGTTTATATGGATTCATTTTCTCTAATTTTATATCTTCTCTGTATCTTATGGGACCTATTGCTGAATCACACATTCTACATTTTGTTGATGGCTAGGTCTGTCATCTTCTTTAAAGGGTTCAAAACCATCGTGCATTAGCTGTCTTTGAGGAGTGCAATAGGAATGGATGATACTCAAGGGTACCAAGAAGGAGATGGCCATGACTTAGTGTTGTAGAAACAATAATGGATCAAGTATGCCTTGGTACCCTTCCACCACCTGTTTGTAGTCATCTCTTTAGTCTACCAGGAGGAGTTAACCTCATATCTCTTGCTGGTGTTTGGCCATATAGAACACAAGGCATGCTCAAGAGTAAACTTATTCCTAAAGATGAATTTGATTGGAGTTTACCTTTGGTGGGCTCAGGTTCAGATGAACAAGAAAGGTGCAAACTGAAGTATATTGGTGGGACGAACATTATGGTTTAGTTTTCCTTTATGCTACAATAGTGCTTCTTGGTTCTTCTAATCCAAGTCTTTTCTATTGCTCGATGCAGGTAAAGTTATCTATCAGCTAGACTCATGGCGGGAAAGGTTTTTTCTATTGTTGGTATCCAGCACCTAAGTATGCCTAGGATTTTTTCTTCTATCATTAATTAGCAATTGCCTTTTCTAGCAACCCGTTCTTATGAATTTCTTTTATTGACAACATGAATTAGTCTATTTTAGTTCATCTCTTTCTTGTCACAAATTTAAATGAATATAATTGTTTGTTTCAGTGGCAATTCTGTGAAGCCCAAAGGTTCCAAGTCACCATGAGAAAATTGAAATGGCGAGATCTCTTAATCTAATTGTTGCACCTTGGAAGGTCTGAACCATCAGAGTTTAATTGTATCAGCCATTTACACAAGTTCCTACCATCAGAGTTCAACTGTATCACCCATCCATAAGCAAATTCCTTGTGTTGAAATTTATGAGAAGACATATGCCTCTGTTAAGGTAAACCTTATTCTTCAGTTACAAATACTTATTGTTAATGTGATGGTCTTAATTTTATGGTCACTACCATGGCTTGCAATCTCAGGAACTTTTTTGCTGGGAAGCCAATTCCTTACTGGTCTGAGGGACAACATTTTTGTTTGCCTGATAAGGTGATGAAGGTGGCTAGACAACAGGATTATGGGTATTTTCTTATCGAGGTATGATTTTCCTTTTTTTGATAATTGAATATGTTTATGGATATTTGTTTGTGGAGCAGGCAAAGTGTGAAAGGGAAACACGAAAAGAAACGTGTTCTGCTCCCAAGTCACCTACCATACTGAACACGATTGATCACAGAAAGAAACACGTTCTGGTCCAGACTGATAGGTTCCACTAGTACTATTTTGTATATATAAACTAGCTTATATAGAGAGTACACACTTTGTTCTCCCATTTACGAAAATTATTCACAGTTTTGGAGTTGGAGTCGGCCGTGCGCTCGATCAGAGTTCCGCTGCAGCCACAACCTCTCTCCCGAACGCGCACGAGAAGACCAAGTGGAACATATGCAAGCAGGTTCTAGAGCAATAACCCCAAGGTGATGAGGGTGGCTAGACAACACGATTATGGGTATTTTCTTATCGAGCTATGCTTTTCCTTTTTTTGATAATTGAATATGCTTATGGATATTTTTTTGTGGAGCAGATAAAGTGTGAAAGGGAAACGCGAAAAGAAACATGTTCTGCTCCCATGTCACCTGCCATACTGAACACGATTGATCGCAGAAAGAAATGCGTTCTGGTCCAGACTCACAGGTTCCGCTACTACTATTTTGTATATATAAACTAGCTTATATAGAGAGCACACACTTCGTTCTTCCATTTACGAAAATTATTCATTGTTTTGGAGCTGGAGCCGGCCGTGCGCTCGATCAGAGTTCCACTGCAGCCACGACCGCTCTCCCGAACACTGTCACACCCGGTGCTTTAAGGGACAAAACCGGGTGCATCTTATACATGCGCCAAAGAAGACAACATATATAATAACAGAGTGTATAGAGATAAATGTCATAATAATCATAGTACTTATTACATAGCGGAAGTCTTACAAAATAAAAGATGAATATAGCAGGATCTAAAATCTATCCTTGGCGCCAGAAAGTCAACTGGGAGACGCCACCTATATCGAATCGAACTCCTCGTTATGCGGTTCCCCTGGAACCACCTGTTCTTCTCCTATGGGGGGGTGTGAGACAACAATGGTGAGCTCACACATGTTCATCACTCAACAAGTTGTGGGGAATAATATGCATGAACTCACCAAAGGTGGGAGTTCATGTGAGGTGTAAGGCTGATCAACAAAATAAAGGTTGAAGCTGAGCATTGCTTTTATAAGTTGGTCAAAATTTTATTAGCGATTACTAAGTGTAAGTAAATACCAAACCATAATAAATAAGTAAAAGTAATAACAAAATAATCCCAATGTAATGAAATGACAAATTGAGTTTAGGTTCCATAAATTAATCATGTGAGTGTCCGAGCCGCTGATGACCGTGAGCGCGGCTAGTATACCAGTTTTACACTCTGCAGAGGTTGCACATCTTTACCCACAAGCCGTGTTACCCATCTGCCAAGGGGTCATGAATCCCATCCACCTCTACCAAGGAAGCGAGGCAGGGTAACACTACGAGGCCTTTACAAAGTTCCACTAGCTTCAGAAAACCCGCTACAGTTTATAGGAAGCTCCAGTGCAGGAATCCCTCGCCTGACCGCCATGCGCCATCGCAGCAAAACCAACACAAGGACCTTCCTACACTGACCACTCCCCTACTGCCCTTGCCCCTTTCGGGTAAGGTAGTCATCCACTAGCTTTCCTAGTTAATCAGCCAAGGGCGTCCCATTAAACCCTTGTGGTAGCACTGTTTTCCCGGGTGGTTCTCCATGTTTCCATTAACATAATGATCTTATCATGAACATAAATAACCTAACAGAATAATAGGAACATGGATATAATAAAATATTAACCCAAAACCACATAATGCAATAGCAAAACTACCCAAGTGAATCAGGGGTAAACAAGGTAAACATGATAAACATACTAGGGTGACCTATTGGGTCCCATCAAAATTAAACCTATGCATTGAATAGTGATAATAAATAATATTATTGGGTAACAAAAGTGGATCAAGGGCACAACTTGCCTGGCACTTGAGATTCCAGTTATCAAGGTGATTCTTCAGATCCTCGTGACCTCACTACTAGTCATAGCAATACAAACAGACATGGTATAGATAAAATTAACATTACACCAAACATAATAACAAACTGCATAATGATAATCTACGTGTTGCTACGAAATCGTGGGATCAAGAACTATTAAAATCGGAGTTACAGTTAAAGAGTTGTGATTATATAGAAGATCTATGGGATTAAAATATTAAAGTATATTATAAATTGGTTAGTATAAATCATATGAGAGGTTAAAATACTCATCTCAACTTCATTCTAAGTCATTATTTGATTAAAGATCATTTAGTCAAATTATAACCATAAGAGGTTAATCCAGTAGATTAACCCAAAAACATAGGGTAAATAAATATCTAATTATAAAAGTATGAGACATGGTATAATCAATGTTGTTACTGCGTAGTAAATAGTTATACGAAGCTAACACAACTCGAATAAATCAAATCAGAGTTAAAACGGAGGGGTTATGAATTTCTGAAGATTCTATATGTTTTGTACAAGATTAAATAGGATATAAATTTTATGGTGACATTCATGTCGAAATAGTGGTACTAAATGATAAACAATAATATTACAAAATTATAAGAACTGGAATGGATTAATTTGGACTTCATATGCATTTTCTATAAATTAAACAAGTTCTAACATTTATTTTTACACAAAAAATCAATTTCTAAATGATTTTATAGGTTTTTCCTTACTGTCTGGGCTGCGCGCACAAGTAATAAAAAGTCCAGGGACTAAACCATAAAATCATCCCAGACTCAGACTGCACTCCCTGGACCGCGGGTTTAATAAGGGATTTCTTAGGGTTTCTTACGTAAAAGCTCACTCGCGAAGGGGTATGGAACGACATCCATCATCCGATCATCATCGGATGCGCCAGATTAGATCAGCCAATAACCGAACCGGTACGCAAGGGAAGCCACATGATCGGAATCCGACGACCCAGAATTTATGAAGCTTGATCCACCCCGAACCGTCCGATGAAAGGCGAACGACAGAGATTCAATCGCGCAGCAGCGCTAAGCAACTCTAATCCTAACCGTCCAACCTACGATCTAGGGCTATCCAAGCGTCTTCCTCCCGGCAGCAGAGCACGACCGTGCCATCCTAGTACGGCGGCGGCCATGGCCAAGACCTCAAATCACGCGCCCCAGGTTCTAACCTTCGATCCTAGCGGCGCAACATGATGCTGGGATTACGATGATTGAATGGGCAGGTGACTTACCAATGGTGATGATCGGGAGGAAGCCGCCCACGCACGCCCGCCAATTCTTCTCTACCGCAAGCAGCGGCGGCCGAAGAACTCGAAGAAGATGGCACCCGCGGCCAGGCCCCCGACGCACGACGCGGCACCCAAATTCTCTCTGTCTTCTCAGGTTCCACACGTGCTCTCTGCGCCTGGCTATCCCCTGGACGGAGGCGGCACCACCCACTCTTCTACCGAGCGCGGCCACAAATCACCCCGGCAATGGCACTTCAGCGGACCGAAGCAACCCTCCTCGATGACGGTAACACTGGTGGCGCGACAGTGATCTCTCGAGCGCCCAAAGAGTAATACCAGGTGGGTTGGCCGACACCGCATCCAATTTATAGAGATTTGTGAAGAGGGCCCGAGGAAAACGGAGCACTTGTGAGCTCGTGCGGACCCACGCCAATTTCTCCAGTTATCTCGCAGGTGGTTTCGAGGTGAGGGAAGGTCCACCGGTCGGTCGGTGTGGAATCCGTCCGGATAGCGCGCACGGAGTTGACGCCAGGGAAGGAGCAAGATCCGGCGACTAGGGAGTTGCTGCGCCAGGGAAGAGTTCGATCGTGGGGAGAGAAAATGGAGAGGAGAGGGAAGCAGCCAGCACGATATTTAATCACTGGAGCCGCGGATTTTGCAGAGTTTGGTGGCGAGGGACTCGGTCGATCCAACAGCCAAGGCGGTGGCGAAAGGACTGGCGAGATCCCAGGGGCGATTGACGAATCGGCCGATTCGCTACTCTGAGCGTTTCAGTGAGGCCGTTGTGGGGTAGCGACAGAGCTGGTACAGGTGGATCCTCCGCCATCGCCAGTTCGTTGCGCTAGTCAACACGACAAAAGCGACATGGAGGAGAAGATCTACAGGAGCGCCCACTAGGACCCACCTGTAGGTCTCAGTGAAAACTGGGAAGGTAACTCGTGGCTGCGACTGACCCACGGGTCCCAGCCAGCAGTAACGTGCGCGCCCAATAGTGTTTATGCGCCTGACGCATCGGTCCCGCCCGCCAGTGAGCGGAAGCCCGTGAGGTAGTGAGCTGTGGGTGTTTGATTTTTGGTGGGCCAAAATGGCGTGAAGCCAGCCCAGGTAGCTCTTTTTCTTTTATTTTCCTGTTTCCCTTTTTATTTGTGAATTTCTAATTTGAATTCAAATAATGTTGTGAATTTGTTATACTCAAATTAAATGCACAATTTAAACATACCAGTATTGGAGGATGTCTATTCTTATTTTTTTCTATTTTATTTTATGTAGTGTTTTCTCCCCTCTTTATTTTAAAAATCAAATGGGTTAATATATTTGTTGTGAAATTGTACTTTGGATTAAACATTCTATTTCATGATGCCAATATAAAATAATATCTTTATTTATAAATTTTTATTTACTTTGCATGTAGTCTCCCTTTTCTATTTCTTCTCCAAATTCTAAATTTCAAATTAGGTCAAAACATTCTTTTCATTATTATATTCCCATATTATTCCTTTTTGACTTACCAAATTCAAATTCCAATCTAGGATGAAGTTTAAGGATTTCAATTTGATTCCCACTAAGATCAGTCATTATGAAGTAGATATCTATTTATTCTAATTAATCTATTTGTTTGATGAATGTTTGAAATATGAGACACACTCATGTTGTTTCTTTCATTTTCGAAACATAGTATTTTGAATGTGGGATAAGGATTAAAAATTACTTCGAAATTAAATATTCGTGTAAATAAATGCTTATGGTGCATCATTTAATAATATGCATAATCATTTAGTTTAATAGGAAACTTTTCCATTACTTATTTTCTAACATACTTCTTTGTTTTAGAACATCAGTCCTCAACATTCATTGCTCAAGTTTAAGTTGAGATGTCATAATTTACTATTTTATTTTTTTCAGATATTTATTTTATTATTATTATTAATTTTTTTATACAGAGTTTGGGCCTTACAAACACGCACGAGAAGACCAGGTGGAACATATGCAACCAGGTTCTAGAGCAATAACCCCATGAATCCGGATTGGGGGTCTGCATCTACACGGGCGTGTACTCCGCACCGCTCCCCTCTGGCCCTGACCACCGTGCGCTCGTTGTAGCCGGGGTCGACCTCAACCACAACGATGATGCGGTCTCCTCGCCCTAGGCTCGACCTCCTCACTGACCTTGCCCTGCTCCACCTCAACACGCGATGATGATTGTCGGCACATTCACACCGCGCTGTTGCAGAACGTTGGAGCCACTCAGAACTCTAGAAGCTGCCTACCACCACGCTGAAAGGGAAATGTGCCCTTGGGCCATTTCTAAGTATTTTGGTGATTGAGTGCCAACACAAATGCTTTTGTGCTAATCTATGCAAAGGTGTGGACAAAGTGCAAAATATGTCAAAAGGTATGTTTCTAGACTTAGTACATTATTTTATGGACTAATGTATTGTGTCTAAGTGCTGGAAACAGAAAAAATCGAGTTGGAGAAGAGATGGTCAAGTTCAGCCAAAGTCTGCTCAGTCTGGTTTCACCGGAGTGTCCGGTGGTGCACCGGACAGTGTCCGGTGCGCCAGGCTGGCTCGGGCGAACACGCTGCTCTCGGGACTTCGACGGCGGTGTACGGCTATAATTCACCAGACTGTCCGGTGGTGCACCGGACTGTCCGGTGAGCCGTTCACAGGCGAACTCGTCGCTCTCGGGAAACCATCAACGGCGTACGGCTAAAATTCACCGGTCTGTCCGGTGGTGCACCGGACTGTCCGGTGAGTCAACAGTCAGCCGGGGCGACGGTCGGCCGAGGATTCCGCGCTTGACGCGTGGCCGAGCCAATGGTCACATTGGTGCACCGGACTGTCCGGTGTGCACCGGACAGTGTCCGGTGCGCCAACGGCTCTCAGACTCCAATGGTCGGCTTCGCCAAATAAGGAAAGCAATCTGCACCGTACAGTGAACAGTGGATATCCGGTGGTGCACCGGACTGTCCGGTGCGCCAGTCGACAGAAGGCAAGATCTGCCTTTCAGGATTGCTCTCAACGTCTCCTAGCTGCCTTGGGGCTATAAAAGGGACCCCTAGGCGCATGGAGGAGTACACCAAGCATTCCTACAACATTCCTAAGCACCAAGACCTCAATTTCGCGCATTCGTTTCTTTGTGATAGCATATAGAGCTCTAGTGGAGTTGTGAACTCATTGGTTTGTGTTGTGAGCTCTTGTTGCGACTTGTGTGCGTGTTGACACTCTGATTCTTATGTCTTGTGTGTGTTGCTAATCCCTCCCTTGCTCCGTGCTTCTTTGTGAACTTCAAGTGTAAGGGCGAGAGGCTCCAAGTTGTGGAGATTCCTCTCAAACGGGATTAAGAAAAGCAAGCAAAACACCGTGGTATTCAAGTGGGTCTTTGGACCGCTTGAGAGGGGTTGATTGCAACCCTCGTCCGTTGGGACGCCACAACGTGGAGTAGGCAAGCGTTGGTCTTGGCCGAACCACGGGATAACCACCGTGCCATCTCTGTGATTGATCTCTTGTTGGTTATTGTGTTTTGTTAAAGATTCCTCTCTAGCCACTTGGCGGTTATTGCGCTAACACTTAACCAAGTTTTTGTGGCCTAAGTTTTAAGTGTTACAGGATCACCTATTCACCCCCCCTCTAGGTGCTCTCAATTGGTATCAGAGCCGTTCTCTTCGCAAAGGGACTAATCGCCCGAAGAGATGGATCCTAAGGGGAAGGGAATCGTGATCAACGACAAAGAGAAGGAGTCCTTCGTCAACGAGCCTAAGGATGATAAGCCTACCGACTCGGGCTCGGGCCATAGATGCAAAGATGGGAAGAAGAAGAAGACAAGGTGCATCAAGGAGATTGTCTACTTCGACGACAACGACGAGTCATCTTCTTCCCAAAAGGACGACGACCACAACGACTACGAGAGAAGGAAACCGGTTAATTCGAACTTTTCTTTTGACTACTCTCGTATTTCGGAAAGTACAAATACTCATTTGCTCTCCATTCCACTTGGCAAACCTCCTCACTTTGATGGAGAGGACTACGGATTTTGGAGCCACAAAATGTGTAGTCACCTGTTCTCTCTCCATCCGAGCATATGGGAGATTGTGGAAAGTGGAATGAAGTTCGATAGCTCGGATAGTCCTATTTTCATTAATGAACAAATTCATAGAAATGCACAAGCCACTACTGTGTTGTTAGCCTCCTTGTGCAGGGACGAGTACCATAAAGTGAGCGGCTTGGACAATGCCAAGCAAATCTGGGACACCCTCAAGATTTTTCATGAGGGGAACGACGTCACCTTGCTCACCAAGATGGAGTTGGTGGAGGGCGAGCTAGGACAATTTGCGATGATAAGGGGCGAGGAGCCAACCCAAACATACAACTGGCTCAAGACCCTTATCAACAAAATAAGGAGCTATGGAAGCACGCGATGGACGGACCACGACGTCGTCCGATTGATGCTAAGGCCCTTTACCGTCTTGATCCTCATTTGGTGAATAATATTCGTGAGAATCCCAGGTACACCAAAATGTCGCCCGAAGAAGTCTTTGGAAAATTCGTAAGCGGGCGAATGATGATCAAGGAGGCGAGGTACGTGGACGACACACTGAATGGTCAAATCAATGAGCCTCAACCCGTTGCTCTCAAGGCAACAAGAAGCAAGGAGGCGTTACCTAGCAAGGTGGCGCAAGTTGAGGCGGCAGGGCTAAATGATGAAGAAATGGCCTTAATCATCAAGCGCTTCAAGACGGCGCTTAAGGGTCGCAAGGGACAGCCAAGCAAGACCAAAGCCAAGGGGAAGCGCTCATGCTTCAAATGCGGTAAGATTGGTCATTTTATTGCTAACTGTCCCGATAATGAAAGTGACCAGGAACACGGGAGCAAGAGGGAAAAGAAGAAAAATTACAAGAAGGCCAAGGGCGAGGCACATCTAGGAAAGGAGTGGGATTCGGATTGCTCCTCCTCCGACTCCGACAATGAAGGACTCGCCGCCACCGCCTTCAACAAGTCATCCCTCTTCCCCAACGAGCGTCACACATGCCTTATGGCAAGGGAAAAGAAGGTATGTACTCGAAACTCTACTTATGCTTCTTCAAGTGAGGACGAATCTAGTGATGAGGATGAAATAGATTATTCATGTTTATTTAAGGGCCTAGATAGAACCAAGGTAGATAAAATTAATGAATTGATTGATGCCTTGAATGATAAGAATAGGCTTTTAGAAAAACAAGAGGATTTGTTGTATGAAGAACATGACAAATTTGTAGAAGCACAAAGATCTCATGCTTTAGAAGTTAAAAGAAATGAAATGCTTTCTTGTGAATTATCTTCTTGCCATGAGACAATTTCTAGCTTAAGGAGCATTAATGATGATTTAAATGCTAAGTTAGAAATAGCTAGTAAATCAACAACTTGTGTAGAAAATGTTGTTATTTGCAATAGATGTAAAGATTTTGATATTGATGCTTGTAGTGAACACATAGCTTCTATTGCAAAGTTAAACGATGAAATGCCTAGTCTTAATGCCCAACTTAAGGCTAGCAAAAGTGATTTTGATAAACTAAAATTTGCTAGGGATGCCTACACGGTTGGTAGACACCCCTCAATTAAGGATGGGCTTGGCTTCAAGAGGGAAGCCAAGAACTTAACGAGCCATAAGGCTCCCATCTCCGCCAAGGAGAAAGGGAAGGCCCCTATGGCAAGTAGTACTAAAAGGAACCATGCTTTTATGTACAATGATAGAAGACAGTCTCATAGGAGTTGTAATGCTTTTGATTCACATGCCTATGATTCTTATTCTATGTTTGCTTCCAGTTCTTCCTATATGCATGGTAGAGATATGCCTAGGAAAAATATTCATCATGTGCCTAGAAAGAATATTGTTCATGTTCCTAGGAAAGTTATGAATGGACCCTCTACAATTTATCATGCTTTAAATGCTTCCTTTGCTATTTGTAGAAAGGATAGGAAGATAGTTGCTAAGAAATTAGGGGCAAAATGCAAGGGTGATAAAACTTGCATCTGGGTCCCTAAGACAATTGTGACTAACCTTGTAGGACCCAACAAGAGTTGGGTACCTAAGACCCAAGCCTAAATTTGCCTTGCAGGTTTATGCATCCGGGGGTTCAAGCTGGATTATCGACAGCGGATGCACAAACCACATGACGGGGGAAAAGAGGATGTTCTCTTCCTACGTCAAGAACAAGGATTCCCAAGATTCAATAATATTCGGTGATGGGAACCAAGGCAAGGTAAAAGGGTTAGGTAAAATTGCTATTTCATCTGAGCACTCTATCTCTAATGTGTTTTTAGTTGAGTCGCTTGGATATAATTTGTTATCTGTTAGTCAATTATGCAAAATGGGATATAATTGTCTATTTACAAATGTAGATGTGTCTGTCTTTAGAAGATGTGATGGTTCACTAGCTTTTAAGGGTGTACTAGACGACAAACTTTATTTGGTTGATTTTGCAAAAGAAGAGGCCAGTCTAGATGCATGTTTAATGGCTAAGACTTGCATGGGCTGGTTGTGGCATCGCCGCCTAGCACAAGTGGGGATGAAGAACCTCCACAAGCTTCTTAAGGGAGAACACGTGATAGGTCTAACTAATGTACATTTCGAAAAAGATAGACCTTGTGCAGCTTGTCAAGCAGGGAAACAGGTGGGAGGCTCTCATCACACCAAAAATGTGATGACAACATCAAGACCCTTGGAGATGCTCCATATGGACCTCTTCGGACCCGTCGCCTATCTGAGTATAGGAGGAAGTAAGTATGGTCTTGTTATAGTTGATGATTTTTCCCGCTTCACTTGGGTATTCTTTTTGCAGGATAAAACTGAAACCCAAGGGACCCTCAAGCGCTTCCTCAGGAGAGCTCAAAATGAGTTTGAGCTCAAGGTGAAGAAGATAAGGAGCGACAATGGGTCCGAATTGAAGAATCTTCAAGTGGAGGAGTTCCTTGAGGAGGAGGGGATCAAGTACGAGTTCTCCGCTCCCTACAGACCTCAGAAAAATGGTGTGGTAGAGAGGAAGAACAGGACGCTCATAGATATCGCGAGAACTATGCTTGGAGAGTTCAAGACCCCAGAGCGCTTTTGGTCGGAAGCCGTGAACACGGCTTGCCACGCCATCAACAGGGTCTACCTTCACCGCCTCCTCAAGAAGACTTCATATGAGCTGCTGACTGGTAACAAACCCAATGTGTCTTATTTTCGTGTATTTGGGAGCAAGTGTTATATTCTTGTGAAGAAAGGTAGAACCTCTAAATTTGCTCCCAAAGCTGTAGAAGGGTTTTTATTAGGTTATGACTCAAATACAAAGGCGTATAGGGTCTTCAACAAATCATCGGGTTTGGTTGAAGTCTCTAGCGACGTTGTATTTGATGAGACTAATGGCTCTCCAAGAGAGCAAGTTGTTGATCTTGATGATGTAGATGAAGAAGATGTTCCAACGACCGCGATACGCACCATGGCGATTGGAGATGTGCGGCCTCAGGAACAATTGGAGCAAGATCAACCGTCTTCCTCAACTATGGTGCATCCCCCAACCCAAGATGACGAACAGGTACCTCAAGTGGAGGCGCATGATCAAGGGGGAGCACAGGATGATCAAGTTGAAGAGGAAGAAGCACTTCAGGCACCTCCAACCCAAGTTCGAGCAACGATCCAAAGGGATCATCCCGTCGACCAAATATTGGTTGATATTAGCAAGGGAGTAACTACTCGTTCAAGATTAGTTAATTTCTGTGAGCATTACTCCTTTGTCTCTTCTATTGAGCCTTTTAGGGTAGAAGAGGCCTTGCTAGATCCGGACTGGGTGTTGGCCATGCAGGAGGAACTCAACAATTTCAAGCGCAATGAAGTTTGGACATTGGTGCCTCGTCCCAAGCAAAATGTTATGGGAACCAAATGGGTGTTTTGCAACAAACAGGACGAGCACGGGGTGGTGACGAGGAACAAGGCTCGACTTGTGGCAAAAGGTTATGCCCAAGTCGCAGGTTTGGACTTTGAGGAGACGTTCGCTCCTGTGGCTAGGCTAGAATCAATTCGTATTTTGCTAGCATATGCCGCTCACCATTCTTTCAGGTTGTACCAAATGGATGTGAAGAGCGCTTTCCTCAACGGGCCGATTAAGGAGGAGGTGTACGTGGAGCAACCCCCTGGCTTCGAGGATGAACGGTACCCCGACCATGTGTGTAAGCTCTCTAAGGCGCTCTATGGACTTAAGCAAGCCCCAAGAGCATGGTATGAATGCCTTAAAGACTTTTTAATTGCTAATGCTTTCAAGGTTGGGAAAGCCGATCCAACTCTTTTCACTAAGACTTGCGATGGTGATCTTTTTGTGTGCCAAATTTATGTCGATGACATAATATTTGGTTCTACTAACCAAAAGTCTTGTGAGGAGTTTAGCAGGGTGATGACGCAAAAATTCGAGATGTCGATGATGGGCGAGTTGAACTACTTTCTTGGGTTCCAAGTGAAGCAACTCAAGGACGGCACTTTCATCTCCCAAACGAAGTACACGCAAGACTTGCTAAAGCGGTTTGGGATGAAGGACGCCAAGCCCGCAAAGACGCCAATGGGAACTGACAGACACACCGACCTCAACAAAGGAGGTAAGTCCGTTGATCAAAAAGCATACCGGTCTATGATAGGGTCTTTACTTTATTTGTGTGCTAGTAGACCGGATATTATGCTTAGCGTATGCATGTGTGCTAGATTTCAATCCGATCCTAAGGAGTGTCACTTAGTGGCTGTGAAGCGGATTCTTCGATATTTAGTGGCTACGCCTTGCTTCGGGATCTGGTATCCAAAGGGGTCTACCTTTGACTTGATTGGATATTCAGATTCCGACTATGCTAGATGTAAGGTCGATAGGAAGAGTACATCGGGGACGTGCCAATTCTTAGGAAGGTCCCTGGTGTCGTGGAACTCTAAGAAACAAACTTCCGTTGCCCTATCCACCGCTGAGGCCGAGTATGTTGCCGCAGGACAGTGTTGCGCGCAACTACTTTGGATGAGGCAAACCCTCCGGGACTTTGGCTACAATCTGAGAAAAGTCCCACTCCTATGTGATAATGAGAGTGCTATCCGAATAGCGGAAAATCCTGTTGAGCACAGCCGCACAAAGCACATTGACATCCGGCATCACTTTTTGAGAGACCACCAGCAAAAGGGAGATATCGAAGTGTTTCATGTTAGCACCGAGAACCAGCTAGCCGATATCTTTACCAAGCCTCTAGATGAGAAGTCCTTTTGCAGGCTGCGTAGTGAGCTAAATGTCTTAGATTCGCGGAACTTGGATTGAATTGTAGCATACATGTGTTTATGCCTTTGATCATGTTCATTCTGCATTTTGTTGCTTATTGTGGTGCTCAAGTTGTACAAGCACTCCCTGGATCTCACAAGTCCTTGTGCAAGTGATGCACATACTTAGGGGGAGGTGTGTTACAACTTGACCCTTTGAAAACTAACCATGTGCTTGAGTTTGTTTTAGTCTCAAAGGAGGATTGAAAGGGAAAAGGTGGACTTGGACCATGCAAGACTTCCACTGCACTCCGATGAAAAGAGTAACTTTTCCAAGTTCATCTTTATCCTCTTATTGTCTATTTGCTCTTAGTTGAAGATTTTTGTGAGGCAATAGGGTTAAAGGGCCAAGATTGATCCCGTTTTGGTGCTTGATGCCAAAGGGGCAGAAAATAAAGGCCAAAGCAATAGATGGATCAGCTACCACTTGAGAAATTTTGAAAATAGTAGATTAGAGCTTTTGGTTTGTCAAAACTCTTTTATTGTCTCTTATGTCAAAAGTTGGCCTCTTGTGGGGAGAAGTGTTGATTATGCGAAAAAGGGGGAGTTTTTGAAATCCTTGATCAAATTTCTTTGGAATACCTCTCTTTATGTCTCTACAAGTGGATTTGACTTAGAGATAGGAATTTGAGTTTGATTTGCAAAAACAAACCAAGTGGTGGCATAGAGTGATCCATATATGTCAAATTGGATTCAAAACAACCTTGAGTTTTCATTTGCATTGATATTGCACGTATTTTAGTTGCTTTATGTTGTGTTGGCATAAATCACCAAAAAGGGGGAGATTGAAAGGGAAATGTGCCCTTGGGCCATTTCTAAGTATTTTGGTGATTGAGTGCCAACACAAATGCTTTTGTGCTAATCTATGCAAAGGTGTGGACAAAGTGCAAAACATGTCAAAAGGTATGTTTCTAGACTTAGTAAATTATTTTATGGACTAATGTATTGTGTCTAAGTGCTGGAAACAGAAAAAATCGAGTTGGAGAAGAGATGGTCAAGTTCAGCCAAAGTCTGCTCAGTCTGGTTTCACCGGACTGTCCGGTGGTGCACCGGACAGTGTCCGGTGGTGCACCGGACAGTGTCCGGTGCGCTAGGCTGGCTCGGGCGAACAGGCTGCTCTCGGGACTTCGACGGCGGTGTACGGCTATAATTCACCGGACTGTCCGGTGGTGCACCGGACTGTCCGGTGAGCCGTTCACAGGCGAACTCGTCGCTCTCGGGAAACCATCAACGGCGTACGGCTAAAATTCACCGGTCTGTCCGGTGGTGCACCGGACTGTCCGGTGAGTCAACAGTCAGCCGGGGCAACGGTCGGCCGAGGATTCCGCGCTTGACGCGTGGCCGAGCCAACGGTCACATTGGTGCACCGGACTGTCCGGTGTGCACCGGACAGTGTCCGGTGCGCCAACGGCTCTCAGACTCCAACGGTCAGCTTCACCAAATAAGGAAAGCAATCTGCACTGGATAGTGAACAGTGGATGTCCGGTGGTGCACTGGACTGTCCGGTGCGCCAGTCGACAGAAGGCAAGATCTGCCTTCCAGGATTGCTCTCAACGGCTCCTAGCTGCCTTGGGGCTATAAAAGGGACCCCTAGGCGCATGGAGGAGTACACCAAGCATTCCTACAACATTCCTAAGCACCAAGACCTCGATTTCGCGCATTCGTTTCTTTGTGATAGCATATAGAGCTCTAGTGGAGTTGTGAACTCATTGGTTTGTGTTGCGAGCTCTTGTTGCGACTTGTGTGCGTGTTGACACTCTGATTCTTGTGTCTTGTGTGCATTGCTAATCCCTCCCTTGCTCCGTGCTTCTTTGTGAACTTCAAGTGTAAGGGCGAGAGGCTCCAAGTTGTGGAGATTCCTCTCAAACGGGATTAAGAAAATCAAGCAAAACACCGTGGTATTCAAGTGGGTCTTTGGACCGCTTGAGAGGGGTTGATTGCAACCCTCGTCCGTTGGGACGCCACAACGTGGAGTAGGCAAGCGTTGGTCTTGGCCGAACCACGAGATAACCACCGTGCCATCTCTGTGATTGATCTCTTGTTGGTTATTGTGTTTTGTTAAAGATTCCTCTCTAGCCACTTGGCGGTTATTGCGCTAACACTTAACCAAGTTTTTGTGGCCTAAGTTTTAAGTGTTACAGGATCACCTATTCACCCCCCCTCTAGGTGCTCTCACACGCACCCTAAGATAGGGGCATATCTGTGTTAGTCGCCTGCACACATACTGAAATATGGGCATATCCACCAAGTATTCTTCTCTCAGTTATGTTAGATAAGGCTTTTACTCTATCATTTTCTGATTTGGTCTGTTTTTAGCTCCATTAGCTTGTTCACAAGCTTATGTTAGAGAAGGCGTTATGGCTTTTCTCAAGATTAAAACATTTCTGAATAACTGTTTTGCATAGGCATGGTACCATCTTCATCATGTAGCCTAGGATGAGCTAGCACCATGAAAGAATTCAAGTGGTTAAATCATGCATCTGTAGAAATATTGTACTCTCAAATGGTGGGTTGCTGCGTCACGGAAGTTTGGGTGAAGGCCTGAAGGATGTGATGCAAAACATCAATGCAGGTTCATGTCTTCTCCTAACATTATTCCTAGTATATTTGAATTTGAGGCACATATCATGAACTACTGCTAGGACATTCTTAGTGTGTCAAATATGTCATGTAAAGTGAAGTTCAGTGGTATGAATAATGCTTTGTTGTTTACTGAATGTTCATTGTTCAGTGCTAGCATCTTACACACCCCATGCTTTCTTTCTCTAGGTCTGGGATGTCCGCCTCATTATGGATCAAAATTCATGACATTCTAAAGGTGTCGGATGAGTACCTATATACTCCCTCCATTCCAGAAAACAAGGCGCCTCATTAGACTATTGGAAGCTGGACGACATGGATGACTATGGCAAGATGCGGTGGGAGCACGACGACATGGATGACTCCGACCACGAGTTCGACAGGAAGCCTAGCAACAGTACGCAGTAGCAAGGTTGACTAGAGGGGCAGTGGAGAGTAACCCAACACCACCTCCTCCGACCGTCATAGTGCTTCTTTCCTCTGGCTTCATTTCTTACCTATGTATGGATGGTCTTCACCGCTGGTTACATCGAGCAAGTCCTACCATGGGTGAGCTCTATTTTCTCCTAATTTGCTCTCTCCTTTGTTTTTTATTGATTCATCTATGCACATTTAATGATCTATGGCGTGCCTTCAATGCGATTGGTGGAGGCAGTGACATGAAGGAAATTGTCATGCTGCCAAAGCACATCAAGGACAATGCAAACAAGGACAGAGGAAGACCGAACATGCCATTTCTAGGTGGTGACATTTCTATTCTCGCGCGCCCACCCAACATTTTTGCTTTTACTAAATGACTATGTGCGTGAATGCTTCGTGGATGTTGAGAGGGATTATCTGTGCTTGACAAAACGGTATCCCAGACTTGCAATTACTCCATAATTTTCTAAGGTTGGGGATTCTGTACATTGAACTTTTGTTGCTGATCGATATTCAATGTGGCTTTTGGCGTTCTCTGTCACTCTAGATAGGTCCTTGGATGAGCCACACTATTGACCATGGGTTTAGGTGTGTGACTCATCGTGGTGCCTTTATATGGCTCGATCAATTCCAAATGGGAAAGTTGATTTTCCAATATATGAACTTCGTCACTAGAATTTCCTCATTTGGCATGCAATAATTACAATTGATTTGCCTGGTACTCTGATCGAAATGGGAAAGTTGAGTGCTTACATACGTCGATCCACAATATTTCTTTATTGTCAAGGACAGAGTTAAAGTGAATTGTGTGGATTCACACCAACTGCACCTTTGGATCTCTTCTAGGTCGTTTCATTTCAAAAAATCCTGGCCATATCCCCCTCTATCTCTGGTAAACATAGATTGAGGACTAGATAGAACAGGATAAACAAGGCGTGTTAATTGTTGACAAATATAATAAAAGTAAAATCACAGTAATGACGAGTGAACAAACATGCCTTTGCTGCTTCGTCTGTTTGAAACTAGAGATATCAACCTTTAAGTGCAGCTTAAGGTTTTTTTGGGATGATTCTTTGTTTATCATCGCAGGATATAATGCACATGGGTTAGTTCATCTCTTTTTCTTTTGCACCTAGGTATGCCATTTTGGGGATTTCTCCACTATGTATGTTTAAATTAGCACATTATTTAGAAGCCTTTATTATCATGTTGTTATGTTCTATGTTGTTTACTGCTTGCTTGGTGTAATCTCTAGACTCGTGGATCCAGTTGCTTTTGCAAGGGAAAGAGATATGCCTTCTAATTCAGATAGGAGCTTAAATGAAGACAAGCGTTTCATATCTTGTAGTATGCCACGGGAGCATCAAAAGATCTTTGAATTGGGCTGAAGAAAACGTAGAATATAGTGTAAAATCTTATAGTGTAATCTTATAGTGTAAAATTTAGAGTCTATTGTCACCCATACATATAAGTGCCTTGTGAACGTTTATGGAACCAGGGAAGAAGACATTGCTTTGTATGGCCAGTCTGCTTGTAGCGGACCAACCCTTGATCTAGCTGTTCGTTTCAATCGTGAAGAGATGTGGTATTAATCATAGATAAGGGGTGTTTGGTTCCAGAGACTAAAGTTTAGTATGTGTCACAAAGAATATTTGAATCTCATTTTACTATGGATTTTGTATATCATAGTGACATTTTTCATTATGTATTGATGTTTTATACTCACGTTGTTTGGTTGCTGGACTAGCGTTCGGCTGCTGCTCCTGCAGCAGTAGCTGATGCTGCTACATCACGTTATATAAAAAGTAAATATTGTAGCATTTGCAGCTGTCACAGCTCTTAAACCATCACCGAATAAGTGTACTAATTTTTAACTTACGTAGCGAAGCACGGGCACATACCTAGTGTTTGAATAAGTCCACAAGCTAACTATAGAAAGTAACAGGCGGCTAGCGCCATTAGCGATAGGGCAAAGATTGCGGCAACATCTAGGTGGTTGGGATGGCAACCATCAATCATGATTATGCCATGATTTCCTCAATCTCCTATTCCCATGTACAGACGCTTATTTTTCCTTTAAATAGAGAGTACAATCAACAGAGAAAAGCAGCCCTTCAGCAGCAACAAATACGATTGTGTCCACTGTGTGTTCGCGTGAGTTTACCTCCCACCGATCGGAGTTTTATCAATTGGTACCAGAGCCGAGTTCCGTCGTAGTCATGGCATCGCAGTTGCCTCTCAAGAAGAAGTTGCAAACCGGTGATGACTCCGGCGAGAAGAAGGTCCAGCCATCGCGTTCGCCGCCATGTCGTCGTGATTGCTCGAGCAGCCGCTACTCGTGCCACCGGGACTCTGGATCGCGCATCATTGAGCGCGTCATCGAGCGATCTACCACGAACGTCGTGTGGCCGATGCTGATGTGGACCAACTATCTGGAATGGGCCTTGGTGATGGAGGTGAATTTCTAGAAACTCCGTGTTTGGGACGCCGTCGACCTCAGCATCGATGAAGACCCCGACGAAGGTGAGTACCATGACGACCGTCAGGTGATGGCCGGCCTTCTACGCTCGGTCCCCTCCGAGATGTGGAGCACCCTCACCTGCAAGCGGACCGTGAAGGAGGCGTGGGACGTGGTCAAGGTACTGCAGATCAAGGACGATCGCGTGCGTGACGCCAGCGCACAGCAACTCCGCCGCAAATTCGGTATACTTGCCTTCAAGGAGGGGGAGAGCGTCACTGAGTTTGGAATCCGCATCACGACGCTCGCCACCAATATTCGCACCCTCGGGGACAACATCTTGGATGCCGAGGTAGTGAAGAAAATGTTGCAGGTAGTCCTAGAGCCTGTCGTAGGCTACGGTCTCCCTCGAGATGTTCCTCGATCTGAACAAGGTGTCGATCAAGGAGGTCATCGGACGGCTGTGCGTGTTTGAGGAATGCTCCAAGCGCAAGGAGGTCACGGATGCCATGGGGCGCCTGATGCTCTGTGAGGAGGACTGGGAGGCCTGCCGCAAAAGTTACCGTGAGCAGGAAAACTCAGGGAGCGGATCTGGGTCCGGCGGCCGCGGCAAGCGCCATGGACGTGGACGCGGACGAGGCAGCGGCGGCCGTGATGGCCTCAACACGGCGACCAGGCATGCTGGCGGCAAGCCGCCCCCGGGCGATCGCTGCAATAGCTGCGGCAAAACTGGCCATTGGGCCAAAAATTGCCGCGGGAGGAAGAAGGGCGCGACTCATGTCGCGCAGGTCGAGGAAGATGAGCATGCGCTCATGTACATCGGCGCCGATGCCGAGGTAACAATGTCGTGCTCACTTCACAGGTCACCGCCGCACCTCGTCAAGCTGCGGTTCATGTCCACCTCGATGAACTGAAGGTGCTCCAACATCTCAACCAGGAGGAGACTGCGATTTCTCGCCGCTGGGTGCTCGACACTGCTGCGATGAATCACATGATGGGCTCGTGGGCTGTCTTCGCCGAGCTGAAAACCGCTGTCATCGGCACTGTAAAATTCGGCGACGGGTCGATGGTCGACATCAAGGGCAAGGGCACTGTCCTCTATGTGTGCAAGTCCGGCGAGCACCGTCGTCTTGATGGGGTCTACTACATCTCGCACCTCACCACCAACATCATGAGCCTCGGCCATATGGACGAGGACGGGTTCAAGGTCAACATCGAGTCGGGCGTACTACGCCTCTACGACCTGCAGCACAAACTGCTGGCGAAAGTGCATCGATCACCTAGCCAGTTGTACTTCCTCGACATGAACATCACTTCCACAGTGTATCTCACTGCGCGGGTTGGCGACGTGGCGTGGTGCTGGCATGAGCGCTACGGTCACCTCAACTTCCAGTCGCTGCGCAAGCTCGGACATGCGGACATGGTGTGTGGGCTGCCAACGATTGACCACGTCGACCAAGTCTGTGAGGACTGCGTTCTAGCAAAACAAAAGAGGACGCCGTTCTCGCAGGCTGCCAAGTACCGGGCTCAGAAGGAGCTCGAACTCGTACATGGTGACCTCTATGGCCCGATCTCGCCACCTAAGCCAGCTAGAAATGCCTACTTCCTGTTGTTGGTCGATGACATGAGCCGTTACATGTGGCTCACACTATTGTGGTCAAAGGCAAATGCACAAGCAGCATTCATGGCGTTCCAGGCGCGTGTTGAGCGTGAAACCGGCAAGAAGCTGAAGGTACTTCGTATCGACAATGGTGGTGAGTTCACATCTGTGCAGTTTGGCAAATACTGTGCAGGAGAAGGAATCCAACGGCACTACTCAGCGCCGTACTCGCCGCAACAAAATGGCGTTGTAGAGCGCCGAAACCAGATGATAGTGACCACGACGAAGAGTATCCTGCGTGCGCGGAGCATGCCGAGGTACATTTGGGGAGAGGCGGTACATACCACTGTCTTCCTCCTCAACCAGGCGCCCACCAACGCGCTCGACGGGCTGACACCGTACCAGGCATGGTACAAGAAGAAGCCGCCCGTGCACTTCCTCAAGGTGTTCGGGTGTGTTGCCTACATCAAGAACCTGCGTCCACACCACAGCAAGCTCGATGACCACGGGTAGAAGGTCGTCTTCATCGGCTACCAGGACGGGTCAAAGGCGTATCGTTTCTACGACCCCGTCACCGAGCGCGTCCATGTCTCACGCGACGTCGTTTTTGACGCGAGCGCACTGGAACTGGGGAGAAGCATTGACGACAGGGAGTGAGGAATCCTTCACGGTGGAGTACAACTACAACCTGAGGAGCCATAATGAGGTGGTTGTACCTAGGTCATCATCGCTGGGGACACCGTCCTCACCGAGCACACCACCTTCTACAACCGCACCAGCTGCACCGGGCACGATGTCTACACCTACTTTGCCATTGACTGCTCCACGAGCTGTGACACCACAGGTAACAACACCTGTTGTCAGCCCACTCATCAAGTTTGTGAAGCTGCTCACCACCGACCTGAACTTCGACGCTGATGACAAAGGAAAGAGGGAGCTCCGGTACTGGACGCTGGACAACATCCACAGCGTGGGTGCAGCGCCCGGGCTAGTGCACCATGACGAGGAGGAGGCTGAGCTACATGCCGTGAGCGTGGAGGAACCCAGGACCTTGAAGGAGGCCGATGGTGACCCAATTTGGGTTGCCGCGATGAAGGAGGAGCTAGCGTCGATCCGTGACAACAAGACATGGTCGCTGGCCGAGCTCCCGCGTGGTCACCGCACCATAGGCCTCAAGTGGGTGTACAAAGTCAAGCGTGATGAGAACAACAACATTGTCAAGTAGAAGACCCGCCTTGTTGCCAAGGGATATGTGCAGCAGCCTGGCGTCGACTTCGACGAGGTCTTCACGCCGGTTGCACGACAGGAGTCCGTGCGCTTGCTCCTCGCCATCGCAGCCCACTACGGTTGGGGTGTCCATCACATGGACGTGAAGTCGTCATTTTTGAACGGGGAGCTCCAAGAAGAAGTCTACGTCCAGCAACCCTTTGGCTTCGTCGACGACAAGCACAAGTATAAGGTGCCCTGGCTTCACAAAGCTTTGTACGGGCTTCGCCAAGCCCCACACGCCTAGAACCAGAAGCTTGATGCCGAGCTGCTGGCCCTTGGCTTCACGCGCTGTGTTGATGAGCATGGAATGTACACTCGAGGCAAGGGAGAAGAACGCCTGATCGTGGGTGTATATGTTGATGATTTGATCATCACAGGTGGCGATGCAGGTGCTGTGGCGAAGTTCAAGGTGCAGATGCAGAAGATCTTTAAGATGAGTGATCTTGGGCTCCTCTCCTATTACTTGGGGCTCGAGGTCACCCAGGGAGCACAAGGGATCACGCTGTGTCAGAGCGCCTACGCCACCAAATTGCTCAAGAAGGCGGGCTTAGCTGGCTGCAATGCCAGTGCCACACCCATGGAGCCGAAGCTGAAGCTGCTCAAGGAGGGGACGACACCGAGCGTGGATGTCACAGAATATCGCAGCCTTATCAGCAGTCTCAGGTACCTATGCAACTCTAGGTCGGACTTGGCGTATCCGGTGGGATATCTTAGCCGATTCATGGAGGCGCCGCGTCAAGAGCACCTTGCTGCAGTCAAGCGTATTCTTCGGTATGTCGCAGGCACGCTGCACTGGGGCCTGCACTACCATCCGAGGAGGAAGAATGAAGGAGCGCCACAGCTGCTGGGTTACTCTGACAGTGACTTGGCAGGAGATGTCAATGACCGAAAGAGCACCAATGGTCTCATCTTCTTCCTGGCTGGAGGGCCGGTTGCTTGGCAATCGGCGAAACAAAAGGTCGTTGCTCTGTCTTCTTGTGAGCGGAGTATATCGCAGCCACTGCGGCTACGTGCGAAGCAGTCTGGTTGGCACGGCTGCTGGCTGAGCTCATCGGAGGAGCGGTACTCGCTCCCAAGCTCAAGGTGGACAACAAGTCCGCCATTGCTTTGATGAAGAACCATGTGCATCACGACCAGAGTAAGCACATTGACGTGAAGTTTCACTTCATCCGGGAGTGCTGTGACAGGAAGCTGATCGACGTCGAGTTCGTCGGCACTGAGCTGCAACTAGGTGACATATTGACAAAAGCACTTGGGCGCACTCGGTTACATGAGTGTCATGGTCAGATCGGCATGAAAAAATTAAAGTAGTTGCTCTAGGACTTAGGATGAGAATGTTTGAATAAGTCCACAAGCTAACTATAGAAAGTAACAGGCGACTAGCACCATTAGTGGCAGGGCAAAGATTGCGGCAACGTCTAGGTGGTTGGGATGGCAACCATCAATCATGATTATACCGTGATTGCCTCGGTCTCCTATTTCCATGTACAGACGCTTGTTTTTCCTTTAAATAGAGAGTACAATCAATTTAGAAAAGCAGTGCTTCGGCAGCAACAAATACGATTGTGACCGCTGTGTGTTCGCGTGAGTTTACCTCCCACCTATCAGAGTTTTATCATAATAACCCCGTAATGTACATACTTGCACAAAGAGCTGTTAGCACCCGGCCATGGCCAAGAGCACTCCCCTCCTCAGCTTCGTCTACCTGCTGTGTATTGCCCATGTCACCTCGATTAGCTTCGACTACAACTTCTCCATCCCCGGCGTTCTCAATAGCGCAAACATCAAGTACATGTCTAACGCCAGTCGAGGCACCGATCGGATCGACCTGACCAAGGACGCGATCTGGAGCACCGGCCGGGTGGCGTACGGGCAGCCTTTGCAGCTCTGGGACGATACCGCCAAGGTCGCCAGCTTCACCTCCAACTTCACCTTCGCTATCAAGCCACACAACAGCACCAATCAGGCAACTTACCCAAAAAAACTTCTCTTTATGCTTTCTCCATGTTCCCAGCTTGTTAAGCTCCGAGCACTCGTTGGAATTAAGGTGAGGCTTGCTGCGCACTGCAGGCCGACGGTATGGCGTTCTACGTCGGGCCGTGGCCCCCAAAACTGCCGGAGGACTCCAACGGCGGCTTCCTCGGTCTCTTCAACAACCCCATCGACACGAACATTGACTTCCCGCCGACCATCGCAGTGGAGTTCGACGCGTTCAGGAACGACTGGGACCCCAACAACACCGTGAACCATATTGGCGTGGACGTCAAAAGCATCACGTCCCGTGCGTACACGCCGCTGCCGGACGGGAGCTTCAACGGGACCATGTCGGCGTGGGTCAGATACGACGCCAACGTGAGCACGCTGTCGGCGACCCTTCGGTTCGACGATCTGCCGCAGCTGGGCCTCTACAACGTCAGTGCGATCGTGGACTTCAAGGACGCCGGGCTGCCGCCATACGCCGCGGTCGGTTTCTCGGGAGCCACCGGTGATTTCATCGAACGACACCAGATCCTTTCTTGGTCGTTCGAGTCTACTCTCACCGGCGTCGTCGTCAACGTCAACAACACCGGCAAGTGCCTCTCCCTGTCTTTATTATCTTTAGCTATTTTATTGCAAAAAGAAAATTAAAGGAATCTTCGTCATGATAATCTATACCGTTGGTCAATGGTTTAGTTGGATTTTAGGTGGGCCACAAACATATATTATGTATTTATATGCAATTGCTTTGCTGAAATCAAATACATGTGTTGGACACCAAAAGAGCTCACGGACGGTCGGCCGGACCGGTCCACCGTCCGGACAGTCTGCGGTGGTGGCACGGACTACCCGCGCGTGCGCAGAGTCAGTTAGGGTTCATAGTTTCTTGCGGGATTTGTTATCTAAAAGCGCGGTATTAACTCGGAAAACAGTTTGAAGGGAATCCAGACCTCCACTTTATATAGATGAAGAGCTACGGCCGATTGAACCCCCAACAATCGATCAAATCAAATCTATTTCTCGTTTTTACCTTATGCATTAGGAGTAGCTCTAGTTTAGTTCTAGTTTAGTATTCCAATCCCCAAATTTTCCGCTTCTCTTTGGCTCTACGTCGATTAGAGGAGTCTATGTCAGCCTGCCGAGCCTAGACAACATCTAGGATCTCTCCTCCCTGACGGGGTCCTTCCCGGGAGCGAGATCCAGGCACCGCCGGCAACCTTCGCCGCCCCTGCGCACGCGCGGACCGTCCGGCCGTCAGGCTGGGAACCCAAGCCCTTGTACCAGGTCACGGACTGTCTGGCCCCTGGTCGCGGACCGTCCGCGCCTCTACAGAGGGCACCGCCACCGGTTCTCGTTATAGTAATTGGCGCCCGAAAAGGTGTCAACATATTTTTGGCGACTCCGTTGGGGAATCTGGTGTCTAGATCTACTAAAAATCAGGCCCTCAAGTGGCCGGTTCTAAAGATCATACCGATATCTTCTCAGATAATATCCTCAAGACGACCGTTGAAAATCTGACGGCCGATGAGCAACAGCAATATGAGGACTACATGCGTCAAGCGAAGGAGAAATTCTTACCACAATACACGGTGGATCGCCACCAAAAGGTTATCAAACATGGAGAGACCGACGTCGCATCTCTTCTATCTTCGATTGAAGTCCCCAACGTAAGTAAACCCGACGATATTCAATCTATTAAATATTATGTGGATCAGCGGCAGGATCAAATGAAACAACAAATTATAGGGTTAGAAGAGCCAATTAGAAAATTAACACGTACGTTGGAAAAGTCTGTTGCTCCTAGTTTTCTATCATATGAAACTCGTAATAGGGTATTTATGTCTGATGCATCGACAACAAATGGGGATTCGCAGCCCCAACCTTTATATGGTATGCCGATGAACTCATTCAGGGCAAATACAACCACCGCCGTCCCTGCTTGGGAGATCGGTGCCCCTGAACACGGTTGGACCATCCGAGCCTCTTCCTGGACCGTCCGGCCCATACACAGACCGTACAGCTTGCTCTGCCGGACAGTCCGGGGCCGCCCTAGGACCACCGCCGTCCCTGATTGGCAGATCGGCAACCCTGGAAACGGTCGGACCATCCGAGCTTCTGCCCGAACCGTCCGGCCCTTACGTGGACCGTCCGACTTTCCCTGTCGGATAGTCTGGGGCCGCACCAGGACTACCACGTGGCGTTCCGATAATGACGAACGCAACCGGTCAGTTCGGATTTACCACCGGACAAAATGGATATGCATATGTAGAACCTGCTGTTGCACACCATGCACCAAATTATTACACACCATAGGAGCAGTATGTTTCGCCCTCTACATATTTAAATCATAACACACCATACAATCACAGACCGATCAACACTATCGATCGGTCACGGCAAGAAGGTCGGTATACTAATACCCGACCAAATGAGCCCCACAGCCTAGGATCCGGTGGTCTGCCACCGGGTGCAATGGAAAAAAATTAGGGAAGACATGACTAAACTATTTCGAGATAAGTTTGGAGTTAGTTTAGCCAGAGTGGGGCAATCATACCAAAAGTCGTATAATCAACGGTTTGACGCTGTCCCATATCCACAAAGGAGCAAGGATACTAGAATTTTCTAAGTTTTCTGGTGAGAATAGGAGAAGCACACACGAACACATAGGCCAGTTCGTAGCACACCTAGGCGAATTGGCCAATGGAGAAGCATTTCGTGTTCGGTTATTTTCTTTATCCCTTACTGGTACCGCTTTTGCATGGTACGCCGCCCTGCCTCCTAATTCCATTAATTTCTGGAATGAGTTAGAAAGCAAATTTAATGAACATTTCTTTGCCGGGGAATATGAATTAGGGCTAGCTGACTTAGCTTCAGTCCGCCAAGGACGCGAAGAATCGGTTAATGATTATATCCGGAGGTTCCGGGACACTAGAAACCGATGCTTTTGGATCCATGTCGCAGACAAAGAGCTAGCAGGGTTAGCTTTTAATGGGTTGCTATCCTACTTAAGAGACAAATTAGATGGGACTCAGTTCTTTTCGATAGCCCAGCTACATCAGCGGGCTTTAGTTTGTGAAAAACAATTAAAGAGACATCAAAATCGGCTGCCCGTACTATACATCTAATAGAGCGTGATAGTTCACATGATGAATCCGCAGATGTATATACCGCTGAGTTTATTTGGCCAACAAAGGCCAGATCTTCAGCATGTTCTTCCTTACAGCCAGTTTAAAAGAATCGACAAGACGAGATTAAATTTACCTTTAATGTTGCCAAATGCGATAAAATATTTGATGAGCTACTTAAAAGTGGCAACATTAAATTAACTCATATTATCCCTCCTATAGATGAATTAAAGAGACGTGCTTATTGTAACTGACATAATTCTTTTTCTCATTCCACCAATGACTATAATGTTTTTCGTCGACGGGTACAACGACCATAAATGAGGGTCGGTTGGCTTTTCAGGAAATGCAAGTAGACACATAGCCATTTCCTGTTAATACAATAGATGTCGCATGCGAAAAGGTCTTAGTTTGGCCCGAAATGGCCGATAAAAGTAAAAGCAAAGACATCATCATTGACGATCCTCGCATGTCAATTATATCGTAGAAGGAGGTTGCTCGACAATAAGACTAACAAATCCGGAAGCGCTGGGGGTCAGACACAATTAAGGAGCCAGGCACGACAACCTGACCTGAGCATCACGGACGGTCTGGCACCTATGTGTGGGCAGTCCGGTGCTCATAAAGATGGTCCGACTGGATCAGCTAGACAGGCCGCCCATGGCTAGAGGCGTCAGCGTACACACAAAGCAAGGAAGGAGACGCGAGGTCAAAGCCAACATGACGCACATGGTCGGCTAGTAAATGTCGGCCCTACTTTTGATCAATTGCTAGCCAAAAATGCTAGCAAGAAGACTGTTCCATGTGATCGGGCAATGAAGAAACCCCGGTCACCTGCTAAAACAAAACGGCCGAACAAAATGGCCCAAAAGGCGACACAACAAGCATCGCTTGTTCATCCTATGAGACCAGGGTACTTTACACCCGTTTATTCATCATCGGTATATTATCCTATTCAAATATGGAATGGTACGACGATGAATCCATGGCACATGTATAGTCCCTTTGTCTATCCAGACTAGGGGGCACCTCTATTGAATTCCTTTTGATCCATTGATCAAATGGTCATGGTCGAGGAAGATACATTCCGAAATGACCTTTATACATTGGTGCTTTATTGAATGATCTCCATTTTGAAAAGCCGGTGACTTACATCAGGTTTAGTTCATATGCTTTTGGTTCGTCAACCTTCACCAAAAGGAGCTCGCGGACGGGCCGACCCTGAGGCCGGACGGTCCGCGGTCCGGACAGTCCACGGTGGTGGCGCGGACTGCCCACGCGTGCGCAGAGTCAGTTAGGGTTCCTAGTTTCTCGCGGGATTAACTCGGGAAACAGTTTGAAGTGGATCCAGACCTCCCCCTTTATATACATGAAGGTCTACGACTGATTGAACCCCCAACAATCGATCAAATCAAGTCTATTTCTTGTTTTTACCTTATGCATTAGGAGTAGCTCAAGTTTAGTTCTAGTTTAGTATTCCAATCCCCAAATTTTCCGCTTATCTTTGGCTCTACGTCGATTAGAGCAGTCTAGGTCGACCTGCCGAGCCTAGACAACATCTAGGATCTCTCCTCCCCGATGGGTCCCTCCCGGGAGCGAGATCCAGGCACCGCCGACAACCTTTGCCGCCCCTGCGCATGCGTGGACTATCCGGCCTTTAGGCGCGGACCGTCCGGCCGTCAGGCAGGGAACCCAAGCCCCTGTATGAGATCGTGGACTGTCTGGCTCCTGGCTGCGGACCGTTCGCGCCTCTGCAGAGGGCACCGCCGCCGGTTCTTGTTATAGTGATTGGCGCCCGAAAAGATGTCAACAACATGCAAGTACATACAACTTCAATAGTTATGTAAATTTTAGCTTTCTAAATCATAGATTTAAAAAGTTACTAAATAACTTTGTGAGTAAAAAATATGAGTTCACCAATAGTTCTCTAAAAATAGGTTGTAGTTTTATTTTGTATCTATCCACATAAAAAAAATAAGTCACAAATGTCATCAATTAACTTCATTATCTATATAATGCACTCAATATTTTTGTATAGAGAGTTGCTAAATGGTTGTTAAATGTAGAGAGGAAATGAGGTTAGATAAGAAGTTGCTAAATTTAGTAATTTCATTTAAAGAACCGTTGGAGATGAGTTTTTATGTTAACTAACTAAATTATTGATTTAATAAGTCTTTTAGAGAATTACTGGAGTTGCTCTAAAGTTAATGCAACGAGTTCGAGGAACAACGCGGTCCAGCTTGTTAATGAAACGAGCTAGGGGAATAGCTCGGCTTGGCTCATTCTTGAGCTTGAGTTGGCTCATTAATTTGAGTTGGCGTGTTAACATACTGGAACCAAGTCTCCATGGACACGGGCAACCTTCTAGCCATTTTTCTTGAGCTTGAGTTGGCTCATTTATTTGAGTTGGCGTGTTAAGATATTGGAACCAAGTCTGCATGGACACGGGCAACCTTCTAGCCATTTTTGCCAACTTCGTTTCAACTAGACTCTAAACTTGTCGATGGTGGAGTTCCCAGCCACATCCTGTTAATATCATCTTTATTCTCCATGGCAGCTAGTGGCTTAAAGCGGATGCCTCGGTACTTGCACAACTATGGCCTCTTTTGGCAGGGCTTCTCTCCACCGGCTTGTACTATGGCTTCACATTTTTTATAAGTCGTACCAAATAGCAATTTAATAGATGGTTTTGGTAACAAGCACTCCTTCCTTTTCTATTAGAGAGTTGAAGCCAACAAAATGGCGTTCACATCTTTGGCTTGTGGTCTTTTGCAAAAACATCCTCCCACCACCATGAAATGAATGTGGATGCCTAAGAGGGGGATGAAATAGAACTTCTTAAATGTGGAAGCTTAGATGAGATAGAGATGCAAACCTCTTAAACAAAACCTATGTGGATAACCAAATAAGCTAGTGCAACTAAGGTTTTGTTTAAGTGTTGCTATCTCTACCGCAAAACGAAGTTATGCAACCTAGGTTCTACTCCTACCAACTAGCCCAAAATCTAAGCTAGGAAAGGTAAACCATACAACCAATGAAAGCAATATAAATGTGGAAGCTTAGATGAGATAGAGATGCAAACCTCCGTTGACGCACTAGAATTTTAATTGTGGTATCAAGAATCATGCAAGATTCATACAAATTCTCGTTGGTTCCGCTATGCAAAGGGAAGTCCACGTGAAGGCCAAACACCTAAACAAAGGTAACTCCGTAGATAGACCCAGGCCTTCTCTACGTGCAAGCGGTGCTCTTCTTTAGGCCTCTCTCTAATGCTCCCCATCGTCTTCACTATTGAGCTTTTGGTTGAAATGTCGTGGGCCTCGGTCCCTCCGATACACGGTGGCGGCCACACCATAAATGCGATTGGTGTGGTATCGCAAGACTCTCGCCCCACACGATATTATTACAACAACTCATGCAAGAGCTGAGGGGTATGTAGGTGTTTAACCTCACTCTAATCAACTATGAATAGACCTAGAGCAAGTGCTATGCATTGGTCTAACTAACCTAAGCACTTCGCAAAAGCACCTATGCTAATCACTGAGTGATTCTATTACACACTTGAGTGTTTTGAGCTATGAATTAATGTCTCAACTCATACATTATGTTTATCAGTTCTCCACACATGCAAATGGCTGGTTGGGGTGATATTTATAGCTCTACAAGCCCAAAAGAGCCATTGCCAAAAATTTGGTGCAGTCTGCGTATGCACCAGACCTGTCTTGTGCACTAGTTGTGGACCTATCCTATGGCACACTAGACCTGTCCTATGCACAACATGTTCCTGCTTGTATTTTGGGTATAACTTTTAGCTCTAAACTCCAAATTTGATGATCTTGGACTTTTGAAAAGATAAGGAAAATCTCTATGACCCATAGTTGAAGCCATTTCAATTTGATCAGATTTGCGGACCAGGCCTTGCACCGGACCTATCAGGTGTTGTTTTTTTAGCACCACCCAATTTCGTATTATGGGCATAACTTTTAGCTCCGGACTTCGATTTTGATGATCTTAGACTTTCTGGAAAACTAATGGAAAGATATACAACCTAGAGTTGAAGTCATGTCAATTTGAGTAGATCCAAAATCATGAGATACTTCCAATTCAAGCATCCTTTTGTCTCGACTTTGGTGACTTCACTTTTGTTTGTGTCTTTGCATGCGGACTTCTACTTCTTTGTGTATTGGACTCTTAGCATGTTCGAAGGTCTTTAATATGACTTATAATGCTTATTTTCCTTACAATGTTTCTCTTATTGGTGATTTATGACAACACAACAAAAGCAATCAAATAGTTTAAATACCAAATAAAAATATGCAATCTACTTGCTAGGATGCATGTGCTTAGACAAGATGTATGTGGTATCAATTGGAAAGATATGTCAACTGTAAACATTTGATAAACATTCTTGCTGATGCAAAATTATCCCCATGATGTGGAATTATGGACTTAAGCCTCACCCTAACTCCATAATCCACATCGTTCCTATTTTGGTCCAAAACCAACAAAAAACAATCACTTTAAAACTTATGAAAATTTTAAAAGAGAGTGGTTTTGGTATTTGATATACTACACTTTGGTTTCCTTTGGTCCTTGAATTTGTCCCTCTTTGGAATCAAGACCAAAAAAGAAGACATTTAAAGCATGTAGGAAGGGTAAAAAACTTGTAGCTTCATAAAAAGATGTTCTCCCTTGAAGAAAGTTCCCACCTATGGTGAAGTAATCTCCCTAGTGTGAAAAATATATATATTCCCCCTATCGAAAAACTCTCCCCCTTGAAAAACTTTAATTTAAAACTAAATAGGATCCAATAATTTTGACATATGGATATATAGACTAGACCCCCTATTCTCTACATATTTAGAAGATAAAGAATATTATATAGATACCAAAATAAATTTAAACCATATGCATAATATGGGGGTTAAATGAAATCTAACATGTTATTATAGTCTATATAAATGGAGAAGATATGTAAATAATACCGATTGAAGATCTATCATATTGAAAGACTAATGCACCAATTTACAGTGGAAGTGCGTTGTCTTACTCTGAGGATTCCATTTTCCTTTAATGAGACTACTTCATACATGATAAGCTTGGAAATTGTGTTAGTCTTCAAAGAAATCAAACTATAGAGTAACCTCCCCTAAAAGTGTGCATACAAGTTGTGAATACTTGTAGGAGACATGCACTTAGACTTTTAAGGTCAAAATACCACTTCAAAGGATAATGTCATAACATCATTACCTTAGTTGATCCTTAGGGGCAAATTATATATAATTTAAACTTTGGTACTTATTGATACTAACTAAAAATTTCATGGTATTGAATTGAAAGATACTTCATTAAAAAGCAAATGAAACAATAACAATTGAAATAAAAGTGTGGATATCATTCATTTAGGAATTTGATTAAGCTATGTGTTGTTCTTTCTTTAGCATTTTAAAACCATGTAGGTTTTGCTCCAAGGGTAGGAATTAAACCGAGCAAACCTATGATATAATTCTCCTAGCATGCTAATCAATTGAAAGTGCACAATTGAAAGCATTTGATATACCAATTGAAAAACATAACAATTGAAAGCAATACTAGGCATGAAAGGTAAACTAGATGCATAAAGGAAGATAAGCATATAAAAAACAAGGAATAACAATAAATCTACCTTAGCATGGGCGGGGAATTTGGGTCCATAATCATAACTAACCCACATGGAAATAAACTTGATCCAATATAATGTACCCCATGATATACATCCCATTTTTTCCAAGTCTCCAAATTCCCTGTAGTCCATCAGACTTTTCACTTCCCTCTTAGGACCCAAAATTTTTTGGTGCTCTCATGTTTGAAATAATGTCCTTTGACACCCAAATCTGTTTGGCCCATTTACCTTTGCTGGCTTCCTTATTGACCTGGATGGCTATCACCTTGTTGTTATTTTTCTTCTTAAGAAGATATGGTGTTGTATGATTGTTGTCCACCTTGTTGGTATAGGTGTTGAGAGCTTTCTTGTTTGGTTTTTCTTATCTCCCTAGGTCATTACCTTCTATTGGTAAGACTTGTGTCCTTCTGTCGGCGTTTTGGACCCGCGAGGACCCTCAACCGGCCAGTGAATTTGATGCTGCGTGTCCTTGCCCAGATGGGTTGATGCAGGATGAGGCTTATATTATCTTGCACCAGGGTGCTCGTAGTAGGGGTTACAAGCGTCGCGAGAGAGAGGGTTTGGCCTTAGAGTGAGCTGTCTGAGTTGGCCTCCTTCGCCTCCGCCCTCCTCCTGTTGGGAAGGCCCTGGACATCCCCTTTTATAGATACAAGGAGATGATCCAGCTGTACATATGGGTGTGTAGCTATGCGCTAACATGGCAGGCGGAGAAGTGTTTGAGCCCTGTAGAAGCGTAGCTGACAGTGTGGCCCGGGGTCCTACTGACGTTTCTTTGCCTTCGTAGGGAGTTGAGAAAGATCAACGTCATGGACGCATGCAGGGAACCATCATTACCTGTTGCCGGAGTAATCTAGATGGGACACCGGTCTTGTTCCATCGTAGCCTGAGGCAGCTAGCTAGGGGTAGGGTAATGATGTATCCCCTGTGGCGTAGTCAGTCCGAGGTCGAGGTCAGGTGAGGCGGAGATTTCTCCCGAGGCCGAGGATGAGGTCGGGCAAGGCAGAGACCTTCTCCTGAGGCCGAGGCTGAGGTCGAGGCCTAGGGTCGGGCGAGGCGGAGACCTTCTCCCGAGGCTGAGGCCGAGGCCTGAGGTCGGGTGAGGCGGAGCTCTCTGTTGCGCCCGAGGCTGAACTCGGGGGGAGGTTGTGACTTACTGTCGTTAGCTTTACCCTGGTGGTTGGCACAGTAGTCAGAACGGGGTGAATAGTGTTGTTTTCCTGTCAGAACGGTCAGTAAAGGGGGTGAAGTGAATGCGGTCATTTTGACCTTGCCGACTGAGGCGCCCGTGTCAGGATAAGATGTCAGGTGATCCCCGCATTAAATGCACATGCAATACGGTCGGTGGTAAGGCGATATGGCCGAGGTTGTTGTACGACAAAGTTTGCCCGAGCTTGGCCTCGGGCGAGCCGGGGGTGCGCCCACTGCTTGAGGAGGCCCTCGGGCGAGGCATGAATCCGTCCGAGACTACTGTTCTTGCCCGAGGCCAGGCTCGGGCGAGACGAGATCGTGTCTCGTGATAGACGAGGCCTTGACTTGAACCATGCTTATCAATCTTTATGGCTTGTTCTGAAGATGCTTTTCAGCCATGTTTAGGAGTATTGGGGGTACCCCTAATTATGGTACCCGACAGTAGCCCCCGAGCCTCGAAGGGAGTGTAGGCACTCACTTGGAGGTTCTGCTAGATTTTTTGCAAGGGGACCAGCCTCTCTCGGTTATATTTTGTTCCAATGGGTGCGCGCGAGCGCACCCGTCGAGTGTAGCCCCCGAGGCCTCGGAGAAGTGGTTTGACTCTTCTGAGGTCTTAATTCTTTTTGTGATTCCTTGGTCGGCCTTGTCGTTCCCTCATGCGACCTGGCCGCAGCCCGGGTGTATGGTCAGGCTCCGAGTTTTTAAGCTGGTTTGCCGACGTGGTCAACAATTTGGCCGTAGCCTGGTGCGAGAGCAGCCTCCGAGCCTCTGCACGGAGCAAGAGGACGATCGAGGACCGTCTCGGCTTTTTATTGTACGCCCCTTCGTCGCCTTTCCGCAAGGAGGAGGGGGGAACGTGCCATGTTACCCTCGGTGGGCGCCGAACATGGTGTTTCCAGTGAGTTGCTATTGGGTAATCCGAGTGGACGCCCGAGCCACGTTCGATAAGGGTCGGCTAGTGGCCCGAAGGCTCGTTCCAAAAGTACCAGTGGGTGATTCGCTGGACCCGGACCCATTTGATAGGGTCCGAGGGCTCGGTGCCTCCCTCCAGTGGGATTCCATTACAAATCGTTCCCGCTGGTCTCGGAAATGTCTTAGGGTACCTCGGGAGCGTAGCCCAAGCCTCGGCCATGTAACGGACATACCCAGGGTCATCCCTCACTCTGCATGCTCTGGGGCAGCTGTCGAACCCTTCCGAGGGGCTAGCCTTCGATCCCCTAATAAGTAAAGGGCTCGCCGCCCGAGTGCTCTAGGGCGGTTGCCGAACCCCGCAGGGCGCAACCTTTGAACCCCTGATCAGTAGGAGAGCTTGGGGCCCATTTCCTTCGCTGAGAAGGATCCTTTCGAAATATCCCCTTTCCCGATCCCTGTGGCAAGAGAGAGAGGGAGGGAAAAGGAAAACAAGATATAAATTTGAACAATGTGGTGCACCTTTTTTGAGGCGGTCATCATGACGGAGGCGAAACGGCGCCCGCTTCGCCTGCCAGAGCTGTCGTTTGCCCTGCCAGGGAGTTAATGCGACGGGACGGGCGATTCGCGGGGCGTCTGTTGCGCGTGCGCGAGTCGTTCGAGGAACAGAAAAAACGTTTTGCCTTCGGGTTTGAAATTCACGAAGGGTTCAGGCAAAGTTTTGGGTGGATCTCGCCTGGGCCTTTATATACCCGGAAGAGGGGCCAACGGCAGTTCTTTACCCTGTCATTTGCGCTTGCCTTCTGCTTTTGTTTTCGCAACCTAAGAGAGTAGACAGAGAAGTGAAAACCGCGCACCTCATCCCCTCCGCCTCCACCACTTCTGCTTGGCGATGGCTGACAATGCGACCGTCATTCTGCCGCGCGACCCGTGGCCTTTCTCCACTGTTACTGTGGATGATCCAGAGGCCCTTGTTGTCGATGGTTTGCTCAGTCCTCTCTCCGGCGGGCCGCAGCCTGAGTGGGTGGCTCCTGGGAATGAGGCCGACCTGACTCCGCCGCCAGGGTACGTGGTCAGTTCCACCCCCTTCCATGAGTGAGGGTTTGGGATGCCGGCGTGCCGCTTCATGCGGGCGCTCCCGCATTACTACGGGGTGGAGCTGCATAACTTCAACCCCAACTCCATCGCGTAGGCGGCTATTTTTGTGGCAGTTTGTGAGGGGTTTCTAGGGATTGACCCCCACTGGGACCTGTGGACCCATCTCTTCTCCGCGGAGTTCTTCGCCGCGTCGACGGATGTAAAAAAGGTCTGTATGGCGGTGCGGGCTGGCGGCTGCACCCTCCAGTTGAGGTCGGGGCGGGCGTCGCAGTACATCCCTGCCTCCCTTGTGTCTTCAAACAAGGGGTGGCAGAACCGGTGGTTTTATCTCCGAAATGACGACGGGATGCTCCCGCCGTTTTCTCAACGAGTGGTGACCGCCGCCAGCGACAACTGGCGTTGGGGGCCACACACGAAAACTAGGAGAAGCTCCAGCCCATTCTCCGTGCCCTACAGAAGTTGCAAACCGAGGGCCTTACCGCAGCGGGGGTTGTCGTCGCCATCCACCGCCGGAGAGTGCTCCCATTGGCAGAGCGGCGGTTGCGGCTTTCGAAGATGAAGCCGGGGGTTGATTTGGATGGTTCACGGATGTCCTCGACCTCCCTCTCCGCCGACGACCTCCTCAGACGGGTAGCGGGCACGGTAGGGAGGCTGGACGCTGGCGTCCTTAGCCAGCCCCCGATGCGTCCTGACCATGGGTATGTGTCTCTGGTAAGTGTCCGACCCTCCTTCTGTCTTGCGTCGTGTTTCCTACGTCTTTAGTTCTTACTGTTGGGATTTTCTTTCGTCCCTAGGGTTTAAGGGTTTTTAAACTCTCTCGGCCACCGATCCCGGAGGACGTGGCGGGCCGGACCGCGCGTAGGCTCACCGCAGAGAAGGACAAGGAGAAGAAGGACGCGGAAAAGGCCCGAGCTCGCGAGAGGATGCGAGCTCTGAAAGCTTTGGAGAAGCTCCGTCGGAGGAAAGAAAGGGACGGGCTCCCGCTGGAGCCGTCGCCGGACACGCCTGACAACGACGACGATGATGATGATGATGATGATGATGATGATGATGATGATGATGATGATGATGATGATGATGATGATGATGATGATGACGAAGATGATGACATGGCGGCCTGGCTTGGCCTCAGTCCGGACCCGAGGCTGGGCCAGAGGTCGTCAAGCCAGCACCCAGGTGGGCTAGCGCCACCAACATCTGGGGCCGGGACGCCGGGGTCCTGGTCCGAGGAGCGGAGGCAGGCCGAGGGGGTACTTGACCCCTTGGCCGAGATAATTGGGGTGACTCCAGGAGGTCAGACCGAACCGCATGTCCCCCAAGAGCAGGTGCCCGTGCCGGCCGTACGGGAAGTTGGCCCTCCGGCTATCATGGTGTCGCCTGGGTAGGCCGCCCCCTCGGCGCCTCGGGCGTCCGAGGTGGAAGCAGCGTCGAAGCCGGCCGCGGGACAACCCTCGGAAGCGCCTATGGAGACCGGGACCCGAGGGGCCTCCCCGCAGGCACGATTGGCCTTGCCCCGAAGCCGGTAAGTATCTGAGGATACCTCTGTTTCAGTTTATTCGTTGTGTGTCTTGAACTTGCCCCTTCTCCTTTTCAGCAAGCGGAGGCAGGGCTCCGCTGGCCTGGCCCCCTCGAAAGTCCTTAAGACGGGCCCGGCCTCTGCAGTCGGGGTTGCGGCGTGCCATGCTGGTTGGTTGGCCTCCGCACAAGGCACCCTCCGGCGGGGGGCCCAGGCGGCACAGGCTGCCATGGGGCAAGCCTCCCAAGTCGAGCCCCCTGTTGGAGTGGCCGTTATGCAGGGGGAGGCCGTTGACGCAGCCGCGGCCCTGAGTCCGCCTGTCTTGTTGCCAGCGCCGGCGTCGATTCTTGTCGGGGCCGTCGCTGATTTGCCCGCAGAGCCGCCCATCACCGCCGACGTTGAGACGGCTGAGGTGCCTCCGCCCTTGGTCATCCCCGATCTCCCCATTCTCGACCATGAGGAGGGGGCGACCGTTGTTGCCGAGGTCGGTGAGTGGAGGCCTGTCACCTTGGGCGAGGAGAGGCCCGAGACATCGACTGCGGTGGTGCCCGATGCACCGACTGCAGGGGGACCCGACGCCTCGGCCGGGGGGGCGCGTAGAACCGTGCCCTGCCTTGGGGAGCAGCGGCCTTATCCCCACCCAGCTCAATCCCAATGAGTGGTGTGGGCAGCCGCTCCTATTCTGGAGTCGCGACACCTCGGAGCCCCTCCTCTCCCTCAACGATGAGTTGGAGGAGCAGTTTCGAAATAATTTCCATGAATATACCAAGGCGGCGATGAGGTCGCTTCGGTCGACCATGGAAATCCTTTCCAGGGACGTTCCTAGGGTCTTCCAGGTAAGTTTTTAGACGTACACCTCACGTGATCAGGGCATTCTTTGTGACCTGTTTTCCTCTCTCAGGAGCTTGCGGACGTGAGCACCGCTAAGTGGCTGTTCATCCGCCGCGAAAGCGACGTTTGGGAGTCGCTGCGGTCCCAGTGGGCCGCGCTTACCGAGGACAATGAGCGCCTTGCCCAACGGAGCGCCGAGGTGGCGGAACTTCGGCTACTCTGTGATGAGCTGAAGTCGAAGGCAGCGGCGGCGCGGACAGAGGCGGCGTCGACACGGATGGAGGCTTCGTCGGCACCGGAGCAGGTGGCTTCTCAGGCCGAGGAGATGCGTCAGCGGCAGCTGGAGCTCGGCCAGGTCACCAGCGACCGGGACCAATTCCGGAGCCATGCTGCCAAGGCCGCGAGCCAGGTCGAGGCCCTTAGGGGACAGCTGACTGAGGGTACATAGCGGCTAGCCGAGGCGATCGCTCGGGCCGGGACCCTTGCGGAGGGCCTGGCCGTGGCCGTCAGGTCTGCCCAGTCCGCCCGAGTCGTGGCCTCACAGCAGCGTGTCCGGGCCGAAGGTATGTTTTGCCTGCTTCGTGACTTTGTTTTAGCTTCATTGTCCTCATCGTGTCTGAAGAATATTGTCCGGCTATCTTCAGGGTTCGAGACGGCTCTTAACGAGTCCGTCAAGAACTGCGAGGCGCTTGCCAAGGCGGCGGAGCAGAAGGAGGTCGACCGCGTGGCTATGTCCGAGGCCATCTTAGCCTTTTGCCAGACCTTTGGCCTCGGTGACGTTCCCTCGGGCAGCTCCCCCAGAGTCGCCTGCGGGCCTTGGGCGGCCACGTGCACAGCAGACTCCGTGGGGCGCTGCACCTCGGCGTTAGGCGGGCCTTCGCCGTCCTTGCTTCTCACTATGATGTGGATTTGGAGCGAGTCAGCGAGGGTTACTGCTTACCCGACGAAGAGGAGGCCGCCCTGTCCGAGGTCCAAAGGCTTGACGCGACTGTCGAGGGCCCAGGCGCGGCGTTGGCTTCCTTCTTCGAGGTGGAGATCCTCCCACCGGCGTCGCCATCCGAGGCCGGGCCGGATTTTGTCATGGCGGGGATGATGCCGAGGGTGCTGCTCCTCCCCTTGCTGACACCTGAGCCTATGGGGAAAAGTTTGTTTTAAGTATGTGTACGTTTCTTGCGGCCGCTGAGGCCTAAACTCTTTTAGTGTCAGAGTATAAAGCTGCGTTTTCTTTTCCTCTTATTTCGAGCGTTAGGACTTGTTCGGTAGCAGAATCGCTTATCCGAGCGTGAGTTACTTTTCGCGGAAGGTGATGAGTGAGGTATCCGTATCCCAGAGGCGTAGGAGTCCCTCGGCTCGGTCGGCCTTGCCGTTCAAGGTTTCTCTAGCTCGTTTTTAGGATTCCGTTATCGATATAGTCGAAAGGCACGAAAGTCGTTTTGGTGGAAAACTTTTCCGAGGAAAATTTTGACGCAGAGGGGGTTCCCCCCTTCTAGCCCCCGAGGGAGGTTCGGTTTTTGCTGAGGCAAGGCCGATCCTCCCTTGATGGTTAGACTTTTTATTTATGCATGTAAAGGGATCGAGGTACATGAATGACTTGAAACACTTTAAGGGTAAAAGCGACGTAGCTTTTCGATGTTCCAAGCGTTGCTGTAGACCTCGCCTTGATCGTTAGCCAACTTGTATGTCCCGGGCTTTAGGACTTTGGCGATGATGAACGGCCCTTCCCAGGGAGGAGTAAGCTTGTGGCGCCCTCGGGCGTCTTGTCGTAGCCGAAGCACCAAATCTCCCACTTAGAAGCCTCGGGGCCGAATCCTTCGGGCGTGGTAGCGTCGCAGAGACTGCTGATACCACATCGAGTGTAGTAAGGCTACGTCTCGATCCTCTTCCAGCTGGTCCAATGAATCTTCTCGGCTGGTCTGGCTGTTTTGGTCGTCGTATGCCTTTGTCCTCGGGGAACCGTATTCTAAGTCCGTGGGTAGGACGGCCTCGGCCCCTTAGACTAGAAAGAACGGCGAGAAGCCCGTGGCCCGGCTCGGCGTCGTCCTCAGACTCCAAACCACCGAGGGTAGTTCTTTTATCCACCGCTTGCCAAACTTGTTGAGGTTGTTGTAGATCCTCGGTTTTAGTCCCTGCAAAATCATACCATTGGCGCGCTCCACCTGCCCGTTTGTCATGGGGTGAGCTACGGCGGCCCAGTGCACACGGATGTGGTGGCCTTCGCAGAAGTCTAGGAACTTTTTCCCAGTGAATTGCGTGCCATTGTCGGTGATGATGGAGTTTGGGATCCCAAAGCGGTGGATGATATTTGTAAAGAACGCCACCGCCTACTCGAACCCGATGCTGGTTAAGGGTCAGACTTTGATCCACTTGGAGAATTTGTCGATGGCGACCAGCAGGTGCGTGAAGCCCCCGGGTGCCTTCTGCAAGGGACCGACTAGGTCCAGACTCCACACGGTGAACGACCAAGTGATAGGTATTGTCTAGAGGGCCTGAGCGGGCAGGTGCGTCTGTCTTGCGTAGAATTGACACCCTCGGCAGGAGCGTACAATCCTAGTGGCGTCGGCCACTGCGGTCGGCCAGTAGAAACCTTGTCGGAAAGCGTTTCCCATGAGGGCCCGAGGTGCTGCATGGTGACCGCAAGCCCCCGAGTGTATTTCTTGTAACAGCTCTTGTCCTTGGGCCACTGGCAGGAGCGTACAATCGTTGGAGAATGCCTGAGGGGCTGCGGTGGTATAACTCTTTTTCATCACCCAGTAAAACGAATGACTTGGCGCGCCAAGCAAGTCACCGAGCTTCGGCCTTGTCGAGGGGCAGCTCTCCTCGAAGGAGATATTCCAGGTAAGGGGTCTTCCAGTTTAGGTTTGGTGTGACCCCACCCTGCCCTATCTCGACGCGCAGGGCCTCATCCTCGGCGGCCGAGGGTACCTCGGACTGGACCGAGGCCTCCTCGGGCTTGGGTGCGTCGTTGAGTTTGACGGATGACTGATATATATCGCTAGAGAAGACATTCGGGGGAACCGTCGTTCGCCCCGAGGCTATTTTCGCCAGCTCATCCGCGGTCTCGTTGGACCGTCGAGCAACATGTTTGAGGTCCAGCCCATAGAACTTATCTTCCAAGCGCCAAACTTTGTTGCAGTAGGCCTCCATCTTCCGATCGCGGCAATGAGAGTTCTTCATGACTTGGTCCATAACGAGCTGCGAGTCGCCACGAGCGTCGAGGCACCGAACCCCTAGCTCGACGGCGATGCGCAATCCATTAACCAAGGCCTCGTACTCGGCCACGTTGTTTGACACCGGAAAATGGAGGCGTAACATGTAGCGCACATGTTTGCCGAGGGGTGAGATGAAGAGCAAGCCAGCACCTGCTCCGGTTTTCATAAGCTTTCCATCGAAGTACATGGTCCAATGTTCGGCCTAGATTGGAGCAGTCGGCAATTGGGTGTCGACCCATTCAGCCAGGAAGTCTGCCAAGACTTGGGATTTTATGGCCTTCCGAGGAGCGAATGAAAGTGTTTCCCCCATGAGTTCCACTGCCCATTTTGGTATCCTACCCGAGGCTTCTCGGCACTGGATGATCTCCCCTAGGGGGAAGGATGACACCACAGTCACCGGATGAGACTTGAATTAGTGTCGCAGCTTTCGCCGCGTTAGAATCACTGCGTACAGTAGCTTCTGGATTTGCGGGTAGCGGATTTTGGTCTCAGATAGCACTTCGCTGATGAAGTAGACTTGCCTCTGGATGAGCAGTGCATGCCCCTCTTCCCAACTCTCGACTACGACTGCAGCGCTGACCACCTGAGTGGTTGCGGCTACGTAAATCAAGAGACACTCTCCCGCGGTGGGGGGCACCAAGATGGGCGCATTAGTAAGAAGTGCCTTTAAGTTTCTGAGGGCTTCTTCGGCCTCGGGAGTCCAAGTGAAGCGCTCGACCTTCCTTAAGAGGCGGCACAAGGGCAATCCTTTCTCGCCAAAGTGCGAGATGAAGCGGCTCAGAGCCGTAAGGCATCCCATGACCCTTTGTACTCCTTTTAAATCTTTGATGGGTCCCATGTTGGTGATGGCCACGATTTTCTCTGGGTTGGCCTCGATGCCTCATTCGGAGACGATGAATCCTAGGAGCATGCCTTGGGGGACTCCGAAGATACACTTCTTGGGATTGAGTTTCACGCTCTTCGCTTTTAGGCACTTGAATGTCACTTCAAGGTCAGAGATGAGGTCGGAGGCTTTCCTTGTTTTGACAACGATGTCATCGACATAAGCCTCGACCGTTCTGCCGATATGTTCTCCGAACACATGGTTCATGCACCTTTGGTATGTTGCACCTGCATTCCTCAAGCCAAATGGCATAGTAGTATATCAATACATGCCAAAAGGTGTGATAAAAGAAGTCGTGAGCTGGTCGGATTCTTTCATCTTGATTTGGTGATAGCCTGAATAGGTGTCGAGGAAAGATAGGGTTTCGCACCCAGCGGTGGAGTCCACAATTTGATCGATGCGGGGCAGAGGGTAGGGAACCTTTGGACATGCCTTGTTTAAACCAGTGTAGTCTACACACATCCTCCATTTCCCACCTTTTTTTCTTACAAGTACAGGGTTAGCTAACCATTCTGGATGGAACACCTCTTTGATGAACCCTGCAGCCATTAGCTTGTGGACCTCCTCGCCTATGGCTCTGCGCTTTTCTTCATCAAAATGGCGCAGGTGCTGTTTCACGGGTCGGGCACCGGCTCGGATGTCCAGTGAGTGCTCGGTGACATCCCTCGGTATGCCTGGCATGTCCGATGGACTCCACGCAAAAATCTCGGCGTTTGCGCGGAGAAAGTCGACGAGCACTGCTTCCTATTTGGGGTCGAGCTCGGAGCCGATCCTGACTTTCTTGCTGGCATCGTTGCTGGGGTCAAGAGAGACGGACTTAACCGCCTCGGCAGGTTCGAAGTTGCCGGCGTGCCGCTTCGCGTCGGGTGCCTCTTTGGAGAGGCAATCCAGGTCGGTGATGAGGGCTTCGGATTCAGCGAGGGCTTCAGCGTACTCCACGCATTCCACGTCACACTCGTAAGCGTGGCGATATGTGGATCCGACGGTGATTGTTCCCTTGGGGCCTGGCATCTTGAGCTTGAGGTACGTGTAGTTGGGGACGACCATGAACTTGGCGTAGCACGGTCTTCCCAACACCGCGTGATAGGTCCCTCGGAACCCGACTACCTCGAAAGTGACGGTTTCCTTTCGAAAATTGGAGGGAGTTCCGAAGAAGATGGGCAAATCAATTTGCCCAAGGGGCAGGACACACTTGCCTGGGACGATCCCATGGAAAGGTGCTGCACCAGCCCAGATCATGGATAGATCGACCCCCAAGAGCCCTAGGGTCTCGGCGTAGATGATGTTGAGGCTGCTGCCTCCATCCATGAGGACCTTGGAGAGCCTAGCGTTGCCGATGACAGGGTCGACGACGAGTGGGTACCTTCCTGGGCTCGGTACGCAGTCAGGGTGGTCGCCTTGGTCGAAGGTAATGGGCTTGTCGGACCAGTCTAGGTAGACTGGCATCGCTACCTTCACCAAGCAGACCTCCCGGTGCTCCTGCTTGCGGTGTCGAGCCGAGGCATTCGCTACTTGCCCACCGTAGATCATGAAGGAGTTGTGGACCTCCGGGAACTCCTCTTCCTTGTCGCCCCCCTTCTTGTTGTTGCCTTGGTCCTTGCCACCTTCCGCCGGGGGCCCGGCCTTATTGAAGTAACGCTGGAGCATGTCGCACTCTTCAAGGGTGTGTTTGACGGGACCCCTGTAATAGGGGCACGACTCCTTGAGAATCTTGTCGAACATGTTGGCCCTTCCGGGAGGTTTTCGAGGATTCCGGTGCTCGGCAGCAGCAATGAGATCCGCGTCAATAGCGTCGCGTTTTGCTTGCGCCTTCTTCCTGGTCTTCTTTGTGCCACGCTGGACGGATGCCTTGGGGACGTCTTCCTTCTGTCTTCCCTGAGGTTGCTTGTCCTTCTGGAAGATGGCTTCGACCGCCTCCAGGCCAGAGGCAAACTTGGTGGCTATGTCCATCAATTTGCTCGCCTTGGTGGGCGTCTTACGCCCTAGTTTGCTCACAAGGTCCCGGCAAGTGGTGCTAGCGAGGAGGCCCCGATGACATCTGAGTCAGTGATGTTGGGCAACTCGGTGCACTGCTTTGAAAACCGTCAGATGTACTCTTGCAGGGATTCCCCTGGCTGCTGGCGGCAGCTCTAGAGATCCCATGAGTTCCCAGGGCGCACGTACTACCTTGGAAATTTCCAGCGAAGGCCTTGACTAGGTCGTCCCAGCCGAAGATCTGCGCAGGAGGCAGATGCTCCAGCCAGGCCCACGCAGCGTCGGAGAGGAAAAGGGGGAGGTTGCAGATGATGAGGTTGTCGTCGTCCGTCCCTCCCAACTGGCATGCCAGCCGGAAGTCCGCGAGCCACAACTCCAGCCTTGTCTCCCCTGAGTACTTGGTAATGGTAGTCGGGGCTCGGAACCGGGCCGGGAACGGCACCTGTCGTATGGCCCGGCTAAAGACTCGCGAACCTGGTGATTCGGGCGAGGGACTCCGATCCTCCTCACTGTCGTAGCGTCCCCCGCACCTGGGGTGATAGCCTCGGCGCACCTTCTCCTTGAGGCGGGCTCGACGGTCATGGCGGTGTTGCTCGTCGCCGAGGCGATCCTGGGCTGTGGATGTCCTGTCTCTTGTGTGCTCGGTGTGGACCGAGGCCTCGCAGATGCATCGGGAGGACGCTGCCTGATGCTCTGAGGGGCCTCCTCGCCTTCGGGAGGCAAAGCTCTCGGCTCGTCGGACAGCGGCATTTTCCAGGAGGTCCTTGAGTTCGCCCTGGATACGTCGCCCCTCGGTGGTGGATGGCTCCGGCATTGTTCGAAGTAACATCGCCGCTGCAGCTAGGTTCTGGCCGGCCCCGCTGAAGGCCGGGGGCAGCCCTGCCCTGTCATCATTAATGATACGGCGCTAGACATCCTGAGCCCGATGACGTGCTCCTCCGGCGAGTGCTCGGCCTACCCACTCCTGCTCGATGTTTTGTCGGAGCTGCACAAGTCGCCCCGTTTCTTCGTCGAGCTTGGCATGCATCTCGCGGAGTTGCTTGAGCTGTGTGCCCTGACCCCCAGCAGGGACTCAGACTACAGCTAGCTCCCGCGGGATCTCAACGCGAGACGCAGGCACAGGGGCGTCGTCATCTTCTGGCATGCCGAGGTGGTTGTCTTCGTCGTGATCCCCCTGATCGATGTGGAAACACTCGCGACTTGGGCTGTGACCCTTGTCGTCAAGGCTGTGGTCATCGTCAGAGTAACCGGAGAGGCAGTGGTCACATGCGGACATGAAGTCTCGCATGGCACTGGGATCACGGAGTCCGGAGAAATCCCAACCAAAGTCGGGGTCGTCCTCTTCCTCGGAACCCGCGGGTCTGGAGGTTGAGGCGGCCGTCAGCAGGTCCCAGGTTGACCACATATGGTACCCTGGAAGGTCAGGATATGCCCTTGCGAAAGCACCCGCCGAAGTGGGGTCGCTTGGTGGATCGAAGCTGAATCTAAAAGGAACAGGATGGGAAACGGATGGTACCTCCTGGTTGATGGACGGTGGTGAAGTCGCATTGGGGATGGAATGCGCCATTATCTCAGGCGTGAGACTAATGCCCAACAAGTCCCTCGCAAGGGTGCTGGCATCATTAGTCCGCCTGGGGTTGGCACGTTGCTGGGAAGCGACACCCATCGTTGTCTCAGGTGCGAGGATGATGCCCGACATGTCTCCCGCAGGGGGGTCGGCGTCGTTGACTCGCTCTGGTCTGGCAGCCGATGAGATGCTGCCTCCTGCCTGGCCATGGTTGCTCCGTCTCCTCCTCCGGTGAGGAGGGTGGCAGGGCAAACTCGGGTGTTCCTCTTCCGCCACGGGGGGGAGTCGCCGTCGAGTTCGCCTCCGCAGGGCGAGCCGGCGGCCGTCGTTGTTGTCGTGCTGCTGGGGGAGGAGTACCATGTCGTAGCTGCCGTCGGGGGACATGAACTCGAGACTCCCAAAGCGGAGCACCGTCCCGGGCCGAAGAGGTTGCTGAAGATTATCCATCTGGAACTCAACAAGAAAGTATTGCCAACACACAGCGCCCCCTACCTGGCGCGCCAACTGTCGGCGTTTTGGACCCACGAGGACCCTCAACCGAACAGTGAATTTGATGCTGCGTGTCCCTGCCCAGATGAGTTGATGCAAGATGAAACACAAGAGGGAGGATGAGGCTTATATTATCTTGCACCGGGGTGCTCGTAGTAGGGGTTACAAGCGTCGCGAGAGAGAGGGTTTGGCCTTGGAGTGAGCCATCTGAGTTGGCCTCCTTCGTCTCCGCCCTCCTCCTATTGGGAAGGCCCTAGACATCCCCTTTTATAGATACAAGGAGATGATCCAGCTATACATATGGGTGTGTAGCTATGCGCTAACGTGGCAGGCGGAGAAGTGCTTGAGCCCTGTAGAAGCGTAACTGACGGTGCGGCCCGAGATCCTGCTGACGTTTCTTTGCCTTCGTAGGGAGTTGAGAACGATCGACGTCATGGACACATGCAGGGAACCATCATTACCTATTGTCGGAGTAATCTAGATGGGACACCGGTCTTGTTCCTTCGTAGCCTGAGGCAGCTAGCTAGGGGTAGGGTAATGATGTATCCCCTGTGGCGTAGTCGGTCCGAGGCTGAGGTCGGGCTAGGCGGAGATTTCTCCCGAGGCCGAGGATGAGGTCGGTCGAGGCAGAGACCTTCTCCCGAGGCCGAGGCTGAGGCTGAGGCCTGGGGTCGAGCGAGGTGGAGACCTTCTCCCGAGGCTGAGGCTGAGGCCTAGGCCTGAGGTCGGGCGAGGCGGAGCTCCCTGTTGCGCCCGAGGCTGAACTCAGGGGGAGGTCGTGACATACTGTCGTTAGCTTTACCCTGGTGGTTGGCATAGTAGTCAGAACGGGGTGAATAATGTTGTTTTCCTGTCAGAACGGTCAGTAAAGGGGGCGAAGTGACTGCGGTCATTTCGACCTTGCCGACTGAGGCGCGCGTGTCAGGATAAGATGTCAGGTGATCCCTGCATTAAATGCACATGCGATACTGTCGGTGGTAAGGCAATATGGTCGAGGTTGCTGTACGACAAAGTTTTCCCGAGCTTGGCCTCGGGCGAGCCGGGGGTGCGCCCACTGCTTGAGGAGGCCCTCGGGCAAGGCGTGAATCCGTCCAGGACTACTGTTCTTGCCCGAGGCCGGGCTCGGGTGAGACGAGATCACGTCTCGTGGTAGACGAGGCCTTGACTTGAACCGTGCTTATAAATCTTTATGGCTTGTTCTGAAGACGCTTTTCAGCCATGTTTAGGAGTATTGGGGGTACCCCTAATTACGGTACCCGACACCTTCCTTGTGGTATAACTAACAAATCACAATTTCTCCCTCATCCGGCTTCTTCACACCCATATTGGTGTTATCCTAGTGAGATTGGGTTTGTGTGGCTTTTCTTTTCTTGTTGTACAGGGTCTTACCAAGGTGAGCCACTTATTGCCTTAATTCCACATTTCCCTTGCAAAATCTAATCTAAGCATGTTTCTACAATTACACTCCCAACCAAGACTTTTTTTAAAAGGGTTAGGGTTATTATCAATTAAATCCAAGAAAGAAGTAGAAGTATCCTTCTTAATAATTTTAGGAGTTCCAAATTTAGACGCTTCTAGGGTGCTACTGATGCTTTCTAGCTTTGTAGTTAGTTCATTGTTATGCGAAGGATTTCTAGTTTACGTAGCAAGTTATCAATAGCATTTTCTAAGATAACTAACTTAGCCTTAAGTTTCTCATTATTTTTAATCGAGCTCTCATCGATAGTTGAGGATGGTGCACTAGATTCTAAATGCTCAATTTTAGTTGTTAGCTCAACATTCAAATTTGCAAAGGATTTAAATTTCTCTAGCAAATTTGTGTAATCATTTCGTGAGCTAATCAATTTAGACTTACATAATTTTAATTAACCTTTTTGTTAAATGCATACTTCCTCAAACAAATTATGGCATGCGTAAATTCAACTAGAGAGGGTTTTGATCATTGCTACTACTATCACTATCATACTCACTAGAGAATGGATTACTTGCGTTACCTCGTGCCATAAGGCATTTGTGAGATGAGCATGATGAAGAGTGATGACCGCGACTGTTAGGTGGGGTGCCATCTTCATTTGATGAATCATCCCATATCTTGAATGAAGTGATCCCTTTGCCTTTGCTCCTTCTCTTCTTGGGTGTGGTCTTGTTTAGGCAATTATCCCAAAAATCACCCTTCTCCCCACAAGGGAAGCATCCTATTTTTCTTTGTTCTTTCATGTCGATGTTAAAGATAATATCGTCGAACTGCAAGGGCACATCAATGAGATTAATCTCATGAATAATCCCCATTACCTTTCTAACCCATTATATTGTATCTTCGTCCTCAAAGGATGATGAAGCGGGTTGATCATCTTCATCATCATCATCTTCTTCTTTAGATTTCTATTCTTCACTTTAAAACTTGAGTTTTCCACATTTTTCTTGCCCTTCATCTTTTTATGCTCTTCACATGTGAAAGCATGTCCCGGACTAAGCAGCTTTTTCTTCACCCATCTTTCGTAGCATCTCAAATGCCACATTCTAGTCGATCAATAGCACCGGGGTCATTTGGCTCAAGTCCTCCATATTATGAAGTATGGTGATGTTGCTCCCATATTTATGTTGTGGTAATGGGGAGATGATCTTTCGCGCAATGTTCACATCATCTAGCATATTAATGCTAATAGAATTAATCTCATTAATAATTCAATTTAATCCAGAATACATATGTTGAACAAGCTCATTAATTTTCATAGTAAAAGAATTGTATTCATTCAAAGCCAGACAATGTTTTTTGCTCACAGACATTGCTTGTGCCATAATGGGGCTCATGTAATTTAAGCCATATCTCATTAGCATTTTTCATTGTAAATATTTGATTGAATATGTCCATGCTAATATATTCATACAAGTAATTTTTAGTTTGAGCATTCAAATGAATTTCTTTTTCTTCACTCATTGTGAGCTTATTGGGATTACAAGGGGGTTTCATCCCATCATGAGTGAACACCTAGATCAATAGCTTCTGTGGCAGAACCTCCCAAGTTATTGGGCCCACATGCACCTTCCCTTGTCTCAAAGACCTCAGACGGCTATACATGTGCACCAGATAAATTAACAGGATCCGTCCGAGTGCCCCAAGGACCCCGGATAAACCACTTACAACCAGGATCACAAAATTAAGTAAACACAAATCACACACCAACATTTTTGCAGCGGAAATTTTATTACCAAATTCTACTAGTTACATCAAGTGTACAATGTACATGATCAGAGTGATTACACTATGTTTTGAATGTATAAACATTTATATGTTTAAAATATATGCTAGCTTAGTGACAGTCCTCAATAAGAAGTATAGGAGAGGTACTTAGACTTATAAGAAGGTCGTGCCCACCGGCGCTTAACACCATCCACAACAGCACAATTCTAGTACCTGCAACAACATGGGTTCGAAAACCCTGAGTACGAAGTGTACTTTCGCAAGTCTTACCCGTCTAAAGAAAAAGACTCTCAAGGATAAGCTGGCCTTTTGGGAATCAAGGTATGGTTCAACAAGAATCAAAGACTCTGTTTGCAGAAAAGCTTACTATGAGTGGTTCCTTAAAAATCCATTTTTACTTGTCAGGTTAAGTAAAATTACCTACATCTAGAGTTCTTTCTGTCCTAGTTCAAGCACTTGGCCTATACTAGCCGTCTTTTTATCATCCCTTCAGTTCACTAGATTGCTACGTGTAGGGCAGTGACCAAGTCTTCATATCCTAGAAGTAACTGTGATCCGAATCGATTAATACCCAGCTGGGGATCTCCAACCACACGACATATGTAGCACTTAACCCTTATGTCAACTTGCTACCGGGTTTCTTAAGACCAGACCGGGTTCACGCCAACCGAGAGCATAGATACACCACCGTCCAGCCTCTTGCCACGGAGGGTACACGCTACTCTCGCCATCTCTCCACTCCCATTGCGTGTTGGCCTTTCTGGTATTAGTCTGCTCGAGGCAAAGCTTACCCATGACAAGGCATGTGGCCAGTTAAAAGGTCCTAAATCAGCAAGCCTACATCGGCACGGTCCTTAATCGACTCAGACAGAGACACTACATCGAGACCTCCTTCTCGTGCAAGTCACCCGTCCGGTCTTAGCTTTATTATTTAAAACCCAAAGTTTGGTACCTAGCAGAGGTACATCTTTTCAGATGTTGAACCCATCATGGCCGTGATGGATCCACCATCATAAGTTTTATTTTTGAAAACATCCCATTCCATCTGAAGCATCACTTTTTGTTTTAAAACAAAACAATTTGTTTTTCTAAAGCAAGGCTAAGCATCATAAAAATCCTTTTAAAAAAGGGTATCAAGGAAGGGTAATCAATTTTTCAAGGAAGGAAATGCATCAATTGTTTAGCACACAACTCCTATCACCTAATGCATCATATAAGGTGATAAATATTTTAAAACAGCAAGGAGGTGGCAAATGCACCGGGGCTTGCCTGGAAGAACACTAGGTTAGTGTTGGTTAAGTGGCGACCTAGAGATCATTCTTTGTCTTGGCACTCGTTCAGATTATCCATCTTCAGGTTCGTTCATCAGCATTATCTTTTGGAGAAGCTCACGCGTAGCGATATCTTGTGGTCGACTCAACTTTGGTCCTCCATATCACGTAGTCAATAAACGTACCTAAATGATTTGCATAATGCACATGAATGCATATAAACAGGAATATCACAAACCTGAATAATGCTACACAATAGCGAATTAAACACCTAGCGGCGAGGCGTTGTACCATTTCATACGGAAACACTAGTTATCGATATACGACTACGCCCAATTATCACACTTTTCTAGCGTAATCGCATCTACTTCAAACATCAAGTAATAATAAGCTAAGCACAAGTATTTTGTCAAAACACCCAATATCAAATTACTCGTCACATTTTCATTCACTATTTTTTAATACCGACAATTTAGAGTAAGGAAGCATATTAATGAATTTTGTACACCACTTAAATCCTAAAGACTTAAAATAAAGAACCATGTCCACTGAGTACTCTTTTTTTTAGATTTCAACTGAAGCGGACCAAATAATGTTGTTCACCTCCAATTAATTTGGACAACCGAAAACAAGACAACAACTATTTATTCATAGCTATCAATCTAACTAATCAATATCTGATTCCAACATTATCGATCACAAACATAGATGATACTAACTACTAGCGTAGGACATCGACTTCATCTTACGCGCACTGAACACAATTAGCATCGACAGACTTATCGGTAATTGCTTAAATACTAAACTTAATCTACGCGTCACCGAAATACCACACTCTACAAAATAGAACTAGTTCAAATATACTCGGCAACTAAACTCATCGAAGCACACCTCGCATCACTGGTATTTCTAACTTAACTTCATACGCAAACTAAGCGTCTTATTTCACGATCATAAAATTAATAGTAAACACCAGCGAGGTGCTAGCGCAGCCAAGCATCACGGCATGACGGAGAAAACACCAGCGAGGTGCTGGCGCTGGCGAGCTCCAAGGACAGGGGAGGCGTGACCAGGATTGGGATGCCGAGAGCAGGGAGTAGGGCGCAGGCCGAGCTAGAAACCAAGCACCGGCGAGCTGGAGCAGAGAAAGGGGCGGCCGGCGAACAGGAGCGAAATCCGGGCTGGGACCGAGATTACCGGCGAGCTCGCACGCGCATGGGAGCAGAGCGCGCAGGGGAGCTGGAGCGGGAGCAGGGAGCTCCGGGGAGAGGGGCGCACGGCACGGGGAAGGCCGCTGCTGGAGGCCGAGCTGGAGGGCGAGCAGGGAGGGCGCGCCATGGGAGGGAGATAGGCGCGAGCAGGAAGCTCGATGGTGACCATGGCCAAGAAGAGGTACTCCGGCCGGGCGCAGGGAGGAGCGAGGAGCAGGGGCTGGGCAGAGCACTGACGGGTGGAGACGGCTCGGTCCGAGCTGGGACTAGCCAGGCGCGCGCGCGGGAGAAGCAGGGCGCAGGGAGATGCGCAGAAGGAGGAGCCTGTGCGCGTGGGAGAAGAAGGGGAGTGAGCAGAAAATATCCCACGACAGGGATAAGACCGACGACTGAGGAATTATCAGGGAGAAGAAGAGCGACGGGAAAAAAATCGGAGGGAGGGCGAGTGCAGATTTTTTGGGATTTTTTTAATTTCTTTTTTTAATTATTCTATAATCTCCTCTCCAGCGTATTTTTAGCACAATAATTATTTCCGGTTTGAATCCCATGGCTATGATTTATCTTGATTAGAATTTATACTGCAATATTTTACACAATCCGTGTTTGACTCAGCTTTACTCTTGAATTTTAAATTCAACACACGTCAGTCCGAATTATTGCGACACGAGCCGCGAAAACCTAATCTGAGTTCTAGGGTTATGATTTAGATCGAGGCGAGAAGCAACGGACCGAATTAAATAGATTTCGGCTTCGATAATTTGCTCTGCGTGATTCGACTAAAACTAGCTGAAACCATTTCTGCTAATGCACACATGATTTCATCGCCAAATTAGTGTGCTGAAGAAACAATCCAATTTAAAATCCTTAAATGCGATTTCTCTGTGAAAGAGCGGGACTGAATTATTTGGCACTGAAAACTTTAGTCTTCGAGTTCTATTGAATCTGTTTGGGATGAAATCGGAGGACTGGACTAAATTTCCAAATTCGTATTTGCGCGAGCGATGAATTTTAAATAGTCACTGGACGCTCCGATTTTTGGGACAACTGTGTTCCGAACATCACGAAAATTTAGGAAGAGCCCGAATAGATAAAAATAAAAACTATGTCGAACTCACGACAAACGAAACAGATTAAGACAGAGAGACTGTTATTCTTATTAATATTCTCGTACTTACGTCCATATTCGTTGTTTACGTATAGTTACATCTAGGGTGTTACAGCTTCTAGGTAGCAAGCTATTCTAGCACTATAATAAGGAAAGTTAGTGCCGCTAAAGTGAGGTGACCTATGGGTATCCATCCGCCCCACTCTTAATTGTGTCAGCTCAATGGCAGTTAAGCCAAAAAGGTTCCTAATGAGCCTAGCTCTAATACCAATTCAAAGGAACATGGATGCCTAAGAGGGGGCGAATTAGGACCTCTATTTCTCAAGCTAATCTAGGCTTCTAATTTAACGGCTTAAATAAAACCTAGTCGGATAACCAAACAAGCTAGTGCAACTAAGGCTTTGTTTAAGTGTTGCTATCTCTACTGCAAAACAAAGTTATGCAACCTAGGTTCTAGCTAGCCCAAAATCTAAGCTAGGAAAGGTAAAGCATACAACCAATGGAAGTAATATAAATGTGGAAGCTTAAATGAAATAGAGAAGCAAATTAACGTTGACGCGCTGATATTTTTATCAAGGTATCAAGAACCGCACAAGGTTCTTACTAATCCTTGTTGGTGCCCCTACATAAAGGGAGGCCCATATGAGGGCCAAGCACATGGACAAGATAACTTCATAGATAGTCGCGGGCCTTCTCCATGCCCAAGTGGTGCTCCACTTCAGGCCTCTCTTGGATGCTCTCCGCCGTCTTCACTATCAACCTTCTAGCCAAAATGTCATGGGTCTCGTTTTCTCAGGTACACAGTAGTGGCCACACCATAAACATGGTTGTTGTGGTCTCGCAAGACTCTCGCCCACTCGATACAATTACAATGACTCACGCAAGAGCCGAGGGCTATTTGGGTGTTTAACCTCACTTTAATCAACTCAGAACAAATCTAGAGCAAGTGCTATAAAGTGGTCTAACTAACCTAATCACTTCACAAAGCTCCTATGCTAATCACATATTGATTCTATCGAACACTTGAGTGTTTTGAGCTATGGGTTGGTGTCTCAACTCACACACTATATTTCTCAGCTCTCCACGCATGCAAATGACCGGTTGGGTATTATTCATAGCCCCAAGCCCAAAAGAGTCATTGCAAAAAATTTGTTGCAGTCTGCGTACACACTGGACCAGTTGTGTCTTCCACCTATGGTGCACTAGACCTATATGATGCCTTCCATGTGGACTAGTCGTTGGAAACAGCCGCTGGGGCCTCTGCTGTCCTATGCACAACACAACCCTTGTATTTTGGGTATAACATTTAGCTCTATACTCTGATTTTAATGATCTTGGATGTTTGGAAAGTTAATGAAAAGTTCTACAGCCTAGAGTTGAATCCATGTAAATTCGATCATATTTGCACACTAGACTTGTTAGGTGCTGTTTTTTCAACACCACCTAATTTCATATTGCGGGGATAACTTTTAGCTCTAAACTCTGATTTGCTGATCTTCGTCTTTTTGGAAACCTAATTAAAAGCTATACAATCTTGAGTTGATGCCATGTCAATTTGAGTAGATCCAAAATTATGAGACACTTCAAATTCAGTCGCCTCTTTGTCTCAACTTTGATGACTTCACTTTTGTTTGTGTATTTGCGTCCAGACTCCTACTTCTTAGTGTATTTGACTCTTAGCATGTCTGAAGGTCTTCAATATGACTTATAATGACTTCTTTGAGGTATTGATCTCCTCATTATCGTAGTACAAGTCCACTATGTATCTTTTGAACTATAAAAGAGGGGAAAGAAAGGACGAATTCCTAAGAACACCTTGTAGAGGTGTACGAAGATTGCAATGTGAAGAATGGAATTGGGATCGAGATGAATTAGTTCGATCTAATACTAGTGAATCAAATCACGGTAGAATTGTGAGGCCAAGAGGCCAAATCCATGATATAAGAGCTTGGAAAGATTATGATATGATTCACATCAGGCATAGGGAATGGGTCCTTACCTAGAAGTTTGCATTGAATGAGATTTTTCTCCCGAAGCAACCTTGCTGCCCCTAATGTTTTCAAATCCTTCATGCTGAGCATCACAACTGTGAGTTCATGTAGATGGGACAATGCCATGGAAGTCATCACTCAAATTGGTAGTGGAAGCTAGGGTTCTACTCAAAAGCTTAGGAGATAAAGTGGCAATTGCGAGGGTACGCTAGAAAGCTAGTATGCTAACAACTTGCCTAGGGTGGTCAAAACCACTGGGAGGCCTTTTTTTAATCACCATGACATTGTGAACTGAAGCACTATGAAACTACAAAGCCAATAAGGAAGACTAGTGAAGTGACAGAGTCCTGAACAGTGAAAGCCTGAGTCTATGGACTCAGAGGTTGTTTTGGCCAGGCCGAGGACTTAGCCAAAAAGCATAGTCATGCTACCACAACAAGAATAAGTTGTTCATACAAAGTTAAGTGGAGAGTCTTTAGTGTTCGAGTCATGGACTTTAAGCCTCAAAGGCTACTGTCAAGGATATGCACCAGGGGTATCCTAGGTTCATTAACTATGAAAATCAAGAGATCAGCCAAGGTGCTTAAGTACTTGACTCACGAGCCGGAAAGAAACCCTCTACATGAAAGGAAGTCTTCGAAAGATTAAGATGGTAAAGATATAATCAGATTATGCCACCATATTGATATATTGTAAATAAGACAAAATCATGTAGTCATAATGGTATGACTCTTGATAGTTGGAGATAGATTTGGTTAGGCTAAGCGATTATCCATATTTGATAACTGATCCTAATACGCAATTTGTAAATGACTCCAATTAAAAATGTAACCACCCCCTCTATTGGGATAGGGATGTCCTAGGAAGGCATATGATCAGATCATAAGCAATAGCCACCAGCATAAATGACGTAGAGTATTATCTCGCATCGAGAGGTCGAACCTGTCTAAATTCTCATGTATCCTTACGCATTACCTTAAGTTCTCGGTCTGTGACTTACCTCCTAAATACACTGCTGAAATAGTCGTCGACAATATTTGCACTCTAATTATGCATGGCGTTTCTGCAAAATCACTGAGAATCCTCATCTGCAATTGATTTTTGTGGTTATGTAATTACATTACTATTTACATTTTATGCATCTATCTTAATGTGTTTGTAAATGACAGATAACAAAAGTGCGAAGACGAGAAAGACAAGCCTAATAGCCGAAGTGATGGTATCCACTGGGGTCGTCGTTGTACTGCTTGTCGTAGTGGTGTGGCTTGGCTATCGCCGCAGATGCCTAAAAAGACAGAGTGGGAAGCAAATACAAGAGGCACCAGAAGGCACACATATTCCAATCGAGGGAGACATGGACGATGAGTTTGAGAAGGGGACGGGGCCCCGTAGGTTCACCTACAGCCAATTGTCACGAGCGACACGCGGATTCTCCGACGAGGAGAAGCTCGGCGAGGGCGGTTTTGGATCAGTCTACCGTGGATACCTGCAGGACCAGGGGCTCCATGTAGCCATCAAGAGGGTCTCCAAGACGTCGAAACAAGGGAGGAAGGAGTACATCTCCGAGGTGACCATCATAAGCCGTCTCAGGCATCGCAACCTTGTGCAGCTTGTTGGGTGGTGCCACGAGGCCGACGAGCTCCTGCTCGTGTACGAGCTCATGACGAATGGCAGCCTCGACATGCATCTCTACAGCACGAGTGACGTTCTAGCATGGCCAGTCAGGTACGGTCGAACATGCATGATCAATCAAATAATGTGAAGTGGTCTCTCTTTCAATTGATGTCGTTTTCTTTTTGGTGTCAGGTACGACATCATTCTTGGCATGGGCTCTGCTCTCCTGTACCTTCACCAGGAGTGGGAGCAGTGCGTGGTGCACCGGGATATCAAGCCGAGCAACGTGATGCTGGACTCGTCGTTCAACGCCAAGCTTGGCGACTTTGGCCTCGCCCGCCTCATCAACCACAGCCACGCTGCGCACACCACCATGCTCGCCGGCACCAAGGGATACATAGACCCGGAGTGCGTGGTGACTAGCCGCACGAGCGTCCAGTCCGATGTCTACAGCTTCGGCGCCGTCCTTCTCGAGATTGCCTGCGGTAGGAAGCCCGTTGTCCCGCACGAGGACGAGAGCAAGGTGTTGCTCGTGCATTGGGTCTGGGATATGTACGGGAAAGGCCAGCTCCTCGACGTAGCGGATGCGCGTCTGCACGACGGCGGGTTTGACGTGGAGCAGATGGAGCGAACGCTGGTCGTGGGGCTGTGGTGCATGCATCCAGACTACGCGTCCAGGCCTTCCATCCGGCAGGCAATGAACGTGCTGCAGTTTGAAGTGCCTTTGCCGGAGCTCCCGCTAGAGATGCCTGTGGCAACGTACGCACCACCTGTTTCAAGTGGTTACCGGTCGAGTACCACATCTTCGTCCGTGAGTGACAACACTACAGGCCACTCGTCGACGGCGAACTCCTCGGGCTTGTCGGTGAAGAGTGACACCCAAGCAGGGACACGTTCTTTTGTCACATCCAACGACACAAGGAATACAGGAGGCAGTGTTCGAGAATCCACTTCATCACCGAATCCTATCTGATCGCTCGAGCACTCGTTAAGAAGCGGTGCACTCTCTGGCAGGACTGAACAATTTCCCAGTACACTCTATTCTTCATAGCTTGTCTTATAATACTCCCTCCGTTTCAAAATAATATTTGTTTTAGCTCTTAATTTTTATGTATACATTTAAATGGATGATAATAAATCTAGACCTATACATAAAACATATACATCAAGTATTATATAAATCCAATAATTACCTAAAACGAATTTTAATTTGGAACAGATGGGGTATATAATCTTGCCAACTACTTGCGGGCTGATCTTTCTGTAATTGGGACTTTCACGATTTACTGTACCTAATGTGATGTTGCTTACCGCAAAAGCTCGTAACATCCTTTTGACCACTTCGTGGTCGCTCCGCTTATTGCTCCCGTGGCTCCAAAGCTTGTTGATGATCTTCTTAAGGCAGTTGAACATCTCTTCTGGTGATTCATCATCAAGCATGACAAACCTCCCAAACTCCCTCTCCAGAAGCTTGATACTAGCCTTGCAGATTGCCCTTGTTTCCTTCATGGGCCAGCTTGAGTGTGTTCCAAATCTCATTGGCACTCTCCCACCCGTCAACCTTATCGTACTCTTCTTTGTTGAGGGAGGAGAGGAGAACATGGAGTCTTAGGCGTTGCAATGGATTATTTGCTCCAACTTCGCTTGTGATAGTCTTCGTCATTGCTATTCCGTATCTTCGTATCTACTTCAACAATATTCCAATAACTTGAATGGCTTGAGTATAAGTGTCCTCTCATACTATGGCTCCACTTGGAATAATTAGTTTCGTTAAATTGTGGGGGTTTTCCATGTAAAACCGATAGTAGAGAAGTAGTCGTATTAGAAGGAACATGATTGTAATTAAACAACATGCGGGAATAATTAGATTTAACTGATTTCTTCCTATGTTGTCACTTGGTGTAGACGATCTCGTCATCGCTACTTGAGCTTGATATGGATGTGTCGTCGTCATCGGAGATTATGATCTTCTTTTTGGGCTTCCTTGTACCCTTCTTTTCATGGGTCTTCTTTGACCTCGAGTGGACGAATTCTTCGTCCTTCCCCTTGTCCTCCGAGGTGGCCATCTTGTACTTCTCGGATTGTTCCGACATCACTTTAGGTTGTAAGACTCTAAATGAAGTGTCGAGCTCCGATACCAATTGATAGTCGTTTATAGGGGGTGAATAGGTGGGACCTGAATTTTAACTCAAAACAACAAAACTTGATCCAAGAAACATGATACTAAGTGTTAGAATAAGTGGGGTTATTCTAGGATGAATCTAAGTCTAATACTTGCAATATGTTGCCAACAAGTATGATTGTGAAATTGAACTTAGCAACAATATAATATGAAAATGATAATATAAACTCTGAGAGGAAAGACTCAAAACAAATCACAAAGAAAGAACACAAAGAGACAGTGATTTGTTTACCGAAGTTCGGATTCACAAAGAAACCTACATCTCAGTTGAGGAGTCCATTAAGGACCAAGTCTCTCTCAACCCTTTCCTCACTCAAGTGACCAAAAAGATCAAACATGAGTTTCCTTTCTCTCAGCTTAAATGTGAGACGGAGTCTCTGCAAGGCTCTCCACAACTTAGAGGCTATTGATCGCTTTATAATCTTAATGGGAGCTTAGCTCCAAGGCTCAAAGATCACAACAACTCCACACTTCAGCTCAAACACAAGTGCTCTTGTTGGGGCAAACGCGTAGACGCTACCCTCCGCTCGATGCCTTCGCCAGTCTCACTGCACCAACGGAGACGACGACTGACGGACTGCACCCTTCGTCCGACGTGCTGAAGGACGAAGACCCATGGCGAGGCCGCTCCGTCCCGCGGGGTCGCCCAACGCGAGAGCCCACGTACAATCCGGCCCATCATAACGGGCCCCGCGCTGTTGTTGCGCATTACGGGCCTGAATTGTAAAGGTTTTTCTATTATTACAGTCTGTAACCCTGCTTTAATGGGAATATTCAGGGGAGAACCTGGGCTCCTGAGGGCACATGCGTCCTTAATCCTTGACGCTGGGCACTCAGGCACCTATAAATACCCCCGCACAGTGCCCTTGAGGGGCTAGATTAACAGAGCTATTGCCATCTCAAGTTAAAACCCCGCTTACACCGCTCTCACTCCCCCGTTGGATCAACTTGCGCAGGAGAGCAAGTTCCAACATTTGGCGCCCACTGTTCGTGCTACGAAAACACCACCCGCGATGGCACCCAAGAGAACCTCATCGAAGGCTGACGAAGCTGCGAAGGCAGCACTGCTGGCCGAGAAAAAGGGCAAGGCCCTTGTCGACAACACTCTCCAAGAGCCCTACGAAGACGACGCAAACAGCAAGAAGCAGCGCAATGAACAACCCACTACCGAAGGCAGCCTCCGCACCTGCAGCTCCGGGGGACAACAGCAGCCTCCCCCAGGCTTTGCTCCACCAGAGGGCGCGGACTCCACCGAGGAGGACGAAGTCATTGGTGTTTCGGCCGAAGAGCAGCTACAGCTGCGCGCCCTGCGCATCAAGAAACGCAACCTCTAAAAGCAAAAAGAGATCCTCGAGGCCAAGCGCCAACGTGTGTCTGCACAAGCCAAGGTGCGACAGATGATACGCGACGAAGAGCAGAAGGCACAGGAGCTTGAACAAGAGATCGCGCTTATGTAGAGCGAAGGCCAACTCGGCCCACCCCTCCAGCATCGCGCACAAATCGAAGACCTGTTCATCCCTCAGCGCGGACACACCATCCCTCACGCCACGGCTTTCCAAGGCGTCAATTACCTTGACGAGCGAAGTCCCCTGGCACCTCACCTGCAAGTGACACCATGGCTCGCCAACTTCAGGGCAGGGACCTATCCCAAGTACAACGGCAGCACTGACCCAGCACAGTACATCATGAGCTATCAAGTCGCCGTTGCATCATCCGGAGGGGACGACGCCACGATGGCCAAGTCATTCATCATTGCCCTCGAAGGCCCAGCCCTCACATGGTACACTAGGTTGCCCCCATTGTCCATCGACTCCTGGAGAAGTCTCCGGGACAAATTCTTGCTCAACTTCCAAGGGTACCACCTAGACACCGACGCCTTGGTTGAACTCTCACTCTGCAAGCAGCTGGAACGAGAGACTCTGCGGGAGTATTACTGCAAGTTCCTGACCCTCAAGTCACAACTGCCTTCGGTCGACGACCAGATTGCCATCCACTACGCCATTAGTGGCCTTCGGGCCGGCGTCCTCTACAGCCACTACATCAGGGATCCGCCCAGGAACCTCCAGGAGCTGTATCAGCTGTTTGAGAAATATGCTAGATCCGAAGAGCTCCACCAACGCAAAGTCGAGTCTCAGAGGAAGCCCAAAGACCCTCCACAGTCCAGCCGCACTTGGACAAGGCCCTCGCAGGCAGACTCCAGCCGGGACGGCCACAATCAGCAGCAGGTGCACAACATCGCCAACCAGCCCCTCGCTGATGAGGCCCCTCGCCGCCAGGAGTATCCCCCCAGGGCCGAGGAAATGGAACTCGCGGTCGAGGACGGGGGCGTGCGCAGCAGCCATGCAGATTTTACTGCATGTTCCACGGCGAAGACTGCGCGCATCCCACAAGAGACTGCCCAGAGACGAAGGCCACCAGAGATAGAATGGCACAGGCGCAACTAGCCGACAACCCTAGAATTGTCGCGCACGCATATCAGCAACCCCCTCAGCTATACAACCACGGCCCCGCTCCGCCTCCACCGCACCACGCATACCAACACCACCAGGAGGTACAAATCGTACTCCCCCACCCCCACCTCCACACCATCAATAGCAAAACATCCACCACCCCAACCACCCCCAAGCCCCAAAGCAAGAGGACTTCGCCGATCAACCGTATCGCGGAGTCATTCATATGATTACTGGGGGGTCCAGCGTCGACTTCGACACAAAGCGGCAGAAGAGGGACCATTACCGCAGCATCAACCACGTCGCCGTCACCGGCCCGGTCGTGCAGACAAAATGGTCCCACGTGCCATTGACCTTCGACGCCCGAGACGTCGATCTGCGCAGTGCCCCCCACATCGATGCCATGGTCATCAACTACAGCGTGGCAGGCTGGGACTTGCACAAAGTCTTAGTCGACAATGGCAGCCAGACGGATATCATTTTCCTCCATGCCTTCGATCGCATGGGCATAAGACACAGCCTGCTCAAGCCCTCGGACAACCCCCTGTACGGCTTCGGCAGCAAGGGCACCTTTCCCGTCGGCAAAATAGAGTTGCTCCTCTCCTTCGGTGTAGCACCCAATGCCCGAAGTGAGCAAGTCACGTTCGACATCGTCGACATGGTGTACCCATACAACGCCATAATGGGTCAGGGCTCCATCAACAAGTTTGAGGCAGCTATCCATGGACTTTACCTGTGCATGAAGATCCCAGGTCCGCAAGGCGCCATCACAATTTACGGCAACCAGCAGGTTGCGCGTAACATAGAAAGAGACTTCGTCCCCGGACAAAGAAACGTACACTGCCTCACGGCCCAACGTGAAGTCCCCGGGTCTGCCAATCCAATCGCCAAAGAGCATGAAAAAGCACAGCTGCAGAGCAACGACGGGACCAAGACTGTCCCCCTCGACTAGGCAACGCCTAGCAAACGGTTACCATCAGCGAAGACCTCACTCCGCATGACGAGGAGAGGCTCCTCTGCTGTCTGTCCAAGAATAAAGATGTCTTCGCCTGGTCCACCCTCGACCTGGTCGGAGTCAGTCGCTCCATCAGCGAGCACGGCTTAGGAATCGACCCTTCGGTGAGGCTGAAGAAACAACGGCTGCGCAAGATGTCTGACGAGAAGACGGAAGCCGCCAAGGCTGAGGTGCATCGCCTGCTCGAAGCCAAATTCATCGAGCCAATCGCCTACCCCACATGGCTCGCCAATGTAGTGATGGTGCAGAAGAAGAGCGGCAAATGGCGGATGTGCATAGACTTCACCAGTCTTAACAAGGCCTGCCCGAAGGACAATTTCCCGCTGCCTCGGATCGACAAAATCGTCGATAGCGCGGCCGGGTGCGAAGTCATGTCACTCCTTGACTGCTTCTCCAGCTACCACCAAATATATATGAAGGAGGAGGACAAGGCAAGCACCAGCTTCATAACACCCTTCGGCACGTATTGTTTCATCGGAATGCCGGAGGGACTTAAGAACGCCGGGTCCACTTTCTCTCGACTCACCAAAACGGTGCTCGAGAGCCAGGTCGGCAGAAATATATTCACATATGTGGACGACATCGTCGTTGCCAGCAGAAGCAAGGAAGACCACCTGGCTGACCTCGCCGAAACATTCGCGAACATGCGGAACGCACGACTTCGCCTCAACCCCGAAAAGTGCGTCTTCGGAGTTCGCCAGGGGAAAATCTTGGGCTACCTGATATCACACCGCGGAACTGAGGCCAATCCAACCAAAATCCAGGCTATCATCAATATGACGCCCCCGCAGTCAGCCAGAGAGGTGCAACGACTGACAGGCAGGTTGGCCGCCCTCAACAGATTCATCTCCAAGTCCGCGGAGCGGAGCCTCCCTTTCCTCAAAACACTCCGCGGCGCAAAAGACTTCGCATGGGGGCCAGAGCAGGCGGCGGCCTTCGCTTCACTAAAACAGAACTTGTTGGAATTGGCGATTCTTACAAGCCCCGACCCTTCGCTACCCCTATTGCTCTATGTCGCGGCTTCGCCACATGCGGTCAGCACATCACTGGTTCAAGAGCAGACCAGAGAGGGCACGACCAGGCAATGTCCAGTTTATTACGTCTCTGAAGTACTCACAACATCAAAATGTAATATGACGGAACTGGAAAAGATCTCCTATGCAGTCGTGATGGCCTCGCGCAAATTGTGCCATTATTTCGAGGCATTCAAGGTCCGGGTCACCTCAGATAGAGGACTCGGCGAATTGTTCAGAAACCCGGAGGCATCAGTACGGATTGCCAAGTGGGCAGCCGAACTCTCCGGCTACCACATCACATTTGAACCCAGGACAACCATCAAATCACAAGTCCTGGCAGACTTCATCGTCGATTGGACTGGGCCAATGACACAGCCGGACCCGACCACAGAAAAAGTGTGGACAATCCATTGCGACGGCGCATGGTGCCATGCAGGGGCAGGCGCCACTGCAGTCATTACTTCGCCCACCGGGATCAAGCACAGATACGCAGCGCGCCTCAGCTTTGCTTTAGAGTCTGATAGGTGCACCAACAACATAGCTGAATACGAGGCTGTCATCCTCGACCTTCGCAAGCTAAGGGCACTCGGTGTCACTACCTGCATCATCAGAACAGACTCCAAGGTAGTCGCCGGCCAGGTCGAGAAAGACTATGCAGTGAAGGACCCCGCACTCATGCAGTACCTCGCGGCCATCCACAGCCTCGAAAGACAATTCAAGGGTTTCACGTTGCAGCACGTGGACCGAGCCAAGAATGAGGAGGCCGATGCATTGGCCAAGGCAGTCGCCAGGGGCGAGGTCCTACCCTCCGACGTGTTCTACCACGTCATCGGCACGCCAGCCAGAGGGGCTCCAAATAACCAACGACAGCGAGGGCCACCGCATAGTCAACCTCATCATGACCGAAGACTAGCGGGCACCAATAACCCTGTTCCTGCAGGGGTACTACCATCCAACCGACATCAACGAGGCCAAGCGCCTCAAACACCAAAGCCGGGACATCGCGTTGATCAAAGGCCAACTTTACAAGAAGGGGGTCAGCCAACCGATGCTTAAGTGCGTCACCGAGACTGAAGGCGTCCAAATTCTGCGCGAGGTCCACAGCGGGACTTGCGGCTCTCACGCAGGGCCTAGGGCCCTAGCGGCAAATGTGATTCGCCAAGGTTTTTACTGGCCCGCCATGATTTGCGCCGCCAATCGGGTCACAAGGTCCTGCGAAGCCTGTCAGAAATTTTCTCCACGCTCGGGACGCCCTTCGCAATTCACGAAGCTAATCGCCTACACGTGGCCTCTTCAGCGCTGGGGCCTGGACATTGTCGGGCCCCTGCCCACGGCTCAGGGGAACCTCAAGTTCACCTTCGTCGCCGTTGAGTATTTCACCAAATGGATTGAGGCGAGGGCAGTATCCACTATAACATCGAAGACAGCCCAGAAATTCTACTGGCAAAATATTATTTGCCGCTTCGGAGTCCCGTCCGAACTCACAGTCGACAACGGCAAGCAATTCAACAGCCAAGACGTCAAGGATTTCTGCTTCTCCATCGGCACCAAGCTTGCCTTTGCCTCAGTGTACCACCCCCAATCCAACGGAGTCATGGAACGAGCCAACGGCAAAATTTTCATAGCCGTCAAGAAAATGCTCCTCGACGACAAAAAAGGCAAGTGGCCCGACCTGTTACCCGAAGTGGTCTGGGCGCTGAACACGACTGAGTGCAGGGCGACTGGGTTCACCCCTTTTTGCCTTCTATACGGATCGGAGGCTATGACTCCGCAAGAAATAAAACATGGGTCACCACGGACAGTCGCGTCGGCCGTCCCCGACGTAGACGAGCCTACTTCGAAGGACCTCATCGACGGAGACCGCGTCTTCGCCCTACAGGCTCTAAACAAATACCAAGCTCAGACAAAAGCATGGCGCGACCACATAGTCATCCCGAGGGAATTCAACGAAGGAGACCTCGTACTCGTCCGGACAGCTCGGACAGAGTCCCGGGGCAAGTTGGAGCCAAAATGGGAGGGCCTTTCATCAACAAGACGAAGGCGTCCCCCAGCGCATACAGGCTCACAACGCCATCCGGCGAAGACTTAGAACATTCTTGGAACATTGATAATCTTCGCAAATTTTTTGTTTAACTCCTCAGGGCCACTTCACCCTTGTAATCCGCAGAACAGTTTTAAGCCGACCCGCACTCTTTTCCTCCCGGGGGGTGAGGTTTTTAACGAGGCGGAGCCATGTAATATACACGCGAAAAATCCCCCGCAAAAACTACGTCGAAAAAGACCGCATCAACGGTCTTCGACATTCGACCGACACAAAAGTCACCGCGAGGGGCAGCGATGGCTACCCTCGCGTGCGACAGTTCGCGCAAAAGTCGCCTAAGGGTGCAGCCGGACCAGCACAAAGAAGTGTGTAAATTCCAAGTCTTCTCCAAAAGACTATCCGTGCAAAAGTCGCCTAAGGGTGCAGCCGGACCAGCACAAACAAGTGCGTAAATTCCAAGTCTTCTCCAAAAGACTATCCATGCAAAAGTCACCTAAGGGTGCAGCCGAACTAGCACAAACAAGTGCATAAATCGAAGTCTTCTCAAAAAGACAATCCGCGCAAAAGTCGCCTAAGGGTGCAACCGGACTAGCACAACAAGTGCGTAAATTCCAAGTCTTCTCCAAAAGACTGTCCGTGCAAAAGTCGCCTAAGGGTGCAACTGGACTAGCATAACGAGTGCAAAAAATCGAAGGCGCACTACATCAGTCCAAAAGTCTACAGGCGCAGCCGGACCGACACAATAAGCGTGCTAGACCAGGTGCGCAACGCCTTACGAACATAGCCAGCTGCGCGAAGGCAGTCAACCTTATCATACAAACCACAGTTACACGCGTACAGCGAGGGCATCACACCTTACATTGGTTCAACCTTCGGAATGATCCCCATCTCCCTATAGTTAAATAGCATTATCCTCAGCTCCTCGCCCTCAAAAAGCCTTCGCAACTCCCCCTCACCCATACTCGCCCCAACCAGCGAGGACAACAATTCCTGCCTACCAGCCCTGCCCACACGAAGCCGACCACCTTCAAACCCGCTCACTCTACGCTTCACCACCGCCCTTCGCCGCCTACGCCCAGCACTCGCACCAGGCAAAACTTCAGCATCCGTAACACGCGGAGAAGCCTCCACCTCAGCCACATCCAAGGCCGCAAAGTAATCTAAGCCTTCATCCGAAGACTCTTCCGTCCACAAAACCGAACTCCCAGAGTCGTCAAACTCAGAAAACTTAGACGTAGACCCATCCGATTCATTTCCAGCGACCACGGTCGAAGCCGCCACAAAATTAGCAGTAGCGGTTGCGTGCGCAGGCCCAAAATCCTGAACCTGCGTAGCAACCAATGTTCAGTAACACAGACAAAATTCCCTAACTACCCCATACACACTAAGCCACCTGCGAAGACCCAGCAGCCGCCATGGGATCTTCCGCTGCCGGCTCCGTTGCCGCCTTTGGGGGATCCTCCGCCTTCGGCCCAGTGGCTGCCGGCGAGCCTCCACCAGACACAGTAGACGCAGGGGCAGCGTGGGAACCTTCACCGGCTTCAGGGAGCGGCGCTGGGTCGACCTCAGCCTCGGCCATCATCGGGTTGGCCTCCGCTTTGGGCAGCGCGCTGTTCAGACGCCCGAAGTCCTCCACCTCCTCAGCACGCGCCATCTGCAGCGCAGCACACCGATTCATCACACCCGCGTACACCCACATTCCACAACACAAAACAAAACACAAACTTTACCTGATCCCTCGCCCGGTCAGCCCGTTCCCTAACCGCCTCCCGACCGTGGGGGCCCCACATCCGGTCAAAGAGGGCCCCCCGGCGTCCTTCACTACAGGGTCTTCGACCTTAAAAATCTCGCGCCCAAAATCTTCATCAGATCGGTCGAAGACTGAAAGTCGCCTAGAGGGGGGGTGAATAGGGCGAAACTGAAATTCTCAAAAATAATCACAACTACAAGCCGGGTTATCGTTAGAAATATAAAAGAGTCCGCGAGAGAGGGTGCAAAACAAATCGCAAGCGAATAATGAAGTGAGACACGCGGATTTGTTTTACCGAGGTTCGGTTCTCTCAAACCTACTCCCCGTTGAGGAGGCCACAAAGGCCGGGTCTCTTTCAACCCTTACCCTCTCTCAAACGGTCCCTCGGACAGAGTGAGCTTTCTCTTCTCAATCACTTGGAACACTAAGTTCCCACAAGGACCACCACAAGTTTGGTGTCTCTTGCCTCAATTACAAGTGAGTTTGATCGTAATGAAAGAATCAAGAAAGAAAGCAATCCAAGCGCAAGAGCTCGAAAGAACACAAGCAAATCTCTCTCACTAATCACTAGGGCGTTGTGTGGAGTTTGGAGAGGATTTGATCACTTGGGTGTGTCTAGAATTGAATGCTAGAGCTCTTGTAAGTGGTTGGAAGTGTGAAAACTTGGATACCATGAATGGTGGGTGGTTGGGGGTATTTATAGCCCCAACCACCAAACTAGCCGTTTGGTGAGGCTGTCTGTTCGATGGTGCACCGGACAGTTCGGTGCACACCGGACATGTCCGGTGCGACAGCCACGTCACCAAAAGCCGTTGGGTTCGACCGTTGGAGCTCTGTCTTCTGGGCCCGCCTGGATGTCCGGTGGCGCACCGGACATGCACTGTAGATTGTCCGGTGCGCCAGCATGGGCGTGCCTGACCTCTGTGCGCGCAGCACGCGCATTTAATGCGTCACAGGTAGCCGTTGGCGCCGAAATAGCCGTTGCCCCGCTGTTACACCGGACAGTCCGGTGTATACCGGACAGTCCGGTGAATTTTAGCGGAGCAGCTGAAGTGAATTCCCGAGGCTGACTAGTTCCGGAGGCCACCCTTCCTTGGAGCACCGGACATGTCCGGTGTACACCGGACAGTCCGGTGAATTATAGCGGAGTTGCCTCTGGAATTTCCCGAAGGTGACGAGGTTGGAGTTGGAGTCCTCTGGTGCACCGGACATGTCCGGTGGCACACCGGACAGTCCGGTGCGCCAGACCAGAGGTGCCTTCGGTTGACCCTTGCTCCTTTGTTTGAACCCAATACTTGGTCTTTTTATTGGCTAAGTGTGAACCTTTGGCACCTGTATAACTTATACACAAGAGCAAACTAGTTAGTCCAATATTTGTGTTGGGCAATTCAACCACCAAAATTAATTAGGGACTAGGTGTAAGCCTAATTCCCTTTCAAAGACCTCATAGTGACTGCACCCCTCGCGGGACAGCGCATTCATAGCCCCCTCGCAGGTGACGAGGGAGGCATACGACATGAAGCCCGCCACGATGGTCGGGAGCGCTTGCAACTCCTCTTGCAGCCACTCGAGGAACCGAAGGCCCACCTCTCGGTCGGGCACCTCGAAGTCAGCAGTCCGCCCACCCAGCTCGCGGTACGAGTCCACGAGCTGTTTGCGCGTCCGCTCAACCTCCACGCGAGTAGAAGCCTCGGCCCTCTCCACGCGGGCCTGCAGAGCGTTGAACCGCGCCTCCCATTCCTCGGCGCGCTGGCTGGCGAGACTCTCCTCCGCCCTCGCCAATTTGGCCTCCGCCTGCGCCGTCTGCGCCTTGGTGATGGCCTGATTGGCCTCCTTCCTTTCCTCCACCAGCTGGCGCCGGAGGTCCGTCCTCTCGCTCTCCAGGGCGGCCACCTTTTCCACCAGCCTGCGGTTCTTGCTCTCCGCAGCCGATCTTTCCCGGACGGCATCCGCGTGCTGCGCCCGAAGTCTCTCGACTTCGGCATCCACGCCCGCCGTAAGGGCGCCCGACGCCACGCGGTCGGCGAAATCGGCCGCCTAACAGACGCGCATCAGTCCACAATCACCATGAAAGCGGCCCACAACGAAGCCTACCTCAACTTACTTGATTCAGATGCAGCGACGCTTCCCGCAGCAGGCGGGACACAGTGCCCGCCTCGTCTTTGATGGCAGTGGCCGCCGACACCTCGCCACCAGTGCTAAAAGCGCCACCCTTCACCCCAAAAACCGTGGCAGACGCCGTGGTTGCCACCGCAGGCGAGACGGCAACAAGTTGCCCTTCGCCCGACCCTGCAACGTATCACCGGTCAAAAAAAACTTACCGACGAGATAGTCGTCCACGCTAATGTCTGTGCCGAAGTCGGCAAGACGCTTCCCCAGCGAAGGCAGCTCCTGGACCTTCACAGCTCCCTCTGGGGCAGACTTGGTCCCGCTAGCGCCGGCCGCCTTCGCGCTCTCCGGCAACTTGCCAGATCCAGGTGCTGCCGTCTTCGCAGCCAGCGAAGGCTGGCTACCACCAGGGACGGCAGCCTTCGCACCCCCCCGAGCCCTCTTCGGCCTGGCCTCAGGGAGCCTGACGACCGCCTGGCGCTTCGCAGCAGCATCCTGCCGATCCTTGTTCATCACTGCCGACACAACAGCAGCAATATTCCATCCGTAAGGGAAAATCTTCAATCCACGAGCTATACGAGACATAGACATGTCTTCGCCCTCTGCCCAGGGGATCAAAAGATTCTTTGGCCACCGACCCCCGGTAACCTCCAGCATTCGCGCCGAAGACTCCCGGAGCTCGTGCGAAGACATCCTCCCCCCGGGGGCCGCGCATGTCTCCATCAACTCCACAACAAAATTATCAGACACCCCCTTTTTTCCCATCACGGTACCTAATTTTCTCTTCTTAGTGGCTGGGGCGGCCTCCTGCGATGGCCCTTCCTCGGTACCACCCATCGGTTTCTTCTGGCGGCGGTCGGCGGCGTCTTCCCCAGGGTAACCGTCGTAGGGCAAGCGGTTCAACTCAAAGACCCGATTCAGCCTGTCATTGGCCCCACGGATATCCCAGCTCCGCAGACCCTCCGTCTTCGGCACGTACCGCCCCACGATCCTCGCCGCACCGTCTTCCACCTCACGCACGAATGCGGCGGGATCTCGGCCATGCAGATCCAGTGCGAAGGCAGGACTCCGCACCAACATCCCGCCACGAGAGGGCATCTGGCGAGGGCATACTTCGCCTAGCGCCCAGCCACGCGCCAAGGGCCATACCCCATACCCGAAAAATTCCTCAACAAGGTCGCGCCCGCTACTCATGCGGGCCGCACACCAAAGGGCCCCCTCGTTTTCATCCTCCTCCGCTACCTCAAACTGCGGGTACGCCGCGTAATAATGCGAACACATGACGACCACGGGAAGCCCTGGTTGGCCTTCGACTGTGCCTTCGGCAACGTAGAACAAAAATTCCCACCAGTTGCCCCACTTATTGCGGGCGCAGGGAACCAACTCCACGACTTCCATCGAAGTCTTGCCGGTCTTTGGCGTAAATGTGCAAGATCCAAATTGAGCAATCTTATTTTCGATTTTCCTTTTTTGCCAATGCAGACAATAGTGCTTCGCGAAGACTTCGACCGATGGCTGCCCGCCATATGAAGTTGTTGCCCAGACATACATTGCCAGGGCCACCACGGCATTCGGTGTCAACTGGTGGACCGGGACTTCGAATCTGCGCAGGACTTCTCCCACAAATCGATGCGCGGGCAGACGAAGGCCAGCGGCGAAAAAAGCCTCGAAGACGACCAACTCGCCTTCTGGCTCGGGGACCTCCTCTGCCCCCGGCACACGCTCCACTCCGCCGCCAAAATACCCAAGCTCTTGCATGTCATGCACGCGGACCGAGGACATCCGCAACGTGCCGAATTCCACTGTGTCGCCGGGACGCAACTCCTCCGCCGCCACATTGCTCATCGTCCCCTCGGACGATTCGCCGGCCGGCGGTGTATCAGAGCAGAAGAGGAAGAGGACGGCATGGCTATGTACCGTCGGCGGTGGTGGGCGGTCTGCTTCACATGGGCCAGATCAACGGCGAGCAGGAGCAAGGAGGGCAGACGAGCAAGCGGGCGATTTGAAAAGGAGGTTAGGGTTTTCGCGGCGCGCGGAGAGATAAAGTTCAAAAGGCGCCGCCCCCCGCCCCCTTTTATACACAGGGCGTGGTGCTTCGGGAAACCCGCAATCCAATAGTGCGGCGTCAATCAACGGTCATGTCAAAAACCCCCGCGGAACCACTTCGAGCGAGGGCAGCGTCTCCACCATCTACCGACGCCTTCGGCACAAGATGACTTGGTCGAACTGGTCCCTCGGAGTGCAAATGTTGGGGCGAAGGCGTAGACGCTACCCTCCGCTCGATGCCTTCGCCAGTCTCGCTGCACCAACGGAGACGACGACTGACGGACTACACCCTTCGTCCGACGCGCTGAAGGACGAAGACCCATGGCGAGGCCGCTCCGTCCCGCGCGGTCGCCCAACGCGAGAGCCCACGTACAATCCGGCCCGTCATAACAGGCCCCGCGCTGTTGTTGCGCATTACGGGCCTGAATTGTAAAGGTTTTTCTATTATTACAGTCTGTAACCCTGCTTTAATGGGAATATTCAGGGGAGAACCTAGGCTCCTGAGGGCACATGCGTCCTTAATCCTTGACGCTGGGCACTCAGGCACCTATAAATACCCCCGCACAGTGCCCTTGAGGGGCTAGATTGATAGAGCTATTGCCATATCAAGTTAAAACCCCGCTTACACCGCTCTCACTCCCCCGTTGGATCAACTTGCGCAGGAGAGCAAGTTCCAACAGCTCTATCAATTATCACTCAAATGGATGCTATCTCTAAGCATACTACATAATTTGATGCACTTGTATCACTTGGGGGTGTCGGAGATGTTGCTCTAGCTTGTATGACTTGTATCTTAGCTCTTAGAAGTCATACCAATGCGCTAGGGTTTTTAAAATCTATCCAAATGTTGAAATAGTCCAAAGTCTATTCCTTACTCATTATGCCCTTTTTTCTTCAAGTCTGAACTGTATTTTTACATTTGGTCTTCTAAATTCAATATGTTAATTCTGTAACCAATCATTTAGCAAATTAGTTAGTCCAATAGGTTGTTATGCTCATCAAACACCAAAACTAATATAGAAATGGCTTTAAGACCCATTTCCATTCACCAAGACTTGTGCGCCTATGGCTTCCTTTTGCAGTTTTGTTTTATGACTAATTTTGGAATCCTTGTCTACTGAGGGATCATCAACATCCTTAACTGGTGCAGATCATCGACATCCATATCTGGTCTAGATTTTTGGGATATATGGAACTGACTCGGTTTTGAATAGCCATAACCCAAACATAGTTTCGTCCTTTAAATATGTAGGGTGCTGCCATCGAAAACCAAAACACACTAGTGCAGATCATCGGTGTGCACTGGTGAATGGGAGAGTAGGTATATGAAACCTTCGTCCTCAGCGACCCTATAACAAAAGAAGGTAAAAAAGGTTCTAGGAAGTGCTCTGCGTGACTACTCAGTCGCTTCCTTGTTGTCTTCAACTTCGTCACCATGGCTTGTATGTCTACTCGTCGTGCGGGTGTTTCACGTCGTTGGAAAGAACGATTTCTCTACTCGATCATCTGCAAGGAACAGATGCACAACTATCTCTCTATCATCACGTCTCTCATATCATCACGTCTCTCAATTTCGTTGCCATGGCTTGTATGTCTACTCGTCATGCGAGTGTTTTGCTAGTGCAAGTTTTAATTTTAATTGGCATGATCTACAGGTTTAGATTTGTTCCTTTTCTATACATGTATGTCATCATGGTCATACTTATTTTGGATTAAATTAAAACAAATTATCCTATTTTTCAACAATTACATATTGAAAGGACCTTTAGTACACCACGGTCGAACAAAGCTTATTACATATTGTGTGTGTATACTGTTGGGGGAATGCATCTGCTGAAGGTCCTCAAAGCTAAGTAATGCTAACTATTTTACAATATGATTGCAAGAATAAGTAACCTATGTTTTGCCGAAGGATGTCAACATAGTTAAGAAGAGAGTTAGAGGAAGCTTCGGTTTGGGCACTCAGCCGAAGCACATCACCAAACCCAAAGCCACTAAGCCAGAGACGAAGGACAGAAGCATGTTCGCTAATGCTTCGGAAGAAATGATGACATTGTTCTCAATAGTTTTCGTACTTGATTGTAAGGATTTAAGGTTATAATTGTAATTTCATACAAATTTGTATACTTGGGTGACCCTATAAATAGGTGAACAGTGCCCATACACAGTGACAAGCTCACATACCACCGACTAGCTCCATGTCCGAAGGTCCATTATCTCATATCTTGTCATCCAGGTCTTCGAAGGTACATTGTACTCGTTTGTAATAAAAAGAGGATAATATGGAAGATACATGAGTAAATAATTTTCTTGAGAATGTTTATTTATTTCATTTCGATCAAAATTTATGTCTTAATAACCTTCTTCCTTCAATTTATCTTCAATCTTGAAGATAAAATAGGAGAAGGCTCCTTATTCTTAAATGTGTTGTCTTGTTCGGATGCCTTTCAGGAATCAGAATAAGTGACCAACATTGGTGACCACCTCCGGTGAATCCAAGACCTCGATGAAAAGCATGGCAAGTCATGGCACTTCGTCATCAAGCCTAAGGAAGCTTGTCCTTCCCACTACGGGAGAATCAAGCTTTGAACCAAGTAACAAAAAACCGAAGAAAGAAGCTCATAGAAGAGTGTGACATGTTAGGGTTCAAGGGCCCTACATCAGATCAAAATGGTCTCATGTCCCAATTACATTCTATCAAGAAGACCTTCAACTTAAGAATTACCCGCACAATGATGCCATGGTTATATCTTGTGCCATCGAAGGCTTTGTGGTACACAATGTTCTAGTAGACATAGGCAGTGCAAAAGACATTATCTTTGCAAAGGCTTTTAGACAGATGCAAGAACCAGAAAACAGAATGCAATATGCCATGCATCCATTGTGTGGCTTCGAAGGAAAGTAGATAGAAGCAATGTAAAAAGTAATAATGTCAGTAACCTTCGGTTATGTTTATAACATCAGAACCAAAGATATTGTGTTTGATATAGTTGAAAGTTCCCTTTGTGGGAAACACAGATCTAGATGTCGCCTAGAAAGGTATGAAACACAGTGAAATGAGTCGAGTCAAGTAAATCACAACGGATTTGAAGTCCATGTCTCACAATAGCCTTCACTTCATAAACAACTTATACCAAAGATAAGTAGTGAAGTGCTAGTAAAGCAAATAAGAAACAACACAAAGAGATAGAGACACAAATATTTTATCCTTTGGTTTAGCCAAGCCAGAAATGCTTGCGTAAATCCACGTTGGAGTTAGCCAACCTGACTTGGACCTATTTCAACTCCTTCCTCTGTTTGCTCAAATTCGTCACCAGGTGACACACTGTGTCTTCCACTATATGTTGATGAGGGTTACAATAGGGCCACGACTGTTTACAATATCTTGACAACACTCTAGTAGAATAACACTACTTGCTCAAGATGTTGCTCACTCACAGTAGCATCTCTCATCTCTTGCTTTGGCTTATAATTGTGCCAAACATCAAATCTACAGATAATAACACAAGAGAGGGATAGAGAATTGTTCCACGATGAGTCTACACTTGTATGCTGCTTAGATGTTCTCCTTCGAGTCGTGGAGGGGGTCCTTTTATAGCCCCCATGTCCCTTGCAACCGTTGGAAAAAAAATGGGGATGTTGATCTACGCAGAGGGGCATCGGACCGGTCCGGTGCACCACTGGACCAGGTCCATCCGCCCCCAACATGGGATCCTGATTGGTAGCTTCCAACTTCAGTGGTCACCGGACCAGGCCACATTAGCTAGTCGTTGGGCTGAGCCAGAGCGCCCACAAAGTAGCCAATGGCCGAGGTCTAGTGCGCTTCCGGACCATACAATGTTCACAATCCGGAGATTTTGAGCCCAAAATTCTGAGACCATACAGTTCATGTTGGGGGTCCGGTGCGCCACCAGACCAGTCCTATTGAAGGTCCGGTGTGCCTAGACAACACCTTCTAAGTCCCTTTTCCTCTATTCTTTCTCCAATTCACTTCAACTCTTTGGAGGGCTTTCTTGTGACAAACACACATAACTAGAGAGTAATCCAATATACTAAGTCTCAGGAACATACCTCTATCATATTCTCTTATCAAATTCTCGAAAATGGTACTTTCTCTACAAATCAAGTTAGAGAGCAAACCAAAGTACCAAATGTATAGTAAAAGTTGTATGCAACTTAATCAAACACTCAAACCTTGCATACTTAACATTCTTCATCAGTTTTCCCTTTTTGGCAAGTTTGAAGTTGGGGTTGGACTCCAAATCATCAAGTTGACATAACTTGATCTTGATTGTTATCCATGAGCTCAAACACACTGCAATGGTCACATAGAACATTTCCAAACACAAGAATGACCAAAACTAAAAAATATTAGAGTAAAATTAGCCCTTTTGGGTCACTTCCAGATCTAACTTTGATACTTTTCTTTCTTGTGACCATGTCAAACCGTTTGAGCTATGATCTTGAGCCCTATGACTTGAATCATAAACATTAGGAATTTTCTCATTGATTCCAAGTCATGTCATTATGTTATGATCCTCGATGCACCAAAACTCTTCTCAGCTTGCCAACCTTGACTTCTTGCAAGCCATCTTCTTCACTCCTGGCTTTTGGTACCTCGATCTTCTTGACCTTCTCTTATGCTCTCAGTTCCTTTAAGTTCTTCTTGCCTTCGTCCTCAATTTGATCAGCTATCTCCAAGTTAAGCACATCAAGTTCCACATAGTCATTATCCTTCAACTTTACTTGTGATGTCCACAATCCATAGTGAACTCATATTGTGTGGGTCATCACATTTATCTCCATGTGTGTCACACCCGGGCTTTAAGGAACAAAGCCGGGTGCATCTCATACATGCGCCAAAGAAGACAACATATATAATAACAGAGTGTATAGAGATAAATGTCATAAAACATCAGAGTATTTATTACATAGCGGAAGACTTATTACAAAATAAAATAATGAATATAAAAAGAACTAAGGATCGTCGGCGCAAATGTCAACTAAGAAACGCCACCTAGATCAGATCATACTCCTCGCCTTGTGGCTCCTCCTGAACCACCTGTTCTTCTCCTGTGGGGTGGTGTGAGACAGCAAGATTGAGCTCACATACGTTCATCGCTCAACAAGTTGTGGGGAATAATGTGGCATGAACTCACCAAAGGTGGGAGTTCATGAAGTGTAAGGCTGATCAATGAAATAAAGGCTGAAGCTGAGCGTTGCTTTTATAAGTTGGTCAAAATTTTATTAGCAGTTACTAAGTGTAAGTAAATACCAAACCATAGTAATAATAAGTAAAAGTAATAATAAAATAATCCCAAATGCAATGAGATGACAAATTAAGTTTAAGTTCCATAAATTAATCATGTGAGTGTCCGAGCCGCTCATGACCGTGAGCACAGCTAGTATACCAGTTTTACACTCTGCAGAGGTTGTGCATCTTTACCCACAAGTCGTGTTACCCATTTGCCACGGAGTTGATCAGACCCCATACACCTCTACCAAGGAAGCGAGGCAGGGTACCACTACGAGGCCTTTACAAAGTTCCACTAGCTTCAGACTACCCGCTACAGTTTATAGGAAGCTCCAGTGCAGGGTTCTTGCCTGACCGCCATCGCAGCAAAATCAACCAAGGACCTCCCTACACTGACCACTCCCCTACTGCCCTTGCCCCTTTCGGGTAAGGCAGCCGTTCACTAGCTTTCCTAGTTAATCAGCCAAGGGCGTCCCATTAAACCCTTGTGGTAGCACTGTTTTCCCGGGTGGTTCTCCATGTTCCCATTAACATAATGATCTTAACATGAATAGTAGAGAATAAAACGGATAATAAGAAGTATAACAATGAGTGATGAATATCTCTATACCCAATCCACATAAAGCAATAGCATGAACTACCCAAAACTTTAGTAGTAAAACCAGGGGTGGAACAAGGTATAAAGATAGTCAAAATCTAGGGTATCCTATTGGGTCCCATCAAAATTAACCTATGCAGATCATTATGAATAATAAGAACATGAATGGGTAAAAAGAAGTGATCAAGGGCACAACTTGCCTTCAATGAGCTCCTGCTCAGCTACTTCTACTTGTTGAACCTCAGATTCCACAGTGGCTTGCTCGTCTACTCGCATCAACACCATACATACATAGTATAGCATAAATTAACATCACATCAAACATGTAAATAAAATATACAGTAAAAATCTACACATTAAAATGAGATCATAGGAACTGGAATTATTAATTTTGGAGTTACAGATTTTTAGATATGAATTTCTAAAGCTTTTATGTACTTAATACAAGATTAAGTATTAGATAAATTTAAATGAGTCTTTCATGCCAAAACAGAGGCACTAATGGTTAGACAATAATATTATGAAAATTTAGAAACTGGAATGAACTAATTTGGAGTTCATATGCATTTTCTATGAATTATACAAATTCTAGGTATTGTTTTTATTTTAAAAACTCATTTTCTAATTCATTTCTCTGATTTAATAACCCTATGGACTGGGCCTCAATAACAGAGAATAGCAGGGGCTACGGTGCAAGAATTCTATAGACTCAGGGAGTTTCTGGCGTGGACGGCGGGTTGATATATATAAAAGACAGGGTCTCTTTTATAAAATGTACCCGCGAAGGGGTATCGCGGATCCAGGGCCGTTGGATTAGACAACAAGCGCCCAGATCAGATCTTACTTAAAATGAACCGGAATTCTTCAGGAGCCCTTGGATCTGTATCCAACGGTCCATAGCCTATCTGCGGGTTGGATGGCAGGGACTGCTCCATCCGTCGGTTCCCAGATCAACAGTTCTGATTCACTTTAACCACACGACGCCCCAGCTTCTAATCCCAAACGTCCAGCAAGGATCAAACGGCCCAGGCACCTTCTCCTACCTCTAGCTGCCCAGGCACAGACACCGCACCTCCCCAGTGTTCTCTCTCTCCCGTTGGTCCACCGGCGCTGGTCAAGGCCCGACAGGGGAATACCGCCCGATCTCCGACCCCAGAACTACCCCCAATCCCTGCTATCGTCGCCCGCTCCTGAGTACCAGAGGCAAACAGGGATAGCATGAAGGGACGATGGCTTACCGGAGACGGTGCGCTGCGCTGACCCCACCGCGACGATGACCTGCAGTCCGCGTGAGTCCCGACGAACGCGCCTCGGATACGCAGAGGGAAAACAACGGCAGTGCCCGACGTGGGAGATGGCCAGGCTAGGCGGCGGCGTTCTCACACCGACGAGGCATACGGTGACCTGCTAAATGCGTGGGGATTTAGCTTAACCGTTGAGGGCCAAAGAGCCCGAGCGGTGCGCGATTTATGCTCCACAGCCGAGCAGGACCAGGCGCACAGTTGCATCCGCGATTTCCATGGCGAAGACTTGGGAGCAGCGTTTGCAGCACGCGCGATTCATGCGCGGTTCGCCCGGGGCGGTTTGTGCGGAGAAGATACAGTGCCAGCTTGAGGGGCCCACCAGGTAGCGACCGGGGTAAGTCTTTGTTGCGCGTAGAGGGGAAAACGAGTCGGGAGCCCACCAATCAGTGAAAGCACGGAACCGGGCGCTCATGGTGGCGGCTAGGGTTTTGAGCAGCCAGGTAGGCGTGCAGGAGCACATGAGCTGGTGGCGTGAGTTGGGCCGCGGGGAGTGAAAAACGTAGTGGGCCAAGTGGGTTGGTTTAGGCCCAGGCGAGCACAACACCATTTTTCTTTTATATTTTCCATTTCCCCTCTCCTTTTCTTTTTAATTTCAATTTAAATTTCCCCATTTGAATTTATATGTGTGCAGTTCATGCTTAGATCAACTATACAATTCCAAATACCAGTATGAACCTAATTTAATTAACTCTTTATTTATTTTATCTTATATGTAAGTATTTTCTTCTCTTGTCTCAATTCTAGAATCCTTAGGATTTAAATTCTACTTTGGACTTTGGTATTTTTCTTTTCACATTATCCTTATATTGACACAAAATGCACACAAACAATGAAAATCCGAGCATGATGCATGATTTATTTGAGTGTTCTTCATTTGATTATTTATTTGTGAAAGTGAGGTGTTCACATGAAACGATAGATTTAGATGACACACTTGTATATAAAGGAACATAATTTCTCCTTTTAGATTTTCTTACAAAGTGGGTACTACAAATCCTACCCCCCTTAAAAATAATCTCGTCCTCGAGATTTAGGAAGGACTATGGAAAAGATGGGGAAAATCTATACGAAGCTCTTCTTCTCTTTCCCAAGTAGCTTCATCTTCTCCGTGGTGACTCCATTGTACCTTACACATCTTTATCACCTTATTTCTTGTAACTCGAGTGAGGGTGTCCAGAATCTTGATTGGGTACTCAGCATAAGTCAGATCATCTTGAACACTAAGGTCCTCCATTGGTAACTGCAACTTAGGTACCCTAAGGCACTTCTTTAGCTGAGATATATGGAACACATCATGTACATCTGACAGATGATCGGGTAACTCCAGTTGATATGCAACTTCTCCCACTCGCTTTAAGATCAAGAAAGGTCCAATGAAGCGAGGGGACAACTTTCCTTTAACTTTAAATCTCCTCATACCCCGGAGTGGTGACACCTTCAAATAGACATGATCACCCTCCTTAAACTCCAGTAGTCTCCTTCTGTTATCAGCATAGCTCTTTTGCCTTGATTGCGCAATTCTCAAATTTTCTCTTATCATTCGAACTTGTTCTTCCGCCTCTTGAATAAGCTCAGGCCCAAACAACTGTCTTTCTCCAGTCTGATCCCAATATAGGGGAGTCCTGCATTTTCTGCCATACAAAGCCTCGAATGGTGACATCTTCAAACTAGCCTGGTAGCTATTATTATAAGAAAACTCAGCATAGGGTAAGCTCTTCTCCCAACTGCCACCATGCTTGAGAGCACAAGCTCTTAACATATCTTCCAGCACTTGATTAGTCCTCTCTGTCTGTCCATCAGTCTGGGGATGGTAGGCTGAACTAAAATTCAACTTTGTATCCAAGCTCTCATGCAACTTCTTCCAAAATCGAGAAGTAAACTGCGATCCTCGATCTGACACGATCTTCTTAGGCACTCCATGTAGACAAACTATCCGAGTCATATACAATTCTGCTAGCTTGGCTCCCGTGTAATTAGTCCTCACAGGTATGAAATGAGCCACTTTCGTCAATCTGTCCACAATTACCCAAATAGAGTCATACCCAGCAGGGGTGCGGGGTAGTCCAACAATGAAATCCATACCAATTTCTTCCCATTTCCACTCGGGTATCTTCAATGGGTGCAATAGTCCAGCGGGTCTTTGATGTTCGGCCTTGACTCTTTGACACACATCACACTTAGCCACATGGGCAGCGACATCTCTTTTCAGTCCATACCACCAATACTTTTGCTTCAAATCTTGATACATCTTAGTGCTCCCAGGGTGGATGGAATAATCAGAATCATGAGCTTCTTTCAATATAGCCTCACGGAGGCTATCGATCTCTGGAACACATATCCGATCTTTGAACCATATAGTACCTTGCTCATCCTCCATGAATTCCGGAACTCTTCCTTCAGTAATAAGATCCTTGATCTCTTGAATCTTAGCATCACCAACCTGACCTTTACGAATCTCTTGCTCCAAGGTGGGTTCCAACTCGATGGTGACTTCTTCAGTATGAGTAACAATTCCCAAATTGAGTCTCTCAAAGTCTTTTGCTAATTCATCAGGTAGCTGGACAACAAAAGCGGAGTGAACATGTTCTTTCCGACTCAAGGCATCTGCAACCAAATTCGCCTTGCCCGGGTGATAGTGAATCTCCAAATCATAATCCTTAATGAGCTCCAACCAACGGCGTTGCCTAAGGTTGAGATCCTTCTGAGTGAATATGTACTTCAAACTCTTATGATCCGTGTACACTTGACACTTAGTTCCCATAATGTAGTGTCTCCAAATCTTCAGTGCATGCACAACTGTTGCCAGCTCTAAATCATGAGTGGGGTAGTTCAATTCATGCTTCCGCAACTGACGAGATGCATAGGCGATCACATGTCCTTCTTGCATGAGCACACATCCCAATCCTTGGCCACATGCATCACAATAGATATCAAATCCTTTCTGTAAGTCTGGCATTACCAACACTGGAGGTGACATCAATCTCTCCTTCAATTGATCAAAGCTCTCTTGACATTTCTCATCCCACTCGAATTCTCTTCCTTTCTCCAAAAGCGATGTCATAGGCTTGGCAATCTTAGAGAATCCCTCAATGAATCTCCGATAATACCCTGCAAGCCCCAAGAAACTCCGAACCTCAGTAACTGTAGTGGGCACTCTCCACTCCATTATCTCCTTCACTTTAGCAGGATCCACTGCTATTCCTCCATTAGAAATAATATGACCAAGGAATGGCACCTTGTCAATCCAAAACTCGCACTTACTGAACTTAGCGTAGAGTTGATTATCTCGTAGCTTCTGTAGCACCAACCTTAGATGTTGTTCATGATCACTTTCACTCCTAGAATAGATAAGAATATCGTCGATGAACACCACGACGAATCTGTCCAAATACTCCATAAACACCTTATTCATCAAATTCATGAAATAAGCTGGTGCATTGGTCAATCCAAATGACATAACAGTGAACTCATATAATCCATATCGAGTCGAGAAAGCCGTCTTAGGAATATCTGATGGTCTAATCCTCATTTGATGGTATCCCGATCGGAGATCAATCTTCGAGAACACCCTGGCTCCTCTCATCTGATCAAACAAATCCTCAATACAGGGTAATGGATACTTGTTCTTCACAGCGACATCATTAAGGGTCATATAATCCACGCACATCCCTTGCAATCCATCTTTCTTCTGTATAAACAGAACTGGTGCTCCCCAAGGTGAGGAACTCGGACGAATGTACCCAGCCTCTTGCAACTCAGTTAATTGCTTCTTAAGTTCCTTCAACTCCTCTACGGACATCCTATATGGCCGTTTAGAAATAGGAGCGGTTCTAGGTAAGAGATCAATAACAAACTCAACTTCTCTATCAGGTGGCATCCCTGGTAACTCCTCTGGAAAGACATCCGGAAAATCTCTAACCACCCGGATGTTGTCACTAACAAACTCCTCAGGCATAAAGAACATTGCACGCATGGATGAGGAGGTTACTGCAATATTAACTTCAAATCTTTCTCCTTTAGAACTGGTGAGTTCTATTGTTCCCTTAGCACAGTGTATATACTGCCTTTGCCTTTCTTAACCATGACATACCAAGGATCACATCTATACTGCTTGACTCTAATATTATAACAGTAGCTCCAAATTCTCTACCCATAATGGTCAATGTCAATCTATGTGTCATTTGATTCGCCTCAACAGGCCCTTTAGGTGTAATTACTCTCATGGGTTTTCTCATATTGTCCAACACATATGCACAAACCAAAATCTCAGCATGACGCATAATTTTATTAGCAACACATGGGGTCAAATAGACCTTTTTATTCCTCCTAAAATAGTATCATACCGAATACTAAACAAAGGAACATGTAGATCTTACAAATAGTAGTAATTTATATATATGTTTATGTAGCTTGGTGGAGCTGGTGGTGGTGGAGATGGTGGTTGTTGTCGTTGTCTCTCCAACCGTGATTGCCTTATTTCTTGATGTATCTCCAGACGGGCCTGACGTATTTCCTCGCGTTCTTGTCTTATCTGGTTTTGCATTTCGGTCACCATGTCTGTCAATTGTTGTATTACCAGCCTTTGGGTTGCAATCACTTGATCGATTTCAACAGGTGGAGGATTTGGAGGATTCATTTCTGTTTGCTGTTGCGTGATAATCTTTCCTTTCCTGGTATTGACCATCTGAGTTAGATACATATGGTAAGGGAGAGCAGTAGACAAGGCAGTGATTACGACTCATGTTACTTTGGGGGATTTATTAGCTAAGCAGATTAATATTTTACCCACCATAGCTAATTTATTACCTTATGCTGGCACATGCTAAGATGTCCATATATAATATTTCAATCAATCAAAGAAGCAAATCAGACATTTTCCATCAGAACAATCAAACAACATTTTTAAATATAGAAAATAGTTTTGATTTGGTCTTAGGCCTCCTATCTCTTAAAATGTCATAGGGGTAGGGATTCCAAGGTGTGAAATCCATCTTGTCTCAGAGTAGAAAAGGTAAGAATGATCAGAGTAGAACAGTAGAAGGTGAGACAGGATCAAGATAAGTGTAGAAAGAATCAAAGTAAGGTAAGTATAGAATGAATCAGAATGAGGTAAGTAGGTAAGGATTGTGTCCATTTCTATCTAAGTTCCGTCCTACAGTCGACATTCCTCTGATACCACTTATGTCACACCCGGGCTTTAAGGAACAAAGCCGGGTGCATCTCATACATGCGCCAAAGAAGACAACATATATAATAACAGAGTGTATAGAGATAAATGTCATAAAACATCAGAGTATTTATTACATAGCGGAAGACTTATTACAAAATAAAATAATGAATATAAAATGAACTAAGGATCGTCGGCGCAAATGTCAACTGAGAAACGCCACCTAGATCAGATCATACTCCTCGCCTTGTGGCTCCTCCTGAACCACCTGTTCTTCTCCTGTGGGGGGGTGTGAGACAGCAAGAGTGAGCTCACATACGTTCATCGCTCAACAAGTTGTGGGGAATAATGTGGCATGAACTCACCAAAGGTGGGAGTTCATGAAGTGTAAGGCTGATCAATGAAATAAAGGCTGAAGCTGAGCGTTGCTTTTATAAGTTGGTCAAAATTTTATTAGCAGTTACTAAGTGTAAGTAAATACCAAACCATAGTAATAATAAGTAAAAGTAATAATAAAATAATCCCAAATGCAATGAGATGACAAATTAAGTTTAAGTTCCATAAATTAATCATGTGAGTGTCCGAGCCGCTCATGACCGTGAGCACGGCTAGTATACCAGTTTTACACTCTGCAGAGGTTGCACATCTTTACCCACAAGTCGTGTTACCCATTTGCCACGGAGTTGATCAGACCCCATACACCTCTACCAAGGAAGCGAGGTAGGGTACCACTACGAGGCCTTTACAAAGTTCCACTAGCTTCAGACTACCCGCTACAGTTTATAGGAAGCTCCAGTGCAGGGTTCTTGCCTGACTGCCATCCCAGCAAAATCAACCAAGGACCTCCCTACACTGACCACTCCCCTAGTGCCCTTGCCCCTTTCGGGTAAGGTAGCCGTCCACTAGCTTTCCTAGTTAATCAGCCAAGGGCGTCCCATTAAACCCTTGTGGTAGCACTGTTTTCCCGGGTGGTTCTCCATGTTCCCATTAACATAATGATCTTAACATGAACAGTAGAGAATAAAACAGATAATAAGAAGTATAACAATGAGTGATGAATATCTCTATACCCAATCCACATAAAGCAATAGCATGAACTACCCAAAACTTTAGTAGTAAAACCAGGGGTGGAACAAGGTATAAAGATAGTCAAAATCTAGGGTATCCTATTGGGTCCCATCAAAATTAACCTATGCAGATCATTATGAATAATAAGAACATGAATGGGTAAAAAGAAGTGATCAAGGGCACAACTTGCCTTCAATGAGCTCCTGCTCAGCTACTTCTACTTGTTGAACCTCAGATTCCACAGTGGCTTGCTCGTCTACTCGCATCAACACCATACATACATAGTATAGCATAAATTAACATCACATCAAACATGTAAATAAAATATACAGTAAAAATTTACACATTAAAATGAGATCATAGGAACTAGAATTATTAATTTTGGAGTTACAGATTTTTAGATATGAATTTCTGAAGCTTTTATGTACTTAATACAAGATTAAGTATTAGATAAATTTAAATGAGTCTTTCATGCCAAAACAGAGGCACTAATGGTTAGACAATAATATTATGAAAATTTAGAAACTGGAATGTACTAATTTGGAGTTCATATGCATTTTCTATGAATTATACAAATTCTAGGTATTGTTTTTATTTTAAAAACTCATTTTCTAATTCATTTCTCTGATTTAATAACCCTATGGACTGGTCCTCAATAATAGAGAATAGCAGGGGCTACGGTGCAAGAATTCTACAGACTCAGGGAGTTTCTGGCGTGGACGGCGGGTTGATATATATAAAAGACAGGGTCTCTTTTATAAAATGTACCCGCGAAGGGGTATCGCGGATCCAGGGCCGTTGGATTAGACAACAAGCGCCCAGATCAGATCTTACTTAAAATGAACCGGAATTCTTCAGGAGCCCTTGGATCTGTATCCAACGGTCCATAGCCTATCTGCGGGTTGGATGGCAGGGACTGGTCCATCCGTCGGTTCCCAGATCAACGTTTTGATTCACTTTAACCACACGACACACCAGCTTCTAATCCCAAACGTCCAGCAAGGATCAAACGGCCCAGGCACCTTCTCCTACCTCTAGCTGCCCAGGCACAGACACCGCGCCTCCCTAGTGTTCTCTCTCTCCTGTTGGTCCACCGGCGCTGGTCAAGGCCCGACAGGGGAATACCGCCCGATCTCCGACCCCAGAACTACCCCCAATCCCTGCTATCGTCGCCCGCTCCTGAGTACCAGAGGCAAACAGGGATAGCATGAAGGGACGATGGCTTACCGGAGACGGTGCGCTGCGCTGACCCCGCCGCGACGATGACCTGCAGCCCGCGTGAGTCCCGACGAACGCGCCTCGGATACGCAGAGGGAAAACAACGGCAGTGCCCGACGTGGGAGATGGCCAGGCTAGGCGGCGGCGTTCTCACACCGACGAGGCATACGGTGACCTGCTAAACGCGTGGGGATTTAGCTTAACCGTTGAGGGCCAAAGAGCCCGAGCGGTGCGCGATTTATGCTCCACAGCCGAGCAGGACCAGGCGCACAGTTGCAACCATCCGCGATTTCCATGGCGAAGACTTGGGAGCAGCGTTTGCAGCACGCGCGATTCATGCGCGGTTCGCCCGGGGCGGTTTGAGCGGAGAAGATACAGTGCCAGCTCGAGGGGCCCACCAGGTAGCGACCGGGGTAAGTCTTTGTTGCGCGAAGAGGGGAAAACGAGCCGGGAGCCCACCGATCAGTGAAAGCACGGAACCGGGCGCTCATGGTGGCGGCTAGGGTTTTGAGCAGCCAGGTAGGCGCGCAGGAGCACATGAGCTGGTGGCGTGAGTTGGGCCGCGCGGAGTGAAAAACGTAGTGGGCCAAATGGGTTGGTTTAGGCCCAGGCGAGCACAACACCATTTTTCTTTTATATTTTCCATTTCCCCTCTCCTTTTCTTTTAAATTTCAATTTAAATTTCCCCATTTGAATTTATATGTGTGCAGTTCATGCTTAGATCAACTATACAATTCCAAATACCAGTATGAACCTAATTTAATTAACTCTTTATTTATTTTATCTTATATGTAAGTATTTTCTTCTCTTGTCTCAATTCTAGAATCCTTAGGATTTAAATTCTACTTTGGACTTTGGTATTTTTCTTTTCACATTATCCTTATATTGACACAAAATGCACACAAACAATGAAAATCTGAGCATGATGCATGATTTATTTGAGTGTTCTTCATTTGATTATTTATTTGTGAAAGTGAGGTGTTCACATGAAACGATAGATTTAGATGACACACTTGTATATAAAGGAACATAATTTCTCCTTTTAGATTTTCTTACAAAGTGGGTACTACAATGTGTTCAACCTTTTGGTCTTTTAACTTAGCACCTGTTCAACACTTAACAACCTGGTTAGATCTTTAATTGTGTTGTCATCCAAAACACCAAAACCCACAAGGGAGCTTTCAATCTCCCCCCTTTCGGTGATTGATGGCAACACAATTAAAGCTTACAAAAGGTAAACATTAGAGCATAATTTTGAATCCTAAGCTATAGAATGCTCCCCCAAATATGTGCTTTCATAGAAACATAAATTTTGTCCTCAAATGCCAAATTGCACATACTTAGGCTAAAGTGCCAAGCAATTCTACATCTTAGCATCTGTGGGGTGCATAGTGTCAAATATCGACCCGTGATGCTCATGACACACAAATGCACATAGTCAAAGCTTTACATAAATATCACAATATTTACATCAAAACTTTGCAATAACTACACCACATGAATAATATAATCTATCACATGAATATCTACCAACAAGATAAGCAATAAGCACCATATAGATATCACTTCAACACATAGATACCAATTATCACCAAATTAACCAATCAAATCAAGACAATGCTACATAACGCTGATTAAAGCATCACATGTTATCAGCATTATCAACATAAAGCATGCATTCCCTAAAAGATATAAAGGCACTTAAGGAAACCCTCTCCCTTTGAGAACAAAGGGAGCTTATCCTCACTACAAGGACAAGCTTTGAGCTCTTTATGTACCAAAACACTTCTCCCCCTCATGACAAGCTTCCCTTTTGGGCAAGGTAAGATTGAACAATAACTTCTCCCCCTTTGACATCAAACACCAAAACTTCATACATCACAATAAAACAACATGAGAATGATGTCAAGGGACAGTAGGGCATGAAGGAGGGAAATGCACACAAAATTTAACTTACTCTCCCTTACACCTTAAGGTAAGCAAATCATACTCTAGAGGTGTTCTAGGTACAAGGATAAATGCTACGAGTGATTTGCCTCCCTTTGTACCTTTTCGTTGATTCTAGATGAAGACTCTTGTTAATGACACCAATGGAGTGTCTTCTCATAGGAGATTCCCTATGTGAATGATCATCTATCTCAATCTTAACTTGTAACTTAACAAATGGGCTAAAAGCAAGTTATAGCATTAAGGCACAAGGGAATATTCCAAAAGCTAGTGATCACCTTAACCTACCAATTGAATCAAATGCTAATTGATAATAAATAAGCATATGGTAAAAAACTAGTTGCAAACACCTTACACTCTAGCGATTCATACAATACCAACTAAACACACCAAATGACTGAAGCATGAATCTAGCATCAATATCAATTGCATTGTAGCATGAATCAAAGGAATTGCAAAGCACCATAGTAGAAACTTCCTATCATGTTAGTGCATCTAAACTAGAGGAATGATGACAAGATAACAACATGAATCACACTAGGGGAATCATCAAAGTTTGGATTAGAATACACTAATATAGTAATTATGAGTATGGAAGAATTACAACACATGACATGGGCAGCTTATCAGGACAAATCAAGATATACATAATATAGCTCAAGACACCAAATCAGAGTACCAGTAATATACCAATTAAAAGTACTCACTAAGATATCAATTTTGTAAACAATGAAGATGCCATGTCTGAATTACGTCCTTGAAGCTTGCTCGACCATTTTTCCATCATGAGACTACATGAGATCACTCAAAGAAATTGTTAGTTTCAAATGACACAAGGTATATGTGCCCCCCCTAAAGTTGTGCATCAAGTACTCGAATGACTTGCCATATGCACATTCTAGCATTTAAGAAAGCTAGAGGGATACCACACATATCTTAGTCAAGGCATACAAATATCAATTGTCCGAATTAAGTCTATGCCTACTTAAAAACATGCCTTTATGAGATAGATCACATAACATCAAATATAGGCATGCTATACACACAAGATGATCTTTACAAAAAAAATCCAAATGAAGTAAACTAGATCATCAAGCATCAATCAAACTTCTCAACTCTAGTGCATATGAATACCAATTGAAAGGATTGACAACAACTTAAAACAAAGCATTTTTAAGCAGTATAAATACCAATTGAAAGGTAAAAGCACACCACATGCACAAGAGAAATTTATCCTAAGTGTTGGTATTTCTTCATCAACCTATGCCTTTTTACCTGAATATAATATAATCCAATCTTAAGACAATTCTTATTTTGCTTGGGCATGCCACTCCTCCTTCAATCTTTACTTGACATAGCTCAAAGAGTGCATTAGTAACACTAGCAAGAGGTTTTCTTGTTCTAGCAATCATAGGTTACTAAAACAAAGAACTGTCACAAATATGGACTAAACTATAAATCTCATGCTTGTAGACAGTGAATGCCAATTGGTGCATACTCATACCAAATGCAAATTGCGCCAAATGTAAGAAAGCATGATTAATACAAAACGAACTCCAGGTTTAGCCACATAAAACAACATATCATAAGATATGCAGGTAAAAAAGATAGATCAATATAGAATCTACTAATCACAGTCCCATAACTAGATAAGCATGATAAGCACCAATTGAAGACTATTTAATGATTAAACTAATTTAAACAAACAGATTGCCAGAATAAACTAGATAGAGCATATGCAATCTCATATATAGAAGGAGCACTCTAAGGACAGACAAAGCAAGGTATACATATACCCAAATGCATCAAAAAAATTCATATGTGACTACTCAAGGCACAAGGAATATGCTAATTGAAATTAATACACTTAAAGTTACAGAGTTATCGTCATTTGGAGATTTCCACATTGTAGGTTCTTTTCTTTATTCTCCATTAATGTCCTCTATCCCTACAACTCAACTTGATATGAACATGGAGTTTCTAGATATAACAATAATCTTTGGGTCAATGCATAAACAATGAACTTGACAGCTTAACTTTAGAATTCGAATTAAGCATCTTAAACATTCCCAAAATCTCGAGTTCATCCCTGGGTACCTGCAAGGTCTTGTGTGCATGTTTAGGTACCCATCTTGAGATGGGTCCATCGAGATCAACTAACAGTGCCTTAGGTACCCAAATAGCATTTGTGCTAGGTCTAGGTAAACTAATCATGTAATATTTGGGTCTCCTAAGCGAATAATAATGCTAGGTCTTGCATGACCTGCTTGCTCTCTTCCTTGGTGATGGTCATCCTTGAAGATGTATGTTGCTAATTCTTCATGTGAGGACATGAAGTGATAATGTGATCTTCATTGCTACATCAAAAACATCTTCTCACTCCATCCTCATTGTCCATGTGTGGACATGAGGCAATAAAGTGACCCTTGTTGCATTTGATGGAGCCTAGCGCATGCTATGGTTTCTCCCTTCTTAAGCATCTTCACCATGCGTCCATGGATATCTTGAGGAGGTTGAGCATGACGTCTTCTCCTGGGTTGTTTTGATTTCTTATTAAGCCTCTTGATTCTATCTTTATTTATGAGCATCTTTTCTTTTGAGCCTGCAACTTATTGCTCAATTGGAAATTGTCTTGTTTTAGAGCAATAGGGGTTAGCACATGGTAATATATTTTCTAACTGAGCACATGTGTGTTGATGAGGTTCACAAGAATTTAAACTAGCAAGAATAACCTCATGAGTAGTTTCTAACATGATATGATCATCAAGCAATTTTTATGAGAATAAAACAACATATCATATTTTTCACATAGAGCTAGCTTTTCAAGTTTTAGATTTTCTATTTGATCCTTGAGCATAGCATTATGAAGTTTAACTTGCTTAATTAAAATTGATTCATACCGTTGGACCAAATCACCATGAGAGCACTTTAGCTCCTCATGTTCATTTGTCATCTTGTCAAGGTGCTCTTCGGTCATGATGAGATCCTCCTCCAGCTTGAGAAGCATCTTGCCTTGTTCGCCATTTCATCTCAACAATTTCATCAATATCACCTTGTCTTTATTGTAGACATGGGTGTAGAGTTGGCAGATCTCCTCTTCTTCCACATCCTCGATCTCGTTTTCCCTGTCACCATTGTTAGTTGAAGCATGCAAAGTGGTATAGGAAAACATACATTTGGATAGGTGTATTCCTCGTTTAGTCTCCATCGCTCTTTTTCTTCTTCCTTCAAAATGTTAGTACTACAAATACTAGAGGAAGGAGAAACATCACATATGGACTAAAAATATTTCGCCTTAATTTTAGTCCATAAATCATGTGCATCAATAAACATATCACTATCACTAGTCATGACATCATAATATGCATCTCTAGTAAGAGTATCAACTAAGATGTTGCAAGCATAATGAATTAAGGTCAAACATCTTAATTCCTTCTTTGATGGTCTTCTACTAATTTTCGAAGGCAAAATACTCCTATAAAAAATCTGCTCTAAATCAGGATCAACACTCCTAAATGCATTAAGAATAGAAGCAGACCAAGAAGCATAATTAGAGCCATCGCTAAGTAGAAGTTCTAGGGTTACTCTTGTGACGACATCGTCATCTTCAGACGGCTAAGCCCACACTAAAGAGCCTTGTTCTGATACCAATTGAAAGTCCCATTTGCGTGAAACACAGATCTAGATATCGCCTAGAAGGGGGTGAATTGGTGAAAAATAATTTACATAAAGAATTTAGAACTTCTTACTCTACTCGAGGTATGAAACGTAGCGGAATGAGTCAAGATGAGCAGATCGCAATAGAATTGAAGTCCCTATGTCACAATAGTCTGCACTTCATAAACAACTATACCAAAGATAATTAGTGAAGTGAAAGTAGTAAAGCAAATAAGAAACAACACAAAGAGACAGAGACATACAGATTTTATCCCATGGTTCGACCAAGCCTAAAATGCTTGCCTACATCTACGGTGGAGTTAGCCAACCTGGCTTGGTGTCACACCCGAATTTAAGGACAAATATAGATACATCTCAAATGTGTGCCAGGATCAAGTCTCACACATATGATGACTCTGGGTACAAAAATCAATGTCACATCTTTATTACTTAATACAATCTATCTACAAAATAACTAAATAAAATACACCATATGATGACGACGATCCTCCGCAACCACAGTTGACTAGGAGCGACAACCTAGACCTCTTTGAATTCATTATAGCAATCTTCATGCTCCTCTGGCAGTATCTATTCTTGACCTGATGTGATTATAGCAAGGGTGAGCTCCCATACGGTCATCGCTCAGCAAGTGTGGGAAAAAGTGTGTACAAGCTCACTTATGGTTAGGGCTCATGTAGTGTAAGGCTTACCGAGGAAAATGGCTAAGGTTGAGCATAACTTTTAATTAAGTTGGTCAACATTTTATTAGGAATTACTAAGTATAGGTAAATACCAACCTAATTAAATAATAGATCATAATAAAGAATAACTCCCACAATGCAATGCATGACAGGTTAAATTTAACCATAATTTACTCATGTGAGTGTCCTATCCGCTCTTGACCGTGAATCCCTCGTCCGGAAATCTATCACAGACAGATCGACCTGAGGACCTCCCTATACTCTGCAGCGATTCACTCCTCACTTGCCTCTTTCGGGTAAGGTAATCTCTCGCTACCTTTCCTAATTAATTGACCAAGGACGTCCCATTAAACCCTTGTGGTAGCACTGTTTTCTCGGGTGGTTCTCCATGTTCCAATTAACAAAGTGATCTTTATCATGAACAATAATTAAACCAACAATAATGATAAAAGCATGATCATACATCATGTGTAGCATTAATCCTAAAAACCAGGTCGAGCAATAGCAAGACTACACAATAGTTCATTTGCATGCAAGGTGTAGGGTAAACAAAACTAGGTAACCTATTAGATCCCATCAATTTAACCTAACAGTGCTAGCATGGTGAGAATGAGAGTAAATATTATTAGGTCAAATAATGTAATAAGGACACAATTTTCCTTTTTAGTACAACTCTAGGTACTTCTCCAAGTTAGGCTTTAGGTTCCACGTGACCTCACTTCTACTCGCAGCAAAATATACATATAGACAGATAATAAATAAAAATAGCATTACACCAAAGAAGAAAATGAACCACACATTAGGCTACACGTTGCTATGAAATCGTAGGTTCGAAAATAACTAAAATCAGAGTTATGGTTGAAAAGATATGGTTTTCTGAAGTTTTTGGTGATTAAATAGTAAAATTATATTCTTTGTTAATTAACATAAATCATGTGGAAAAATATATTCTAAGGAAATAACTAATTCAACTTTAATATAAGTGATAACTTGACTATCAATCATATTTTAGGCATCTTATAATTATAGACAGATTAACTTTGATTAGATATGTTAATCTACTAGCATAGGTTAAACAAATATCTAGTTTTGAAAGCATGTTACCTGACAAAATAATGTTACAAAAGTGTAGGCAATATTATTACGAAGCTATCGCAACTTAAATGGACTAAATCAGAGTTAAAATGGGGAAGATATGTAATAAATAAGATTTACGATCAATTTTATACTAATTCACTAGCTCCATGGATTAATTTGTAAATTCCAGGGGCCTATACATAATTATTTAATACAGCAGTGGATGGCGGGTTTATTGCTTAAAACTAGAGGCGCTCTTTTGCTGCAAATCAGCGTGGCTGAAGAGGTATGCTTTGATCTACACCATCGGAAAAAAACTAGTGGCACAGATTAGACCGACCCACTTAATGAACCAGCACGTGCCCAGGATTCTAAATGACGGAGATCGATTCATAACCATCCAATCATAGATCAATGACTCACGCCACTTGGCCAAAACGTTATCTAAGATTTGATCTCAACCATATGTGGTGCCTGTTTGTTTCAGCTTCTGGCGGCTTCTGGCCACCAAAAGCTGCTGCGGACTGCCAAACGCTCAGCTTTTCAGCCAGCTTCTATAAAATTCGTTAGGGCAAAAACCATTCAAAATCAATATAAACACATAATCGGTTGAGTCGTTGTAATAGTAGGAATTCGTCACTTTCTAGATCCTGAGCCCTATAAACAATTTTATCTTCCTCCACACGTAATCGTAATGATACTCAGATTTTCCTCACAGCCAGATTCTCCCCACAGCCAGATTTTCAGAAAATCTGGTCAGAAAAAAGCTGAACCAAACAGGCCCGTGATCGGATCGACGACCAGCGCTCTCTCCTCCGTTGGCCACAACCGCGGCAGCGCAATGCCATACCGCGGGGGCACTCCTCGCCGGCGCACGCCAACTCGGCGCCTGGAGCCTGACTCTCATAGACGATCGGTGCTATACGCTATATAGGACCAGGTGAATGACAAGGAAGGTACCTTACAACGCATTAGCAGCGAAGCCCCAACTCTGGTGAGCAATTCGCCTTGGCCCAAGGCTCCTCGATGCATAGCTAATCTTCTGGCATGCTCCCTGCGCCTGGCCAAGCCTTCGAGGACCCTCCCTGAGGGAACAACGTGGCCAGGGACACAGGTCGTCGATGGCGGGGGTCAGTCGTGCTTCTCGGTGAGTAATCCCAGTCGATTGAGCCTCCCTACCCGCACGTCAGAGCTGCTCCTGCGCATGGCACACCCCGGCAAGGCTTCCAGACGTCACCCTGGTTCTCAAACGACGTTGTAGGCGAGGGCTATGTCGACAACTCCCTTCCTCCACTTCGTGCTCTCGGTGGCTCGTACCTCTCTGTGTGTGTGCGGCGTTGATGCAGTTGGTCTTGTTAGATTCTACAGTGCCTAGGATCAATTCCTAAGTCTTTAGGTAGAAGGTAAAACCTCGATAACGAGTAGATCTGTTCTACTTAGAGGAACAAGGAAATATATCTTTGTTGTTGTTGTTGGAGAGTTGTTGTTGTTGCCATCTTCATACCGTTGCCCTGTAGAGAAGCAACAAGCATCAAAACCGATCCGCTGTAGGGTGTAGCATTTCCAGGCACTCCGACGCTTAGTCAATTGGTGCCTCTAGTGACTAGGTTTTAGGGCGAGGTACTAGCGTTAGTCTTTCCTGCGACCCCTTAGTAATATATTTATAGCGTCATTTGCCTCGAGGCTCCAACAGATGTTAGTGTGGGCCCTCCCGATCAAGGGCCCGATTAAAGAGATGATTACTTAGGTTAAGCCCAATCCGGTCTCTATGTGGCGGAACCGCTCGAATTATTCTAGCTTAAGTGTTCAAGTCGCACCCTTAAGAGCAGCAACACACTTAAACAGGAATAACCCGTCAGTCCCTCGGATCTAGTCCGATAAAGCCACTTACCAGGATCGAATACCACTAGCTCATACGAAGGTGAGGCACAGAGAAATACCATAAAGCATAATACCACAAATTTAATAAGTATCAATAGTGATTACATTATCGGAGTTTCAAAAATAAAAACCATAAATTTTAATGCAGCGGAAATAACTAACGGAGAAAACCGAGTAACATGGCGAAGCCTGGCCACACTACTCCTCCTGGTCCTCTCCTGCGGAAGCAATAACCCACTCGACCATTTATCCCGGTGGCAGGGATGGAGGCCAAGTCACACCATCAACCAAATCAAGGAGGTACCTGCAAAAATTATGCCATAAGCAAGGCTGAGTATACTAATACTCAGCTAGACTTACCCGGTGTGAGGAGTCTACTCCTCTACCTCTAGACATGCAGCTGTTTGGCTGAGGGGTTTGGTTCGCCAAAAGCACTAGCTAAGTCTAAAATCAAGTTTTAGCTTTTCAAGTTTTAGTATGATCCTTTTAAAACTAGATGTGTACCTAGCTAATGATACATGGTATCAAACATTTTTACCAATCAGCATCTTTTGTCAGTCACCTCATTTCCACTTATTACTCAATGCAGTACAATGGATCAAGCAGTCTCATTAGCTGCGAGAAGCAGACGATTCGAATCGAGTTTTTAAACCTTGCAAGGTAAACCTAAACACACGACGTGGCGAGGCACTCCGTCCCCACACATGTCAACCGTCCCCATCGATTCCCTGGCAACAGAAAGGGGCTCACCGCCTTAGCGTATAATGCCTCACTGACCCCGACTGCCGTCATGCAGTGACCGCACATGTACCCACCATAACCGGAATGGGACCACGTCTCAGGTCGCGTGAGGAGGGCAATCTGCGGGCAGGTTCACTCAGGTACTAGGCTTACCGATTTACCATATTTCTCGGCATGTGTTTAGTATATTTAAACGCTTGACACAGGTATCCGCACGTTAATCCTTATTCTGATTTCTGTCTCGTAGACAACGCATCCCCATGGATCCGTGTCCACAATCCATCATCATTCTAAAAAAATGGATACAATCAATTACTGATCTCGCGCGAGTGCTAGAAAAATCACTCGACTTCTACCGAGATCCCTAATTAGCAAAGCAGCTACTCGACCTATCATACTAGTATCCATCTCAAAAGGAATCCTGAGTTCATGCAACTAAGGTTCCAGTCTACTCCTACACTTAAGTGCATAGTACAAGCCTAAAAACATTAAGTGTAGTAAAATAACATATATAAACGGTTATGCATAAAATCGGGGCTTGTCTTTAATTTAACACTTAGATAGTGTTTGTTGGGCGACACTCGCTTGGCGAGCATCCACTGGTTAAGTCCATTCTTTAGGTCGCCCACCAACTGCATCTTGTCGTTGGCACCACATCACTTGCACGATCATCATCTCTCAGTCCTAAATGAGATGTAAGATGCATATGTATGAATATAATGAAAGTAGCACAAAAGTAGCACAAAAGTAGCACAAGATATACAAAGACATAGTGGCGAACTAAACATTAAATTGGAAGACACCGTAGACAACCACATGTTAGCTTTAGTTATCTACACGGCATCGGCGTTCAACATTAACACCACTGGAAGGACGACGATTACTACCTATAATTAACCAATACAACACGATATCACACGTACAAGCATTTATTTAATTGATACGGCTTTTCATTAGTTCTTCTATTTATCACACAAAAACATCCCAAGCACCAGTTCAACAGAGGAGGAATTCCTATCCACAACCAACTACTCAAGCAAGCACAATAATTATGGAACGCATGTTAACCTAAGTTTAGACATTACAAGTCTATATATGTTAAGTGCTAACTAAGTATTTTTAGCTAAAAGGGTGAACTCAACCATCAAATGGACACTTGCAGATTTTTGGACAGCAATACAACAGTTACTTGTTTTAATCATAACTTTTCAAATATTAATCCAAAAATAGCAAACTAGAACTTTCTGGAAAGCATAAAATGTACTCTACAACTTTGGTATTGTAATCACAACATGATTCAACACTTAGCAAGGTTAAAACGTGCTAATACAACAGCTCTGTCCAGATTTGGACAGATTCAGACTTGAAACTTCAAAAATTTATAACTAACGATTTAGGCAGCCAAACAAAGTGATCCTAGACTTTCTAGAAATATAATAAAATTGTCTACATATAATTTATAAACATCTCAAGGTGATTGAATATTTAACTAAGGATAAAAGACACTAGAAGGCTTTGCTGTCCAGAACTGGACAGATTCAGTCTCCACATTTTAAACATCCATAACTTAATCTTCAGACCACCAAAAAGAGTGATCCAAGACTTTTTGGAAATCTTGGCCAAAGCACTATATAAATTATATAATCACCAAGAATTCATTCAATGTTTAACTAAATCAAACAACACAGTTTTTGAATTCTGTTCTGACGGTGGACAGAACACAACAACCAGTTTGTAAAATTCATAACTCCTAAACTGTCAGGCCAATGGTTATGAAATTTTAATACACGCAAGATAGCAAAAACATCTACAACTTTCTTATAATGACAATGAACTGATTGCAAAATTAAATTGAGCAAACAATACAGTTTCTGAAATCTATACAGAATTTGGACAGATTCAGTTACTGAATTTGTAAAATGCATAACTCCTAAATTGTCTGACCTATGGCTGTTAAATTTTAACACCAGCAAGATAATAAAGTAATCTACCACTTTTCTATAGCACATATATACAGAAAACACAATTTAGTTCATCAAACATACAGTACGGGGAAATCAGTGCGTGCAGTCTAAAACAACAATTAATAAATTTCAGCTCCTATACAATTCAAGAATTGCCACGTTCTAGATACTTGAATTATTCTAACACTTTGACATTTGTTAGAGTTAAAATAACCAAGTGAGAACTAACAAGTAGACTTACTAATTTTTATCTGTGTCATTTCGAGCACTAAAAGTACCATACTCAATTAACAACGCATTCTCTATGACAATCAATATCGAAACGCTTTTCACCCAATAGTTTGCATTTTAACTTAGACATCACATGAGCTCTACTACTTTTCATCCGCGACCATAAACATACGCATTTAGACTATAACAAACAAATCACCGTGACTACGAGCTTACCCAAACCCATCTATTAATTCGGCTAACTAGCGCAACAACATAGGCCGCTATACATCCTACACGTCGGCTTGCCTCTTATTATCGCAATCCGAGACAACACATATATAACAAACACTTAACGAAATCGACTCCTATTTAACATGAGTTGTCTAATCACAGTAGAAGACTTAGCGAACCATTTTAGACATCGTAACTCAAAAACATGGGTTGGAGCCAATTAATCAGTGTTTCTTAACCATTTCTCAACTTAAGCTAGACAACACACAAGTCACCTAAAATAGCACATTTTTTGGGGTCTAACATAGAGGTATTAACACATGGTGTAAAACTCCATAAGACTTACATTTGCTACTGAAGGACCTAACGCACTTATGTGCATATCTTATCGGATTGTTCTTCAGTTTTAACAAGGACCAACTTATAAACGCTACTCGCCTCCAATAATTATTGGGCTGCGATAATGCTCATATAAGACCTCTAATCAATCAACAAGATATTTATTTTACCCAATGGCAATGGAATGCAATATTTGACAAAGTAAGGCATCGATCCGCCATACAACAGAAAGCATGACGACACTGACAAATGCTATCAACTAATCGTTTTTAAAAAAATATTAAACATACTTCTTGCTTTGCCACTACACCACCCTTTAGTCACAAGACCATCATGCACATCCTTTATTCGATTATACAACAATGACCTAAGTGTCGTGTTCACAATACATACATCTTTCCTCGTCGCGAGTATAACCATAATGCGGCATATACCCTCACACCTCAATCAAATATCTTACGCCACCACTACCATAATACACCATGGCACACACACACATATATGTGCACTAATTCAATCCTCACACCCCTTGTATTTCCAGACTTACTCATCACATAAAACAAGCACGACACATTTGTTTACCAAAACATGAATGCGACCTTGCCACTGCATATAACCAAAACATTTTATACCCATATATATTCAAACACCAATATACACCACATCGACCAAAACGTAATTAGACAAACTATAAATCGCACACATCAAACAACCTCTTGTTCTCCAATCGCAAATGCGATCCTACCAACGTGTATAGCCGAAACATATTACACACATCCACATATATACATACACTGCCCAACATCAACCAAAGCATATGTATTATAAACTATAAATCAATCAACCTGAACGAGTCGTGACTAGACGCATGGGCTGTCCACATGGCTCGGCATTTCGTCGAACGAGCAAGGCGCGAAGCGCAGAGTCGACCACTAGCTGCGATTAGACACACGCAACAGTTCAATATTTTTACCGAGCACAAAAAAATATAATAGCAGCAAGGGCAGCGGGGGTTTTCTCACCATGGGTTTCGACGACGTCGCGGATGGTGCTACGCAGCGAGCACGAGAGCGACGACATGCGATGAGGGGAGTGGAGAACGAACGGGAGGGCAGCTGCAATGCGCGGCTTGCTGCGCATTTTGACGAACAGACGATGGGCATCACGGAGAACAGCGAGGAGGGGTTCAACTCGGCCACCACATCAGCGGCCATGGGTGAGCAGAGGCGAGGTACGGACTTAGGGCTGCTGCTCCCACCATGGCCAGGCAAGGGAAGGGTAAGAAACGAGGTGGGAGACAGAGCATGTGTCCAGGGAGCGAGCAACGAGCCGAGGCCATGTGGTGCGCTAGGGCTCGACGACCATGGCTGAGGGGGTGCTGCTGCGCAGTAGAGAGAAGAGCTGGGCGCAGGGAGGAAGGGGCCGAGCTGCTCGCCTGAGGGGGTGAGCGAAAGGGGGAAGAAGGGCGCCCTGCTGCTGCTGCGCAAGGGAGATGGATCAGGGGCGTCGAGCAGCTAGAGGAGGGATAGCTCGTGGCCATGGGGGGAGAAGAAAGGGCACCGTCGAGGGAGCTTCAACAGTGGAGCGCTTGGCCCTGGCCGAGCTTCATGCGTGCTGGGAGAAGGGCGCCTGCTCTCCCTGCTGGGGGAAAAGGTTCGCAGGGGCGCGTGCCAGGAGGAGGAGGACAGGGAGGGCGCTCGGCTGCTGGGCTGCCATGGAAGGGAGGGAGTCCCCTGCGCACTGCCGTGAGCAGGGAGGAAGAAGGAGAGCCGCGTGGAGAAGAGAGAAGGGAAGTGGCTGCTAAAAATTTTGAGGGGTGGGAGTGCAAAATAGCCAAGTGCAAGGGAGAGGGATCCGTATTTATAGAGGAGCCCTAGGGTTAGGGTTTTTTTAGTGGACTGGGCTGGGCTGGCCCAAAACACTCAAACGGGCTGCGCTAATTTATTTTCCGGAATAAAAATGCTCCTACGGATTTTGTCCGTACGCAAAAGAGAGTGAACTCGAGTTCGGACGAACAGACGATTGCGTGATTAACCAGGCTGAGAGTTTGATTTTACTTTGCTCGGCAATTAATTCCCTACGCATGATTCGAAAATAAGTCGTCTTGAGATATGACTGGCTTTCGGATTTATGATTGAAAGAGATAAATTGCGACATCTAAAAATCACCGCCAATGTTGATTTTTTTTGAAATCGGATCGGACATAGAGGTATTAAGCCGAGTCGAGTAAGAATTTATTATAGGACGACATACTGAGTATTCCGTTTGCGAGTACGGATCTGGATAAAATAGTCAGACATAGATCAAGTTCGAGGGATTAGACTCGGGCTCAGATCAAATAACAGCCGTCGAGAGTTTGATTAAATGAGCTTCAGATGAGATTTATAATTCGAGAACGATTTTCAAGTTTGCATTCGTTCCGAGAATTAAAAGTTTTAATAGGCTCCAAATTCGGCCTTTCTGTGAGACTGAATAACTCCAAATTCGGTGAAATTTGGATGAATAATCTGGATAATCAGAGACAGGCACGATCGAGAATTAGAAACTTTCACTGAGCATTTGAGATTAGGATAAATCTCCCGACATAACATGAAACTGACACCCAGGGAGTCACAGCCTTCCCCCCTTAAAAGAATCTTGTCCCGAGATTCGAATGAGGATCTTTAAGGGTGAAGAAGCATGTAACTCCCAGGATGGAGATAGATGCAAATTTAGGAGATGAAATCTGACAAGATATTGAATATAGATTTGGGTAGAATATCGCGTCATGTTGAGACAAAATGCAGCGATCACTTTGAGAGAATGTTCATAAAAGATAGCACATCAGTATAGTTTCGTAATGGATCACGACTATTAACCGCGATACCAGCGCGTGCAGAGCAGCTCAACCATGTGTGCACCATAGTAGGCTCTCGGTTTCGTCGCAGCACCATCAGTCGTTAGTCATGACAGCATTACCAAATGCAACCAATGAGAAATCCACATGGCATAAATAGATGGAGCCCATGAGAGTATGGCTCAGAAAATAAGAATGTGATCGGAGTTGAAGCAGAGATTACTGGCAAAAGAGCATCACATGAGAACTTTCTTCAACTCAGAGAATTATTTTATGATTAATACGAAGATTATCAGGTCAGATATTTATACGAGAGTGGATTTGAGGGGAACCAACCATGAGATCAAGATTGGCAACTTGCTGAGACATGAGAGAACTAAAGTCAACAACATAATCCATTGAACCAAATGGATACAATGCTTAGAGATAGAATCGATAAAATGGCATCATGATTCTTGGAGGAAGAGCATGAGATCGACCAGAATTGAGAGATTTAGGCAAGATCAACATCCGATACATGAGAATGGGTTATAGCCGATAACCAGATAATGGGGCAAAATCGATGAAGGATCCAGAGATATGGATGATAAAGCCACAACATGATTCACAAGGAAAATGATTACCAGATTCGGTCAAAGGAGAGGTAGGAAAACTGGATCTGCTAGGATGTGCAGCAGAAATGCTACGAAGATTCGGGACTAGATCTATGGAAAGAAACATGACCTTGATCATGGTTTGCACAACTAGATACCAAACGATGTGTTTTTTGACACAATAAGTGCACAAGGAGACTTGGGTTGGTCTAGCGGTCAAGCTATGGGGTTGTATAAGATGTGCAGGTGTATCACCAATAGTGCAACACACAAGGGCTAGAAAACACCAACACAAGCATGTGACTTGATTTTTTTGAGGTTTCACTTGCTAAACTCAAGGTTGTTTGGATGGGGGTCTATTCCCGAGCAGAACAGACAACATTTTGTATAAAAAGGGTTGAACAATTACAATGCCACCTAGATAGCAAGACAAGCGAAACACATAGCACGACCTAACAAGACTTACCAATCTGACACGAGATAAGGCATTTCTAACATAGCAGTACATCACATTATTCACAAGTTCTTATTATTGGAATAAAGGTGAGAGAAGCATGTTGATGCGCAAGAGACAATTATAATGCGACAATCATGATGCATGCTGATTCTAGTCGTCTTCTGAGACCTAACTAATTTTTCGGGTGCTTCTACAACATCCTTATTAATAGTAGTAGTAGCCCTCATGGCCTATATAAATAGCCACCTAGCTACCCATCTATTTCCTAAGGCTTCACGTCCAAGGTCTATCCTTATCGTCCTGATATCTATCCAACTTTGGTTTCTAAGCAAGTTTTACTTTAGAAGAGGTTGGTAATCATGACTTATTGACTTCTCTGTAATGGTATTTGCTCCGATACCAGCTGTGGCGGAACCACTCGAACTATTCCAGCTTAAGTGCCCAAGTCGCACCCTTAAGAGCAGCAACACACTTAAACAGGAATAACCCGTCAGTCCCTCGGATCTAGTCCGATAAAGCCACTTACCAGGATCGAATACCACTAGCTCACACGAAGGTGAGACACAGAGAAATACCATAAAGCATAAAACCACAAATTTAATAAGTATCAATAGTGATTACATTATCGGAGTTTCAGAAATAATAACCATAAATTTTAATGCAGCGGAAATAACTAACGGAGAAAACCGAGTAACATGGCGAAGCCTGGCAACACTACTCCTCCTGGTCCTCTCCTGCGGAAGCAATAACCCACTCGACCATCTATCCCGGTGGCAGGGATGGAGGCCAAGTCACACCATCAACCAAAACAAGGAGGTACCTGCAAAAATTATGCCACAAGCAAGGCTGAGTATACTAATACTCAGCTAGACTTACCCGGTGTGAGGAGTCTACTCCTCTACCTCTAGACATGCAGCTGTTTGGCTGAGGGGTTTGGTTTGCCAAAAGCACTAGCTGAGTCTAAAATCAAGTTTTAGCTTTTCAAGTTTTAGTATGATCCTTTTAAAACTAGATGTGTACCTAGCTAATCATACATGGTATCAAACATTTTTACCAATCAACATCTTTTGCCAGTCACCTCATTTCCACTTATTACTCAATGCAGTACAATGGATCAAGCAGTCTCATTAGCTACGAGAAGTAGACGATTTGAATCGAGTTTTTAAACTATGCAAGGTAAACCTAAACACACAACGTGGCGAGGCACTCTGTCCCCACACATGTCAACCGTCCCCTCGATTCCCTGGCAACAGAAAGGGGCTCACCGCCTTGGCGTACAATGCCTCATTGACCCAGACTGCCATCGTGCAGTGACCGCACTTGTACCCACCATAACCGGAATGGGAGACCACGTCTCAGGTCGCGTGAGGAGGGCAATCTGCGGGCAGGTTCACTCAAGTACTAGGCTTACCAATTTACCATATTTCTTGGCATGTGTTTAGTACGTTCAAACGCTTAACACAGGTATCCGCACGTTAATCCTTATTCCGATTTCTGTCTCGTAGACAACACATCCCCATGGATCCGTGTCCACAGACCATCATCATTCTGAAAAAATGGATACAATCAATTCCTGACCTCGTGTGAGTGCTAGAAAAATCACTCGACTTCTACCGAGATCCCTAATTAGTAAAGCAGCTACTCGACCTAGCATACTAGTATTCATCTCAAAAGGAATCCTGAGTTCATGCAACTAAGGTTCCAGTCAACTCCTACACTTAAGTGCACAGTACGAGCCTACAAACATTAAGTGTAGTAAAATAGCATATATAAACGGTTATGAATAAAACCGGGGCTTGCCTTTAATTTAACACTTAGATAGTGTTTGTTGGGCGGCACTCGCTTGGCGAGCATCCACTGGTTAAGTCCATTCTTCAGGTCGCCCACCAACTGCATCTTGTGGTTGGCACCACATCACTTGCACGATCATCATCTTCTGGTCCTAAATGAGATGCAAGATGCATATGTATGAATATAATGAAAGTAGCACAAAAGTAGCACAAGATATACAAAGACATAGTGGCGAACTAAACATTAAATCGGAAGACACCGTAGACAACCACATGTTAGCTTTAGTTATCTACACGGCATCGGCGTTGTAACACCCGGTTTTAAAGAACAAAGCCGGGTGCATCTCATACATGCGCCAAGAAGACAACATATATAATAACAGAGTGTATAGAGATAAATGTCATTAACATCAGAGTATTTATTACATAGCGGAAGACTTATTACAAAATAAAATAATAAAGATAAAACGAACTAAGGATCGTCGGCGCAAATGTCGACTGGGAAACGCCACCTAGATCAGATCGAACTCCTCAGTGTTAGGCAGCTCCTCCTGAACCACCTGATCATCTCCTGTGGGGGGGGGTGTGAGACAGCAAGGGTGAGCTCACACATGATCATAGCTCAACAAGTTGTGGGGAACCAGTGGACATAAACTCACAAAGGTGTGAGTTCATGTGATATGTAAGGCTTAATCAAAGACAGGGGTTAAAGCTGAGCATTGCTTTTAAATAGTTGGTCAAAATTTTATTAGCAATTACTAAGTGTAAGTAAATACCAAACCATAAGTAAAGTAATAGAACAAAATTAATAACAAACCCATGCAATGCAAATGACAAAATTGAATTTAAGTTCCATAATTAAACATCAGAGAGTCCTGAGCTGCTCGTGACCGTGAGCTCGGCTAGTATACCAGTTTTACACTCTGCAGAGGTTGTACCCTTTACCCACAAGTCATGTTACCCATCTGCCAAGGGGTCATGAATCCCATATACCTCTACCTAGGAAGCACGGCAGGGCAACACTACGAGGCCTTTACAAAGTTCCACTAGCTTCCGAAAACCCGCTACAGTTTATGGGAAGATCCAGTAAAGGGTTCCTGGCTGATAGCCATCGCAGCAAAATCAACCAGGGACCTCCCCGCACTGACCTCTCCCCTACTGCCCTTGCCCCTTTCGGGTAAGGTAGTCTTCCACTAGCTTTCCTAATTAGTCAGCCAAGGGCGTCCCATTCCACCCTTGTGGTGGCACGTGGTTCTCAAGTTAAGCTCTATGTTCCAATTAACATTAATGATAACAACATGAACATAAACAGAATAACAACAAGAATTGGAACATAGAGGTAATAAATGATTATCCCAAAACCATATAAAGCAATAGCAAACTACCCAAGTGATTCAGGGGTAAACAAGGTAATGAGATAAACAATCTAGGGAGTCCTATTGGGTCCCATCAAAATTAACCTATGCATGGATAAGTGATATTAAAGAGCATTATTGGGTAAAAAGTGGTCAAGGGCACAACTTGCCTGCAATGAGCTCCTGCTCAGCTACTTCAACCTGCTGCTCACCAGTATCCTCAGCAACGGGCTCTTCTACTCGCCACAATACAAACAAGCACAGTGCATATAGAGTAATTAACATTACACCAAACATATAAACAAAATGCACAGAGATATTCTACATATTAAAATAAAATCCTAGGAACAGAAATCATAATTTTCTGAGTTATAGATTTTAAGTTATGCATTTTCAAAGGTTTTATGTGCTTTAAATAGGGTTAAGTGATAAATAAATTTCCTTACTGTTTTTATGCCAAAACAGAGTCATTAAGTGCTAGATAATAAAATTACAAAATTTTAGGAACTGGAATGGCTGAATTTGGAGTTAGTATGAATTTTCTATGAATTATTGAAGATTTAGCACTTATTTTTGTATTAAAAATACATTTTCTAATTCATTTACTCATTTTAAAACAGCAGTGGACTGGGCCTCAAATCCAGAGAAACCCAGGGGGCTCTGCGCAAGATTTCCGAGACACAGCGCACAGTAACATATGGACGGCGGGTTGATTCCCCGGTTTTCCAGGGTTTCTTTAACAAAATCGCCACAGCGAAAGGGTATCGGGCCGTTCTGGCCGTTGGATCACACACGGACGGCTCGGATTAGACTTAGTATAACCCGAACCGGTATGCGCCCAGAGCCGTTCGATCGGCGATCAACGGCCCAAATTTAATGAAACCGAGATCAACTCGCAACCATCCGATTGAATCCTACGGTTCAGATCTAAAGCGCGAAGGGGTATTTCCCTGTTTTAATCACAGTCGTTGAGGGTGAAATCGACGATCCGCTGCCCACCCTTTGACCGAGAGCCCGAGCTCGCCGGACCACGGTGGCGATGCCCGCACCCGCGGTGGTGGCCGGCCGGCGAGCAACCAAAATGGCACCAGACCAGCCCCCCCCACACAACGAACTAGCCTAAAACGAAGGTAACATCACAGGGAATACTATGAACGAGGTCTCACCTCCTATCGGCGCGTCGGTGTCGCTGGCCACGACGAGACGCGGCTACACGGCGGAAGAGCAGCGACGGCGAGGAATTGCCCCGGCCCCGCGGCCTCTCCTTTTCGATTGCGGCCACGGACAGCAATACCAAGTGCAGACGACCCTCCCCGGCCCTTCACCGAGGTCAGATAGCCCACGACGACGGAATTCGCTGGCGGCGGCCAAAATCTCTCTCTCGCCTCCCCCTTTCTCTGTGCGATTCACGGCGGCGCAAGCGGATGAGGAGGAACGGAAGGAGCAGAGGAGTTCGCCTACTTATCCTCTGTGGACTCGGCTCGGCTGGAAGGAGGTCGCCCGCGATTCACGGCAACGGCGGCGAGTATCTCGCGCGGTTTGTTAAGGCGAAGAAGAACGGACTGACACGGGGGTCGGGTTGTCAGCGACGGGCGCGCGTGCGAAGTAAAGGAGGGCGCGTGCAGTGTGCGACCGACGAGTGGGTCCCGGGAGTCAGAGAGCGGGCGCGAGATATGGCTGAATACGCAGGGGTCGCTGACCAGTGGGACCACGGCGCAGTGAGACAAGGCGGGCGTGCGGCTGAAGAGTGAAAGTGGGCCGACGCGGTGGCTTCTCCAAATGGGCCGAAAACGGTAAGCCGGCCCAGTAAGTTCCTCTTTCCCTTTTCTTTTTATATTTCCTGTTTTTCTTTTTCATTTCTCTTTTCAAATTCAAACTTCAATCCAAATTCAAACTTTGTGGCACTTTATATACTGGATAATTATTTATTTTGATCATATCAACTGTGATGAAGTGATTTTAATGATAATTTTATTTGTATTGAATAATATTCCTTTCTCTTCTCTATTCTCAAAAAATTTCTTTTAGGTTTTAAATTCCCTTTTTTTTGTCTTAATATTTTCCCTTGTCACAAAATGCACACAAAAATAAAATATTCAGGATGATGCAACAATTTAGTAGCATATCTTTTTATTAATTGTTCTTGGACATGGTGTTCTCATGTGATGATGCATAAAATTCAAACTCACATAAAGAGAGAAATGTTTCTCTATTGGTGTTTTATCTAGCAATTACAAAGTGGGTGTTACAAATCCTACCCCCCTTAAAAAGAATCTCGTCCTCGAGATTTAAGAAGAACTAGAGAAAAGGTGGGGAAAATCTATGCGAAGCTCTTCTTCTCTTTCCCATGTTGCTTCATCTTCACTGTGGTGACTCCATTGAACTTTACACATCTTTATCACCTTATTTCTTGTAACTCGGGTCAATGTATCCAAAATCTTGATAGGGTACTCCGTGTAAGTCAAATCACCTTGAACACTGAGCTCTTCCATGGGTAACTGTTCCTCGGGGACACGGAGACATTTCTTCAGTTGAGATACATGGAACACGTTATGCACATCCGATAGACTAGCAGGTAACTCGAGTTGGTATGCCATCTCTCCAACTCTTCTAAAGATCAAGAATGGTCCAATATAGCGAGGGGACAATTTGCCCTTAACTTTAAATCTCCTCATTCCACGCAGTGGTGACACTTTGAGATACACATAATCTCCTTCTTCAAATTCCAGTGGTCTCCTTCTATTATCAGCATAACTCTTTTGCCTGGTTTGAGCCACCCTCAAATTCTCTCGAATTATACGAACTTGTTCTTCTGCTTCTTGAATCAGTTCAGGCCCAAAGAACTGCCTTTCTCCAGTCTGATCCCAATATAGAGGAGTCCTGCACTTTCTCCCATACAAAGCTTCAAAAGGTGACATCTTCAGACTGGCCTGATAACTATTATTATATGAGAATTCAGCATAAGGTAGACTCTTATCCCAACTTCCTCCATGCTGAAGGGCACAAGCTCTCAACATATCTTCCAATACTTGATTTGTTCTTTCAGTCTGTCCATCCGTCTGAGGGTGATAGGCTGTGCTGAAATTCAACTTCGTACTCATGTTCTCATGAAAGCTTCTCCAAAATCTTGAGGTAAACTGCGAACCTCGATCAGACACGATCTTCTTTGGTACTCCATGCAAACACACAATCCGAGCCATATATAACTCTGCTAACTGAGAACCTTTATAAGTAGTCTTGACAGGAATAAAGTGAGCCACTTTAGTCAATCTATCCACAATCACCCATATAGCATCATATCCTTTCTGGGTGCGAGGCAATCCAGTAATGAAATCCATACCAATCTCTTCCCATTTCCATTCGGGTATCTTCAGTGGATGCAATAGTCCAGCTGGCCTCTGATGTTCAGCCTTAACTCTTTGACATACATCGCACATAGCAACATGTGCAGCTACATCTCTTTTCAATCCATACCACCAATATTTCCGTTTCAAATCCTGATACATCTTGGTACTACCAGGATGAATAGAATAATCCGAGTCATGGGCCTCCTTCAATATAGTCTCTCGAAGGCTTTTAATATCAGGAACACACATCCTGTCCTTGAACCATACAGTGCCCTGCTCATCTTCCGTGAACTCCGGAACTCGACCTTCAGTAATCAGATCCTTAATCTCTTTTATCTTATCATCACCAATTTGTCCCTTGCGGATCTCTTGCTCTAAAGTAGGTTCCATATCAATAGTAACTCCCTCAGTATGAGCAACTATCCCCAGGTTAAGTCTCCTGAAGTCCTCAACAATCTCATCGGGTAGCTGGGCAACAACAGCTGAATGAACATGCTCCTTGCGACTCAAGGCATCTGCGACCAAATTTGCCTTGCCCGGGTGATAGTGAATCTCCAAATCGTAATCCTTAATAAGCTCCAACCAACGGCGTTGCCTAAGGTTGAGATCCTTCTGAGTGAATATATACTTCAAACTCTTATGATCCGTGTACACTTGGCACTTGGTCCCCATGATATAATGTCTCCAAATCTTAAGTGCATGCACAACGGCAGCCAATTCCAAGTCATGAGTGGGGTAGTTCAATTCATGTCTCCGCAACTGACGAGAAGCATAAGCAATCACATGTCCTTCTTGCATGAGCACACATCCTAAGCCTTGGCCACATGCATCACAATAGATATCAAATCCTTTTTGTAAGTCTGGCATAACCAAAACTGGTGGCGACATCAACTTCTTCTTCAATAGATCAAAGCTGTCTTGACACTTCTCATCCCACTTGAATTCTCTTCCTTTCTCCAAAAGTGAAGTCATAGGCTTAGCAATCTTAGAGAATCCTTCAATAAATCTCCGATAATATCCAGCAAGTCCTAAGAAACTTCGAATCTCAGTAACTGTAGTGGGGACTCTCCATTCCATTATCTCCTTAACCTTAGCAGGATCCACTGCTATTCCTCCATTAGAAATAATATGACCAAGAAATGGCACTTCGCCAATCCAAAACTCGCACTTGCTGAACTTAGCATAGAGTTGATTATCTCGTAGCTTCTGTAGCACCATCCTCAGATGTTCCTCGTGATCACTTTCACTCTGAGAATAAATAAGAATATCGTCGATGAATACCACGACGAATCTGTCCAAATACTCCATAAACACCTTGTTCATTAAGTTCATAAAATAGGCTGGTGCGTTAGTCAATCCAAACGACATAACTGTGAACTCATATAATCCATATCTAGTCGAGAAAGCCGTCTTGGGAATATCCGATGGTCTAATCCTCATCTGATGGTATCCTGATCGGAGATCAATCTTCGAAAATACTCTAGCACCTCTCATTTGATCAAACAAATCCTCAATACGGGGCAACGGATACTTGTTCTTCACTGTAACATCGTTAAGAGATCTATAATCCACACACATCCGTTGCGATCCATCCTTCTTCTGTACAAACAAGACCGGTGCTCCCCAAGGTGAGGAACTCGGACGAATGTACCCAGCCTCTTGTAACTCAGTTAACTGCTTCTTAAGTTCCTTCAACTCCTCTACGGACATTCTATATGGCCGTTTAGAAATAGGGGCGGTTCCAGGTAAGAGGTCAATAACAAACTCAACTTCTCTATCAGGTGGCATTCCTGGTAACTCTTCGGGAAAGACGTCCGGAAAATCTCTAACCACCCGGATATTGTCACCAACAAACTCCTTCGGCATAAAGAACATTGCACGCATAGATGAGGAGGTTACTGCAATGTTAACTTGAAACCTTTCTCCTTTAGTAGTAGTGAGTTCTACGGTACCTCTACCACATGCTATAACGGCCTTTGCCTTTCTTAGTCATGACATACCAAGAATCAAATCTATACTGCTTGACTCCAATATTATAGCAGTAGCTCCAAATTCTCTACCCATAATGGTTAATGTCAATCTACGTGTCATTTGATTCGCCTCAACAGGCCCTTTAGGTGTAATTACTATCAGGGGTGTTCTCATATTTAGTAGTGGTATTTCATTTGTGTTGGCGTATCTAGCAGACATGAATGAATGTGTAGCACCAGAATCAAATAATATGGTTGCAGGAATGGCATTAACATAAAACATACCAATTACGAGGTCCCCTCCGTCCGGAGTAGCATCAACGCTGACTTGATTAACCTTGGCAATAGAATATCCCTTGCCAGTTCCTGGAGTTTGCTGCCTGTTCTGAACTGGAGTAGTAGCAATCCTTTGTGGGCAGACATTTGCATAATGACCAATCTTCCCACACTTGTAACATTGAGTGCCCGGACTCTGTCCTGAAAACTTTGTCGGGGTGCCAGTAGGGGTAGCCTGTCGAGGAGGTGGAGTCCTCAGTGGTGATTGCGGAACTGGGCGTGGTCCTCCGGGTCGAGTCGGTGTACCCTGCGGTGAACTGTAGCGAGGACGAACACTGCTGCTCCCTTGTCCTTGAGATATGGCCTTTCTCTTCAAATCTCCCAGTTGAACACGCTTGTGTTCAATAGCCAGCGCCTTATCAAGCAGCCTCTGAAATGATGGAAATGTGTGTGCCACTAGAGCATACTGCAGTGGTCCATTAAGTCCTTCAATGAAATGCTCCTGCTTCCTCTCGTCTTCAGCAACTTCTTCAGGGGCATATCTGGATAACTGAATAAACTTGTCTCTGTACTCGCTGACTGACATACTCCCTTGCTTCAGCGACAGAAATTCCTTCTTCTTAATCTTTATCATACCAGCTGGAATATGGTAGTTCCTGAACTGCGTACTGAACTCTGCCCAAGTAATAGTATCCGCAGCATCGTGGGCAGCAGTATAAGAATCCCACCAGTCAGCAGCAGGACCAATCAGACGTCCCGAAGCATATAAAACCTTCTCACGGTCCGTGCATTGTGCAATATTCAGCATCTTCTCAATTGCTTTCAGCCAATCATCCGCGTCCAGTGGATCAGGTGAGCTAGCGAATGTAGGTGGCTTATGGCTCATGAACTCTCTATGCTTGTCTCGGGGTGGAACTGGTGGTGGTGGTGGAGGCAGTGGTACTTGTTGCTGTTGTTGTTGCATTTGCTGTTGCAGCTGTTGTTGTTGCGCTCTCCTTTCCTGGCGTATCTCATCTCGCTCTTGGCGTAACTCCTGTCGTATATCCTCTCTTTCTTGACGCATCTCCTGGCGTTCTTGCTGCATCTGAGCACGCATATCAGCCATAGTATCTGCCATTTGCTGCATCATTGCCATCTGAGCAGCAACCAGTGGGTCAACTCCGCCTGGTGGAGGATTGGGAGGATTCATCCCAGCAGGTTGTGGTTGAGGTTGTCTTCGAGTGTGTTGGTTAGGAGGCAAGTCAATTCCACCACCCCGCCTGGTATTGACCATCTGAGTTAGATACATATGGTAAGAAAATAGTAGACAAGGCAGGTATTTACAAATCAGGTTACTTTGGGGGATTTATTAGCTAAGCAGTTTAATATTTCACATATCCTAGCTAATTCAATACCTTATGGTGGTACATACTAAGATGTCCATCTATAATAATTCAATCAATCAAAGAAGCAAATCAGGCATTTAGCATCAGCACAATCAAACAACATTTTTAAATAGAGAAAATAGTTTTAATTTTGTCTTAGGTTCCCTAACTCTTAAGAATGTCATAGGGGTAGGGATTCCAAGGTTTGAAATCCATCTTGTCTCAGAGTAGCAAAGGTAAGAAGGATCAGAGTAGAACAGTAGAAGGTGAGACAGGATCAAGATAAGTGTAGAAAGAATCAGAGTAAGGTGAGTGTAGAATGAATCAGAATGAGATAAGTAGGTAAGGGTTTGTCCATTTCTATCTAGGTCTCGTCCTACAGTCAACATTTCCTCTGATACCACTTCTGTAACACCCGGTTTTAAAGAACAAAGCCGGGTGCATCTCATACATGCGCCAAGAAGACAACATATATAATAACAGAGTGTATAGAGATAAATGTCATTAACATCAGAGTATTTATTACATAGCGGAAGACTTATTACAAAATAAAATAATAAAGATAAAACGAACTAAGGATCGTCGGCGCAAATGTCGACTGGGAAACGCCACCTAGATCAGATCGAACTCCTCAGTGTTAGGCAGCTCCTCCTGAACCACCTGATCATCTCCTGTGGGGGGGGTGTGAGACAGAAAGGGTGAGCTCACACATGATCATAGCTCAACAAGTTGTGGGGAACCAGTGGACATAAACTCACAAAGGTGTGAGTTCATGTGATATGTAAGGCTTAATCAAAGACAGGGGTTAAAGCTGAGCATTGCTTTTAAATAGTTGGTCAAAATTTTATTAGCAATTACTAAGTGTAAGTAAATACCAAACCATAAGTAAAGTAATAGAACAAAATTAATAACAAACCCATGCAATGCAAATGACAAAATTGAATTTAAGTTCCATAATTAAACATCAGAGAGTCCTGAGCTGCTCGTGACCGTGAGCTCGGCTAGTATACCAGTTTTACACTCTGCAGAGGTTGTACCCTTTACCCACAAGTCATGTTACCCATCTGCCAAGGGGTCATGAATCCCATATACCTCTACCTAGGAAGCACGGCAGGGCAACACTACGAGGCCTTTACAAAGTTCCACTAGCTTCCGAAAACCCGCTACAGTTTATGGGAAGATCCAGTAAAGGGTTCCTGGCTGATAGCCATCGCAGCAAAATCAACCAGGGACCTCCCCGCACTGACCTCTCCCCTACTGCCCTTGCCCCTTTCGGGTAAGGTAGTCTTCCACTAGCTTTCCTAATTAGTCAGCCAAGGGCGTCCCATTCCACCCTTGTGGTGGCACGTGGTTCTCAAGTTAAGCTCTATGTTCCAATTAACATTAATGATAACAACATGAACATAAACAGAATAACAACAAGAATTGGAACATAGAGGTAATAAATGATTATCCCAAAACCATATAAAGCAATAGCAAACTACCCAAGTGATTCAGGGGTAAACAAGGTAATGAGATAAACAATCTAGGGAGTCCTATTGGGTCCCATCAAAATTAACCTATGCATGGATAAGTGATATTAAAGAGCATTATTGGGTAAAAAGTGGTCAAGGGCACAACTTGCCTGCAATGAGCTCCTGCTCAGCTACTTCAACCTGCTGCTCACCAGTATCCTCAGCAACGGGCTCTTCTACTCGCCACAATACAAACAAGCACAGTGCATATAGAGTAATTAACATTACACCAAACATATAAACAAAATGCACAGAGATATTCTACATATTAAAATAAAATCCTAGGAACAGAAATCATAATTTTCTGAGTTATAGATTTTAAGTTATGCATTTTCAAAGGTTTTATGTGCTTTAAATAGGGTTAAGTGATAAATAAATTTCCTTACTGTTTTTATGCCAAAATAGAGTCATTAAGTGCTAGATAATAAAATTACAAAATTTTAGGAACTGGAATGGCTGAATTTGGAGTTAGTATGAATTTTCTATGAATTATTGAAGATTTAGCACTTATTTTTGTATTAAAAATACATTTTCTAATTCATTTACTCATTTTAAAACAGCAGTGGACTGGGCCTCAAATCCAGAGAAACCCAGGGGGCTCTGCGCAAGATTTCCGAGACACATCGCACAGTAACATATGGACGGCGGGTTGATTCCCCGGTTTTCCAGGGTTTCTTTAACAAAATCGCCACAGCGAAAGGGTATCGGGCCGTTCTGGCCGTTGGATCACACACGGACGGCTCGGATTAGACTTAGTATAACCCGAACCGGTATGCGCCCAGAGCCGTTCGATCGGCGATCAACGGCCCGAATTTAATGAAACCGAGATCAACTCGCAACCATCCGATTGAATCCTACGGTTCAGATCTAAAGCGCGAAGGGGTATTTCCCTGTTTTAATCACAGCCGTTGAGGGTGAAATCGACGATCCGCTGCCCACCCTTTGACCGAGAGCCCGAGCTCGCCGGACCACGGTGGCGATGCCCGCACCCGCGGTGGTGGCCGGCCGGCGAGCAACCAAAATGGCACCAGACCAGCCCCCCCCACACAACGAACTAGCCTAAAACGAAGGTAACATCACAGGGAATACTATGAACGAGGTCTCACCTCCTATCGGCGCGTCGGTGTCGCTGGCCACGACGAGACGCGGCTACACGGCGGAAGAGCAGCGACGGCGAGGAATTGCCGCGGCCCCGCGGCCTCTCCTTTTCGATTGCGGCCACGGACAGCAATACCAAGTGCAGACGACCCTCCCCGGCCCTTCACCGAGGTCAGATAGCCCACGACGACGGAATTCGCTGGCGGCGGCCAAAATCTCTCTCTCGCCTCCCCCTTTCTCTGTGCGATTCACGGCGGCGCAAGCGGATGAGGAGGGACGGAAGGAGCAGAGGAGTTCGCCTACTTATCCTCTGTGGACTCGGCTCGGCTGGAAGGAGGTCGCCCGCGATTCACGGCAACGGCGGCGAGTATCTCGCGCGGTTTGTTAAGGCGAAGAAGAACGGACTGACACGGGGGTCGGGTTGTCAGCGACGGGCGCGCGTGCGAAGTAAAGGAGGGCGCGTGCAGTGTGCGACCGACGAGTGGGTCCCGGGAGTCAGAGAGCGGGCGCGAGATATGGCTGAATACGCAGGGGTCGCTGACCAGTGGGACCACGGCGCAGTGAGACAAGGCGGGCGTGCGGCTGAAGAGTGAAAGTGGGCCGACGCGGTGGCTTCTCCAAATGGGCCGAAAACGGTAAGCCGGCCCAGTAAGTTCCTCTTTCCCTTTTCTTTTTATATTTCCTGTTTTTCTTTTTCATTTCTCTTTTCAAATTCAAACTTCAATCCAAATTCAAACTTTGTGGCACTTTATATACTGGATAATTATTTATTTTGATCATATCAACTGTGATGAAGTGATTTTAATGATAATTTTATTTGTATTGAATAATATTCCTTTCTCTTCTCTATTCTCAAAAAATTTCTTTTAGGTTTTAAATTCCCTTTTTTTTTGTCTTAATATTTTCCCTTGTCACAAAATGCACACAAAAATAAAATATTCAGCATGATGCAACAATTTAGTAGCATATCTTTTTATTAATTGTTCTTGGACATGGTGTTCTCATGTGATGATGCATAAAATTCAAACTCACATAAAGAGAGAAATGTTTCTCTATTGGTGTTTTATCTAGCAATTACAAAGTGGGTGTTACAGGCGTTCAACATTAACACCACTGGAAGGACGACGATTACTACCTATAATTAACCAACACAACACGATATCACACGTACAAGCATTTATTTAATTGATATGGCTTTTCATTAGTTCTTCTATTTATCACACAAAAACATCCCAAGCACCAGTTCAACAGAGGAGGAATTCCTATCCACAACCAACTACTCAAGCAAGCACAATAATTATGGAACGCATGTTAACCTAAGTTTAGACATTACAAGTCTATATATGTTAAGTGCTAACTAAGTATTTTTAGCTAAAAGGGTGAACTCAACGATCAAATGGGCACTTGCAGATTTTTGGACAGCAATACAACAGTTACTTGTTTTAATCATAACTTTTTAAATATTATTCCAAAAATAGCAAACGAGAACTTTCTGGAAAGCTTAAAATGTACTCTACAACTTTGGTATTGTAATCACAACATGATTTGTCGGCGTTTCGAGACCGGGGGGTCCCAGAGCCGACGAGTGAAGTGTCGACGTGTGCCCCAGCCCAGATGGGTCGACGTGAGGCCGAGCGCGAACGGGGGAAAGCGAGGAGGCAGGAGATGGGTCGTGAGAGAGGTGGAAATCCTGCGGCCTTCGTGTTCGTCTCGCGCCTAGGTCGGGTGCGCTTGCAGTAGGGGGTTACAAGCGTCCACACGGGGGAAGGAGCGAGCGGCCTCACGCGAGCGCCCGTCTCGTCCTTGTTCCCGTGCGGCCGACCCCCTCTAAGAGGGCCCTGGTCCTTCCTTTTATAGGCATAAGGAGAGGATCCAGATGTACAATGGGGGGTGTAGCAGAGTGCTACGTGTCTAGCGGAGGAGAGCTAGTGCCCTAAGTACACGCCATCGTGGCGGCCGGAGAGATTTTGGCGCCCGGTTCGTATGATGTCGTGGCCGTCGGAGGAGCGCCGGAGCCTGGTGGAGGGACAGCTGTCGGGTCCGTCGAGTCCTTGCTGACGTCCTCTTGCTTCCGTAAGGGGGCCGAGAGTCGCCATCGTCAGGAAGCGTGCGGGACGCCATCATCGCATATCTAGCGGAGTGAGCCAGATGGGACGCTGGTCTTGTTCCCCGTAGCCTGAGTCAGCTTGGAGTAGGGTAATGATGGCACCTCCTGTTGATGTGGCTGGTCCGCGCCCTGGGTTGGGCGATGTGGAGGCTCCTCCGAGGTCGAGGTCGAGTCCGTCTTCCGTGGCCGAGGCTGAGTCCGAGCCCCCGGGTCTGGCGAGGCAGAGTTCGTTGTCTTCTGGGGCTGAGCCTGAGTCCGAGCCCTGGGTCGGGCGAAGCGGAGTTCGCCGTCTTCCGGGGCTTAGCCCGAGTCCGAGCCCTGGGTCGGGCGGAGCGGAGTTCGCCGTCTTCCGGGGCTTAGCCCGAGTCCGAGCCCTGGGTCGGGCGAAGCGGAGTTCGCCGTCTTCCGGGGCTTAGCCCGAGTCCGAGCCCTGGGTCGGGCGGAGCGGAGTTCGCCGTCTTCCGGGGCTTAGCCCGAGTCTGAGCCCTGGGTCGGGCGGAGTGGAGTTCACCGTCTTCCGGGGCTTAGCCCGAGTCCGAGCCCTGGGTCGGGCGGAGCTTCCTATGGCGTGCGGCCGGGCCTGACTACCTGTCAGCCTCACTCTGTCAAGTGGCACCGTAGTCGGAGTGGCGCAGGCGGCGCTGTCTTTCTATCAGACTGGTTAGTGGAGAGGCGAAGTGACGGCGGTCGCTTCGGCTCTGTCAGCTGAGGGGCGCGCGTCAGGATAAAGGTGTCAGGCCGCCTTTGCATTAAATGCTCCTGCGATTTGGTCGGGGTTGCTTCTTGGCGAAGACAGGGCCTCGGGCGAGCCGGGAACGCATTCGCCGCTGGAGGGGGGCCTCAGGCGAGGCGGAGATCCTTTGGGGTCGGCTGCCCTTGTCCGAGGCTAGGCTCGGGCGAGGCGTGATCGAGTCCTTCAAATGGACTGATCCCTGACTTGATCGCACCCATCAGGCCTTTGTAGCTTTATGCTGATGGGGGTTACCAGCTGTGAATTAGGAGCCTTGAGGGTACCCCTAATTATGGTCCCCGACAGTAGCCCCCGAGCCTCGAAGGGAGTGTTAGCACTCGCTTGGAGGCTTTCGTCGCACTTTTTTGCAAGGGGACCAGCCTCTCTCGGTTGCGTTTTTGTTCCGGTGGGTGCGCGCGAGCGCACCCGCCGGGTGTATCCCCCGAGGCCTCGGAGGAGTGGTTTGACTCCTCCGAGGTCTTAACGCCTCGCGCAATGCTTCGGCTGGTCTAGTCGTTCCCTCATGCGAGCTGGCCGTAGCCCGGGTGTACGGTCGGGTCTCAAGTTCTCGGGCTGGTATGTTGACGCTGTCAACGGTCTGGCCGGAGCCGGGTTTGCGAGAGCAGCCCCCGAGCCTCTGCACAGGGCGACAGGGCGATCAGGGACAGACTCGGCTTCTTTATATACGCCCCTACGTCACCTTTCCGCAAGGAGGAGGGGGAGAGCGCCATGTTGCCCACGGTGGGCGCCGAACATGGTGTCTCCGGTGAGCTGCAAGCGGGTGATCCGAGCGGACGCCTGTGCCCCATTCGTTAGGGGTCGGCTAGGGGCCCAGAGGCACGCCCAAAAGTACCTGCGGGTGACCTGCCAGACCCGGTCCCCTGGTGACGGGGTCCGAGGGCTCGATGCCTCCCTCTGATGGGATTCTGTTACAAGATCGTTCCTGCTGGTCTTGGAAATGTCCTAGGGTACCTCGGGAGCGCAGCCCGAGCCTTGGTTATGTATCGAACGTACCCATGGTCATCCCTCGCTCTGTGTCTGAGGCGGCTGTGAACCTTTCGGGGGCCAGCCTTCGAACCCCTGATCAGTAGTGGGCGCGGAGCCCGGGTAGCCTGAGGCGGCCATTGAACCCTTCGGAGGGGCTGGCCTTTGAACCTCTTACCAGTAGTGGGTGTGGAGCCCACGTGCTCTGAGGTGGCTGTTGAACCCTTCCGAGGGGCCAGCCTTCGAACCTCTGATCAGTAGGGAGGCTCGGAGCCTGGTTCCTTCACAGGGAAGGATCCTTTCCGGGGTATCCCCCTTTCCCGGTCCCTGTTGCAAGAGAGAGAAAGAGGAAAAAAGGAGAAGGATACGAAATCGAACGACGCAACGTACCTTTTTTGACGCGGTCGTTATGGCGAAGGTGAAGCGTCGCTCGCTTCTCCTGCCAGAGGCGCCGCCTGTCCTGCCATGGAGTTAATGCGACGGGGAGAGTGGCTCGCGGGGCAGCCTTTGCGCGTGCGCGAGCCGTTCGAGGAACGGGACACGGGCGCGTTGTCTTCACGCCGTGAGAGAGGGTTCTCTCGCTACCCCCAGATGGGACGTAAGCTTGGCTGACGACGTGACCGCTGCTTCTGCCTGCCTGCCACCGCCGTCACTGCCGGCCCAATTTTGACCGCATTTGACCGTCGCGCTTGGCTGGCATTGCAGGGTTGCCTCGAGTCGCGGTATTGTCTCCGCAGTCGAGGAGGCGTGGTAGTGGCGTGAGTGGCGGTGTAGTTACTCACACGTAGCAACCGGCGCACCGGTTGCATGACGCGTGGGCCTGGTCCTCCAAGCTGGGTGCGTTGGAAGTCGGAGAGGTGCGCCCACCTGGCGCGGTTACATGCCGCCTGCTTGGCTGCCCGCCCTTTCGCCCGCTGGTCTGGGCAAAAGTGGAGAGCCACTTGTAACCGCTGGGCGGTTGTACGCACCGCGCGCGGCGGTTTGGCTTCTTCTGCCCTGGGCCGGCTTGCATGACGTGTGGGACCCAGCCCCCGTGCCGTGGGGAGGACCTTGGAGCGTGTTGGAGAAGACTCAGCCCACGACGGCTGGGGACGCAAGTAGGGGGAGTCGCCTTTAAAAGGAAGGTGACCCTCTTGGAAGGCGACCGTGTCTTCACGCTCCCTTATGCATCGTGTCTCTCCACCTTCCAAGCCCCCGGATGGGGGACATCCGCCGTCTTTCTGCTTCGTCGTTGGAGGAACGCAACTCTGCGGGAGTTGGTACCTTTCAGCCGTCGTTTGGCTTCAAGGATTTTCATCACGCAGCCCGGCTACACCCCTCCGCCGGCGGTCACCCCAGACGGTGACCTCCAATCCGATGGAGGGGGAAAGCGAGCCGGGCTGCGGCCTCTACCCCTCCCTCAGCCTCAAGGATTTTCATCACCAGGGCTGGGGAGGGGAGTGCGCCGAGTTGGGGTCGGCCCCTGCGTGGGCAGTGGTCCGCTCCTTCCCTCAGTAATCGGGGGGAAGGGCGTCCGCCGTTCACGGCTTGGGCAGCTGCAGCGTGCCCGGCTCTCTGAGCCGAGCCGCTTCGGAGCTGCTCCCGGTGTCGCCTTCCGCCACGGCAGCTGGAAGAGGTTCTACCGCCGACGAGCTTGCCGGTGCCACCCGCGGACCGACCTCCAACTCTACGGCCTTCTGCCCGTCCTTGCCTCTCGAGGTGGGGGCATGGGCGAGAGCCTCCTGGCAGCAGCATCCGCCCTGAGGTCATCGCTGCTGCTGTTCGGCCCCCCGGAGCAGAAGTCTTCATCGTCTCCATCGAGTGGGGTTGTTCGTACCTGCGGAGGTGGATCCGGAGTTCCGTTTGTAATGGCACTTTGAGTGCCGGTGTTTTTGTTCATTGTGGCTGTCGAGGCTTGAACATGTACGTAATTTCGGCACGGAGCCGTGCTTTTTCCTCATTTTCGAGCACTAAGACTCGCCTGTTGGTTGTCTGAACCGCTTTACCAAGCGCGAGTCGCCCCGTGTAAAGGTGACGAGTGAGGTATCCATATCCCGGAGGCGTAGGAGTCTCTCGGCTCGGCCAGCCTTGTTGTCCGAGGCTTCCCTTGCTTAGTTAGAGGAAAGCCCTCGGCCGCTCTTCGATGAGCCGAGGCCAGGGGTAGCGGTGCCAACGCAAACAGAGGCGGGGTTAGCTCGAAAAGAAGACCAAGTCGGCCGGAGCCTGGCCGGGTCATCCGTTAGCGGGACCAACACCGGAATCGACCTGCCGAGGCCTCGGGCCAGGCTGATGTCCTTGGGGGACAGCTAGCCGAGGCACCGGGGTGACCGGCCGAGCCGCCTGCTCGGGCCGGATTCTTGGAGAAGACCCTGGCGGCGATGGCCCGGGCTTGGTGATGACGTTGTCCTTCAGAGCGGAGACCCTTGGACCGTGTCGCCGTCCGAGGCTAGGTCGGACCTCGCCAAAGGTGTTGTCGATGCCGAGGGTGCTGCCGCACCCTTTAGCCGCCAAGATCCGAGCCTACAGGATCAGATTATCTTGTAGCACGTGTTTTCTGTGGCCACCGAGGCCGAAACACACCCTCTCCGTATTGTAAAGCCGCGTCTTCTTTCCTCTTGTTTCGAGTATCTGGACTTTTTTGTTGGTAACAGAACTGTTTGTGCGAGCGAAAGTTCCTTCTCACGGAAGGTGATGAGTGAGGTATCCGTATCCCAGAGGCATAGGAGTCCCTCGGCTCGGTCGGCTTTACCGCTTACGCGCACTCTTACCCGTCCATGGGGTTCTGTCACCGACGCAGTCGAGAAAGCTCGAAGAATCGCTCTGGCGGAAGAGCTTCCGAACATGAAGACTTGTTCGGTCCGCGGAATCACTTATCCGAACGTGAGTTACTTATGGCAGAAGGTGATGAGTGAGGTATCCGTATCCCGGAGGCGTAGGAGTCCCTCGGCTCGGTCATCCTTGGCTGCTTACGTGTACTCCGTCGTTTTCAAGATCCACTTTCGAAGTAGTCGAAAAGCACGAAAGACATTCTGGCGGAAAAGATCTTTTTTCGAGGAAAATTTCGACGCAGAGGGGGTTCCCCCCTTTTAGCCCCCGAGGGAGGGTCGGGCTTTGCCGAGGCAAGGCTGACCCTTCCTTGATGACTAAACTTTGCGTGGGAGCGAGGTATATGAACAACTTGAAAACATCTTAAGGGTAGAAGCGATGTAGCTGTTGGATGTTCCAAGCGTTGCTGTAGACCTCGCCTTGACTGTTGGCCAGCTTGTAGGTTCCGGGCTTTAGAACTTTGGCGATGACGAACGGCCCCTCCCAGGGGGGCGTGAGCTTGTGTCGACCTCGGGCGTCTTGTCACAGCCGAAGCACCAGGTCGCCCACCTGGAGGTCTCGGGACCGGACCCCTCGGGTGTGGTAGCGTCGCATGGACTGCTGGTACCGCGCCGAGTGTAGTAAGGCCTTGTCCCGAGCCTCTTCCAGTTGGTCCAGCGAGTCTTCTCGACTAGCTTGGTTGCTTTGGTCGTCATAGGCCCTCGTCCTCAGGGAACCGTATTCTAGGTCTGTGGGCAAGACGGCCTCGGCCCCATAGACTAGAAAGAACGGCATGAAGCCCGTGGCTCGGCTCGGTGTCGTTCTCAGGCTCCAGACCACCGAGGGGAGTTCCTTCATCCATCTCTTGCCGAACTTGTTGAGGTCGTTTTAGATCTGAGGCTTGAGCCCTTGCAGAGTCATGTCGTTGGCACGCTCTACTTGCCCATTCGTCATGGGATGAGCTACGGCGGCCCAGTCAACCCGGATGTGGTGATCCTTGCAGAAGTCCAGGAACTTTCTGCCGGTGAACTGGGTGCCGTTGTCGGTGATGATGGAGTTCGGGACCCCGAAACGATGGATGATGTTGGTGAAGAACGCCACCGCCTGCTCGGACCTGATGCTGTTCAGGGGTCGGACCTCGATCCACTTGGAAATTTTGTCGATGGCGACCAACAGGTGCGTGTAGCCCCCGGGTGCCTTCTGCAAGGGGCCGACGAGGTCCAGACCCCACACAGCAAAAGGCCATGTGATGGGTATCGTCTGCAGAGCCTGAGCGGGCAGGTGGGTCTGCCTTGCGTAGAACTGACACCCTTCGCAGGCGCGGACAATTCTAGTGGCGTCGGCTACCGCCGTTGGCCAGTAGAAACCTTGTCAGAAAGCATTTCCGACGAGGGCTCGAGGTGCTGCATGGTGGCCCCAAGCCCCCGAGTGTATTTCTTGGAGGAGTTCCTGACCTTCGGTGGTGGAGATGCATCGCTGGAGGATGCCTGAAGGGCTGCGGTGGTAGAGCTCCTTCCCTTCTCCCAGCAAGACGAACGACTTGGCGCGCCGCGCCAACCGCCGAGCTTCGGCTCGGTCAAGGGGTAGCTCTCCTTGGTGGAGATATTGCAGGTATGGGGTCTGCTAGTTTAGATCAGGCGTGACCCCGCTTTGCTCCCCCTCGACGCACAGCGTTTCGCCCTAAGGGGCCGAGGGTACCTCGGGCACCTCGGGCCGAACCGAGGGTGCCTCGGGCGGAGCCAAGGTTGCCTCGGACTGAGCCGAGGGTGCCTCGGAAGGTGTCGAGGGTACCTCGGGCTGGGCCGAAGGTGCCTCGGGCTCGGGCGCGTCGTCGATCTTGACGGAGGGTTGATGCAGATCTCGGGAGAAGACGTCCGGGGGAACCGTCGTTCGCCCCGAGGCTATTTTTGCCAGCTCGTCCACAGTCTCATTGTAGCGCCGAGCGATGTGGTTGAGCTCAAGCCCGTAGAACTTGTCTTCCAGGCGCCGAACCTCATCGCAGTAGGCCTCCATCTTTGGGTCGCGGCAGTGGGAGTTCTTCATGACTTGGTCGATGACGAGCTGCGAGTCACCGCGAGTGTCGAGGCGTCGGACCCCTAGCTCGACGGCAATCCGCAACCCGTTGACCAGGGCCTCGTACTCAGCTACATTGTTGGACGCTGGGAAGTGGAGGCGTAACACGTAGTGTAGGTGCTTCCCGAGGGGCGAGATGAAGAGTAGGCCCGCGACGGCTCCTGTCTTCATCAGCGACCCATCGAAGAACATGGTCCAGAGCTCCGGTTGGATCGGGGCTGTTGGTAGCTGGGTGTCGACCCATTCAGCCATGAAGTCCGCCAAGACCTGGGATTTGATGGCCTTCCGAGGGGCGAACGAGATTGTTTCGCCCATGATTTCCACCGCCCACTTTGCAATCCTACCCGAAGCCTCTCGGCATTGGATGATCTCCCCCAGGGGGAAGGATGACACCACAGTCACCAGATGAGACTCGAAGTAGTGTCGCAACTTCCGTCGTGTCAGGATCACTGCGTACAACAGCTTCTGAACTTGTGGGTAGCGGATTTTGGTTTCGGACAGTACCTCGCTGACGAAGTAGACTGGCCTCTGAACAGGCAATGCATGCCCCTCTTCTTGTCTCTCGACCACAATCGCGGCGCTAACCACCTGAGTGGTCGCGGCGACGTAGACCAAGAGGGTTTCTCCGGTAGCTGGGGGCACCAAGATAGGCGCCTTCGTGAGGAGCGCCTTCAGGTTCCCGAGGGCTTCCTCGGCCTCAGTGGTCCAAGTGAAGCGCTCGGCCTTCCTTAAGAGGCGGTACAGGGGTAGACCTCTTTCGCCGAGGTGTGAGATGAAACGGCTCAGAGCCGCGAGACATCCCATGACCCTCTGTACGCCTTTCAAGTCCTGGATGGGCCCCATGCTGGTGATGGCTGCGATCTTCTCCGGGTTGGCTTCGATGCCTCGCTCGGAGACGATGAACCCCAAGAGCATGCCTCGGGGCACCCTGAAGACACACTTTTCGGGATTGAGCTTGACACCTTTCGCCTTGAGACACCGGAATGTCACTTCAAGGTCGGAAAGGAGGTCGGAGGCTTTCCTCGTCTTGACTACGATGTCATCGACGTAGGCCTCGACCGTGCGGCCAATGTGCTCGGCGAACACATGGTTCATGCACCGCTGGTACGTCGCGCCCGCATTCCTCAAGCCGAATGGCATGGTGACATAGCAGTACATGCCAAAGGGTGTGATGAAGGAAGTCACAAACTGGTCAGACTCTTTCATCCTGATTTGGTGATACCCTGAGTAGGCGTCGAGGAAAGACAGGGTTTCGCACCCAGCAGTGGAATCCACGATCTGATCGATGCGAGGCAGAGGGTAGGGAACCTTCGGACATGCTTTGTTCAGACCAGTGTAGTCTACACACATCCGCCATTTCCCCCCTTTCTTTCTCACAAGCACAGGGTTGGCAAGCCATTCGGGATGGAATACCTCTTTGATGAACCCTGCCGCCATTATCTTGTGGATCTCCTCGCCTATGGCTCTGCGCTTCTCCTCGTCGAACCGGCGCAGAGGCTGCTTGACGGGTCAAGCTCCGGCCCGGATGTCCAGCGAGTGCTCGGCGACATCCCTCGGTATGCCGGGCATGTCCGAGGGACTCCACGCGAAGACGTCGGTGTTCGCGCGGAGAAAGTCGACGAGCACTGCTTCCTATTTGGGATCGAGCCCAGAGTCGATCCGGACTTGCTTGGAGGCGTCGCTGCTGGGGTCGAGGGCGACGGACTTAACCGTCTCCACTGGCTCGAAGTTGTCGGCATGACTCTTCACGTCGGGCACCTCCTTAGACAGGCTTTCCAGGTCGGCGATGAGGGCCTCGGACTCGGCGAGGGCCTCGGCGTACTCCACGCACTCCACGTCGCATTCGAACGCGTGTTTGTACGTGGGGCCGACGGTGATGACCCCGTTGGGGCCCGGCATCTTGAGCTTGAGGTAGGTGTAGTTGGGGACGGCCATGAACTTCACGTAGCAGGGCCTCCCCAATACCGCGTGGTAGGTTCCTCGGAACCCGACCACCTCGAACGTCAGGGTCTCCCTTCGGAAGTTGGAGGGTGTTCCGAAGCAGACGGGAAGATCGAGTTGTCCGAGGGGCTGGACACGCTTCCCAGGGATGATCCCATGGAAAGGCGCAGCGCCCGCCCAGACCGAGGACAGATCGATACGCAGAAGCCCGAGGGTCTCGGCGTAGATGATGTTGAGGCTGCTGCCTCCGTCCATGAGGACCTTGGTGAGCCTGACGTCGCCGATGACGGGGTCGACGACGAGCGGGTATTTCCCCGGGCTCGGCACATGGTCGGGGTGGTCGGCTTGGTCGAAGGTGATGGGCTTGTCGGACCAGTCTAGGTAGACTGGCGCCGCCACCTTCACCGAACAGACCTCCCGGCGCTCTTGCTTGCGGTGCCGAGCTGAGGTGTTCGCCGCTTGCCCACCGTAGATCATGAAGCAGTCGCGGACCTCGGGGTACTCTCCTGCCTGGTGATCTTCCTTCTTGTCGTCGTCGTGGGCCCTGCCACCCTCCGCGGGTGGCCCGGCCCTGTGGAAGTGGCGCCGAAGCATGACGCACTCCTCAAGGGTGTGCTTGACGGGCCCCTGGTGATAGGGGCACGACTCCTTGAGCATCTTGTCGAAGAGGTTGGGACCTCCGGGGGGTTTCCGAGGGTTCTTGTACTCGGCGGCGGCAACAAGGTCCGCGTCGGCGGCGTCGCGTTTCGCTTGCGACTTCTTTTTGCCCTTCTTCTTGGCGCCGTGCTGTGCCGACGCCTCGGGGGCATCTTCCGATGGGCGGCCCTAGGGCTGCTTGTCCTTCCGGAAGATAGCCTCGACCGCCTCCTGGCCGGAGGCGAACTTGGTGGCGATGTCCATCAGCTCGCTCGCCCTGGTGGGGGTCTTGCGACCAAGTTTGCTAACCAGGTCGCGGCAGGTGGTGCCGGCGAGGAACGCGCCGATGACATCCTAGTCGGTGATGTTGGGCAGCTCGGTGCGCTGCTTCGAAAATCGCCGGATGTAGTCTCGGAGAGACTCTCCCTGTTGCTGTCGGTAGCTTCGGAGGTCCCAGGAATTCCCGGGGCGCACGTACGTGCCCTGGAAATTGCCGGCGAAAGCTTGGACTAGGTCGTCCCAGTCGGAGATCTGCCCAGAGGCAGGTGCTCCAACCAGGCGCGAGCGGTGTCGGAGAGGAACAGGGGGAGGTTGCGGATGATGAGGTTGTCATCGTCCGTTCCACCCAGTTGGCAGGCCAGACGGTAGTCCGCGAGCCACAGTTCTAATCTCGTCTCCCCCGAGTACTTTGTGATAGTAGTCGGGGGTCGGAACCGGGTCGGGAACGACGCCCGTCGTATGCCCCAGCTGAAGGCCTGCGGACCGGGTGGTTCGGGCGAGGGACTCCGATCCTCCCCGCTGTCGTAGCGTCCCCCACGCCTGGGGTGGTAGCCTCGGCGCACCCTCTCGTCGAGGTGGGCCCGACGATCGCGGTGATGGTGCTCATTGCCGAGGTAACCCAGGGCCACAGGCGCTGTGTTGCGCGTGCGCCCGGTGCAGACCGAGGCTTCCCACATGAATCGGGAAGTCGCGGCACGATGTTCTGAGGGGTACCCCTGCCTCCGGGAGGCGGAGCTCTCGGCCCGCCGAACCGTGGCGCCTTCCAGGAGATCCTTGAGCTCTCCCTGGATTCACCGCCCCTCAGTGGTTGATGGCTCCGGCATCGTGCGGAGGAGCATTGCTGCTGCAGCCAGGTTCTGGCCGACCCCACTGGATGCGGGTGTCGGCCTGACCCTGACATCATCGGCGATGCGGTGCTGGAAGCCCTGGGGTAGATGACGCATTTCTCCGGTCGGAGGTTGGCCCACCCATGCCTGCCCGGCGTCCCTGCGGATTGGCTCAAGCGCTCCTGCTCCCTCGTCGAGCCTGGCCTGCACCCCGCGGATCTGCTCGAGTTGTGGGTCGTGACCCCCTGCCAGGACGGGGACCACAGCTAGCTCCCGTGGGATGTCAACGCGAGGTACCGGCCTAGGGAGATCACCGTCCTCCGGCATGCCGAGATGGTTGCCTTCGGAGGGACCCCCTAGATCGACGTGGAAACATTCGCGGCTCGGGCCGCAGTCCTCGTCGCCGAGGCTACGGCTACCGTCAGAACAGTCGGAAAGGCAGTAGTCGCATGCGGTCATGAGGTCTCGCATGGCGCCGGGGTTGCCAAGTCCGGAGAAATCCCAATGGAAACTGGGCTCGTCGGCTTCCTCGGACCCAGAGGGCCCGTAGGTCGAGACGTCCGTCAGCCGGTCCCAAGGTGACCGCATTCGAAACCCCAGAGGGTTCGGATTCGCCTCTACGAGAGCGTCCGCCAAAGCGGAGCCGCTAGGCGGGTCGAGGCTAAATCTAAAAGGCATGGGATGGGAATCGGTCGGTACCTCTTGGTCGACGGGCGGTGACGAGGTCACGTCGGGGGCTGACTGCACCGTCGTGTCAGGTACGAGGGCGACATCCGGCAAGCCTTTCGCGAGCGTGCTGGCGTCGTCCGTTTGCTCGGGGTTGACGTGTCGCGGGGAGACAACGCTCGTCTTCGTCGCAGGCGCGAGGCCAATGCCCGGCGCACCCCCCGTTGAAGTGCTGGCGTTGTTGTCTTGCTCGACGGCCGACGAGGCGCCGCCTCCTGCTTGGCCTTGGTTGCCCCGCCTCCTCCTCCTCCGTCGATGGGGAAGAGGACGGGGCGAGCTCGAGGGTTGTTCTTCCACCACGCGGGGAAGACGTCGTCGATCCCGCCGCCGGCGGGCGGACTGTCGGCCGCCATTGTCGCTGTCGCCCGGTGGTGGAAAGAGTATCATGTCGTAGCTGCCATCGAGGGACATGAACTCAAGGCTCCCGAGACGGAGCATCGTCCCGGGCCGGAGAGGTTGCTGGAGACTACCCATCTGGAGCTTGACGGGAAGTTGTTCGTCAACACGCAGCAGGCCCCTACCTGGCGCGCCAACTGTCGGCGTTTCGAGACCGGGGGGTCCCAGAGCCGACGAGTGAAGTGTCGTCGTGTGCCCCAGCCCAGATGGGTCGACGCGAGGCCGAGCGCGAAGGGGGGAAAGCGAGGAGGCAGGAGATGGGTCGTGAGAGAGGTGGAAATCCCGCGGCCTTCGTGTTCGTCCCGCACCCAGGTCGGGTGCGTTTGCAGTAGGGGGTTACAAGCGTCCACACGGGGGAAGGAGCGAGCGGCCTCACGCGAGCGCCCGTCTCGTCCTCTTTCCCACGTGGCCGACCCCCTCTAAGAGGGCCCTGGTCCTTCCTTTTATAGGCATAAGGAGAGGATCCAGATGTACAATGGGGGGTGTAGCAGAGTGCTACGTGTCTAGCGGAGGAGAGCTAGTGCCCTAAGTACACGCCATCGTGGCGGCCGGAGAGATTTTGGCGCCCGGTTCGTGTGATGTCGTGGCCGTCGGAGGAGCGCCGGAACCTGGTGGAGGGACAGCTGTCGGGGCCGTCGAGTCCTTGCTGACGTCCTCTTGCTTCCGTAAGGGGGCCGAGAGTCACCATCGTCAGGGAGCGTGCGGGACGCCATCATCGCCTATCTAGCGGAGTGAGCCAGATGGGACGCCGGTCTTGTTCCCCGTAGCCTGAGTCAGCTTGGAGTAGGGTAATGATGGCGCCTCCTGTTGATGTGGCCGGTTCGTGCCCTGGGTTGGGCGATGTGGAGGCTCCTCCGAGGTCGAGGTCGAGTCCGTCTTCCGTGGCCGAGGCTGAGTCCGAGCCCCCGGGTCGGGCAAGGCGTAGTTCGTCGTCTTCTGGGGCTGAGCCTGAGTCCGAGCCCTGGGTCGGGCGGAGCGGAGTTCGCCATCTTCCGGGGCTTAGCCCGAGTCCGAGCCCTGGGTCGGGCGGAGCGGAGATCGCCGTCTTCTGGGGCTTAGCCCGAGTCCGAGCCCTGGGTCGGGCGAAGCGGAGTTCGCCGTCTTCCGGGACTTAGCCCGAGTCCGAGCCCTGGGTCGGGCGGAGCGGAGTTTGCCGTCTTCCGGGGCTTAGCCCGAGTCCGAGCCCTGGGTCAGGCGGAGCGGAGTTCGCCGTCTTCCGGGGCTTAGCCCGAGTCCGAGCCCTGGGTCAGGCGGAGCGGAGTTCACCGTCTTCCGGGGCTTAGCCCGAGTCCGAGCCCTGGGTCGGGCGGAGCGGAGTTCACCGTCTTCCGGGGCTTAGCCCGAGTTCGAGCCCTAGGTCGGGCGGAGCTTCCTATGGCGTGCGGCCGGGCCTGACTACCTGTCAGCCTCACTCTGTCAAGTGACACCGCAGTCGGAGTGGTGCAGGCGGCGCTGTCTTTCTATCAGACTGGTTAGTGGAGCGGTGAAGTGACGGCGGTCGCTTCGGCTCTGTCAGCTGAGGGGCGCGCGTCAGGATAAAGGTGTCAGGCCGCCTTTGCATTAAATGCTCCTGCGATTTGGTCGGGGTTGCTTCTTGGCAAAGACAGAGCCTCGGGCGAGCCGGGAACGCATTCGCTGCTGGAGGGGGGCCTCAGGTGAGGCGGAGATCCTTCGGGGTCGGCTGCCCTTGTCCGAGGCTAGGCTCGGGCGAGGCGGTGATCGAGTCCTTCGAATGGACTGATCCCTGACTTGATCGCACCCATCAGGCCTTTGCAGCTTTATGCTGATGGGGATTACCAGCTGAGAATTAGGAGCCTTGAGGGTACCCCTAATTATGGTCCCCGACATGATTCAACACTTAGCAAGGTTAAAACGTGCTAATACAACAGCTCTGTCCAGATTTGGACAGATTCAGACTTGCAACTTCAAAAATTCATAACTAACGATTTAGGCATCCAAACAAAGTGATCCTAGACTTTCTAGAAATATAATGAAATTGTCTACATATCATTTATAAACATCTCAAGGTGATTGAATATTTAACTAAGGATAAAAGACACTAGAAGGCTTTGCTGTCCAGAACTAGACAGATTCAGTCTCCACATTTTAAACATCCATAACTTAATCTTCAGACCACCAAAAAGAGTGATCCAAGACTTTTTGGAAACCTTGGTAAAAGCACTATATAACTCCTATAATCATCAAGAATTGATTCAATGTTTAACTAAATCAAACAACACAGTTTTCGAATTCTGTTATGACGGTGGACAAAACACAGCAACCAGTTTGTAAAATTCATAACTCCTAAACTGTCAGGCCTATGGTTATGAAATTTTAACACAAGCAAGATAGCAAAAACATCTACAACTGTATTATAACGACCATGAACTGATTGCAACATGAAATTGAGCAAACAATGCAGTTTCTGAAATCTGTACAGAATTTGGATAGATTCAGTTACTGAATTTGTAAAAAGCATAACTCCTAAATTGTCAGACCTATGGCTGTCAAATTTTAACACCAGCAAGATAATAAAGTTATCTACCACTTTTCTATAGCACATATCTACAGAAAACACAATTTAGTTCATCAAACATACAGTACGGGGAAATCACTGCATGCAGTCCAAAACAGCAATTAATAAATTTTAGCTACTATACAATTCAAGAATTGCCACGTTCTAGATACTTGAATTATTCTAACACTTTGACAATTGTTAGAGTTAAAATAACCAAGTGAGAACTAACAAGTAGACTTACTAATTTTTATCTGTGTCATTTCGAGCACTAAAAGTACCATACTCAATTAACAACGCGTTCTCTATGACAATGAAAATCGAAGCGCTTTTCACCCAATAGTTTGGATTTTCACTTAGACATCACATGAGCTCTACTACTTTTCATCCGCGACCATAAACATCCGCATTTAGACTACAACAAGCAAATCATCGTGACTACGAGCTTACCCAAACCCATCTATTAATTCGGCTAACTAGCGCAACAACATAGGCCGCTATACATCCTACACGTCGGCTTGCCTCTTATTATCGCAATCCGAGACAACACATATATAACAAACACTTAACGAAATCGACTCCTATTTAACATGAGTTGGCTAATCACAGTAGAAGACTTAGCGAACCATTTTTGACATCGTAACTCAAAAACATGGGTTGGAGCCGATTAATCAGTGTTTCTTAACCATTTCTCAACTTAAGCTGGACAACACACAAGTCACCTAAAATAGCACATTTTTTGGGGGTCTAACATAGAGGTATTAACACATGGCTTAAAACTCCATAAGACTTACATTTCCTACTGAAGGACCTAAAGCACTTATGTGCATATCTTATCGGATTTTTCTTCAGTTTTAACAAGGACCAACTTATGAACGCTACTCGCCTCCAATAATTATTGGGCTGCGATAACGCTCATATAAGACCTCTAATCAATCAACAAGATATTTATTTTACCCAATGGGAATGGAATGTAATATTTGACAAAGCAAGGCATCGATCTGCCATACAACAGAAAGCATGACGACACCAACAGATGCTACCAACTAATCGTTTTTAAAAAAAAATATTAAACTTACTTCTTGCTTTGACACACCACCCTTTAGTCATAAGACCATCATGTGCATCCTTTATTCGATTATACAATAGTGACCTAAGTGTCGTGTTCACAATACATACATCTTTCCTCGTCGCGAGTATAACCATAATGCGGCATATACCTGCACACCTCAATCAAATATCTTACGCCACCACTACCATAATACACCACGACACACACACATATGTGCACTAATTCAATCCTCACACCCCTTGTATTTCCAGACTTACTCATCACATAAAACAAGCACGACACATTTGTTTACCAAAACGTGAATGCGACCTTGCCACTGTATATAATCAAAACATTTTATACCCATATATATTCAAACACCAATATACACCACATTGACCAAAACATAATTAGAGAAACTACAAATCGCACACGTTAAACAACCTCTTGTTCTCCAATCGCAAATGTGATCCTACCAACGTGTATAGCCAAAACATATTACACACATCCACATATATACATGCACTGCCCGACATCAACCAAAGCATATGTATTATAAACTATAAATCAATCAACCTGAACGAGTCGTGACTAGACGCATGGGCTGTCCACATGGCTCGGCATTTCGTCAAATGGGCAAGGCGCGAAGCGCAGAGTCGACCACTAGCTGCGATTAGACACACGCAACAGTTCAACATTTTTACCAAGCACAAAAAAATAGCAGCAAGGGCAGCGCGGGTTTTCTCACCACGGGTTTTGACGGCATCGTGGATGGGGCTGCGCAGCGAGCACGAGAGCGACGACATGCGACGAGGGGAGTGGAGAACGAACGGGAGGGCAGCTGCAACACGCGGCTTGCTGTGCATTTTGACGAACAGACGACGGGCTCCACGGAGAACAGCGAGGAGGGGTTCAACTCGGCCACCACACCGGCTGCCATGGGTGAGCAGAGGTGAGGTACGGACTTAGGGCTGCTGCTCCCACCATGGCCAGGCCAGGGAAGGGTAAGAAACGAGGTGGGAGATAGAGCATGTGTCCAGGGAGCGAGCAATGAGCCGAGGCCATGGGGTGCGCTGGGGCTCGGCGACCATGGCTGAGGGGGTGCTGCTGCGTAGTAGAGAGAAGAGCTGGGTGCAGGGAGGAAGGGGCCGAGCTGCTCGCCTGCAGGGAGCGAGCGCTAGGGGGAAGAAGGGCGCCCTGCTGCTACTGCGCAAGGGAGATGGATCAGGGGCGTCGAGCAGCTGGAGGAGGGAGAGCTCGTGGCCATGGGGGGGAGAACAAAGGGCGCCGTCGAGGGAGCTTCAACAGTGGAGCGCTCGGCCCTGGCCAAGCTTCATGCGTGCTGGGAGAAGGGCGCCTACTCTCCCTACTAGGGGAAAAGGTTCGCAGGGGCGCGTGCCAGGTGGAGGAGGACAGGGAGGGCGCTCGACTGCTGGACTGCCATGGAAGGGAGGGAGTCCCCTGCGCGCTGCCGTGAGCAGGGAGGACGAAGGAGAGCCGGCTGGAGAAGAGAGAAGGGAAGTGGCTGCTGAAAAATTTTGAGTGGTGGGAGTGCAAAATAGCCAAGTGCAAGGGAGAGGGATCTGTATTTATAGAGGAGCCCTAGGGTTAGGGTTTTTCTTAGTGGGCCAGGTTAGGCTGGCCCAAAACACTCAAATGGGTTGCGCTAATTTATTTTCCGGAATAAAAATGCTCCTGCGGATTTCGTCCGTACGCAAAACAGAGTGAACTCGAGTTCGGACGAACGGACGATTGCATGATTAACCCGGCTGAGAGTTTGATTTGACTTTGCTCAGCAATTAATTCCCTACGCATTATTCAAAAATAAATCGTCTTGAGATATGACCGACTTTCGGATTTATGATTGAATGAGATAAATTGCGACATCTAAAAATCACCGCCAATGTTGATTTTTTTGGAATCGGATCGGACATAGAGGTATTAAGCCGAGTCGAGTAAGAATTTATTATAGGACAACATACTAAGTATTCTGTTTGCGATTACGGATCCGGATAAAATAGTCATACATAGATCAAGTTCGAGGGATTAGACTCGGGCTCAGATCAAATAACAACCATCGAGATTTTGATTAAATGAGCTTCAGATGGGATTTATAATTCAAGAATGATTTTCGAGTTTGCATTCGTTCCGAGAATTAAAAGTTTTAACAGGCTCCAAATTCGGCCTTTCTGTGAGACTGAATAACTCCGAATTCGGTGAAATGTGGATGAATAATCTGGATAATCAGAGACAGGCACGATCGAGAATTAGAAATTTTCACTAAGCATCCGAGATTAGGATAAATCTCCCGACATAACATGAAACTAACACCCGGGGTGTCACACTCTATTGACCGGATGTAGAGGACACTCCCAACATTCTCCCCTTTGTTCTCTACATTCCTTATACTCAACTTTTCTGGATTCCATCCCTCGACAAGTTTACACATAGAGACCAATGCATGATAATGACCAATTAAGTATCACCACACTCATTGACTACAACATGCTCTCCTGCTTTAGAACGAAAAGATACTTTATTTGGTTGCAATTTGTAGCCCCTGCGATTCAAGATCATAGGCACTCCCTTAAACCCATGCCGGCTACGTACTATCTTAACACGTTGGGTGGAAGACCTTTTTGTGAGCGGATCCGGTAGCATCTGCTATCTTATGTTATGCACATTTTTTATGGTTTGATCCTGAATCTACTCCTTAACAACATAACACTAAAAGTCAATGAACTTGGCAGCGCCGCATGACTTGTTCTTATAGGAGTAAGGTACCGCTGGCTCATTATCGCAGTAAATTCTCAGTGTTAGCTCTATGCTATCAACCACTCTTAATCTGGGTACAAATTTATTTATCTTTATTGCCTGCCCATTTGCCTCATGCATGGTTACAAACTCAGCGTGCATTGTCGACGATGCTCTCATTGTCTGTTTGCAACTTTTATAAGAAATAACTCCCTGGAGATAGTAAATTCATACCTCGAAGTAGGGAACTAGATCTTCTGTTTGTTAGCATGAGGCCATTTTCGTACCTTGGAGGTACTTTAGAGCCTTCTTAACTGCTTAACAGTGTTCTATGCCTGGGTTGATCTGATATCTCCCAAACATCCAAGTAGTAAATTCTAAGTCAGGGCGAATATATATTTGAGCATACATAATACTTCTGATAGTAGAAGCATATGGTACTGACTTCATCTGATCTTTCTGACACTGATTCTAGGGACATTGATGATTTCCAAACTTATCACCCTTGACTATTGACGTAGGCGTGGCCTTACACTAATGCATACTTTTCTTCTTTAGTACTTTTCTATGTATGACTTCTATGAGAGTTCTAATACTCCATTATGTCTATCTCTGTGAAACTCTATTCTAGAACATAAGAGGCTTCTCACATGTCTTTCATATCGAAGTTCAAGGAAAGAAAAACTTTCTGTTTCTGCTAGTAGATCTTTATCACTACTAGCTAAAAGTGTGTCATCGACATACAGAACAAGGAAGATATACTTTCCTTTCTTAGACTTCACATAAATACAATTGTCTTCCTTGTTTTCCTTGAAACCAAACTTTCTGATAGTCTGATCAGACTTGATATACCACTGTCTGGAGGCATGTTTTAATCCATAAATGGACCTCCTTAAGTAACATCCCTTGTTTTTCTTTTACTGCTCATGACAAAACCCTTTTAGTTTTGCCATGAACACGTTTTCTGTTAACTCTCCATTTAGTGATGTTGTAATTACATCCATCTGATGGAGCTCTAGATCCAATGAGCCACTAATGCCATAATGATCTGAAATAAATCTTTTGTTAGGACGGGTGAGAAGGTTTCATGGTAGTCAATGCCTTCTCACTGTGTGAACGCCTTGGCCACAAGTCCTTGTATCTTTCTATATTCCCTTTGGAGTCACGCTTGGTCTTCTAGACCCACTAATTTGTGCTTCTCATAGCTGTTTCATATGTAGTGGGATCACCTTCTTGTCCTCACACATATAAATCTCATCGCTTTCTATGTCTACACTTGTGTAAACTCCATAATCATCAAGAATCATAGATCGTCTAGACCTTTAAGACTTTCTTAAACTTGTTTCTAGTTCTAGTTCGTTCTAGGGCTCCTGCATTGGTGCGTCACTTGGCACAACACTACTACTATCATATGAACTCTCATGTGCAACCGACTCAGAAGAGCCAGATTATGCAGAAGGTGAAGTGACTTGCTCTGTAGTAGTTGCACTCAGTGATACAATATTTGCAGCAGGGGTTTCACCTCGAGTCGTTACAACTGTTGGTGGAACCACAGCGGGTATCGAGAAGTATGGTTCTTCAACCATCGGAATCGGGACATATGTCCTCTTTTCCAGAAGGTCAACCTCTCTGAGTAACTTACTCCCCTTGATCATGTCATCTTCTAGGAAAATTGCATGTTTGGTTTCTATAAACTTGGTTTGTCTGCTTGGGTAGTAGAATTTGTAACCCGTAGATCTCTCAGGGTAGCCAATAAAATGGCAGCTAGTGGTTCTCTCATCTAGTTTTTCCTATCCAGGATTAAATATTCTAGCTTCTGCTAGACAACCCCATATGTGGAAGTAGTTGAGCGTGGGCTTTTTGCCAGTCCACAACTCATATGGAGTTTTAGCCACTAATTTACTAGGAACTCTATTTAATATAAGCATGGTGGTTTTTAAAACCTCCATCCATAGACCCAATGGCAGGTTAGAGTAACTAAGCATACTCCTTACCATATCCATTTTGTTGTGAACCAGACAGTGCATTTGTGCACTTTTGATTCAGTCGTGATTTGGGGAATATTTCGGTTAGGGATCAAAAACCCTAACCAGATATGTGCGGTTTCTGTTTCTTTTATCATGGCCGGGGATGCAAGGATCCTGAGCCAAGCAGTCTCTGTGACTTGATTTAAAACCGATTAGGGTTAGGTTATTAAACCCTAACCCTAAACATCGATCTATTTTATTCTCTCGGTTCCATGGGTGTGGCCGAGATCAAATCTCTTTCAGTGGTCGAAACCCTATATTTAGGGTTATGTAAACCCTAACCCGAGAGATTGCCACACCTGGGCTTTAAGTAACAAAGCTGGGTGCATCTCATACATGCGCCAAAGAAGACACCATATATAATAACAGAGTGTGTAGAGATAAATGTCACAATAACATCAGAGTAATTATTACATAGCGGAAGTCTTATTACAAAATAAAAGATAATTATAAAACGAACTATGGATCATCCTTGGCGCAAGTCAACTGGGGAAATGCCACCTAGATCAGATCAAACTCCTCGCTTTGTGGCTCCTCCTGAACCACCTGTTCTTCTCCTGTGAGGGTGTGAGACTGCAAGGGTGAGCTCACATATGTTCATCGCTCAATAAGTTGTGAGGAATAATGTGGCATGAACTCGCCAAAGGTGGGAGTTCATGTAATGTGTAAGGCTAATCAACAATAGGGGTTAAAGCTGAGCATTGCTTTTAATAAATTGGTCAAATTTTATTAGTAGTTACTAAGTGTAAGTAAATATCAAACCATAATAAATAATAGAACAAAATTAATAATAAACCCATGCAGATGCATATGACAATTTGAGTTTAGGATCCATAATTTAATCATTAGAGAGTCCTGAGCTGATCATGACTGCGAGCACGGCTAGTATACCAGTTTTACACTCTGTAGAGGTTATACCCTGTACCCACAAGTCGTATATCCTATGTTGCCAGGGTTAGCTAGACCCTTAGACACTATCGAGGTGAATGGCTAGGGATCCACTTAAAAGTTGCCTAGAGGGGGGGGGTGAATAGGCAAGTTAAAAAAATTTCAACAAAAACTAGAAGCAAACTGGGTAAAACTGAATTGATCTCGAAATTCACCAAGTTAACTTCAGAAATGAGATGTTCTAAATGATCCACAGGGTTCAAAGTAGTAGATCTGAGAAGGGCACTTCTCAAAATCCACACACCAAAAAGATATAAACAAATCTTCCACGCAATGGTGAGAGAACGAAGAACACAAACAAACACAATGAGCAAGAACACAAGAGACACAAGATTTATCCCAAGGTTCGGTCACACCACCAAGGTGCCCTACTTCCTCGTTGAGGCGCCCACAAAGAGCCGAGTCTCTTTCAACCCTAGTCCTCCCTTTGCCGACCACAAAGGTCTAGCCCACACACTAATCTTTGCTCAAACGAGCGGGTAATACAAACTTTCTTGTGGTCTTCCACAAGATTTGGAGACTCACAAGCGACACCTAGTCGTCTAGGAGCTAGAAGCTCCAAGAGTATTGAATCCACAAAGAACGCGATGTAGTACTAAAGCTCGAATCAAGAAGAGCAAGAGATATTTGGAGATGAAGCACAAAGAACCACAACTCTCAAACTCACTCAAAGATTTCTCTCCAAAGATTTGAAATGGGAGAGGCAAGAGGTGTGTGTGAGAGAGTGGGAGATGTTTCTCAGGTTGGGAATGAAGTTTTGTGCGTGCTCACGTGTGGGGAAGAGTGTGGGAGGTGTATATAAAGGTTTCCCAAAAGCTGGTGGCCGTTAGGGAAATCTGACTGAAATTCGGTTGAACCGGTTTCAAATTCGGTTGAACCGGATTCCACCAGGGGGTTTTCGGTTCACTGGCGGACTCAGCCGGAGACTGGACCAGACTCAAATACGGTTGAACCGGACCAAAATTTGGTTGAACCGGTTTCAAATTCGGTTGAACCGGTTTCAAATTCGGTTCAACCGGTTTCAAATTCGGTTGAACCGGATTCAAAATTCGGTTGAACCGGTTTTCCAAAAACCTGCACACGACTTTTTCTGACTGGCAGACTGGCAGGTCAGACTGTGACAGAGGGGAACAGTGCAGAAACCTGGTTGAACTGGTTTTAGGTCCGGTTGAACCGGTTTTTGAAACTGAAGAACTAGTTTTGATAAAACTGAGCTTAACCAAGATGAAACTTTAGTGGGGAGTAAAAGTGGTTTTTTCAAGAGCATTCATGATCTAGTAAAATATTTTCTTAGAGGATTTGAAAGGGTTTGGACTGAGCTTTAGTACCAACACCAACATTCTTTTTGGACCCCCCTTGATAGTACGACGATTAAACCTATGCATTGAATAGTGATAATAAATAATATTATTGGGTAACAAAAGTGAATCAAGAGCACAACTTACCTTCAATGAGCTCCTGCTCAGCTACTTCTATTTGCTGGCCACCAGGATCCTCGGTAACAGGTTCTTCTACTCGCCACAATACAAACAATCACAATATAGAGAAAATTAACATCACACCAAACATGTAAACAGAGTACATAATAATAATCTACACATTAAAATAAAATCCTAGGAACATGAATCATAATAATTGGAGTTATGGATATTAAATTATGAATTTCCAAAGGTTTTATGCGTTCAAAATAGGACTAAGTGAGGAATTAATTTTCTTACTGTTTTCATGAAAAAAAGAGACTCTAAGTGATAGTGAATAAAATTATAAAATTTTAGAAACTGGAATGGGTAAATTTGAACTTCATATGAATTTTCTATGGAATAAACAAGTTCTAGGATTTATTTTGTATTAAATATCAATTTATAAAGTTAAATAATTGAATTCTCAGAGCTATGGACTGGGCGCACTATTTTCCGATAACGCAGGGGCCACAGGGTAAATATTTCTAGACACAGAGAACAGTGTACGTGGATGGCGGTTGTTTTAACGAAAGCTGGAGGTCTCTTATGCAAATGTGCCGCAGCGAAGGGGTATGGGGTTATTACGGCCGTCCGATTTAAGGCATGCGCATAGGATTAGATCTGCAATTCGCGCAACTCTGATAACCGACATCGACCGTCCGATCGCAAGCCTACGCTCTGGATTCAAAGTGACCTAAATCAACCCATCACCGCGCGATCAGAATCTTACGGTCCAGATCTCAAAGAGTGAATCGGTACGCCGTGATCTAATCATGACCCTCCAACGCAGATCGCACCGCTCTGGGCTTTCTTCCTCTACTCTCTCACTTCCACGGTGGCGCCGCCCACATGACCGCCGCCGAGCTCCGGTGAGGAAGACAATCGACGATCACCAGCCGCTAAGCACCAAATTGAACCGAACTATACCATGCGAAGGACAATACGAACACTGGCGATGGGTTTCTTACCAAGGATGCGCAGTACAGGGGCTCGACCACGGTGTCGCGCGGGCAAGCGGACCAGACGCAGCACCGGTGAGAAATTGGCGGTGCTACAGTTGATCTCCCAACTACACCATGCCACCAAAACTTTCGCCCAGCTCAGGCGAACCCCACCAGACCACCAGTGAACCCAAGAGTGGCGGCGTAGGTGCGAGTCCACGGCCGTGGCGGTGGCCTGATGTTGCGGCGCCGTCGGATTGCAGTTGAGGATGGCTAGCGTCGGCGCGAGGTGGACGGGAAAGTGGAGAAGGGCGCAGAGGGCATCAATTTATCTCCCGCGGACCCAGCACGGGATGGAGAAGGGTCGCCCAAGCTTCCCCGAATATGGCGAGGAGCACTACGTGATCTGTTATAGAGGATGGGAGCGCGGGGAAGACGGAGTTCTGACGCATGGGCTCCACCGTCCCGTGACACGACACATGACCGGTTTGCTGGCGAGTGGGCCCCACGCGACAACGCGACAGCCAAAGGGGGTCAGCGCACGCTGAGGTGTACCGCTGACCGACTAGGCCCACATGTCGGCGCACGCGGGCGTTGGGCCACGCGAGGGAAAACAGAAGATGGGCCGAAACGGTGTTCTGAGCCTAGTTAGAGTTAGGTTTGCTTTATTTTTTTTCTTTTTCTTTTGTTTTCTTTTTATTTTGAAATCCAAGTTTTGGATTTCAAATTTTGTGACGAATTTGTACTCAACTATTTGAAGGTATGATTCAAACATGTCATGGTGGAATGAATTTATTTCTCTAAGGATTTTATTTGGTATTGGCCAATATTTCTCTCTCTCTTTTCTAAATTCTAAAAATCTCTTGTATATTCTAAATTCCACTTGAGACTTTAATATTTTCTTGTCACATTATCTTTATATTGTCATAAAATGCACACAAAGTAAATTCCCAGCATGATGCATAATTTAGTTTCGTGTCTTTTGTAGATTATTTATTGGTGTAAGTGAGGTGTCCACATGAAATGATGAATATAGATGACTCACAAATATATAAAGAAATGAAATTTCTCTTTTTAGATTTTTATTACAAAGTAGATATTACAAATCCGACCCCCCTTAAAAATAATCTTGTCCTTGAGATTTAGGAAGAACGAGAGAAAAGATGAGGAAAATCTATGCGAAGCTCTTCTTCTCTTTCCCAGGTTGCTTCATCTTCTCCGTGGTGACTCCATTGGACTTTGCACATCTTTATAACCTTATTTCTTGTAACTCTAGTCAAAGTGTCAAGAATCTTGATAGGATGCTTCGTGTAAGTCAAATCACCCTGTACACTGAGCTCTTCCATTGGTAACTGTTCCCCAGGGACACGGAGACACTTCTTAAGTTGAGACACATGAAATACATTGTGCACATCCGATAGACTAGCAGGTAGTTCAAGTTGGTATGCCATCTCCCCAACTCGCCTTAAGATCAAGAATGGTCCAATATAGCGAGGGGACAATTTGCCCTTAACTTTGAATCTCCTCATTCCACGAAGTGGTGACACCTTGAGGTACACATAATCTCCTTCCTCAAATTCCAGTGGTCTCCTTCTGTTATCAGCATAGCTCTTTTGCCTAGTTTGAGCTACCCTCACATTCTCCTTGATTATATAGACTTGTTCTTCTGCCCCTTGAATAAGTTCAGATCCAAAGAACTGTCTTCCTCCAGTCTGATCCAATGTAGAGGAATCCTGCATTTCCTGCCATATAGAGTCTCGAACAGTGACATCTTCAGACTAGCCTGTTAACTATTATTATATGAGAACTCAGCATAAGGTAGACTCTTGTCCCAACTACTACCATGCTGAAGGGTACAAGCTCTCAACATGTCTTCCAATACTTGATTAGTTCTTTCAGTCTGTCCATCAGTCTGAGGGTGGTAGGGCGAACTAAAATTCAACTTCGTATCCATATTCTCATGAAAACTTTTACAAATTCTGGAGGTAAACTGTGATCCACTATCCAAAATGATCTTCTTCGGTACACCATGTAGACACACAATCCAAGCCATATATAACTCAGCCAATTGAGATCACTTATAAGTAGTCTTGACAGGAATGAAGTGAGCTACTTTAGTCAATCTATCCGCAATCACCCATATAGAATCATAACCTTTCTGGGTGCGAGGCAATCCAGTCATGAAGTCCATACCAATCTTTTCCCACTTCCATTCAGGTATCTTTAATGGGTGCAGTAGTCCAGCTGGCCTCTGGTGTTCAGTCTTAACTCTTTGACATACATCGCACATAGCCACATGTGCAGCCACATCTCTCTTCAATCCATACCAGCAGTACTTCTGCTGCAAATCCTGATACATCTTGGTACTCCTAGGATGAATAGAATAATCCGAGTCATGGGCTTCCTTTAAAATAGTCTCACAAAGGCTTTCAATCTCCGGAACACATATCCTGTCCTTGAACCATACGGTGCCTTGCCCATCTTCCGTGAATTCTAGACCTCGACCTTCAGTAATCAGATCCTTAATCTCTTGTATCTTAGCATCACCAATTTGTCCTTTGCGGATTTCTTGCTCCAAAGTAGGTTCCACATCAATAGCAACTCCTTCAGTGTGAGCAACTATCCCCGGTGTTGGGGACTTGTTCTCAAATACTTTGCATCAAGAACAAGGCAACATAAAATGTTAAATGTTAATGCCCTTCATCCGTTGAAGCATTATCTCCCTTAGGACATAATGAACTTCGGACGAAGACCATAAGCAAAAATACCACGAAGGTTTTACCTTCGTGATCAACTCTATAAAACAATATAAACAGTACTACAACATGAAACATTAAAGAAATTTATACCAAAGACAAATATTATAATACATATATTTAGATACATTTATACTTTTGCCTTGGCAAAGAGCAATAATTCCAATGTAATATGTCGATGATTACAGGATTGAGTGAACAGTAAAGGAGTACTGTTCATCTATTTATAGACACAGGACGCAGCCTGTGAGAAATTACAATCATGCTCCTTACAAAGTATTACAAATATTACTCAGACCCTTATGGACTAAGAAGTCATTTCATCTTTAAGTCGGTTCGAACCTTCGTCTTTATATACGTTATAGTACCGAAGCTTCATGAGTGGTAGCTTCGGCACTGCGTTTAAATGGATTTGCCGAAGGTGTTTGTTCCTGCAGGACCTTCGGTGACGAAGCATGGCCCCAACAGTAGCCCCTTCGCGGTGCTAGATCGTTTTTCGTAACGAGCTTGATCCGTGAAAAAGTCTCTTAGGCTTCGGGAAGCCAAAGGTCCGAAAAACACCTTCCCTGAGCTCGTTGCCGGGAAACGATAAAATTTCCGAGAGCAGAATGGTCCCACCATGCAGATTCACCTTCTCGGGTTTTGTGGCCCACCGTTCAGTGGGTGCGGGTGACTGTTCGTCTAGTGTAGGAGGCTTGACGATTCACCTTCTTACCTGCAACACTATATAAACAGACGAGTAGGTGTGAAGTTACCACAGCATTCATTGCTATTGTACTGTTTTGCTGCCAGGAATTTAACCATAGCCGAAGCTTGACCCTTGCACTTCAAACGAAGCACCACTTCGGATTCTGCTTCGTCACAAGAAGAGCTTCGGAAAAAAGGTCGTTAATTTCAAAAAACTTCTAGAAATTCATAATCAAATGGCTAGAGTGCGTTCCACTACCAGGGTTGAGCGTGAGGGAGATGAGACCAAAGCCACTGAAACTGTTCCGATTTCTGAAGCAATGAGGCGGTCTGGGCTGGCAACATCAGGGGATACATCTGCCGCCGAAGCAAAACAAGCTGACATTGAAGAAGATGAATTTGAAGATGAGTACGGTGCAACGCCATCTAAACCCAGCCACTTAGAGTTTGGGAAGTCTACTATTACCGAAGGTGATATGGCTAAGTTACTGAAGCTAGGCTATTTTAGCGAAGACAAAAAGGAGCTGATTCGCTTCGAGGGAGAGGAAATTACCCCGAAGCCAGAAAAAGATGAGGTGGTGGTTTTTAAGAGCTTTTTCAAAGCAGGGTTAAGGTTTCCCCTGCATGGGATGATTGCAGATGTTTTAGAGAGGTTTGGGATTCACCTTCATCAGTTAACTCCTAACGCCATTGTTAGGCTTAGTGTTTACATCTGGGCACTCCGAAGCCAGGAGGCAGAGCCACTTGCCGAAGGTTTTTGCCAGGCACACGAGCTTCATTACCAAACAAAAGCTAGAGAAGATGGGCTGCATGATAATTTTGGCTGCTACAATTTTGCATATCGGAAAGATGCCAAGTATCCAGTTATCAGCTATCGTACAAAATGGCCAGCTGGCTGGAAGAGTGAGTGGTTTTATGTCAAAGTAGATGAGAAGAAGGAGAAACTAGTTCAGAGCCCTTTGAGTTTAACCTTCGGAGAAACTAGACCCCAATGCGTCATGTCTCCAGATAGTCCGTGCCAGATTGCACTGGGCGAATTTCGGGTTGTTGCAGAGCACATTAGCACCAGGGATCTGGTTCAAGAATTCTTAGCCTTCAGAGTATTCCCAACTTTGAAGGAATGGGACATGCCGAAGCTGAAAGGAGAGAAGAAGAAGAAAGAGCTTGTTCGGCTACCTTATTATTTCAAGTTTAAGAAACATTTAAAGCACCTTGCCAAGAGTGGTTGAACACAATTGAGGTTATGTGCAACGAGATCCTCGGCAACTATTCTAAGAAAGAAGATCAGTTAATGACTGCGGCCTTCGGTACTCGTCCGAAGCGAAGAATGAATCGGGTGATGGATGCTTTGAATTTTGATTATCCTGACTATGAGCAATTGGGCAAAGTTGCCAAAGGCCAAAAAAGAAAAAGAGTTGCTAGCGCCCTTGACAAAGAAGCTACTACTAAATTGGCTAAAAAGGACAAAGAAACTTTTGAGAAAAGAAAACTGAGTCCTGAGCCGAGGATAGCTACTTTAAAGAAAAGGAAAGCTACGGCCCCGGAACCAAAAACGTCAGGCCATGAAGAAGAAGCTCCTGCGACGCCTTCTGCTGCCGATGTGGAAGAAATTCTTAAGGTAATGACTGAACCTTTGCCTATCAAGCTAAGTCCGCTGGCGCCACAACTGACGAAGCTTTTTCAGAAGGAAAATGAGCCTTCGGCAACGGAATGTCCTGCTAAGCTGAAAAAACGGAGAATTATCGAAGTGGCCGATGTTATTCATCAGACACCACTGCTGGCATCAGCGTCAAAAATACCCATTGCTGAAGACGCTGCTGCTGCTGAAGCTGAAGCCGCCGAAGCCGAAACCGCCGAAGCTTCTGATCTAGAAACCACCCTTGGTGATATTGATAACATGCTTCTAAAAATGGCTGTGGAAGAAGCTACTGCGGCCGCGGTGGACACAACAATTGAGAAAGGAAAAGAACAAATTGAAGATACTTCGGAAGAGGAAAACTTCAATTTTCAAGATATACTAGGGCAAGAGTTATCAGAAACTGAAAAGGAAGAACTGAAGAAATATGTTGTATCCTGTGGATACAAACCAGGGGCTTTGCTGTTTGGCGAAGTTAATGAAGGGAAATTGAGGTGCCTTCGGAATCGAACCGAGGCAAAGGTCGTTAGAACTTTCTCGAAGAATGTTGGCCTGCTGAAGATTGAGGCGGACCTCTGCAGGTACCGGCGACAGCATATCGCCGGTAGCCTGTTCTATGCTAATTTTAAGGTAAAACTCTTAACTTTTTATTATTTTTTGAATTAAGATGTTTTCTGACGAAGGTTGTTTTGGCAGAGTATACTATTAAGTAAAGTGCTGAGGATGCAACAAGATCTCGAAGATGAGAAAAACGAAGCTACAATTAAAGATCTAGAAAATAAAGTAAAAGAACACGAAGCTGCTTTGGAGAAAAAGGACTTCGTCATCCATACTATGGAGGGTTCGCTAGCAGAAGCTCAAGCCGAAATTGACAGGTTAAACAGCGAATTGCTCACAAAATCAGAAAAATCTGAGCAAGAAAAGAAGAATCTTGAAACGAATCTTAAAATCGAAATTGAGAAGAATTCAAGTTTGCAGAAATCATTGAAAGAGCTTCAGGATAAATGTTTAGACTTTGGCAACCAATGCGTGGAGCGGCTGAAGGATGTCTTTTACTCAATTGGAGCCAGCTCTGATAAGTTTACACCTTCAGTTGAAAACCTGCCAAGCACCTTTGAATATATTGAGGGCGAAGTTGATGCACTTGACGAAGTTATCGCTGGGCATGCCAATTTTTGTGCCCTGTTAGCTTCTCGAGACACAGCTACTGCTTTCCTGAAGACTGGTTGCACGCACAGGAAAATTGTTAATAGGCCAAACTTCAGTTTGTCACCAGCAGATTTGATTGACATTCCCAGCCTAGCTCGAAGTATAGGAAACAGGTTTATGACTCAAATTTGGATAAACGGCGGGTGAAAAATGGCTGGTGACGAAGCTCGAAGCCACCTTAAAGCAGTGAGAAACTTATACTTGTTACTTTTACCTTCTCCTTGAACTCTGCGCTTTTCTCATTCCGTTTTAATATGTACAGGATGATGAAGAATGACGAGCTGAAGCCTTAACAGATGTTCCGAAAGACTTTGCTACAGAAGATTCTAGAGAAAATTTTGTAATATGATTATAAAGAAACTTATGTAAATTGGTGCGTACCTTGTAATATATCTTTTCCCCTTTGTCCGTGTACGATCTGCTTTGCTGTGGACAAAATTTTCTTTTTGAGCCGAAGGCAAAAAACACCTTCCCTTCTTTTCGTACACAACGAAGCATGAAAATTTCTTCTTTCTGTTTTTCTCCGAAGCATTATCCTCAAAGTCGAAGCATCTGCCTTTTCTGTATGATATGATGATAATGATCCTATGTATGTCTAAATGAATGTTTATGAATGCAAATGTCATAATGTAATGTATCGTGCAAATGAATGTCCAAATATATATTCGAAGCCATAATCATAGCCTTCATTCCCTTAGGAATGACTCAAATCTTTTTGCCGCTTATTTTTCGGCTTCACCGTTTATTTTTCGGTGTATCAGCGCTGACTTTTCGCTGTAAGCCTCCCTTAGGAGCTTCTTCGCCTTCTATTTCGGCAGAATCAGTGTTTATTTTTCGCTGTCAGCCTCCCTTAGGAGCTTCTTCGCCTTCTATTTCGGCGGAATCAGCGTTTATTTTTCGCTGTAAGCTCTGCATTCCCTTAGGAACGACTTTTGAGCTTCTCCCTGTTTTATTTTCTTTTTTGTTTGCACTCGATGGTGCGTTCTCAGCTTTTACATTTACATCTTTGGGGGATATTGCTCTTATAGAGCTGAAATAAGAAAAAGAGAAATTACATGCTATGGCCCCGTTAAAAACCTTTCTCCCCCTTTGGAAAGGAAAAGGGTGCCATAAGAAAGAATAGAAAAAATTACATCAAACTAGACATAATATCGCCGAAGCTCATCCGCATTCCATGATCTAGGAATGTCGTTGCCGTCCATATCCTTCAATCTGTAAGAACCGGGTCTTGACGAAGATACTACCAGAAAAGGTCCTTCCCACTTCAGCTGTAGCTTGCCTACTGTGTCTGGGTTAGCCACTCTCCGAAGCACCAAATGTCCTGGCTTGATATTCTTTAGCCCAACCTTTCTATCACGCCATTTTATTGTTTCGGCTTGGTATTTATTGATGTTTTCCACAGCCTGGAGCCTGATCCCTTCTATAGCATCTTTGTCCACAGAGTAATCAGCTTCGTCTTCTGCCGAAGCCACTATTCTTATTGATCCTGCTTTTGCTTCTTCTGGAGTTATTGCTTCGTCACCAAATAATAACTTGAATCGAGTAAAGCCTGTTGACCTTGATGCCGTTGTATTATGGCAACATACTACCTTAATTAATTCATCTGGCCATTTTCCTCTGGGCTGATTGAAGATTAATTTCATTATTCCCATCATTATGATGCCATTAGCTCTTTCGACAAGTCCATTTGACTTTGGATGCCTAACCGATGCAAAATGGATCTTCGTGCCAATTTGTCCACATAACTCTTTAAAAGCTTCGGCGTCAAACTGTGTTCCGTTATCCACAGTAATGGCCTTCGGCACTCCGAAGCGACAAACGATATTTTGCCAGAAAAACTTCTAAATGGTAACCGAAGTTATTGTGGCTAAAGGCTTCGCCTCAATCCACTTGGAAAAATATTCTACTGCTACTACAACACATTTTAAATTTCCTTGTGCTGGTGGTAGTGGACCTAACAAATCAAGGCCCCACCTTTGCAATGGCCAAGTGGGTTGTATTAATTGAGTCAGAGACGAAGGCTGTTTTTGATCTCTTGCGCATTTCTGATAGCCTTCGCACTTTTGGACTAGTTCCGCTGCATCCGAAGCTGCCTTTGGCCAATAAAATCCTTGACGAAAAACTTTTCCCAGCAAAGGCCTAGATCCAATGTGAGATCCACACAGGCCTGCATGTATTTCCATCATCAATTCTATACCTTCGGCTCTGGATAAACATTTGAGTATCGGAGAACAGACTCCATGCTTGTACAGCTCCCCTTCTATTATAACATATGGTCGAGCTCTTGCCTCTATTCTCTTGTTATAAGCTTCGTCATCTGAAAGGAAATTACCCTAAAGGAAAGAGATGATCTCAGTTCTCCAATCTTCACTATGAACATGAGAAATATTGAGGACTGCTCTTTCAAGAAGTTCAATCGAAGGTGCTTTATTTGTTTCAAAAAATATTTCCGAAGGTAAGGGCAGTCCCTGTGCTGCTGACTTGGCTAGCAAATCAGCATGTTCATTTTCTCCTCGAGGGATATTTTTGACAGAAAACCCTTCAAAGGAAGCTTCAATCCTTCCGACCGTGTCTAAATATTTCTCAAGCTTCAAGTCTCTTGCTTTACAACTCTTGTCAATATGACCAGTAATGACCTGGGAATCGGTTTTAAGAACCGCCCTTCTAATCCCCATTGCCTTTAACTTCCAAAGACCCAAAAGCAAAACTTCGTACTCAGCAATATTATTTGTGCAGCTAAAATCAAGTCTTGCTGCGTAGCAAGTTTTAACTTTGGAGGGTGCAACCAACACAGCAGCTGCTCCTGCTTCGAAGGTTCCCCAAGAACCGTCACAAAATACCGTCCATACTTCAGTATCTTTAGTTGTTTCTTCTCCTTGAGCCCCTGGCGTCCAATCGGCAATGAAGTCTGCTAACGCCTGGGATTGTATTGAGGATCTGTGCACATAATCAATGCTGAACTCATTGAGCTCCACAGCCCACTTTCCAATTCTTCCAGTAGCTTCTCTGTTCCTCATGACATCCTTCAAAGGTTGTGACGAAGGAACAATTATATGATATGCTTGAAAATAATGCCGAAGCATCCTAGATGCCACTAAGACGACATATAAGACCTTCTCCAATTCTGTATAATTCTTCTTTGATGGACTAAGGACTTCGGAGATTAAGTATATTGGGGCTTGCTTTTTGGTTTGTCCCTCAAGTTTTTCTTGAACAAGTGCCGCACTCACTGCTGAATGCGAAGCTGCCACGTACAGCAACAAAGGAGCCCCTGGCATTGATGGAGTTAACGTCGTTAGGTCTATCAAATATTGCTTCAGCTCTTCGAAGGCTCTCTGCTGAACTGATCCCCATTGAAAGACTTCGGCTGACTTCAGCACTTCGAAGAATGGCAAATTTCTCTCTCCTGATCTAGATATGAATCGATTGAGAGATGCCAATCTTCCTGTTAGTCGTTGAGCCCCCTTCTTTGTGCTTGGCGGCTCTATTCAAAGAATAGCTTCGATCTTATTTGGATTAGCTTCGATTCCCTTTGTTGAGACCAGACAACCAAGGAATTTCCCCTTCTTTACTCCGAAGACACACTTCTCTGGATTCAGCTTCAGACCAGCCTGTCTGAAATTAGCGAATGTCTCCTGCAGATCAGCAATGTGATTTTCTTTCTTGATGCTTTTTACTATAATATCATCAACATAGGTTAGCACATTTCTGCCTATCTGAGAATGGAGAACCTTCGCTGTCATTCTGCTGAAGCTCCCTCCAGCGTTCTTGAGCCCCTCAGGCATCCGAAGATAACAATATGTTCCACTAGGGGTTATGAAGCTGGTTTTTGGCTCATCCTCTTTCTTCATCCAAATTTGATGGTAGCCTGAATAACAATCTAACAGACTCATAAGCTCTGACGAAGCTGCTGCGTCAACTAGGGAATCTATCCTTGGCAGTGGAAACTCATCCTTCGGGCAAGCCTTGTTGAGATCAGTAAAATCGATACACATCCTCCATTTGCCATTGGCCTTTTTTACCATAACAGTGTTGGCCAGCCATTCTAGATACTTCACTTCTCTGATAACTCCGACACTGAGAAGTCTTTTTACTTCATTTTGAGCACCTTCGGCCTTGTCATCAGACATCTTCCGAAGCCTCTGCTTTCTGGGTCTGAAGGATGGATCGACATTGAGCGAGTGTTGAATAACATCTCTGTTAACACCACAGAGATCGTTAGCTGACCATGCAAAGACATCTTTGTTGTTGAACAGAAACCTTATCAAGTTTTTCTCCTGTTCCTCAGACAATTGAGATCCCAGCAGCACCTTCTGATCTGCAATATCTTCGCATAAAAGCATAGGTTTCGGCTGATCGGCCGAAGCAGCCTTCTCCCTTCTGTACTTGTACTGTTCACAAGCTTCGGCTTCATCTATGTTGTGGATTGCCTTTGAATCTGTCCAATTCCCCTCAGCCTTTCTGGCAGCTTCCTGACTCCCATGAACAGCAATAGGTCCTTGATCCGAAGGTATCTTCATGCAAAGATATGCTGGATGAAGAATTGCTTCGAAAGCATTGAGTGTTCCGCGACCAATGATTGCATTGTAAGGGTACTCCATGTCGACAATGTCAAACACAACTTTCTCAGTCCTTGTATTGTTGACAAATCCGAAGGTCACTGGCATGGTAATCTTGTCGAGTGCTACAATCTGCCTTCCTCCAAAGCCACAAAGGGGATGTGTAGCATCATGGATCTTATCTTTGGGCTCTTGCATCTGTCTGAAGGCCTTAGCAAATATAATATCCGCTGCACTGCCTGTGTCAACCAGAACATTGTGAACCAGAAATCCTTTGATAACACAAGAAATAACCATAGCATCATTGTGAGGGTAATCCTTGAGCTGAAGGTCCTCTTGGAAAAAGGTAATTGGGATATGAGACCATCTTGACTTGATGAAGGGTCCCTGTACCCCGACATGCTGTACCCTTCTCTGTGCCTCCTTCTTCTGCTTCTTGTTAGCTGGCTCTGAACATGAACCGCCTGTTATTGGAAGCACCAGCTTCGGAGCCGAAGCAGCGCTAGCTTTGTTGTTAAACGAGGCCATCAGCTCAGAAAGTGGAAGTGAGTTCACCGGAGGTGGGCGCCAATGTTGGGGACTTGTTCTCAAATACTTTGCATCAAGAATAAGGCAACATAAAATGTTAAATGTTAATGCCCTTCGTCCGTTGAAGCATTATCTCCCTTAGGACATAATGAACTTCGGACGAAGACCATAAGCAAAAATACCACGAAGGTTTTACCTTCGTGATCAACTCTATAAAACAATACTACAACATGAAACATTAAAGAAATTTATACCAAAGACAAATATTATAATACATATATTTAGATACATTTATACCTTTGCCTTGGCAAAGAGCAATAATTCCAGTGTAATATGTCGATGATTACAGGATTGCGTGAATAGTAAAGGAGTACTGTTCATCTATTTATAGGCACAGCCTGTGAGAAATTACAATCATGCCCCTTACAAAGTATTACAAATATGATTCAGACCCTTATGGACTAAGAAGTCATTTCATCTTTAAGTCGGTTCGAACCTTCGTCTTTATATACGTTATAGTACCGAAGCTTCATGAGTGGTAGCTTCGGCACTTCGTTTAAACGGATTTGCCGAAGGTGTTTGTTCTTGCAGGACCTTCGACGACGAAGCATGGCCCCAACACCCGGGTTAAGTCTCCTGAAATCCTCAATAATCTCATCAGGTAGCTGGGCAACAACAACTGAATGAACACGCTTCTTTTGACTCAAGGCATCTGCAACCAAATTTGCCTTGCCCGAGTGATAGTAAATTTCTAAATCATAGTCCTTAATAAGCTCCATCCAACGGTGTTGCCTAAGGTTGAGATCCTTCTAAGTGAATATATACTTCAACTCTTATGATCCGTGTATACTTGACACTTGGTCCCCATGATATAATGTCTCCAAATCTTAAGCGCATGCACAATGGCTGCCAGTTCTAAGTCATGCGTGTGGTAGTTTAATTTATGTTTCCGCAACTGACGAGACGCGTAGGCGATCACATGTCCTTCTTGCATGAGCACACATCCCAAGCCTTGGCCACATGCATCACAATAAATGTCAAATACCTTCTGTAGATCTGGCATAACCAACACTGGTGGTGACATTAACCTCTCCTTTAATTGATCAAAGCTATCTTGGCACTTCTCGTCCCACTTGAACTCTCTTCCCTTCTCTAGAAGTGAGGTCATAGGCTTAGCAATCTTAGAAAATCCTTCAATAAATCTCCGATAGTATCCGACAAGTCCCAAGAAACTCCGAATCTCCGTAACTGTAGTGGGTATGCTCCACACCACTATCTCCTTGACTTTAGCAGGATCCACTGATATCCCTCCATTAGAAATGGTATGTCCAAATGACATAACAGTGAACTCATATAAACCATATCGGGTCAAGAAGCCTATCTTGGGAATATCGATGGCCTAATGTTCATTTGATGGTAACCCAATCGGAGATCAATCTTCGAGAATACCCTAGCATCTCTCATCCGATCAAATAAATCCTCAATGCGGGGTAACAGGTACTTGTTCTTCATGATAACATCATTTAGGGACCTATAATCCACACACATCCGCTGTGATCCGTCCTTCTTTTGTACAAACAGAACCGTTGCTCCCTAAGGTGAAGAACTCAGTCAAATGTACCCAGCCTCTTGCAACTCTGTCAACTGCTTCTTGAGTTCTTTTAACTCTTCTACAGACATCTCGTATGGCCGTTTGGAAGTAAGAGTAGTTCTAGGTAAGAGATCTATGGCAATCTCAACTTCCCTATCTGGTGGCATCCCTGATAACTCCTCTTGAAAGACATCCGGAAAATCTCTAACCACACGGATGTTGACACCAACAAACTTCCCATCTACTAGGAATGTCGCTAGTCTGGTGGCGGTAGTTACTGCAATTCCAACTTCAAATCTTTCCCCTTTGGAACTGATGAGTTCTATGGTCCCTTTAGCACAGTGTATAAACTGCCTTTTCCTTTCTTAACCATGACATACCAAGGATCACGTCTATTGTCCTCTCTTCTAACACTATAGGGGTAGCCCATCTGGGTTAGAAACACAGGGTACGAAAGAAAAGATTGTAGACAAGGCATGTAATTACGAGCATGTTACTTTAGGGGATTTATTAGCTAAGTGTGTTGCCTATTAAAGCTCATTCATTACCTTATGGTGGTACATGCTAACGTGCTCGTCTATACTATTTCAATCAATCAAAGAAGCAAATCAGGCATTGATCATCAGAACAATCAACCAACATTTTTTTAAATATAGAAAATAGTTATAATCTTGTATTAGGCCTCCTATCTCTTAAAAAGGTCATAAATGTAGAATTCCAAAGTGTGTAATCCATCTTGTCTCAGAGTAGAGAAGGTAAGAATAATTAGAGTAGAACAGTAGAAGGTGGGACATGATCAAGATAAGATAAGTATAGAATGAACCAGAGTAAGGTAAGTAGGTAAAGGTTTTGTCCATTTCTATCTAGGTTTCGTCCTACAGTCAACATTTCCTCTGATACCACTTCTGTCACACTCGGGCTTTAAGGAACAAAGCCGGGTGCATCTCATACATGCGCCAAAGAAGACAACATATATAATAACAGAGTGTATAGAGATAAATGTCACAATAACATCAGAGTAATTATTACATAGCGGAAGTCTTATTAAAAATAAAAGATAATTATAAAACGAACTAAGGATCATCCTTGGCGCAAGTGAACTGGGGAAACGCCACCTAGATCAGATCAAACTCCTCGCTTTGTGGCTCCTCCTGAACCACCTGTTCTTCTCCTGTGGGGGGTGTGAGACAGCAAGGGTGAGCTCACACATGTTCATCGCTCAACAAGTTGTGGGGAATAATGTGGCATGAACTCGCCAAAGGTGGGAGTTCATGTAATGTGTAAGGCTGATCAACAATAGGGGTTAAAGCTGAGCATTGCTTTTAATAGGTTGGTCAAATTTTATTAGCAGTTACTAAGCGTAAGTAAATATCAAACCATAATAAATAATAGAACAAAATTAATAATAAACCCATGCAAATGCATATGAAAATTTGAGTTTAGGTTCCATAATTTAATCATCAGAGAGTCCTGAGCTGCTCATGACCGCGAGCATGGCTAGTATACCAGTTTTACACTCTGCAGAGGTTGTACCCTGTACCCACAAGTCGTGTATCCCATGTCGCCAGGGTTAGCTAGACCCTTAGACACTACCGAGATGAATGGCTAGGGATCCACTACGAGGCCTTTACAAAGTTCCACTAGCTTCCGAAAACCCGCTACAGTTTATGGGGAGAGCACTTGCAAGAATCCCCCGTCTAACCGCCATCGCAGCAAAATCAACCCGAGAACCTCCTTGCATGCAATCCCCTACTGCCCTTGCCCCTTTCGGGTAAGGTAGTCTTCCACTAGCTTTCCTAGTTAGTTGGCCAAGGGCGTCCCATTAAACCCTTGTGGTGGCACGTGTTTCTCAAGTTAAGCTCCATGTTACAATTAACATTAATGATCTTAACATGAACATAAAATGGAATAACAAAATAATTGGAATATGGATATAATGAAAGATTATCCCAAAACCATGTAAAGCAATAGCAAAACTACCCAAGTGATTTAGGGGTAAACAAGGTAATCAGGATAAACAGACTAGGGTGACCTATTGGGTCCCATCAAAATTAAACCTATGCATTGAATAGTGATAATAAATAATATTATTGGGTAACAAAAGTGAATCAAGGGTATAACTTGCCTTCAATGAGCTCCTGCTCAGCTACTTCTATTTGCTGGTCACCAGGATCCTCGGTAACATGTTCTTCTACTTGCCACAATACAAACAAGCACAATATAGAGAAAATTAACATCACACCAAACATGTAAATAGAGTACATAATAATAATCTACACATTAAAATAAAATCCTAGGAACAGGAATCATAATAATTGGAGTTATGGATATTAAATTATGAATTTCCAAAGGATTTATGTGTTTAAAATAGGACTAAGTGAGGAATTAATTTTCTTACTGTTTTCATGACAAAACAGAGACTCTAAGTGATAGTGAATAAAATTACAAAATTTTAGAAACTGGAATGGGTAAATTTGAACTTCATATGAATTTTCTATGGAATAAACAAGTTCTAGGATTTATTTTGTATTAAATATCAATTTCTAAAGTTAAATAATTGAATTCTCAGAGCTATGGACTGGGCGCACTATTTTCCGATAACGCAGGGGCCATGAGGTAAATATTTCTAGACACAGAGAATAGTCTACATGGATGGCGGGTAATTTTAACGGAAGCTAGAGGTCTCTTATGCAAATGTGCCGCAGCGAAGGGGTATGGGGTTATTACGGCCGTCCGATTTAAGGCGTGCGCACAGGATTAGATCTGCAATTCGCGCGACTCTAATAACCGACATCGACCGTCCGATCGCAAGCCTATGCTCCAGATTCAAAGTGACCTAAATCAAGCCATCACCGCGCGATCAGAATCCTACGATCCAGATCTCACAGAGTGAATCAGTACGCCATGATCTAATCACGACCCTCCAACGCAGATCGCACGGCTCTGGGCTTTCTTCCTCTACTCTCTCAATTCCGCGGTGGCGCCGCCGAGCTCCGGTGAGGAAGAGAGTCGACGATCACCGACCGCTAAGCACCAAATTGAACCGAACTATACCATGCGTAGGATAATACGAACACTGGCGATGGGTTTCTTACCGAGGATGCGCAGTACAGGGGCCCGGCCACGGTGTCGCGCGGGCAGGCGGACCGGAAGCAACACCGGTGAGAAATTGACGGTGCTACAGTTGATCTCCCAACTCCACCGCGCTACCCAAACTTCCGCCCAGCTCAGGCGAACCCCACCAAACCACCAGTGAACCCAAGAGCGGCGTCGTAGGTGCGAGTCCACGGCCGCGGTAGTGGCCTGATGTTGCGGCGCCGTCGGATTGCAGTAGAGGATGGCTAGGGTCGGCGCGAGGTGGACGGGGAAGTGGAGAAGGGCGCATAGGGCATCAATTTATCTCCCGCGGACCCAGCACGGGATGGAGAAGGGTCGCCCACGCTTCCCTGAATATGGCAGCGAGCACTACGTGATCTGTTACAGAGGATGGGAGCACGGGGAAGACAGAGTTCTAACACATGGGCCCCACCGTCCCGTGACACGGCGCATGACCGGTTTGCTGGTGAGTGGGCCCCACGCGACAGCCAAAGGGGGTCAGCGCACGCTGAGGTGTACCGCTGACCGACTAGGGCCACATGTCGGCGCACGCGGGCGTTGGGCCGCATGAGGGAAAACAGAAGATGGGCCGAAACGGTGTTCTGAGCCCAGTTAGAGTTAGGTTTGCTTTATTTTTTTCTTTTTCTTTTGCTTTTGTTTTCTTTTTATTTTGAAATCCAAATTTTGGATTTCAAATTTTGTGAAGAATTTGTACTCAACTATTTGAAGGTATGATTCAAACATGTCATGGTGGAATGAATTTATTTCTCTAAGGATTTTATTTGGTATTGGCCAATATTTCTCTCTCTCTTTTCTAAATTCTAAAAATCTCTTGTATATTCTAAATTCCACTTGAAACTTTAATATTTTCTTGTCACATTATCTTTATATTGTCATAAAATGCACACAAAGTAAATTCCCAACATGATGCATAATTTAGTTGCATGTCTTTTGTTGATTATTTATTGGTGTAAGTGAGGTGTCCACATGAAATGATGAATATAGATGACTCAAAAATATATAAAGAAATGAAATTTCTCTTTTTAGATTTTTATTACAAAGTAGGTATTACAGAGATGTAAAATTATTTCTCTATTCTAATCTTTTTGTTCTCTGGTGATGAACAATGATTAAAAAAATATTGACTTCAATCACATTGATCCAAGACCTTTCTATGATCTCATAAATGGATGCGGATTAGGAGATCTGGGGTTCTTAGGACGGTTCCTGTAACACCTCTAGTGTTACTGTCACTAAAACTTGAGCATAACATCATGTGCATGGGCATATCGTATGTTTGATACACCTTGAGTGCATTCACTAGGTAAAAATTTAAAATAAGTTGTAATGATATGATTTGATGTGTGATTAACCCTAAGGTAGAGTGCTTAACCCTAAATTATGGCTTATGGATATAAGTGAAGCCCAAACAAGCTAAAACCTCAAAGGACATGAGAAATGGTCATAAGGTATCACATGTGATGGACCTTGGTGGCACCAAAACCCTAATGTGCCCAAAACCCTAAAGACAAACCCTAGAAACCCTAATTGAAACCCTAGGGGGTTAATTGTAAATTTTGTGCACTTTTGGACCCAAGTGTAAATACCAAAGTGATAGAACACCACAAATCATGTGTTTTCTATATTTGGGGATTTGCAAGTCAAATATTGGGATTTGGACTTATTTGCAAAAAACACCCCATGCACTTCATATGCCTAAGTCTGAATTCAGTTGAATGGGGTCAACTTTGGAGCTCCATATCTCAAAATTCTTGGGATTTTGCTCTTGGTCAACATAGCAAATTTGAAGATCTATGTTAGGTCTTAGGAGTACAAGTTTTATTAAGTGACAAAGCACTGGTGTTGTACAAAAATTGGAGTTAAATGGACCAAAAGACAGGCTGTCAGTCAAGATAGAAGCCTGAATTGTGACTGCCAGTGAACACTGAAGAACTTTGGAGTGGATTTATGCTTAATCCAGTAAGCAAATGGCCAGGGTTCCTATAGTCATATTGTAGATGGTTTATAGAGCTACAACTTTGATACAGTGGGATGGTCAAGTTGCTACATGAATTTTGGAGCTGTGATACCCTAATTTTCTGAAAAGAAGTTAAACTTCTTTTTCTCTTTTCTTTCATGTTTTGTGGCATTAGGGTTTGGAGTTTCAGGAGGCATTCCTCAAAAAACAGTAGATCTTTTGGCATTTTTTCCGCTAGGGTCGAGAGCTCAAAGGGGAGAGCGAGTTTGGGCCATTGATCTCGATCTGGTGGATAGGAGCCCTCCCCATCTCCTCCCCAACCCTAGCCGCCCCCTCTCCTTCTCCCCAATTGGTTGCAGCCGCCCCCTCCCTCTCTTGCTCTCCTCCCCATTGGCAGCCGCCCCCTACCCTCTCCATGGCTCCCTCCTCCCTCTAGATGCACCCCCCCACGCAGCAAGGATCGAGAAGAGGAGGAGCACGTTGAATTGAAGAGGAAGAGAGGATCAAGGAGATGTTCTTTCCCATCTCTTCTTGAAGATTTTCTTGGGGAAAACCCTAGGTATGGATGAAATCCTTGTTCCTCCCTGTAATTATGTGCTTGTAGAGGTTGTGGATCATGGGGATTAAAGGATTAGAGGTTGGATTAGATGTGGGGTTAGATTTTGATCTCGAATTTAGTTTTCTGCGGAATGGCAGATTCGATAATTTCTGTTCATGCTAGTTTTCTGTGGTCTTAGTTGCCTCAAAAAAAATAAGAAGTCTATATATGAGTCATAGATAATTTGTAGATCTTTCTGTAGCCACGAAGAACACCTCAATCGGACATCAGATCAGAAAGTTATTGCAGTTTTATTATAGCAGTATTTGAGTCTCATAATTCTATGCAGAATCTGTTCTCTTAAGATTTAGGCAATTTTATCAACAGAATTCAACCTTGGGTTTGTAAGAAAAGATGTAGATAATTTCATAAGCTTTCCAAATTGTTAAAAAGTGCATTCATATGAATTATGAAACTCTAGTTATGTTTGTTTTACTGTGCCTGTTCCTGTTTTTCTGACAAAAATGAGCCGGTCTGTTCACTGGTAGGTTTCATCAGGTAAATGGCCGAATTGGCTCTTTCAACTTTGGAGACTTCTGTAGAGGGATAAAAGTTCTTACTGCCAGCAGAATTTAATGATTTTTGGTTGAGTGGTCTGTGAGATATCAAATTTTGAATTTAACTACACTGCTATCTGAAACAGATTTAGTCAGTTATCTTGTCAGATGTTTTAGAACTTATAGATGACAAAATTTAATTATCAATTGAATACCGAAGTTGTGGGGTATTTTGTGTAGATACTCCTAGATTATTTGTTTGATATCACCACAGTTATAATTTTAAAGATACAAAATTAACAAACAGCGCTGCTGCTGTATGGCATGTGGTTCTGGGTGGGAGGCTTTCCACGAGGTCTTGGTTTCAAGTGTAGGAGCGATTTGTTGATTGTTGGCAAATGTTTGTGAAATATTTGTACTAAGTTTTATGCCCGCTAGCAGGTGGATGAAGGCAAGTGAATGTAGAGGTGGTTGCTTCCGTTCTGACCTGCTATTTCTATTGCCTACACTCTAATATTCAGAAGTATTGGATTCTTTCATAATTGGACTCTATGGTGATGCTTTACTTGCTTGCATTATACAAATGCTCAATTATATATTGATGATGATTATGATTCGAGTATGACTCATGAGATTAATTCACACCCCTGAAGGTAAATGAAGTATTATTTGAGGTTGATATTGTATCTGAAGGTAAATGAAGTATTATTTGAGGTTGGTATTGTATCTGAAGGTAAATGAAGTATTATTTGAGGTTGTATTGTATGTGAAGGAAGTGAAGTATATTGATAAATGCAGCATGCCATATACATTGCATGATTCACTTGCATCTGAAGTTGGGTCGTGACCTATGGTCCGACCGTACCGGTACAACTTAGCATCGTACGTTGTCCGAGGGGTACGATGTGGCTTCATACCCTTAGAGGTATGAAGGCAGAGGACATATGCATTGCATTCATTGAAGTGATATATGCAGATGATGTGGTTTTATACACTCAGAGGTATGAAGATAGAGTACCTACACTTTGCATTCCTATAAATACATTGAAGTGATATTTGCAGGTTTTGTTGACGCAAGGAAGTGTTATAGAACCTATTATGGTTGTTCAAGGAAATGAGATGGTATTGGTTATATTGGGACTACTGAGTTCTATATCTACAAGTATTTTTTATCTTAATTGTGATTCTTTTAAAATGTTGATTAATTCAATTTGTGGTTTAAATATCTCGTCAAAACAATTCGCTTGTTGAGATGTTTCATCTCACTCTTGCATTACTCAATGCAGGTGCTTGTTGCTCATCAAGGGAAGTGGGAAGTAGCAGCACATCCACCTTCACTCTCATAATAACGCTGCTTAGGCGCAGTCATGATTTAATTAGAAGCTTCTTGTCAAAGGATGTTTGTTTCTAACTAGTTGTGCGCACTGGTTAATTTAGTTCATGTCGTTATGGTTGTCTTCCCATTGCTAGCAGATTATTAATGTCAATTATGTTTTCTTATCATGATATCTATTTATACTTTGTTGCTTCCCTGTTTATGCAATTTTCAAAGGAGATGCTGTCGAAATTTTATATACGAATGTTAGAGGTGTAGTTTAGTAGCATTCTGGGGTGTTTGTGGATCCCGGGGTGTTACAGGAGCAAATCACCCCCAAATATGCTCTGTGAGGTGCTCTGAATGGCATTCTGATGGTACAGTAACTGAATACGATCTCAGGTTCAGCCCCCCTCGCCGCCGGTGGTGTCTTGCCCGGATTCACGCCGGCGTTGCGACTCACGCCCAGTTAAACGCAGATAACAATCCCCGGATGAAAAATCTGGCGCTGGGGATGAGCTCGGGACACTGTTTCGCCTTGACCGCCGTACCCCCTTGCCTTACGGCCGGTCCAGATAACCTCGCCGGAGTTGGCAGCCTACCGCGCGGGTGCCACGTGCCTATGTGCTCTACCACGTCGCAGTGACTTGCCTTATTATGTCCAGTCATCGCCGGTGGTTAGGCCACGGTGAAAGCCACGAGTCACTTGCGCCAGTGACCACCCCTCTCTCCAGCCGCCGCGCGTCTTCTCCAAAATTAGCCGCCACCGCCGATGGAACCTATAAATTGCCGCCCTAGTGAGCTCCGCTAAGTAGATGTGCACCCAGTGAACCAGCCCTCACCTCCAATCGTCCCCCACAGCTCCCCAATTTGGGATTTCCCCAAAATCTGTCAAGAACACCGCAGTGTGTGTGCTCGCCATGGCCAGCTCTCCACAGGTCCGATCACGCCCTCCTCGCTCTTGTTTCAGCTCTCTTGTGTGCTCTTGATGCTTCTCGACTCGACCAATTGAGCTAGAACACGTAGGATCATCGGGAACGCCTCGGTTCATCCGTAGTTCGCGCTATCACTGTGGACAGAGAGATTAGGAGCTAGAGCTTTGCAATTGATTGAGGGGTTATGGTCGTTAAGGGTAGAATTAGGTGTCAGCCGCACCGGAGCACCAGTCATTGCATTTTCCGGCCGGTATAGGCTCGCCGGAGCCGCTGCTCCGCTGTCCACGGTCGGGAACCTCAATTTGCGAAGGAATAGAAAGTGAGGGGCCTCGACACAAAATGTCAGTGACACATAGGAATAGTGTGCAGGAGTCTTTACGAGTTATTTAAAAGAGCAAGGTGCTCTGCGCAAAGTGCACACCGCGAGCACGCGCGGGCGCGCTTTCGCCTGTGCGTGGGCCGACTTGGGCTAGTTTCAGCCCATTACTATTCACCTTTTTCTTTTTTCTTTTTCTACCAGAGTTAGGAAATTCATAGGAAATCATAGAAAAATGATAAAAATATGAGACCAATTTTGTTGGATTCCTAAATTTCTCTAGTAATTAATAAAAATGGTTCCAAGAATTGTAGCCCAAACCAGGAATTATTTAGTATTTAAGAAGGCCAAAACCTAGTCTCTTGGAATTTTAGGAATTATTTAATAACTTCAAAAATCACCAAACTTTTTGGATAAGCCTAATATGGTAATTAGATCCGATGAGTTAAGTTTTACTTGCTTTGAACATTGTTTGTTTCCTAAACCCAAAACCCTAGCTCCTTAGGGTAAAAATGTCTAACTCTACTAAGGTGTTGACCTAGAAGACCATAGTTTCCCTGGTAAACCGTGAAGGAAAGATGTATTCAAGATACAACTTGATGTATCTTTTCTATTATTGCATTTTCATAAGCATTACATGAGCATTCATGTTATATATGGTTATGTATAGAGAACGAGGAAGAAATAACTGTTGAAGAAGAGGAGACTGCTCCATCAACAGAAAATCCACTTGCGGGGAACTGTTTTTACTTTGACATCTGTGGAACAGAGCCCAACTCACCTACAACACAAGGCAAACTCTGGTGCATTTGCTACCTCCTTGCTGTTTTTAAAATCTTTATCACCTTATATGATGCATTAGGTGATAGGAGTTGTGTGCTAAACCAATTGCTGCATTTCCTTCCTTGGGACTGTTTACCATTCCTTGATTACCTGTTTTATTAAAAAGGTTTTCTGATGCTTAGTCCTGCTTTAGATAAACAAATGTTTTGTTTTAAAACAAAAGATGATGCTTCAAGTGGATTGGGATGTTTTCAAAAATAAAACTTGATGGTGGATCCATCATGGTCGTGATGGGTTCAACATCGGAAAAGATGTACCTCTGCCAGGTACCAAACTTTGGGTTGAAATGATAAAGCTGAGACCGGGTGGGTGACTTGCACGAGAACAGAGTCTCGTTGTAGTGTCTCCGTCTGAGTCGCTTAAGGACCGTGTCAATGTGGGCCTGCTGACCGAGGACCCTTTAACTAGTCACATGCCTCATCATGGGTAAGCTTTGCCTCAGGCAGACTAATACCAGAAAGGCCAACACGCAATGGGAGTGGAGAGATGGTGAGAGTAGCGTGTACCCTCCGTGGCAAGAGGCTTGATGGTGGTGTATCTGTGCTCTCGGTTGGCATGAACCCGGTCTGGTCTTAAGAACCCCGGTGGCGAGTTGACATATGCAAGGGTTAAGTGCTACATATGTCGTGTGATTGGAGATCCTCAACTGAGTATTAATCGATTCAGATCGTCGTTACTTCTTGGACATGAAGACTTGGTCACTGACTTACGAGTAGCATTCCAGTGAACAAAAAGGGTTGATAAAAGACAGCTAGTGCAGGTCAAGTGCTTGAACTAGGGTAGAAGGAACTTTACATTCAGGTAATGACTTAACTTGCTAATAAAACTGGATTTTAACGATCCACTATTAGTAAGCATTTTTGCAAATAGAGTCTTGATTCTTGGTTAAGCCTTACCTTGACTCCCTTAAGCCAGCATATCCTTGAGAGTCTTTTCTTTTGACGGGTAAGACTTGCGAAAGTACACTCCATACTTAGGGTTTTCGAACCCATGTTGTTGTAGGTGAGGAAACAATAGACTTTTGCTGTTTTTGCACTAAGGTGGTGCCTAAAGAAGAACCTCAGCGGTGAAGCAGCGGGAGGATGTTGGCCTCCCACATGAAAACAATATACTTTTATGCGGGAGGGGTTTTTGCCTCCCAAGTCTGTAATAATAATACTTGTGCACTCATACCCCTAGTTTTGTAATAACTATAACACTCTTTCTATATTTTGAGGAATGTAAATTAAGTTATTGTAATTCGCTTCCGCTTATTTGTTCCTCCGATGTGTTGTAATATGTGCGTGATGGGTGAACCGCTCTTGGGCGAGGAAAAAGAATACAGATACCGAACTTGTCGAGTGATTATGTGCATCATTGTTGTCCAAGGTCCGTTGGACAAAGACAACTGTAGGTGGGCCTAATAACTTGCAAGGTTCCGTCACAGCTGGTATCGGAGCGAAGCCCATCTCTTCAGATATTATGAAGCATTTCAAAAAGAATTTTCAAATACTTATCTAGAAATATTCTTTCCTTCTTATCTTGCCACTTTCTGGAAGTTCTCATCATATAAGACCAGGTAATAGAGTGCAATATATAGGAAGTTGGGAGTAATTATTAGGTTATGCATGCATCATGTTTAAAAATTATACTAATAAACCTTCCCCTCTTATGGAGATATGCCACGTACGAGGAAAACTGCACGCAAGTCCACTGGACCTATTGGCGTGCCTCGTCATCAGTTGGCTCCAAGACATGAAGGCAACAGTAGCGGCAGCAACGATCCAATCGGAGACTTGGAAGCCCAAGTGAAACAGCTTCAGACGGAGCTACGTCACCGAAATAGGGTGTGGGCACAGGACGGTCAGCGTATAACTGAGTTGGCAGCTGACGTCAGACGCATGCAAGACGAGCTTGTTGAACGGGATTTGGCAGTTGATTGGACCATCAACTCACGTTCGGTTGCTTGGGACCGTGAAGCCAAAGCTCGTGCTCGTGTGGCAGAGCTTAGTGCGGCCCTCGACAACTTGTAGATGTACTGCAATACTTTACATGAGGAAGTACATGTATTGTATGCGTGACTGCACCCGGACATGCCTGCCGACCCTATTGCAATGGGAGTCGGACCATCAGGGACAATAGGTGAAGAACCTGATGGGGAGTTGGACCTTTTTAGGCCTCCTCCTTCCATGAACCTGGCGGACGATCGGTCTCCTGCAGCAGGGAACAAAGAAAACAAGGACGACGAAGACCAGTCTAGTATAGTTTAGGAACTATACCTATGTAAAATAAATAATGAAGTCATGTTGTACACTTGAGTCTGTATCATTACATTTTGGTAATGAAAAATGATGGTGTGTATCGGCATGTTATATTTTTCCCAAATGTTTCTTTGCCTCAGATGCCATCACAGACTCATGTGCATGACGGTGCGGGGACTTCCCATGGTTGGGAAGATACTCCTAATCCGCCACCTATACCACTAGTGCTGGCCGAGGCTATTGCTGCCTTGGTTAATGCTATTGCAGATAATACCCGCTTCTTACGTGAGATGGCGGGTAATCAATTCCAGCAGCATGGCGGAAGAGCTCCTCCACAGGGACCGCGTGAAACCTCGTATCTGGAATTCTCTAAAATGCGTCCTCCACTCTTTGTTAAAGCAGAAGACCCTCTTGAAGCTGATGAGTGGATAAGGGTAATGGAGCAGAAGTTCGGATTAATCCGTTGCACAGAAACACAGAAGCCGTTGTTCGCCACCCAACAACTGAGAGGCCCTGCCAGTACCTGGTGGGGAAATTTTGTGCAGTTCAACTAGCTAGACATCAGGCCACTTGGGATGAATTTAAGTTAGCATTCTGTGAACACTATATTCCAGAGGGAGTGCTTCACATGAAACAAGAGGAGTTTATTTGAGTAAAACAAGGAGGGGATGCAGTGATGCAGTATCTCAACAAGTTAACCATTTATCCCAATATGCTATTGACCATGTAAACACTGACCTGAAGAAAAAGAATTGCTTCATGAGGGGACTCAACAACCGGCTCCAACGGAAAATGGCCATCTGTCTGAATCTTACTTACAGCAGAGATGTCAGCACGGCGCTGACAGTAGAAGCCAAGAACACAGGCCAGGAAAAATCAAAGGGATTTGGAGGTGACAGGTCCAATCAGAGACCTGAGAAGCGAACCATGTTGGTAATCCGGTCGAGTGCCCCCACTTCGATAATTCAGCCGAGTGCCCCTGGTGCTCGTTTCCCCACCCTCCCTAGTTCCTCCACTGGCTGCTTCAACTGTGGAAAGTCTGGTCATTTTATCAAAGACTGTCCATATCCAAAGCAGAATAAGTTCAACAATCAACAGAACTCTGGGAGCTCCAATCAAGGCAAAGGAAACATGGCTAATAATTCAGCGGGCAAAAATGTCAAGAAGACTGGGCGAATTTATTATACTCAAGTGAACACTACACCGGAAGGAGAGCAAGTAATGATGGGTATGTTCCTTGTGGCCAATCACCCAGCAGTTATTCTCTCTGATTCTGGTGCTTCACATACATTCATAAGCAAGAAATTTGTGGAAAAGCATTGCATTCCTAACACTGAATCAAGGGAAGGATTTATTATCCATTCACCTGGGGGACAAATATTTACTAAGGAAGTAGTCTTCCATGTGCCAGTAACATTGGCTGAATGGAAATTTCCCACCAACATGATTGTTTTAAAAGGCCAAGACATAGATGTAATTATGGGCATGAATTGGTTAGCCCAGCATAAAGCTATCCTCAACACTGACTTAAGGACTATCAAGTTGAGCCATGGTCATGAAGAGGTTCTCTTATCCATCCCTGTAGTTGTCCCAGCCAAACCATTTGGACGGGTCTATGAAGCTATCATCACAGAAATCTAGGATATTCCGGTAGTATGTGAATTCCTGGATGTCTTTCTGGAAGATTTGCCTAGATTGCCTCCAGAAAGGGATGTAGAGTTTGTGATCAAACTGAAGCCTGCTACAGCTCCTATTTCTAGAAGGTCGTACCGGATGCCACCAAATGAATTGGCGGAGCTCAAGACTCAATTACAAGATTTGCTTGAGAAGGGATTCATTCGGCCCAGTTCATCACCTTGGGGATGTCGCGCAATTTTTGTTAAGAAGAAGGATCAAACACTTTGAATGTGCGTGGACTATAGAGCCCTTAATGAGGTCACTATCAAGAACAAGTACCCTCTTCCCCAGATCGATATCTTGTTCGATCAACTTACTGGAGCTCGGGTATTCTCAAAGATTGACCTCAGGTCGGTCTATCATCAGATCCATATTCGAGCCGAAGATATACCCAAGACCGTATTTACTACACGATATGGATTATTTGAATATTTGGTTATGACCTTCGGATTGACAAATGCTCCTGCCCACTTCACATATATAATGAACTCAGTGTTTATGCTCGAGTTGGATAAATTTGTAGTGGTCTTCATTGATGATATCTTGATATATTCCAAGAATGAAGAGGAGCATGCTAAACATTTACGGATCGTATTAATGCGCTTAAGGGAACACCAATTATATGCTATATTCAGCAAATGCGCGTATTGGTTGGAGGAAATCCAATTTTTGGGACATGTATTGTCCGCAAATGGGATTGCGGTTGATCCCAGTAAGGTCAAGGATATTCTAGAGTGGAAACCGCCAACCACTGTACATCAAGTTCGAAGTTTCCTTGGGCTGGCTGGCTATTACTGCAGATTTATTCCGGATTTCTCCAAGATTGTGAAACCAATCACAAGTTTGTTGAAGAATGATACAAAATTTAACTGGTCCTCAAGATGCATTGAAGCCTTCGAGCAGTTAAAGGTATTGTTGACCACTGCTCCGGTATTGGCTCAACCGGACATTGAAAAGCCTTTTGATGTGTACTGTGACGCATCGTGCAGTGGCCTCAGATGTGTCTTAATGCAGGAGGGCCAAGTTATAGCGTATGCTTCAAGACAGTTGCGTCGATATGAGGAGCATTATCCAACTCATGACTTGGAATTAGTTGTTGTGGTTCATGCCCTTAAAATATGGTGTCATTATCTGCTGGGAAATATCTGCCATATATATACAGATCATAAAAGTTTAAAGTATATTTTTGCCCAGTCAGCACTAAACATGAGGCAGAGAAGATGGCTTGAGCTGATTAAGGATTATGAATTAGAAATCCACTATCACCCAGGAAAGGCCAATGTGGTGGCAGATGCACTGAGTCGCAAGGCTTTTTGCCATTGTCTTACAGTAAGGACTCCGGAGACCACATTATGTCAAGAAATGGAGAAATTAAACCTGGGGATGATACAACATGGAACCTTGAACCAATTGAAGCTTGAGTCGATTCTTCTACAAAGAATTATTGATCCCAAAGGAATGATAAGGGTATAAAACATATTCATGAGAAAATAGAAGCCGACAAAGCTAATTGCATCAGAAAGGATGATCAATGCATAGCATGGTTTAATGATCGCATAGTTGTGCCTAAGGATGCCGACGTCCGCCAACAAATTTTGGATGAAGCTCATCTTAGTCGATATTCCATTCATCCCGGAAGCACTAAGATGTATCAAGATTTAAAGAAACATTATTGGTGGACAAAAATGAAGATTGAGATTGCACGCTATGTGGCGAAATGTGACACCTCTAGACGTGTCAAAGCAATACATATGAAGACTGCTGGTCCACTGCAATCTTTGCCCATCCCAACTTGGAAATGGGAGGACATTAGCATGGACTTCATTGTGGGATTACCTAGGACAGCAGAAGGATTTGATTCTATTTGGGTTATAATTGATCGGCTTACCAATATAGCCCATTTTCTGCCAGTCAAGACAGATCACCTGGTTGCTGTCTATGCCCAGTTATATATTGCTCGTATTCTTAGTCTGCACGGAGTTCCAAAGACAATAGTGTCGGATCATGGACCGCAATTTGTATCCAAACTTCATGAAACACCTTCCCTACCTTTATGCTTGTTGCTGTAAAATTTGAGATCATTCTATGCAACTTTGGTTGTGTGGTACTACCAGCTGTTCGAGCAGCACTACCACTCACTCTGTTATGGAGTTTTGGTTTTCTGCAGTTACTTGAAGGGGTTCTCTGCTAGCAGTTTGGTGCAGTCAATCAACATTGGATTGATCTGCACTATGTTGAGTACCTGAGATAACGGTGCAGTCCGTCCCCGACGCGACTTTTTGTCACCGTCCATCGATCAAGAGGTACCGTCCGTTTTCCACCATGTGCCTCTCAGATTAAGCTTTGATCCACCAAGCGACCCCGCTTCGGTGAGTGCTTTCGGTGAGCGCTTTCATGAGGGGACTGACGGCCGTCTCAACCTACGGACCCCCGGGCTCCAAGGAAGAAGACGAGCCCAACTCTGGTTGGGATTACTCCGGGTTCCGCGATCCTAGTGCCATGCTCGACTTCATGACCGCATGTGACTACTACCTCTCCGATTGCTCCGATGATGGCCACAGCCTTGGCGACGAGGGTTGTGGCCCAAGTCGTGAATGTTTCCACGTCGATCTAGGGGGTCACGACGAAGGCAACCACCTCGGTATGCCGGAGGATGATGATCCCCCTGGGCCTGCGCCTCGCGTTGACATCCTGTGGGAGCTAGCTGTGGTCCCAGTCCCTGTGGGGGGTTAGGACACACAGCTCGAGCAAATCCGCGAGATGCAGGCCAAGCTTGACGAGGAAGCAGGGCAACTTGTGCAGCTCCGGCAAAACATCGAGCAGGAGTGGGCAGGCCGAGCACTCGCCGGAGAAGCGCGTCATCAGGCCCATGACATCTAGCGTCGTATCATTGATGATGCCAGGGCATGGCTGCCCCCAGCCTCCAGCGGGGTCGGCCAGAATCTAGCTGCAGCGGCGATACTACTCCGAGCGATGCCGGAACCATCCACCACCGAGGGGCGGCGTATCCAGGGAGAACTCAAGAATCTCATGGAGGATGCCGCGGTCCAACGGGCCGAAAGCTCTGCCTCCCGAAGGCAAGGGTGCCCCCTGGAGCATCATGCAACGACTTCCCGATTCATGCGGGAGGCCTCGGTCCACACCGGGCGCATGCGGGACGCGACGCCTGCAGCCCCGGGTCGCCTCGGTAACGAGCACCACCGCCGCGACCGTCGAGCCCGACTTGACAGGAAGGTGCGCCGAGGCTACCACCCCAGGCGTGGGGGACGGTACGACAGCGAGGAGGATCAGAGCCCCTGGCGCAAGTGGCCCAACAGTGCCGATCGAGCACATCGATCACGGGTCAGTCAGCCGCGGGAGGAGGTGCGACGGTTGATATGACCAAAGGTGGACCGGCAGTAATGGCGGCAGCAGACGAGCGGAAGCAGCGGTCAAATCGCCTGCAGGCTCGCGTCCCCTCCTGGAGCGGCAGGGGAGCCCTCTCCCACGGCGTGAAGATGACGCGCCCGTGCTCCGTTCCTCGAACGACTCGAGCACGCGCGACGGCCGCCCAGCGAACCACCCGTCCCATCGCATTAACTCCTCGGTAGGGCAAGCGACACCTTTGGCAGGCAAAGCGGGCGTCGTTTCACCTCCGCCATGATGACTGCGTCAAAAAAGGTGTGCCACACTGTTTAAATTTATATCCTTTTCCTCTTCCCCTTTCTCTCTCTTGCTACAGGGACCGGGAAAGGGGATATTTCGAAAGGGATCCTTCTCCACGAAGGAAGCGGGCCCCGAGCCCTCCTACTGATCAGGGGTTCGAAGGCTGGCCCCTCGGAAGGGTTCGACGGCCGCCCCAAAGCACTCGAGCTTCAAGCTCATTACTAATCAGGGGTTCGAAGGCTGGCCCCTCGGAAGGGTTCGACAGCCGCCTCAGAGCACTCGGGCTCCACGCCCACTACTGATCAGGGGTTCGAAGGCTGGCCCCTCAGAAGGGTTCAATAGCCGCCCAGAGCACGCAGAGCAAGGGATGACTCTGGGTACATCCGTTACATGGCCAAGGCTTGGGCTACGCTCCCGAGGTACCCTAGGACATTTCCGAGACCAGCAGGAGCGATTTTGTAACGGAATCCCATCAAAGGGAGGCATCGAGCCCTCAGACCCAATCGAATGAGTCCGGGTCCAGCAAATCACCTGCAGGTACTCTTGGAGCGCGCCTCTAGGCCACTAGCCGACCCTTATCGAACAGGGCACGAGCGTCCACTCGGATCACCCATTAGCAACTCACTGGAGACACCATGTTCGGTGCCCTCCGAGGGCAACACGGCGCTTTCCCCCACTTCCTCCTTGCGGAAAGGCGACAAAGGGGCGTATAATAAAAGTCAAGACGGTCCTTGATCGTCCTCTCGCTCCGTGTAGAGGCTCAGGGGCTGCTCTCGCAACCCGGCTACGGCCAAACCGTTGACAGCGTCAACAAACCAGCCTAAAAATTCGAAACCTGACCATGCACCCGGGCTACAATCAGGTCACATGAGGGAACAACCAGGCCGGCCAAGGCATCATGAAAGGCATTAAGACCTCAGAGGAGTCAAACCACTCCTCCGAGGCCTCGGGGGCTACACCTGGCGGGTGCGCTCGTGCGCACCCACCAGAACAAAGTGTAACCGAGAAAGGCCGGTCCCCTCACAAAAAAGTGCGGCAAAGCCTCCAAGCGAGCGCCAACACTCCCTTTGAGGGTCGGGGGCTACTGTCGGGTACCATAATTAGGGGTACCCCCAACACTCCTAAACATGGCTGGTAACCACCATCAGCACAAACCGCAAAGACTGATGGGCGCAGTTCAGGTCAAGGCTTCGTCTACCCGAGGGACGCGATCTCGCCTCGCCCGAGCCCAGCCTCGGGTGAGAACTATAGTCCCAGACGAAGTTACGTCTCGCCCGAGGGCCTCTTCAGGCAATGGGCACACCCTCAGCACGCCCGAGGCCCAGCTCGGGCAGGCTTCATCGAGAAGCAACCTTGGCCAAATCGCCTCACCAACCGACCGTATCGCAGGCGCATTCAATGCGAGGATCGCCTGACACCTTATCCTGACACGCGCTCCTCAGTCGGCAGGGTCAAAATGACTGCAGTCACTTTGCCCTTTCGTTGACCGATCTGACAGGAAAACAGCGCCACTCGCCCCGCTTCGACTGCTGTGCCACCCGCCAAGGTGAGGCTGACAACAGCTAAGTTCAGCTTCAGGCGCATCAGGAAGCTCTACCTCGCCCAACCTTGGGCCTCGGCCTTAGGAGGAGGTCTCCGCCTCGCCCGACCCCAGGGCTCGGCCCCCACCTCGGCCTCGGAAGGAGGTCTCCGCCTCGCCCGACCCCAGGGCTCGGCCTCGACCTCGCCCTCAGAAGGTGGTCTCCGCCTCGCCCGACCCTAGGGCTCAGCCTCAACCTCGGCCTCGAAAGGTGGTCTCCGCCTCGCCCGACCCCAGGGCTCGGCCTCAACCTCGACCTCAGGAGGAATCGCGTCCTCGCCCGACCCCAGCCTCGGCCTCAGGAGGAGTCTCAGCCTCGCCCGACCTTGGGCTCGGACCGACCGCGCCACGGGGGATACATCATTACCCTACCTCTAGCTAGCTCAGGCTATGGGGGAACAAGACCGGCGTCCCATCCAGGCTCGCCCTGGTAACAAGTAATGATGGCTCCCCGCGTGCGTCCATGACGACGGTGGTTCTCAGCCCCCTATGGAAGCAAGGAGACGTCAGCAAGATCCCAGCAGCCCCGATAGCTATGCTTCTACAGGGCTCAAGCGCTCCTCCGACGGCCACGATACCGCATACACAAGGCTCTAGCACCTCTCCGACAGCCACGTTGGCATGTACACAGGGCTCAGGCACCTCTCTGCCGAACACGTTAGCGCATAGCTACACCCCCATTGTACACCTGAACCGTCTCCTTGCATCTATAAAAGGGAGGTCCAGGGCCTTCATGCGGGAGGGTTGCGCGGGAGAACGGGCTGACGAACAGGCTCACTCTCTCTCTCCCTCGCGAGCGCTTGTAACCCCTACTACGAGCGCATCCCCCTGGCGCAGGATAACACGAGCCGCGTTTTTCCCCCCTTGTGTTCCATCTTGCGCCAACCCATCTGGGCTAGGACACGCAGCGACAAATTTACTCGTCGGTCCAGGGACCCCCCGGGGTCAAAACACCGACAGTTGGCGCGCCAGGTAGGGGCCTGCTGCGTGTTGACGAACAACTTCCCGTTGAGTTCCAGATGGGTAGTCTCCAGCAACCTCTTCAGCCCGGGACACTGCTCCGTTTCAGGAGTCTCGAGTTCATGTCCCTCGACGGCAGCTACGACATGGTACTCCTCCCCCCGTAGCACGACAGCGACAACGACAGCCGTCAGCTCGCCCGGCGGCGGCGAACTCGACGACGTCTTGCCCCCGTGACGGAAGAGCAGCATTCGGTTTTGTCCTGCCGTCTTCCTCGCCGCAGGAGGAGGAGGCGGGGCAACCGTGGCCAAGCGTGAGGCAGCACCTCGTCAGAAGTCGAGAGAGTCGACGACACCGACGCCCCAGCGGGGGACATGTTGGGCATTGTCCTCGCACCAGTGACAACGACGGATGTCGTTTCCCTGCAACATGCCAACCCCAAGCGGACAAATGACACCAGCACACTCACGAAGGGCTTGCTAGGCGTTAGCCTCGTACCTGAGATAACGGTGCAGTCCATCCCCGACGTGACTCCGTCACCGTCCATCGATCAAGAGGTACCGTCTGTTTTCCACCCTGTGCCTTTTAGATTCAGCTTTGATCCACCAAGCGACCCCGCTTCGGTGAGCGCTTTCGTAAAGGCATATCCTAACCTTTCGGGGTGCCATATGTGGTCATCTTGGGACCGACTGATAGCCGTCTCGACCTACGGGCCCCCGGTTCCGAGGAAGAAGACGAGCTCGACTCTAGTTGGGATTTCTCCAGGCTCTGTGCTCCTAGTGCCATGCGAGACTTCATGACCGCATGTGACTACTGCCTCTCCGATTGCTCCGATGATGGCCACAGCCTTGACGACGAGGGTTGTGGCCCAAGTCGCGAATGTTTCCACGTCGATTTAAGGGGTCACAACGAAGGCAACCACCTCGGTATGCCGGAGGATGACGATCCCCCTGGGCATGCTTCTCGCGTTGACATCCTGCGGGAGCTAGCTGTGGTCCTAGTCCCTACGGGGGGTCAGGACACACAGCTCGAGCAAATCTGCAAGATGCAGGCCAATCTCGACGAGGAAGCAGGGCAACTTGTGCAGCTCTGGCAAAACATCGAGCAGGAGTGGGCAGGCCGAGCACTCGCCGGAGAAGCCCGTCATCAGGCCCGGGACGTCCAGCGCTGTATCGTTGATGATGCCAGGGCAAGGCTGCCCCCAGCCTCCAGCGGGGTCGGCCAGAATCTGGCTGCAGCGGCGATACTACTCCGAGCGATGCTGGAGCCATCCACCACCAAGGGGCGGCGTATCTAGGGAGAACTCAAGAATCTCCTGGAGGATGCCGCGGTCCGACGGACCGAAAGCTCTGCCTTCCGAAGGCAAGGGTGCCCCCCGGAGCATCGTGCAACGTCTTCCCGACTCATGTGGGAGGCCTCCGTCCACACCGGGCGCACGCGGGACGCGACGCCTACAGCCTCGGGTCGCTTCGGCAACGAGCATCACCGCCGCGACCATCGAGCCCGCCTCGACGAGAAGGTGGGCTGAGGCTACCACCCCAGGCGTGGGGGACGCTACGACAGCGAGGAGGATCGGAGCCCCTCGCCCGAACCACCAGGTCCGCAAGCATTCAGCCGGGCCATACGACGGGCGCCGTTCCTGACCCGGTTCCGGGCCCCAACTACCATCACCAAGTACTCGGGGGAAACGGGGCCGGAGTTGTGGCTTGCGGACTACCGGCTAGCCTGCCAGCTAGGAGGGACGGACAACGACAACCTCATCATCCGCAACCTCCCCCTGTTCCTCTCTGATGCCGCTCGGGCCTGGCTGGAGCATCTGCCTCCTGCGCAGATCTCCAGCTGGGACGACCTGGTCAAGGCTTTCGCTGGAAATTTCCAGGGCACGTACGTGCGCCCTGGGAACTCCTGGGATCTCCGAAGCTGCCGCCAGCAGCCAGGGGAATCCCTGTGAGAGTACATCCGACGGTTTTCAAAGCAGCGCACCGAGCTGCCCAACATCACCGACTCGGATGTCATCGGGGCGTTCCTCGCCGGCACCACTTGCCGCGACCTGGTGAGCAAACTGGGCCGCAAGACTCCCACCAAGGCGAGCGAGTTGATGGACATCACCACCAAGTTCGCCTCTGGTCAGGAGGCGGTCGAAGCCATCTTCTGGAAGGACAAGCAGCCTTAGGGACGGCAGCAGGAAGACGTCCCCGAGGCGTCCGCCCAGCGTGGCGCAAAGAAGAAGGCGAAAAAGAAGTCGCAAGCGAAACGCGACGCCACCGACGCAGATCTTATCGCTGCCGCCGAGCACAGGAACCCTCGGAAGCCTCCCGGAAGGGCCAACCTGTTCGACAAGATGCTCAAGGAGTCATGCCCCTATCACCAGGGCCCCATCAAGCACACCCTTGAGGAATGCGTCATGCTTCGGCGCTACTTCCATAAGGCCGGGCTACCGGCGGAAGGTGGCAAAAGCCAAGACAGCGACAAGAAGGAGGGCGAAAAGGCAGAGGAGTTCCCCGAGGTCCACGGCTGCTTCATGATCTACGGTGAGCAAGTGGCGAATGCCTCGGCTCGGCATCGCAAGCAGGAGCGCCGGGAGGTCTGCGCGGTAAAGGTGGCGGCACCAGTGTACCTAGACTGGTCCGACAAGCCCATCACCTTCCACCAAGGCGACCACCCCGACTGCGTGCCGAGCCCGGGAAAGTACCCGCTCGTTGTCGATCCCGTCATCGGCAACACCAGGCTCACCAAGGTCCTCATGGACGGAGGCAGCAGCCCCAACATCATCTACGCCAAGACCCTCGGGCTCTTGGAGATCGATCTGTCCACGATTCGGGCCGGTGCGGCGCCCTTTCACGGGATCATCCCCGGGAAGCGTGTCGTACCCCTTGGACAACTCGATCTGCCCGTCTACTTCGGAACTCCCTCCAACTTCCGCAGGGAAACCCTCACGTTCGAGGTGGTCGGGTTCCGAGGAACCTACCATGCGGTGCTGGGGAGACCATGCTACGCCATGTTCATGGTCGTCCCCAACTACACCTACCTCAAGCTCAAGATTCCAGGCCCCAACGGGGTCATCACCGTTGGATCCACGTACCGACACGCGTACGAATGCGATGTGGAGTGCGTGGAGTACGCTGAGGCCCTCGCCGAGTCCGAGGCCCTCATCACCGACCTTGAGTGCCTCTCCAAGGAGGTGCCTGATGCGAAGCGCCACGCCGGCAACTTCGAGCCAGCTGAGGCGGTTAAGTCCATCCCTCTCGACCCCAGCAACGACGCCTGCAAGCAAGTCCGAATCAGCTCCGAGCTCGACCCCAAATAGGAAGTAGTGCTCGTCGACTTTCTCCGCGCGAACGCCGAAGTCTTCGTGTGGAGTCCCTCGGACATGTCGGGCATACCAAGGGAAGTCGCCGAGCACTCACTGGACATCCGGGCCGGTGCCTGACCCATCAAGCAGCCTCTACGCCATTTCGACGAAGAAAAGCGCAGAGCCATAGGCGAGAAGATCCACAAGCTGATGGCTGCAGGGTTCATCAAAGAGGTATTCCATCCCGAATGGTTAGCCAACCCTGTGCTTGTGAAAAATAAAGGTGGGAAATGGAGGATGTGCGTAGACTACACTGGTCTAAATAAAGCATGTCCGAAGGTTCCCTACCCTCTGCCTCGCATCGATCAAATTGTGGACTCCACTGCTGGGTGCGAAACCCTGTCATTCCTCGACGCCTACTCAGGGTATCACCAAATCAAGATGAAAGAGTCCGACCAGCTTGCAACTTCTTTCATCAGACCTTTTGGCATGTACTGCTATACTACTATGCCATTTGGCTTGAGGAATGCAGGTGCGACATACCAAAGGTGCATGAACCACGTGTTCAGAGAGCACATCGGCCGAACGGTCGAGGCTTACGTCGATCACATCGTTGTCAAGACGAGGAAAGCCTCCGACCTCCTCTCTAACCTTGAAACGACATTGAAGTGTCTAAGAGCGAAAGACGTGAAGCTCAATCTCGAGAAGTGTGTCTTCGGAGTCCCCCGAGGCATGCACCTGGGGTTCATCGTCACCGAGCGGGGCATCGAGGCCAACCCAGAGAAAATCGCGGCCATCACCAACATGGGGCCTATCAAGGATTTGAAAGGAGTACAGAGGGTCATGGGATGCCTTGCGGCTCTGAGCTGCTTCATCTCGCGCCTCGGCGAAAAAGGCCTACCCTTGTACCGCCTCTTAAGGAAAACCGAGCACTTCACTTGGACCCCCGAGGCCGAGGAAGCCCTCGGAAACTTAAAGGCGCTCCTTACAAACGCGCCCATCTTGGTGCCCCCCGCTGCGGGAGAAGCCCTCTTGATCTACGTAGCCGCAACCACTTAGGTGGTCAGCGCCGCGATCGTAGTCGAGAGACAAGAAGAAGGGCATGCACTGCTCGTCCAGAGGCCGGTTTACTTCATTAGTGAAGTGCTATCCGAGACCAAGATCCGCTACCCGCAAATTCAGAAGCTATTGTAAGTAGTAATTCTGACGCGGCGAAAGTTGCGACACTACTTCGAGTCTCATCCGGTGACTGTGGTGTCATCCTTCCCCCTGGGGGAGATCATCCAGTGCCGAGAGGCCTCGGGTAGGATAGCAAAGTGGGTAGTGGAACTCATGGGCTAGACAATCTCGTTCGCTCCTCGGAAGGCCATAAAGTCCCAAGTCTTGGCGGACTTCGTGGCTGAATGGGTCGACACCCAATTGCCAACAGCTCCGATCCAACCGAAACTCTGGACCATGTACTTCGATGGGTCGCTGATGAAAACAGGAGCAGGTGCTGGCCTGCTCTTCATCTCACCCCTCGAGAAACATCTCCGCTACGTGTTGCGCCTCTATTTCCCGGCGTCAAACAACGTGGCCGAGTATGAGGCTCTGGTTAATGGGTTGCACATCGCCATCGAGCTAGGGGTTCAGCGCCTCGACGCTTGTGGCGACTCGCAGCTTGTCATCGACCAAGTCATGAAGAACTCCCACTGCCGCGACCGAAAGATGGAGGCCTACTGTGACGAAGTTCGACGCCTGGAAGACAAGTTCTATGGGCTGGAGCTCAACCACATCGCTCGATGGTACAACAATACTGCGGATGAACTGGCAAAAATAGCCTCGGGGCGGACAACAGTTCCCCCGGACGTCTTCTCCAGAGACATACATCAACCCCCCGTCAAGACCAACGACGCACCCGAGCCCAAGGAGGCCTCGGCCCAGCCCGAGGGGGCCTAGGCCCAGCCCGAGATATCCTTGGCCGCCGAGGGTGAGGCCCTGCGCGTTGAGGGAGAACGAAATGGGGTTGCGCCAAATTGAAACTGGCAGACCCCATACCTAGAATATCTCCTCCGAGTAGAGCTACCCCTCGACAAGGCCGAAGCTCGGCGACTGGCACGACGTGCCAAGTCGTTCGTCTTACTAGGTGATGAAAAGGAGCTCTACCACCGCAGCCCCTTAGGCATTCTCCAACGATGCATATCCGTCGCCGAAGGGCAGGAGCTTTTGCAAGAAATACACTTGAGGGCTTGCGGTCACCACGCAGCACCTCGAGCCCTCGTGGGAAACGCCTTTCAACAAGGCTTCTACTGGCCGACCGCGGTGGCCGACGCTACTAGGATTGTACGCTCCTGCCAAGGGTGTCAATTCTATGCAAGACAGACGCACCTACCCGCTCAGGCCCTGCAGACAATACCCATCACCTGGCCATTTGTTGTGTGGGGTCTGGACCTTGTCGGTCCCTTGTAGAAGGCACCTGAGGGCTTCTCGCACCTGCTGGTCGCCATCAACAAATTTTCCAAGTGGATCGAGGTCCGACCCTAACCAGCATCAGGTCTAAGCAGGCAGTCACGTTCTTCACCAACATCATCCATCGCTTTGGGATCCCGAACTCCATCATCACCGACAATGGCACACAGTTCACTAGGAAGAAGTTCCTGGACTTCTGCGAGGACCACCACATCCATGTGGACTGGGCCGCCGTAGCTCACCCCATGACGAATGGGCAGGTGGAGTGTGCCAACGGTATGATTTTGCAGGGACTTAAACCGAGGATCTACAATGACCTCAACAAGTTCGGCAAGCGGTGGATGAAGGAGCTACCCTCGGTGGTCTGGAGTCACGGGGGCTGGGTCCCACATGTCATGCAAGCTGACCCGAAACGCAAGAAGCCAAACCGTCGCACGCGGAGCATGTAACCGCGGGCGCCAACTGTCGGCGTTTCGACCCCGGGGGGTCCCTGGACCGACGAGTAAATTTGTCGTTGCATGTCCCAGCCCAGATGGGTTGGCGCGAGATGGAACACAAGGGGGGAAAACGCGGCTCATGTTATCCTGCGCCAGGGGTGTGGCGGAACTGCCCGAATTATTCCAACTTAAGTGCCTAAGCCCTGCCTTAGAGGCTAGACCACACTTAAATGGGAATAACCCGTCAATCCCTCGGATCTAGTCCGACACGGCCACTGACAGGATCAAGTACCACAATCTCACTCGATGGTGAGTCACAGAGCAAATACAATAAAGCATAAAACCATACATGTCAGAGTTTTAAATTATTACATCATCATCATCATCATCATCAGAGTTTTTTTTGCAAAAATGACCATCATTGTTTCGAAGTGCAGCGGAAATAAACTAACGGTAAATAAATAGAGAGATGGGGAAGCCTGTCCCATCACTCCTCATGCTCCTCCTCAGTCGAGGCAGGGTCCCACTCGACAGTCCAACCCGGTGGCAAGGTGGACGGCCAAGTCACTCCAGCAACCATTTCCTCCAGAGAACCTGTAAAATTATGCCACAAGCAAGGCTGAGTATACTAATACTCAGCTAGACTTAGCCGGTGTGAGGAGTCTACTCCTCTACCTCTAGACATGCAGCTGTTTGGCTGTAGGATTTGTTTGCCAAAAGCACTAGCTGAGTTTCTAAATCAAGATTTTAACTTTGTCAAAATTAAGTGTGACTCTCTTAAGGCTAAAAGTGTACTATCTACTCATACATAGTAGCAAGCATTTTTTTAGCAATCAATATCTTGTATCATCTCAACACAGTTCCACTTGTTACTCAATGTAGCAGCATGGATCAAGCAGTCTCATTAGCTGCGAGAAACAGACGATTCGAATCGAGTTTTTTTAACCTTGCAAGGTAAACCTAAACACACGACATGCAGGGGCACTCCGTCCCCACACACATCAACCGTCCCCATCGATTCTCTGTCAGCAGATCAGGGCTCACCGCCTTGGCGTACAATGCCTCACTGACCCCGACTGGCCGTCGTGCAGTGACCGCACTTGTACCCACCATAACCGGAATGGGAGACTACGTCTCAGGTTGCGTGAGGGGTAAAGTCCACTGCCAGGTTCACTCAGGTACTAGGCTTACCGATTTACCATATTTCTCGGCATGTGCTTAGTACGTTCAAACGCTTGACTCACGGTACCACACCTTAATCCTTATTCCAGTTCCCACCTCGTAGACAACCAATCCCTATGGATTGTTGTCCACAGACCAACACCATTATGATATAAAAATGGATACAACCAATTTCCTGATCTCGCGCGAGTGCTAGAAAATCACTCGACTTCTACCGAGATCCTACTTAATAAAGCAGCTACTCGACTTAGCATACTAGTATTCATCACAATGGGGTTCCTGAGATCATGCAACTATGGTTTCAGACAACTCCTACACTTAAGTGCACAAACAATCCTACAATCATTAAGTGTAGTAAAATAGCATAAATAACAGGTTATGCATAAAACCGGGGCTTGCCTTCCAAAGCAGTGGCAGGCAGGTCCTCTGGTGCAGGCTCTGGTGCTGGGTCTGGGGCTACCTCCTGAGCAGCTCCTTGCTCCGGCACGAGGACGTACTCTCCGTCAGCAAGATTACAGTCTATCGAATGCAAAGAACATGTATGTTATGATTATGCAGGATTAATAACATTATGCAAAAAGAAGACTAAGTTAAGGAATAACTTAGGGTTTCTGGGTCATACGGGGCTTTTAGTGGTTTAGGCTTATTACTCCTAGGTTTAGATGTTTGTTGAGGTTAACATAGTGGATTTGCATTGTCCTTACACATTTCAATGGGAAATGTTATAAGGGTTTTAGGGTGACACTAATTACCAGTATTTATTTTCCTTTCTTTAATTTCTACTTATGGTTTTTAGTGTAGGTTTGAACTATGACAGTGGGTTAACAATTTCCAAAAATTCTGTAAAAATTGCAGTGGGTTGCCATTGGCTATCCTAGCTGGTTTTAGGAATTTGAGGCTTAAACTATAAGGGCTATGCTTTAGACAAAAATAACAAGGGTGGTGTAAAATGGGCCACTTTACACTACACCTCACCATTAGAGTTGAGTTTCTTCCTAAGGGTCATTTTTGTTGGGATCTAACAGTAATACTAAACCTCTGTGCCAAAATCCATAGAAAGTTAATTGGTGATTATTTAATTGTGATTTTCTAAAGTTTAATGCCAAAAAGGTGCTTATAACTAACTTGTCATTTGAAAAATATCAAACAATAGATTTTGTATTTTTCCTCTGTTCATAATAACCAAACATTAGTTATCCCAAGGTTTGGGGTGTCTTTGCCTTAGGGTTATTTTTGTAGGGTTTTTCTAAGTTATCCTTATTTTATTAATTTAAAAGGTATCCTTCTTATTTTATACTAAACCAGGGTATGATATATTTTTCCAGTGAACTACATTAAATAAGTATCCTAACAAAAATAGGGGTGCTCTCTGGTTCATGGTTTAAATTACATTTTCTATTTTTCTTATCTTTAAGCATATTATGGAATAAGGGGTAAAAACCAACTTAATAGAGTGGGCAGAGAGGTTCAACATTTTTAAACAGGTCAGTAGGTAGATATAAACTTCTCCAAATTTTTCTATCCCTAGTCAAATAGCACAACTATTTTTCTTACTATTATTGAGCTTTTGGCCAAAACTAACATTAAATCAGAGTTTTAAAATCTTCCTTAATACCAAGGGGTTTTATATTTTTCATAAATAGGTTACATTAATTAGAGTCTGACAAAATTGGTTTGACCAAATTTGGATGAACTAAACATAAGTTATGAATTTTTAAAGTCTCTGTTCAATTTTAAAATAGATTTTAAAAAGAGTTTCCTGGAAAAACAGTTTACACCGGGGTCCCTGGGTTTAAATCAAATCAACCCCCGCAGATCTACCCTTGCGCCACTGTTCCCCTGTGTCTCTGACATTTCACAAAACCCCCCGACCTTCTCTCCCTCTCACCCGCAGTCCTTCCCCCAACTGAAACAGTAACCGCGGGAAAGAAAAGGGTGGCGCGGCTTACCGGCGGCGAGGGAGGTCCGGCGAAGGGTGGGGTTGGCTCGGGGAGACTCTGGCGGTCACGTCGAGGTACGACTTGACGTCGGGGATGGCCGGAATCGCCCGGTCCACGAGCGCAAGCGGGTGTGCTCGTCGGCGGCGAGTGTACCGGCCAAACTACGACGAACTGGTTCAATCCAAGGGCACGGTGAGCTTCACGGTGTAACGTAGCAACTGTGTGCACAAGGAATCGAAGGATGGTTGAGCGGTTTACCCGGTCCACGTACTCCGGCGGGGTTGAGAGCTCCGGCGAGCGTGGACTGGCTTCTCCGGCGAAGCAATCTCCAATTCCTCGCTCGGGGAGCTTCACGGAGACGTGCACAATCTTCTCCGAGGGCTGGACGGGGTTGGGAATGGCTCTGCTGGCCGGTCTATGGTGACAGGGGGATTGGGCGGCCGTGGACCCGCTGCGCACGGGCAAACGGCGACGAGCTAACTCCGGTGAGGTTTTGAGGGTGCGCGGAAGAGTGTATTCGAAGCCTGGGAGGGTTTTATAGGCTCGGGCGCGGGCCACGGCGCTGGTTTGGCTCGGGCGCGGCGCTGGGCACGCGGGAGCGCGCGCGGGCGTGCTCTGGCGCGGGCAGAAGGCGTCGAACACGTGGAGGTGAGTTTCTTCCATTGTTCAAACGTCTCCAGAGATCGCAAATGTGCGAATCTTGCCATGAATCCGGCGCAGACCTCATCCTGGCACCTAGGGCTATCTCACATGTGTGAGTTCCAAAGGAAGATACGCCCTAGATCAGGAGATAGACGGGCGCCAAATCTGGCTTGTCTCACTGCCCACCACGCGACAAAACTAAAGCCAATCCCTGTCAAACGTCCAAGTCTCGGTCTCCACTTCTTCCAGGGGGTGCCTTAGGTGGTATACCACATTTTTGGTATAGAACCCAAGTGGTTTTGGTGCCATCTTCAAGGTGAACACGGTTGATCCTTAAACTAGGGTTAAAAATGGACTTAGAGAGAAATAGAGAGCTCTAGCTCTCTCTCCACTTGGAGATTTGAATTGGGGTTTCTCCAGGGGTCTTTTTGCATTATTTCCCTCCCCTAATTGCTGGTTACAAGGTTGCTTAGGGTTTGGGTAAAGATTGCCCATGCTTTGCACATTTGCTCACTCTCTTTCCCCCCCCTTTACTTAGGGTTTTGGAAGATAGAGTTTAAAAAGAGGTCTAGGGTTCTTCTCCCCTCTTGTCCAAGGTAGTAAGTGAGCAAGGATTAGAGTAATGCTTCTTAGGTCATTGGCAACATGGTTAGCACATGATCTCCAAAGTTCTTTGGTGTGGCCCTAAGCCTCTACCACATGTGATCAAAGCCTTTAGTATCAAGGTGGGCTCCAACCAATGTAACACCTGGGGTGTTACAGCCCTCCCCCCTTAAAGGAATCTCGTCCCGAGATTTTAGGTAGAGTCCCTTGGAGGGTGCTTGAAGGTGTGTTAGTGCTACTCTTCCTTTATGCTCAAGTTTCACTTATTAACTGCTCTTCGAATGTCATCCTCTTTGCAACTTCAGAAGGAAGCCCTTCTTAAGTTAAATCCACAACTTAGACTATCCTTGTTATCTAAGTTTTTCTTATAATTGAATTCAAAGGGCAGGTGGGGGGTTGGGTTTTTGGGGTTACATACCGACTCCTTTGGGCAGAAAGTCGGGGAAGCGAGAGCGTAGAAAATCCTCCGTCTCCCATGTAGCTTCTTCTGCTGAATGGTGACTCCACTGAACCTTATACATTCTGATTGATCTTGCCCGAGTTGATCTCTCCTTCTGATCCAATACCTTGACGGGGTACTCTTGGTAGGACAAGTCTGGTTCTATCTCAATGTCTGGTTCCGGTAGCACTTCAGTGGGTAGACGAACACATTTCCGCAGCTGAGATACATGGAACACATTGTGAACTGCTAACATGCGGGGTGGCAATTCCAATTGGTAAGCTACGGGTCCACAACTTGCCTTGATCTCATAAGGTCCAATGTAACGAGGGGCTAACTTGCCCTTGATCCCGAATCTCTGGACACCCTTGGTTGGTGATATCTTAAGATAGACATGATCTCCCACCTCAAACTGTAGAGGCTTCCGCCTCTTGTCATGATAACTCTTTTGCCTGGCCTGAGCAGCTTCTAGGTTCTTCTTGATAATTCTGACCTTTGCTTCTGCTTCAAGTACCAAATCGGGCCCAAAAATTTCCCTTTCTCCTGCTTGAGACCAATTTAGTGGGGTCCTACACCTTCTCCCATATAATGCCTCAAAAGGTGCCATCTTGAGACTGGACTGATAACTGTTATTATAAGAAAACTCTGCCAAGGAAAGACACTTGTCCCAATCCTTTCCATAGTGTAGTGCACATGCTCGCAACATGTCTTCCAAAATCTGATTTACCCTTTCTGTCTGACCATCTGTTTGGGGATGGTATGCTGAGCTTCGTATAACCTGGGTTCCAAGTGATTCCTGCAATTGCTCCCAAAATCGTGCCACAAAAGGTGCTCCTCGGTCGGAGACTATAGTCCTTGGTATCCCATGCAGACGAACTATCTGGTCAATGTAGATCTCTGCATACTTCTCCGCCCGGTGGGTGGTGTGCACTGGCAAGAAATGAGCAGTCTTGGTCAATCTGTCCACAATAACCCATATAGAATCATGGTGCCTGGAGGTATTGGGCAATCCCACTATGAAGTCCATGCAAATGTCCTCCCATTTCCAAGATGGTATGGGAAGGGGTTGCAAAGGGCCTACTGCCTTCAAGTGACTAGCTTTTATTCTCTGGCAAGTGTCACACTCGGAGATGTACTTGGCAATTTCCCTCTTCATTCTGGTCCACCAGTAAAAAGGTCTAAGATCATGGTACATCTTGTTGCCACCAGGGTGCATGGAGAATTTGGAAAGGTGAGCTTCATCTAGTATCTTCTTTCTAAGTTCAGGGTCCTTGGGAACCACCAATCGGTCTCCAAACCATAAACTTCCCTTGCTGTCCTGACGGAAACACTTGTATTTTTCTGCCTTTTGCTTGAGCATATCTTTGATAACCTGAACACCCTTATCCCCAATCTGTGCCTGAACTATTTGCTCTTGCAATGTGGGCTCCACCGAGATATATCTCAATTCACCGGAAGGAACAACTTCCAGGTTCAGCTTACACAGCTCATCACACAGGGTGGTGACTCTTGCATCCATGTTCATACAATTGCACTGGGCCTTTCTGCTCAAAGCATCTGCCACAACATTGGCTTTGCCAGGATGGTAATGCACCTCCAAATCATAGTCCTTGATTAATTCCAACCATCTCCTCTGCCTCATGTTCAGATCTGCCTGAGTGAAGATGTATTTGAGGCTCTTATGATAAGTGTAGATGTTACAGTGAGCCCCCATCAAGTAGTGTCTCCATATCATAAGAGCATGAACCACATCTGCCAATTCCAGATCATGTGTAGGGTAGTTCTGCTCATGGGGCCTGAGTGCTCGGGAAGCATAAGCAATCACTCTGTTCTCTTGCATCAAGACACATCCCAATCCTGTACCAGAAGCATCACAATAAACTTCGAAGGGCTTAGTGTTATCGGGTTGAGCCAGCACTGGGGCTGTTGTCAAATGTTGCCTCAGTGTATGAAAAGCATCTTCGCACTTCTGGCTCCAAGTGAACTTGGCTCCCTTCTTCAATAACTCAGTCATTGGCTTGGCAATTCTGGAGAAATCCGGAATAAATCGTCGGTAGTACCCTGCCAATCCCAGAAAACTCCTAATCTGTCTCACTGTAGTTGGAGGTTTCCAGTCCATCACTTCTTTCACTTTCTCAGGGTCAACTGATATCCCCTCCTGAGAGATTGTGTGACCCAAGAATTTTATTTCCTTTAGCCAGAATTCACATTTAGACAATTTAGCATAAAGACGATGATCGCGTAGTCGCTGAAGCACGATATGCAAATGCTCAGCATGCTCGTCTTCATTCTTGGAATAGACCAGAATATCATCAATGAAAACGACCACGAACTTGTCCACCTCTGGCATGAATACTGAGTTCATCAAGTACATGAAATAAGCCGGGGCATTGGTCAGCCCAAAAGACATCACCAAAAACTCATACAGCCCATATCTGGTAAGAAGGCCGTCTTGGGAATGTCGCTGCCACGGATCTTGATCTGATGGTAACATGAGCGAAGGTCTATCTTGGAGAATACCTTGGCTCCTACCAACTGATCAAACAGAACATCAATGTGGGGTAACGGGTATTTGTTCTTGATAGTCACCGCATTGAGAGGGCGGTAATCAACGCACATCCTCAAACTCTCATCCTTTTTCTTCACGAATAATGCAGGACATCCCCAAGGTGAAGTACTTGGGCGAATAAACCCCTTGTCCAACAGTCCTTGCAGTTGCTTCTTCAGTTCTGCCAGTTCCGCGGGAGGCATCCTATAGGGTCTCTTGGAGATAGGAGCAGTCCCGGGTTGCAATTCAATTGCAAACTCAATGTCTCTGTCATGTGGCATTCCTGGCAATTCATCCGGAAAAACGTCGGGGTAGTCACAGACTACTGGGATCTTTCTTACTGGGGATTCTGTCATGATATAGGCACAAGAACGGGTACAACCCTGATCGGGCAAGTATAATGTGGTTTCACCACAGGTTGGTGAGTGCACTTCAATGGCCCTAGCTGCAATGTCAAGGACTGCCCGATGCCTTGTTAACCAGTCAGTTCCTAATATGATATCCATGCTGTCCAAACCCAAAATGAGGAGGGTGGTTTTAATTATTAGACTACCAAACCTTATGGGCACATGCCTGCTGATTTGATTAGTGGCAATCCTGCCTCCTGGTGTTGAAATTGTGATTCCCCCATTGGTGTGGTGAAAGGGCAATTGACACTTGGCACTAAATTTGGCACTAATAAAGCTATGTGATGCACCAGAATCAAAAAGAGTGATAGCAGGATAATTTAATACTGTAAAGATACCAGTCATGACGGGTGCTCCCTCTGGAATATCAGCCATGGTGGTGAAGTTCAGCCTGCCCTGCCCCACTTGCACCTTCTGCCTCTTCCCTTGGTTCTGATTAACATTCTGCCCCTGCCTCTGCTGATTCCTGGGGCAATTCTTGGCATAATGCCCAGTGTTACCACAGGTGAAACACCTGTTGTCATTTGCCTGGCGGTACTGCTGCTGCTGATTGTTCCTCTGAGCTGGAAACTGGGTGCGGTTGGGTGCCTGCTGCTGCTGCTGCGGTGGTCTGATCACCCATCTCCCTTGTTGCTGCTGGGGTCCCCTGTTCTGCGTGTCGGACACAATCCTGAAGCGCTGTGGCTGAGCTGAGGGTCCTGCCACAGGGGTCTTCCTCTTCTTCTCTGCCTGTCGAGCTATAATACAGTCCTCCTGGGAGATAGCCATGTTGACCAACTCATTGTAGCTGTTGGCCCTGACGGTGTTGAGACGATCACAGAGCTTGGTGCTGAGCCCCCGTCAGAACCTGTCCCTCTTCTTCTCGTCCGTGTCTGCATGGTATCCAGCATACTGGCACAAGTCATTAAAGGCCTGGGCATACTGCAACACTGTCCTGTTGCCTTGAGTGAGTGCCAAAAACTCATTGAGCTTCCGGTCCATGATCCCGGCTGGTATATGGTGTCCTCTGAAAGCTGCCTTGAACTCCCTCCACTCTACCTCTCGGTCCTCTGGCTGCATAGCAAGAAAATGATCCCACCAAGTCCTTGCGGGTCCGCGAAGCTGCTGGGTGGCAAACCTGACTTTGGTGACATCTGAGCAAGCTCCATGGAGCAGTGGGAATTTGGATTCCACCACCCGCAACCATACATCTGCATCAAGTGGGTCCTCTGCCCTTGTGAACAATGGAGGCTGGGTGCTGAGGAACTCCTGATAGGTAGCCGCCGCGGGGTGACGCTGATGGTCTCCACCACCATAGTGCTGAGGTGGTGGCTGACGCTGAGCCAGCTGCCTCAAGATCTCATTCTGCTGAGCCATGAGCTCCTGCAGAGTGGGAGGCGGTGGCGGTGGAGGAACGTGCTCATTCTGGCCACGACGCTGCCTCCCGGCCATCTGAAAAGCCACATACATGCTTAACACCATGTCTCCAAGTTCAAGATTTTATCGCGGAGAAAAAGTTAAAACAACATGATAGACTCCAACTTCAACATAAAGATTTTTTTTAAAGTCATAAATTCCTCTTTCCAAATTTAAACTGAAAGTAGCATCCATCAAACAGGCTTCCAGGAGAGTTTAGCACGATTACATCGATTTGTCCCAAAATGACTCAACTCTATCTAGCCTAGTACCCCCCCAAGGGCGCAAAAGCAAAGCTAGCCCCGAGGAGTCCTACCATTACCAACGTCTAACTCTACTCTGGTCACCTAGTGCGCGAATGAGGCCTTAATCGACTCGGGGGAAGGTGGTCTTCCCGAGCCAGCAGTGTCTACACTGGAGGCAGGCTCATCTCCTCCCTCGATGTCGACGTCCTCGTTGGCCTCCTGGTCCTGGATCTCCTGGTGATGCATGTCCAGGTGCTCGTTAGCCTCAGCAAGCTGCTGCTGAGTGTTAATGAGCTGATCCTCTAAAACCTCGATGGTGTTCTCCCTGGTGCCCACTGGCTCCTCCAACTCATGAATCTCATCAGACAGCTGCTCCACTTGCAAATCTTTTTCTACCAGCTCCTGGGACAAGTCAACCACGAGCTCCTCCCTGTTGTCCAAGGTGATCTTGGTCGCCTCTAGCAGTGCCATCAAATGAGACATTGCCTCCCCACGCATCACTTGCAGACGATACAGGGCGTTCATGCATCGCACCGACAAGTGAGCCGTGTGGCCTGGGTAGAGAGCCCAGATGTCCTTGGCATGCTCCACCCGATCCTTCCACATCGGGTCATCCTCCTTTTCCACGGGGAACAACCCAATGGGGTGGGTAGAGAGCTCCAAGGGATGGAACCCACAAAAAGTCGTCAACCCGTGCAGAGCGATCGCCTCGATCGTGTCCTCCGCCCGGTATCCGAAAGACTCGGAGTCCAGAGAACGCCAGCCTTGCTGCAGGGGATGAGGCTCTAAGATCATCCTCACCCTACAGCGAGGCACCCGGTGCTTCTCAAATTGCTGCACCGTGTACTGAGGGGGTGTCAAGTATCCGGCCCCCTGAAGTACCTCCCACAAGATGCGGGGAAAACCCTCTCGTGCAAGTCCGTCAGTGTGGGTCAGTGCGTTTCCGTCATCGGAGGATCCATGGGAAGTCATCTGTGTATGGTTAAGCGTAAGTAAAAGAAAACGAATTATAAAAAGAACAAGGAAAAAGAAAACTCAGCCTTTCTCTAGTTAAATGAAAAGGCACTGGGGACCTAGTTGGTTGTTATCTTGTTTTTAAGTCCTTTTACTCAGGTATCCATTTGCTTAATTAAGAATGCATGCATGCTCGCCCTGAACGACCTCACAAGAAGATAAAAGGAATAGGAAAGAACTCCCATCCTGTAAAAGTGGCCTGTAAGGCCTAGTTACTTAGCCACCTAGCTACCCTTCTATCATCCTAAGGCTTCACGTCCTAGGTCTATCCTGCTCGTCCTACTATCTATCCAACATTGTTTCTATCAAATTTTACTTTAGAAAAGGGATGGCATTCATGTTTTATTGATTCCTCTGTGGTGGTACAAGCTCCGATACCAGCTGTGGCGGAACTGCCCGAATTATTCCAACTTAAGTGCCTAAGCCCTGCCTTAGAGGCTAGACCACACTTAAATGGGAATAACCCGTCAATCCCTCGGATCTAGTCCGACACGGCCACTGACAGGATCAAGTACCACAATCTCACTCGATGGTGAGTCACAGAGCAAATACAATAAAGCATAAAACCATACATGTCAGAGTATTAAATTATTACATCATCATCATCATCGGAGTTTTTTTTTTGCAAAAATGACCATCATTGTTTCAAAGTGCAGCGGAAATAAACTAACGGTAAATAAATAGAGAGATGGGGAAGCATGTCCCATCACTCCTCATGCTCCTCCTCAACCGAGGCAGGGTCCCACTCGACAGTCCAACCCGGTGGCAAGGTGGACGGCCAAGTCACTCCAGCAACCATTTCCTCCAGAGAACCTGTAAAATTATGCCACAAGCAAGGCTGAGTATACTAATACTCAGCTAGACTTACCCGGTGTGAGGAGTCTACTCCTCTACCTCTAGACATGCAGCTGTTTGGCTGTGGGATTTGTTTGCCAAAAGCACTAGCTAAGATTCTAAATCAAGATTTTAACTTTGTCAAAATTAAGTGTGACTCTCTTAAGGCTAAAAGTGTACTATCTACTCATACATATTAGCAAGCATTTTTTTAGCAATTAATATCTTGTATCATCTCAACACAGTTCCACTTGTTACTCAATGTAGCAGCATGGATCAAGCAGTCTCATTAGCTGCGAGAAACAGACGATTCGAATCGAGTTTTTTTAACCTTGCAAGGTAAACCTAAACACACGACATGCAGGGGCACTCCGTCCCCACACACATCAACCGTCCCCATCGATTCCCTGTCAGCAGATCAGGGCTCACCGCCTTGGCGTACAATGCCTCACTGACCCTGACTGGCCGTCGTGCAGTGACCCCACTTGTACCCACCATAACCGGAATGGGAGACTACGTCTCAGGTCACGTGAGGGGTAAAGTCCACTGCCAGGTTCACTCAGGTACTAGGCTTACCGATTTACCATATTTCTCGGCATGTGCTTAGTACGTTCAAACGCTTGACTCACGGTACCACACCTTAATCCTTATTCCAGTTCCCACCTCGTAGACAACCAATCCCCATGGATTGTTGTCCACAGACCAACACCATTATGATATAAAAATGGATACAACCAATTTCCTGATCTCGCGCGAGTGCTAGAAAATCACTCGACTTCTACCGAGATCCTACTTAATAAAGCAGCTACTCGACTTAGCATACTAGTATTCATCACAATGGGGTTCCTGAGATCATGCAACTATGGTTTCAGACAACTCCTACACTTAAGTGCACAAACAATCCTACAATCATTAAGTGTAGTAAAATAGCATAAATAACAGGTTATGCATAAAACTGGGGCTTGCCTTCCAAAGCAGTGGCAGGCAGGTCCTCTGGTGCAGGGTCTGGGGCTACCTCCTGAGCAGCTCCTTGCTCCGGCACGAGGACGTACTCTCCGTCAGCAAGATTACAGTCTATCGAATGCAAAGAACATGTATGTTATGATTATGCAGGATTAATAACATTATGCAAAAAGAAGACTAAGTTAAGGAATAACTTAGGGTTTCTGGGTCATACGGGGCTTTTAGTGGTTTAGGCTTATTACTCCTAGGTTTAGATGTTTGTTGAGGTTAACATAGTGGATTTGCATTGTCCTTACACATTTCAATGGGAAATGTTATAAGGGTTTTAGGGTGACACTAATTACCAGTATTTATTTTCCTTTCTTTAATTTCTACTTATGGTTTTTAGTGTAGGTTTGAACTATGACAGTGGGTTAATAATTTCCAAAAATTCTGTAAAAATTGCAGTGGGTTGCCATTGGCTATCCTAGCTGGTTTTAGGAATTTGAGGCTTAAACTATAAGGGCTATGCTTTAGACAAAAATAACAAGGGTGTTGTAAAATGGGCCACTTTACACTACACCTCACCATTAGAGTTGAGTTTCTTCCTAAGGGTCATTTTTGTTGGGATCTAACAGCAATACTAAACCTCTGTGCCAAAATCCATAGAAAGTTAATTGGTGATTATTTAATTGTGATTTTCTAAAGTTTAATGCCAAAAAGGTGCTTATAACTAACTTGTCATTTGAAAAATATCAAACAACGGATTTTGTATTTTTCCTCTGTTCATAATAACCAAACATTAGTTATCCCAAGGTTTGGGGTGTCTTTGCCTTAGGGTTATTTTTGTAGGGTTTTTCTAAGTTATCCTTATTTTATTAATTTAAAAGGTATCCTTCTTATTTTATACTAAACCAGGGTATGATATATTTTTCTAGTGAACTACATTAAATAAGTATCCTAACAAAAATAGGGGTGCTCTCTGGTTCATGGTTTAAATTACATTTTCTATTTTTCTTATCTTTAAGCATATTATGGAATAAGGGGTAAAAACCAACTTAATAGAGTGGGCAGAGAGGTTCAACATTTTTAAATAGGTCAGTAGGTAGATATAAACTTCTCCAAATTTTTCTATCCCTAGTCAAATAGCACAACTATTTTTCTTACTATTATTGAGCTTTTGGCCAAAACTAACATTAAATCAGAGTTTTAAAATCTTCCTTAATACCAAGGGGTTTTATATTTTTCTTAAATAGGTTACATTAATTAGAGTCTGACAAAATTGGTTTGACCAAATTTGGATGAACTAAACATAAGTTATGAATTTTTAAAGTCTCTGTTCAATTTTAAAATAGATTTTAAAAAAAGTTTCCTGGAAAAACAGTTTACACCGGGGTCCCTGGGTTTAAATCAAATCAACCCCCGCAGATCTACCCTTGCGCCACTGTTCCCCTGTGTCTCTGACATTTCACAAAACCCCCCGACCTTCTCTCCCTCTCACCCGCAGTCCTTCCCCCAACTGAAACAGTAACCGCGGGAAAGAAAAGGGTGGCGCGGCTTACCGGCGGCGAGGGAGGTCCGGCGAAGGGTGGGGTTGGCTCGGGGAGACTCTGGCGGTCACGTCGAGGTACGGCTTGATGTCGGGGATGGCCGGAATCGCCCGGTCCACGAGCACAAGCGGGTGTGCTCATCGGCGGCGAGTGTATCGGCCAAACTACGGCGAACTGGTTCAATCCAAGGGCACGGTGAGCTTCACGGTGTAACGTAGCAACTGTGTGCACAAGTAATCGAAGGATGGTTGAGCGGTTTACCCGGTCCACGTACTCCGACGGGGTTGAGAGCTCCGGCGAGCGTGGACTGGCTTCTCCGGCGAAGCAATCTTCGATTCCTCGCTCGGGGAGCTTCACGGAGACGTGCACAGTCTTCTCCGAGGGCTGGACGGGGTTGGGAATGGCTCTGCTAGCCGGTCTATGGTGACAGGGGGATTGGGCGGCCACGGACCCGCTGCGCACGGGCAAACGGCGACGAGCTAACTCCGGTGAGGTTTTGAGGGTGCGCGGAAGAGTGTATTCAAAGCCTGGGAGGGTTTTATAGGCTCGGGCGCGGGCCACGGCGCTGGTTTGGCTCGGGCGCGGCGCTGGGCACGTGGGAGCGCGCGCGGGCGTGCTCTGGCGCGGGCAGAAGGCGTCGAACACGTGGAGGTGAGTTTCTTCCATTGTTCAAACGTCTCCAGAGATCGCAAACGTGCGAATCTTGCCATGAATCCGGCGCAGACCTCCTCCTGGCACCTAGGGCTATCTCACATGTGTGAGTTCCAAAGGAAGATACGCCCTAGATCAGGAGATAGACGGGCGCCAAATCTGGCTTGTCTCACTGCCCACCACGCGACAAAACTGATGCCAATCCCTGTCAAACGTCCAAGTCTCGGTCTCCACTTCTTCCAGGGGGTGCCTTAGGTGGTATAACACATTTTTGGTATAGAACCCAAGTGGTTTTGGTGCCATCTTCAAGGTGAACACGGTTGATCCTTAAACTAGGGTTAAAAATGGACTTAGAGAGAAATAGAGAGCTCTAGCTCTCTCTCCACTTGGAGATTTGAATTGGGGTTTCTCCAGGGGTCTTTTTGCATTATTTCCCTCCCCTAATTGCTGGTTACAAGGTTGCTTAGGGTTTGGGTAAAGATTGCCCATGCTTTGCACATTTGCTCACTCTCTTTCCCCCCCCCTTTACTTTGGGTTTTGGAAGATAGAGTTTAAAAAGAGGTCTAGGGTTCTTCTCCCCTCTTGTCCAAGGTAGTAAGTGAGCAAGGATTAGAGTAATGCTTCTTAGGTCATTGGCAACATGGTTAGCACATGATCTCCAAAGTTCTTTGGTGTGGCCCTAAGCCTCTACCACATGTGATCAAAGCCTTTAGTATCAAGGTGGGCTCCAACCAAGGTAACACCTGGGGTGTTACAAGGGGGATGCGCTCGTAGTAGGGGTTACAAGCGCCCGCGAGGGAGAGAGAGTGAGCCTGTTCGTCAGCTCGTTCTCCCGCGTGACCCTCCCGCATGAAGGCCCTGGACCTTCCTTTTATAGATGCAAGGAGAGGGTCCAGGTGTACAATGGGGGATGTAGCTAGGAGCTAACGTGTCCGGTAGAGAGGTGCCGGAGCCCTGTGTACATGACAATGTGGCTGTCGGAGAAGTGCTTGAGCCCTGCGTAGGCGATAACGTGGCCGTTGGAGAAGTGCTTGAGCTATGTAGAAGTACAGCTGTTGGTGCTGCTAGGATCTTGCTGACGTTTCCCTGCTTCCGTAGGGGGCTGAGAACCGCCGTCGTCATGGACGCACGCGGGGAGCCATCATTACTTGTCACCGGGGCGAGCCAGATGGGACGCCGGTCTTGTTCCCCGTAGCCTGAGCTAGCTAGGGGAAGGGTAATGATGTATCCGCCATGGCGCGGTCGGTCCGAGCCCAAGGTCGGGCGAGGCGGAGACTTCTCCCGAGGCCTAGCCCTGAGGTCGGGCGAGGCAGAGACCACCTTCCGAGGCCGAGGTTGAGGCCGAGCCCTGGGGTCGGGCGAGGCGGAGACCACCTTCCGAGGCCGAGGTTGAGGCCGAGCCCTAGGGTCGGGCGAGGCGGAGCTTCCTGTTGCGCCTGAGGCTGAACTTGGCTATTGTCAGCCTCATCCTAGTGGGTGGCACGGTAGTCGGAGCGGAGCGAGCGGCGCTGTTTTCCTGTCAGGTCGGTCAGCGAAAGGGCGAAGTGACTGCGGTCACTTCGACCCTGCCGACTGAGGCGCGCGTGTCAGGATAAGTTGTCAGGCGATCCTCGCATTGAATGCGCCTGCGATACGGTCGGTTGGTGAGGCGATTTGGCCAAGATTGCTTCTCGACGAAGCCTGCCCGAGCTGGGCCTCGGGCGTGCTAAGGGTGCACCCATTGCCTGAAGAGACCCTCGGGCGAGACGTAACTTCGTCCGGGACTATAGTTCCCACCCGAGGCTGGGCTCGAGCGAGGCGAGATCGCGTCCCTTGGGTAGACGAAGCCTTGACCTGAACCGCGCCCATCACTCTTTGCGGTTTGTGCTAATGATGGTTACCAGCCGTGTTTACGAGTGTTGGGGGTACCCCTAATTACAGTACCCGACAGTAGCCCCCGAGCCTCAAAGGGAGTGTTGGCACTCGCTTGGAGGCTTTGCCGCACTTTTTAGCGAGGGGATCGACCTTTCTCGGTTACACTTTGTTCCGGTTGGTGAGCGCGAGTGCACCCGTCGGGTGTAGCCCCCGAGGCCTCGGAGGAGTGGTTTGACTCCTCTGAGGTCTTAATGCCTTTCATGATGCCTTGGCCGACCTGGTTTTTCCCTCATGCGACCTGATTGTAGCCCGGGTGCATGGTCAGTTTCCGAGTTTTTAGGCTGGTTTGTTGACGCTGTCAACGGTTTGGTCATAGCCGAGTTGTGAGAGCAGCCCCCGAGCCTCTGCACGGAGTGAGAGGACGATCAAGGACCGTCTCGACTTTTATTATACGCCCGTTCGTCGCCTTTCCACAAGGAGGAAGGGGGGGAAAGCGCCATGTTGCCCTCGGAGGGCGCCGAACATGGTGTCTCCAGTGAGTTGCTAATGGGTGATCCGAGTGGACGCCCGTGCCCTGTTCGATAAGGGTCGGCTAGTGGCCTAGAGGCGCGCTCCAAAAGTACCTGCAGGTGATTTGCCGGACCCGGACCCATTCGATAGGGTCCAAGGGCTCGATGCCTCCCTCTGATGGGATTCCGTTACAAAATCGCTACTGCTGGTCTCGGAAATGTTCTAGGGTACCTCGTGAGCGTAGCCCGAGCCTTAGCCATGTAACGGACGTACCCAGAGTAATCCCTCGCTCTGCATGCTCTGGGGCGGCTATCGAACCCTTTCGAGGGGCCAGCCTTCGAACCCCTGATCAGTAGTGGGCATGGAGCCCGAGTGCTCTGGGGCGACTGTCGAACCCTGTAATACCCAAATTATTGCTGAATAAAAGAAAGGGTTATAAAATTTTATTTTGTGGATGTTCATATTTAGCATAAATAAAACCATCATGTTCAAGTGATTAAATTAACTAATAAGTAATGAAATAAAGTAAATTAAAAAATATGCATCATGCTGGATTTTATTTTATGTGTTGCATTAGGTTGGAAACTGAGAATCAAAACTCTATTTACATTTGGAATTCGTTCAAAAATTAGAAGAAAAAAATAAACAAAATGCAAAACCACGCCGGGCCAAAAATCTCCAGCCAACCACACTTGATGGGCTGCACGACCGTGCAAGTTGTGGGAGGTTTCTTTTGTTTCATTTTTATTTATTGATTCTATGATTATTATATTCATCCCGCCGGACATGATGTCATCACGAGGTCATCCCTGATGTCACCTATAGGAACCCCACGTTCACATACAGATGGGCCCTGGTAGAACTCATTGCCACTGTGGCCACCATTAACACCAAATTAGCGCTGGGGAGCAGGGGGACTGTGCGGACCATCGTCGCGCGACAACCAGGAAGCCGGGTAAACGCACTCGCTGGTGGGTGGGTCCCGAGGTCTGGGGCGCTGCTCTCCTCCTCTCAACGCGCATGGAGGGTGGCCGTTGTAACCACCGCCGCGGTATCTGTGGAGCTCGGACCTAGTTGGCTCATGTGCCGCCTCTACGCGCGTATAAAGTTGGGACCCTCCTAGCCGTAGCCGTCCTGCGTCAACAGAACCCTAGCCACCAACTGCGAGCTCTACCATCATCGGAATTGAAGCAGAATGTGAAGAAGCCGCCCCGCCGTTCTCGGATTAGGTGGCGATTCGGTGCTAGGGTTGGATCGAGATCTTCACTGCGCGGTCGTGTTCGTGGTGGTGACAGCCAGGGTTGTGGCGGAACTGCCCGAATTATTCCAACTTAAGTGCCTAAGCCCTGCCTTAGAGGCTAGACCACACTTAAATGGGAATAACCCGTCAATCCCTCGGATCTAGTCCGACACGGCCACTGACAGGATCAAGTACCACAATCTCACTCGATGGTGAGTCACAGAGCAAATACAATAAAGCATAAAACCATACAGGGAAGAGTGTTAAATTATTACATCATCATCATCGGAGTTTTGCCAAAAGCAGTCATCATTGTTCGGAGTGCAGCGGAATAAAACTAACGATAATTAAACGGAGAGATGGGGAAGCCTGTCCCATCACTCCTCATGCTCCTCCTCAGCCGAGGCGGGGTCCCACTCGACGGTCCAACCCAGTGGTAAAGTGGACGGCCAAGTCACTCCAGCAACCATGTCCTCCAGAGAACCTGTAAAAAATTATGCCACAAGCAAGGCTGAGTATACTAATACTCAGCTAGACTTACCCGGTGTGAGGAGTCTACTCCTCTACCTCTAGACATGCAGCTGTTTGGCTGTGGGGTTTGGTTGCCAAAAGCACTAGCTGAGTTTCTAATTCAAGATTTTAACTTTATCAAAATTAAGTATGACTCTCTTAAGGCTAAAAGTGTACTATCTACTCATACATAGTAGCAAGCATTTTTAGCAATCAACATCTTGCATCATCTCATCACAGTTCCACTCGTTACTCAATGCAGTACAATGGATCAAGCAGTCTCATTAGCTGTGAGAAGCAGACGATTCGAATTGAGTTTTTATCCTTGCAAGGTAAACCTAAACACACGACATGCAGGGGCACTCCGTCCCCACACAGATCAACCGTCCCCATCGATTCCCCGTCAGCAGATCAGGGCTCACCGCCTTGGCGTACAATGCCTCACTGACCCCGACTGGCCGTCGTGCAGTGACCGCACTTGTACCCACCATAACCGGAATGGGAGACTACGTCTCAGGTCGCGTGAGGGGTAAAGTCTACTGCCAGGTTCAATCAGGTACTAGGCTTACCGATTTACCATATTTCTCGGTATGTGTTTAGTACGTTCAAACGCTTGACACAGGTATCCGCACGTTAATCCTTATTCCATTTTTCATCTCGTGGGCAACCAATCCCCATGGATTGTTGTCCACCAACTAGTATCATGACAGTGTGAAAGTGGGTACAATCAATTTCCTGATCTCGCGCGAGTGCTAGAAAAATCACTCGTCTTCTACCGAGATCCTAATTAAATAAGGCAACTACTCGACCTGTCACACTAGTATTCATCTCAAAAGGATTCCTGAGATCATGCAACTAGGGTTTCAAACAATTCCTACACCTAAGTGCACAATCAATCCTACAATCAATAAGTGAAGTAAAATAGCATAAATAACAGGTTATGCATAAAACCGGGGCTTGCCTTCCAAAGCAGTGGCAGGCAGGTCCTCTGGTGCAGGCTCTGGTGCTGGATCTGGGGCAACCTCCTGGGCAGTTCCTTGCTCCGGCACGAGGATGTACTCTCCGTCAGCAAGATTACAGTCTATCGAATGCAATGAACATGTATGTCATGATTATGCAGGATTTATTAACATTATACCAAAAGAAACTAAGTCAAGAAATAACTTAGGGTTTCTCGGACATGCGGGGTTTTAGTGGTTTATACTTATCACTTTTATATTTAAGTTTTTATTTGGGGTAAACAAGGAGAATTGGTATTGCATTTGTATATTTCTATTTCAGGGAACAATTTATAAGGGTCTTAGGAGGATACTAATTTCCATTGTTCATTTTCCTCTCTTTAGTGTTTATTTATGAATTCTAGTAGGGTTTGAACTACCAAGGTGAATTAACTATTTTCAATAATTCTACAAAAATTACAGTGGCTTGCTCTTGGTCAATATGGCCTGTCTTAAGAATATGGGTTTCAAAATAAAAAGGCTAGGCTGCATACAAAAATAACAAAAAGTGGTGCAATTAAGCCACTTTGCACTACAAGTCCTTTATTAAAGTGGGTCCTGACCTAAGGGTTATTTTTGTTGGCCTCTAACAGTGATAATAAGCTCTTGTACCAAAAATGACAGAGAGCCACATGATGGTTATTTAATGGTGGATTTCTAAAGTTTGGTGCAAAAAGGGTGTTTAGAACTAACTTGTCATTTGAAAAATATCAAACAACAGATTTCAGATTTTTCCTAAGTTCTTATTATCAAAACATTAGTTATCCTAAGGTTTGAGGAGTTTTCACCTTAGGGTTATTTTTGTAGGGTTTTTCTAAGTTTCCCTTGTTTTCTTAAAATAAAAGGTATCCTATTTATTTTATACTAAACCAGGGTGTGATAGATTTTTCCAGTGAACTATATTGATTAAGTACCCTAACAAAAATAGGGATGCCCTCTGGTTCACTATTTTAATCACATTTTTTATTTTTCTTAACTTTAAGCATAATGCAAAAGAAGGAGTAAAAACTAACTCAATGCAGTGGACAAAGGGGTTTAACATTTTTAAATAGGTCAGTAGGTGGATATAAACTTCTCCAAATTTTTCTAACCCTAGTTAAATAGTACAACCATTTTTCTTGCTATTATTGAGCTTTTGGTCAAAACTATAATTAAATCAGAACCTTATATTTTTCTATAGTACCTATGGGGTTTTATATTTTTCTTAAGTAGGTTACATTATTTAGAGTCTGGCAAAATTGGTTTGACCAAATTTGGATAAACCAAACAGAAGTTATGGGTTTTTAAAGTTTCTGTTTGAATTTAAATCAGGTTTTAATAAGGTTTTTCTTAAAAAGCAGTTTGCGCCGAGGTCCCTGGGTTTAAACCGAATCAAACCTCGCAGATCTACCCTCGCGCCACTATTCCCCTGAGTCTCTGACATTTCACTTAACCCCCTGACCTTCTCTTCCTCTCACCCGCAGTCCTTCCCCCAATGGAAATAGTACCCGCGAGAAAGAAAAGGGCGGCGCGGCTTACCGGCGGCGAGGGAGGTCCGGCGAAGGGCAGGGTTTGCTCGGGGAGGTTCTGGCGATCACGTCGAGGTACGGCTCGTCGTTGGGGATGGCCGGAATCGCCCGGTCCACGCGCGCAGGCGGGCGAGCTCGTCGGCGGCGTGTGCTCCGGCCTATCCACGGCGGTCTAGTTCAATCCAAGGGCATAGGGAGCTTCATGGAGGTCTAAGGAGTCTAACCGTGCAAGGAATCGAAGAGAGACTCACCGTGTACCTCGGTCCACGGTTGCCGGCGGTCGGGTGAAGTCCGGTGACCTTGTTCCGGCGTCTCCGGTGAAGCAGAGCCCGATTCTTTGCTCGGGGAGCTTCACTGGTGGGTGCACACTCGTGTCTGAGGGTTGGATGGGACTGTGGAAGGCTGGGCTGGCCGGTCTACGGCGGCAGTGGCTCGGGTGGCCGCGGGCACGTCGCGCACGGGCAAACGGCGGTGAACTGAGCTCCGGTGAGGCTTGAGCGCGTGCGGAGGGGTACGGCCAAGGCTCCTGGGCGTTTTATAGGCGCGGATGCGGACCAGGGTGCTGGCTTGGCTCGGGCGCGGCGCGGGGCTCGCGGGGGCGCGCGCGGGCGTGCTCTGGCGCGGCAGAACGCGTCGAACACGTGGCAGTTTGTTTCTTCCATTGTTCAAACGTCGGCAGAGGTCGCAAACGTGCGAATCTTTGCAAAAGTTCGGCGCAGACCTCTTCTTGGAACCTAGGGCTGTCACTCAACTGTGAGACGTCGGGGCAGATATGGCCTAGGGAGGGAGATCTTCGGATGCCAAAACAGGTGTGTCACACTGGGCACTTCGCGACAAAAGCCATGCCATGGCATGTCAAACGTCCGAGTCCCGGGCTCAACTTTTTCCAGTGGGTGCCCTAGGTGGTATGCCACGTTTTTGGTATAGAACACAAGTGGATTTGATGCCATCTTCAAGGTGAACACAGTTGATCCTTAAACTAGGGTTAAAAATGGACTTAGAGAGAAATAGAGAGCTCTAGCTCTCTCTCCACTTAGTGATTTGATTTAGGGTTTCTCCAGGGGCCTTTTTGCAATATTTCCTTCCTCTAATTGCTGGTTATAAGGTTGCTTAAGGTTGGGTTAAAGATCACTCATGTTTTGCACATTTGCTTATTTCCCTTTTTCTTCTTATCCAAGGCTTTGAAAAGGAGGGTTCCAGAGGGGTCTAGGGTTTTCCCCCTTTCTTGTCCAAGGTAGCAAATGCACAAAAGCTTACATGGTGCTCTTAGGTCCTTAGAATTCTTGGTTAACACATAATCTCCAAGGTTCTTTGTTCCCCTCAAGTTATTTCCATAAGTGACCACAATCCTTAGCATTCAGGGTATGCTCTAGTCAAGGTAACACCTGAGGTGTTACAGCCCTCCCCCCTTAAAGGAATCTCGTCCCGAGATTTTAGGTAGAGTCCCTTGGAGGGTACTTGAAGGTGTGTTAGTGCTACTCTCCCTTTATGCTCAAGTTTCACTTTTTAACTGTTCTTCGAATGTCATCCTCTTTGCAACTTCAGAAGGAAGCCCTTCTTAAGTTAAATCCACAACTTAGACTATCCTTGTTATCTATGTTTTTCTTATAATTGACTTCAGAGGGCAGGTGGGGGTGGGGTTTTGGGGTAACATACCGACTCCTTTGGGCAGAAAGTCGGGGAAGCGAGAGCGTAGAAAATCCTCCGTCTCCCATGTAGCTTCTTCTGCTGAATGATGACTCCACTGAACCTTATACATTTTGATTGATCTTGCCCGAGTTGATCTCTCCTTTTGATCCAATACCTTGACGGGGTACTCTTGGTAGGACAAGTCTGGTTCTATCTCAATGTCTGGTTCCAGTAGCACTTCAGTGGGTAGACGAACACATTTCCGCAGCTGAGATACATGGAACACATTGTGAACTGCTGACATACAGGGTGGCAATTCCAATTGGTAAGCTACGGGTCCACAACTTGTCTTGATCTTATAGGTTCCAATGTAACGAGGGGCTAACTTGCCCTTGATCCCGAATCTCTGGACACCCTTGGTTGGTGATATCTTAAGATAGACATGATCTCCCACCTCAAACTGTAGAGGCTTCCGCCTCTTGTCATGATAACTCTTTTGCCTGGCCTGAGCAGCTTCTAGGTTCTTCTTGATAATTCTAACCTTTGCCTCTGCTTCAAGCACCAAATCTGGCCCAAATATTTCCCTCTCTCCTGCTTGAGACCAATTCAACGGGGTTCTGCATCTTCTCCCATACAAAGCCTCAAAAGGTGCCATCTTTAGACTGGATTGATAGCTGTTATTGTAAGAAAACTCTGCCAAAGACAGACACTTGTCCCAATCCTTTCCATAATGTAGTGCGCATGCCTGCAACATGTCTTCCAAAATCTGATTTACCCTTTCTGTCTGGCCATCTGTTTGCGGGTGATATGCTGAGCTCCGAATTACGTGGGTCCCGAGGGCTCCTTGCAGTTTCTCCCAAAAGCGTGCCACAAACAGTGCTCCTCTGTCAGATATAATGGTCTTTGGAATACCATGCAATCTTACTATCTGATCAACATAAATTTCTGCGTACTTCTCTGTCTTTTGGGTGTTGTGCACTGGCAAGAAATGAGCAGTCTTGGTCAATCTGTCCACAATGACCCAAATAGAATCATGGTGCCTAGAGGTATTGGGTAATCCTACTATGAAGTCCATGCAAATGTCCTCCCATTTCCAAGATGGTATGGGAAGGGGTTGCAAAGGACCTGCTGCCTGCAAGTGACTGGCCTTGATTCTCTGGCAAGTGTCACACTCTGATACGTACTTGGCAATTTCCCTCTTCATCCTGGTCCACCAATACAAAGATCTGAGATCATGGTACATCTTGTTGCTACCAGGGTGCATGGAGAACTTGGAGAGGTCAGCTTCATCCAATATCTTCTTTCTGAGCTCAGGGTCCTTGGGAACAACCAATCGATCTCCAAACCACAAAATCCCCTTGCTGTCCTGACGAAAACACTTGTATTTCTCTGCTTTCTGCTTGATCATTTCTTTAATAACCTGGACTCCCTTGTCCCTAATCTGTGCTTGAACTATTTGCTCTTGCAATGTGGGCTCCACTGAAATATAACTCAATTCACCGGAAGGAACCACTTCTAGGTTCAGCTTGCACAACTCATCACACAAGGTGGTAATTCTGGCATCCATGTTCATACAATTGCACTGGGCCTTTCTGCTCAAAGCATCTGCCACAACATTGGCTTTGCCAGGATGGTAATGCACCTCCAAATCATAGTCCTTGATTAACTCCAACCATCTCCTCTGCCTCATGTTCAAATCTGCTTGAGTGAAAATGTACTTGAGGCTCTTATAGTCAGTGTAAATGTTACAGTGAGCTCCCATCAAGTAGTGTCTCCATATCTTGAGGGCATGAACTACTGCTGCCAACTCCAGATCATGTGTCGGGTAGTTCTGCTCATGGGGTCTGAGGGCTCAGGAAGCATAAGCAATGACTCGGTTATCTTGCATCAAGACACAACCCAAACCTGTACCAGAAGCATCACAATAAACTTCAAAGGGCTTGGTATTGTCAGGTTGGGCCAGGACTGGAGCTGTTGTCAAATGCTGCCTCAAGGTGTGAAAGGCATCCTCGCACTTCTGGCTCCAATCATACTTGACTCCCTTATTTAACAATTCAGTCATGGGTTTGGCAATTCTGGAGAAATCCGGAATAAATCGTCGATAATACCCTGCCAATCCCAGAAAACTCCGAATCTGTCTCACTGTAGTCGGGGGTTTCCAGTTCATCACCTCTTGCACCTTCTCAGGATCAACTGATATCCCATCCTGGGAAATGGTATGACCCAAGAATCTGATTTCCTTCAGCCAGAATTCACATTTAGACAACTTTGCATAAAGACGGTGATCGCGCAGTCGCTGAAGTACGATGTGCAGATGCTTAGTATGCTCGTCTTCATTCTTGGAATAGACCAGAATATCATCAATGAAAACGACCACGAACTTATCCAACTCTGGCATAAACACTGAGTTCATTAGGTACATAAAATAAGCCGGGGCATTGGTTAGCCCAAAAGACATCACCAAAAACTCGTAGAGCCCATATCTGGTAGAGAAGGCCGTCTTGGGAATATCACTGGTTCGAATCTTGATCTGATGGTAGCCCGAGCGAAGATCTATCTTGGAGAAAACCTTGGCTCCCACTAACTGATCAAACAGGACATCAATGCGGGGTAGCGGGTATTTGTTCTTTATAGTCACCGCATTGAGAGGACGGTAGTCAACACACATCCTCAAACTCTCATCCTTTTTCTTCACAAATAAAGCTGGACATCCCCATGGTGAAGTGCTTGGACGAATAAACCCCTTGTCCAACAATTCTTGCAATTGTTTCTTCAATTCTGCCAATTCCGCGGGAGGCATCCTATAGGGTCTCTTGGAGATAGGAGCAGTCCCAGGTTGCAACTCAATTGCAAACTCAAGGTCTCTATCAGGTGGCATCCCTGGCAATTCATCCGGAAACACATCCGGGTAATCACAGACCACTGGGATCTGTGCTACTGGGGATTCTATCATAACAAATGCACATGAGCGGGTGCATCCCTGGTCAGGCAGATATAGTGTGGTTGCTCCACAAGTTGGTGAGTGCACTTCAATGGCCCTAGCTGCAACATCAATAACTGCTTGGTGCCTGGTTAACCAGTCGGTTCCCAGTATAATATCCACGCTATCCAACCCTAAAATGAGAAGGGTGGTCTTAATTACAATACTACCAAACCTTATGGGCACATGTCGGTTGACTTGATAGGTGGCAACCCTGCCTCCTGGTGTTGAAATTGTGATACCCCCATTGGTGTGGTGAAAAGGCAACTGGCATTTGGCACTAAACTTGGCACTGATAAAACTATGTGAAGCACCGGAATCAAAAAGAACAATAGCGGGATAATTTAAAACTGTAAAGATACCAGTCATGACGTGTGCTCCCTCTGGAATGTCAGCCATGGTAGTGAAGTTCAGCTTGCCCTGCCTCACTTGCACCTTCTGTCTCTTGCCTTGGTTCTGATTGACATTCTGCCCCTGCCTCTGCTGGTTTCTGGGGCAATTCTTGGCATAATGCCCAGTGTTACCACAGGTGAAACACCGGTTGTCATTGACCTGGCGGTACTGCTGCTGCTGATTGTTCCTCTGAGCTGGAAACTGGGTGCGGTTGGGTGCCTGCTGCTGCTGCTGCGGTGGTCTGATCACCCATCTCCCTTGCTGCTGCTGAGGTCCCTTGTTCTGTGTGTCAGACACAATCCTGAAGCGCTGTGGCTGAGCTGAGGGTCCTGCCACAGGGGTCTTCCTCTTCTTCTCTGCCTACCGAGCTAAAATGCAGTCCTCCTGGGAGATAGCCATGTTGACCAACTCATTGTAGCTGTTGGCCCTGACGGTGTTGAGACGATCACGGAGCTTGGTGCTGAGCCCCCGTCTGAACCTGTCCCTCTTCTTCTCATCCGTGTCTGCATGGTATCCGGCATACTGGCACAAGTCATTAAAGGCCTGGGCATACTGCAACACTGTCCTGTTGCCCTGAGTGAGTGCCAGAAACTCATTGAGCTTCCGGTCCATGATGCCAGCGGGGATATGGTGTCCTCTGAAAGCTGCCTTGAACTCCCTCCATTCCACCTCTCTACCTTCTGGCTGCATGGCAAGAAAATGGTCCCACCAAGTCCTCGCGGGTCCGCGAAGCTGCTGGGTGGCGAACCTGACCTTGGCGACCTCTGAGCAAACTCCATGGAGCAGTGGGAATTTGGACTCCACTACCCTCAACCACAAATCTGCATCAAGCGGGTCCTCCGCCCTTGTAAACAATGGAGGCTGGGTGCTGAGGAACTCCTGATAGGTAGCCACCGCAGGGTGACGCTGATGGTCTCCACCACCATAGTGTTGTGGTGGTGGCTGACACTGAGCCAGCTGCCTCAAGATCTCATTCTGCTGAGCCATGAGCTCCTGCAGAGTGGGAGGCGGTGGCGGTGGAGGAACGTGCTCATTCTGGCCACGACGCGCTCTCCCAGCCATCTGAAAAACCAGGTATATACTTAACACCATATCTTCAAGTTCAAGATTAATAGCGGCGAAAAGGGGGTCAAAAGCAAAATGATAGACTCCAACTTCAACAAAAAGGATTTAAAAGGGCATAAAATTTTTTTTCCTTCCAAATTTTTAAACTGATGACCGCATCCATCAAACATGCCCCCAAGAGAGTATACCCCAATTACATCAATTGTTCCAAAAAGAGACTCAACTCTACCTAGCCTAGTACCCCAAGGGTGCAAAAGCTAAGCTAGCGGCGAGGAGTCTAACTATCACCAACCCCTAACACCATCCCTGACATCTAGTGAGCGAACGAGGCAACGCTAGACTCGGGGGAAGGTGGTCTCCCTGAGCCAGCGGTGTCTACACTGGAAGCAGGCTCCTCCCCTCCCTCGATGTCAACGTCCTCGTCAGCCTCCTCATCATGGATCTCTTGGTGATGCATGTCTAGGTGCTCATTTGCCTCTGCTAGCTGCGGCTGAGTGTTGAGGAGCTGATCTTCGAGAACCTCGATGGTGTTCTCCCTGGTGCCCACTAGCTCCTCCAACTCGTGAATCTCATCAGAGAGCTGCTCCACTTGCAAATCTTTTTCTACCAGCTCCTGGGATAAGTCAACCACGAGCTCCTCCCTGTTGTCCAAGGTGATCTTGGTTGCCTCTAGTAGTGCCATCAAATGAGACATGGCCTCCCCACGCATCACTTGCAGACGATACAGGGCGTTCATGCATCGCACCGACAAGTGAGCCGTGTGGCCTGGGTAGAGGGCCCAGATGTCCTTGGCATGCTCCACCCGATCCTTCCACATCGGGTCGTCCTCCTTTTCCGCGGGGAACAACCCAATGGGGTGGGTAGCCAGCTCCAAGGGATGGAACCCGCAGAAAGTAGTCAATCCATGCAGAGTGATAGCCTCAATTGTGTCCTCAGCCCGGTATCCATAGGACTCAGAGTCCAGCGAACGCCAGCCTGGCTGCAGGGGATGAGGCTCCAAGGTCATCCTCACCCTACAGCGAGGCACCCGGTGCTTCTCGAACTGCTGCACCGCGTACTGAGGGAGTGTCGCGTATCCGGCCCCCTGAAGTACCTCCCACAAAATGCGGGGAAATCCCTCTCGTGCTAACCCGTCAGTGTGGGACAGTGCATTTTCGTCGTCCGAGGATCCGTGGGAAGTCATCTGTGCATGGTGAAACGTAAGTAAAAGGAATTATAAAAAGAACCAGAAAAATAAAACTAAGCTTTTTCTAGTTAAATAAAAAGACACTGCGGACCTAGTTGGTTGTTATCTTGTTTTTAAGTCCTTTTACTTAGTTATCCATTTGTTTAATTAAAAATGCATGCATGCTCGTCCTGAACGACCTCTCCAGAAGATAAAAGGAATAGGGAAGATCTCCCATCCTTTAAAAAGTGGCCTATAGGGCCTAGTCACTTAGCCACCTAGCTACCCTTCTATCATCCTAAGGCTTCACGTCCTAGATCTATCCTGCTCGTCCTACGATCTATCCAATGTTGTTTCTATCAAATTTTACTTTAGAAAAGGGATGGCATTTATGTTTTATTGATTCCTCTGTGGTGGTACAAGCTCTGATACCTGCTGTGGCGGAACTGCCCGAATTATTCCAACTTAAGTGCCTAAGCCCTGCCTTAGAGGCTAGACCACACTTAAATGGGAATAACCCGTCAATCCCTCGGATCTAGTCCGACACGGCCACTGACAGGATCAAGTACCACAGTCTCACTCGATGGTGAGTCACAGAGCAAATACAATAAAGCATAAAACCATACAGGGAAGAGTGTTAAATTATTACATCATCATCATCGGAGTTTTGCCAAAAGCAGTCATCATTGTTCGGAGTGCAGCGGAATAAAACTAACGATAATTAAACGGAGAGATGGGGAAGCCTGTCCCATCACTCCTCATGCTCCTCCTCAGCCGAGGCGGGGTCCCACTCGACGGTCCAACCCGGTGGTAAAGTGGACGGCCAAGTCACTCCAGCAACCATGTCCTCCAGAGAACCTGTAAAAAATTATGCCACAAGCAAGGCTGAGTATACTAATACTCAGCTAGACTTACCCGGTGTGAGGAGTCTACTCCTCTACCTCTAGACATGCAGCTGTTTGGCTGTGGGGTTTGGTTGCCAAAAGCACTAGCTGAGTTTCTAATTCAAGATTTTAACTTTATCAAAATTAAGTCTGACTCTCTTAAGGCTAAAAGTGTACTATCTACTCATACATAGTAGCAAGCATTTTTAGCAATCAACATCTTGCATCATCTCATCACAGTTCCACTTGTTACTCAATGCAGTACAATGGATCAAGCAGTCTCATTAGCTGTGAGAAGCAGACGATTCGAATCGAGTTTTTATCCTTGCAAGGTAAACCTAAACACACGACATGCAGGGGCACTCCGTCCCCACACACATCAACCGTCCCCATCGATTCCCCGTCAGCAGATCAGGGCTCACCGCCTTGGCGTACAATGCCTCACTGACCCCGACTGGCCGTCGTGCAGTGACCGCACTTGTACCCACCATAACCGGAATGGGAGACTACGTCTCAGGTCACGTGAGGGGTAAAGTCTACTGCCAGGTTCAATCAGGTACTAGGCTTACCGATTTACCATATTTCTCGGTATGTGTTTAGTACGTTCAAACGCTTGACACAGGTATCCGCACGTTAATCCTTATTCCATTTTTCATCCCGTGGGCAACCAATCCCCATGGATTGTTGTCCACCAACTAGTATCATGACAGTGTGAAAGTGGGTACAATCAATTTCCTGATCTCGCGCGAGTGCTAGAAAAATCACTCGTCTTCTACCGAGATCCTAATTAAATAAGGCAACTACTCGACCTGTCACACTAGTATTCATCTCAAAAGGATTCCTGAGATCATGCAACTAGGGTTTCAAACAATTCCTACACCTAAGTGCACAATCAATCCTACAATCAATAAGTGAAGTAAAATAGCATAAATAACAGGTTATGCATAAAACCGGGGCTTGCCTTCCAAAGCAGTGGCAGGCAGGTCCTCTGGTGCAGGCTCTGGTGCTGGATCTGGGGCAACCTCCTGGGCAGCTCCTTGCTCCGGCACGAGGATGTACTCTCCGTCAGCAAGATTATAGTCTATCGAATGCAATGAACATGTATGTCATGATTATGCAGGATTTATTAACATTATACCAAAAGAAACTAAGTCAAGAAATAACTTAGGGTTTCTCGGACATGCGGGGTTTTAGTGGTTTATACTTATCACTTTTATATTTAAGTTTTTATTTGGGGTAAACAAGGAGAATTGGTATTGCATTTGTATATTTCTATTTCAGGGAACAATTTATAAGGGTCTTAGGAGGATACTAATTTCCATTGTTCATTTTCCTCTCTTTAGTGTTTATTTATGAATTCTAGTTTGGTTTGAACTACCAAGGTGAATTAACTATTTTCAATAATTCTACAAAAATTACAGTGGCTTGCTCTTGGTCAATATGGCCTGTCTTAAGAATATGGGTTTCAAAATAAAAAGGCTAGGCTGCATACAAAAATAACAAAACGTGGTGCAATTAAGCCACTTTGCACTACAAGTCCTTTATTAAAGTGGGTCCTGACCTAAGGGTTATTTTTGTTGGCCTCTAACAGTGATAATAAGCTCTTGTACCAAAAATGACAGAGAGCCACATGATGGTTATTTAATGGTGGATTTCTAAAGTTTGGTGCAAAAAGGGTGTTTAGAACTAACTTGTCATTTGAAAAATATCAAACAACAGATTTCAGATTTTTCCTAAGTTCTTATTATCAAAACATTAGTTATCCTAAGGTTTGAGGAGTTTTCACCTTAGGGTTATTTTTGTAGTGTTTTTCTAAGTTTCCCTTGTTTTCTTAAAATAAAAGGTATCCTATTTATTTTATACTAAACCAGGGTGTGATAGATTTTTCCAGTGAACTATATTGATTAAGTACCCTAACAAAAATAGGGATGCCCTCTGGTTCACTATTTTAATCACATTTTTTATTTTTCTTAACTTTAAGCATAATGCAAAAGAAGGAGTAAAAACTAACTCAATGCAGTGGACAAAGGGGTTTAACATTTTTAAATAGGTCAGTAGGTGGATATAAACTTCTCCAAATTTTTCTAACCCTAGTTAAATAGTACAACCATTTTTCTTGCTATTATTGAGCTTTTGGTCAAAACTATAATTAAATCAGAACCTTATATTTTTCTATAGTACCTATGGGGTTTTATATTTTTCTTAAGTAGGTTACATTATTTAGAGTCTGGCAAAATTGGTTTGACCAAATTTGGATAAACCAAACAGAAGTTATGGGTTTTTAAAGTTTCTGTTTGAATTTAAATCAGGTTTTAATAAGGTTTTTCTGAAAAAGCAGTTTGCGCCGAGGTCCCTGGGTTTAAACCGAATCAAACCTCGCAGATCTACCCTCGCGCCACTATTCCCCTGAGTCTCTGACATTTCACTTAACCCCCTGACCTTCTCTTCCTCTCACCCGCAGTCCTTCCCCCAATGGAAACAGTACCCGCGAGAAAGAAAAGGGCGGCGCGGCTTACCGGCGGCGAGGGAGGTCCGGCGAAGGGCAGGGTTTGCTCGGGGAGGTTCTGGCGATCACGTCGAGGTACGGCTCGTCGTCGGGGATGGCCGGAATCGCCCGGTCCACGCGCGCAGGCGGGCGAGCTCGTCGGCGGCGTGTGCTCCGGCCTATCCACGGCGGTCTAGTTCAATCCAAGGGCATAGGGAGCTTCATGGAGGTCTAAGGAGTCTAACCGTGCAAGGAATCGAAGAGAGACTCACCGTGTACCTCGGTCCACGGTTGCCGGCGGTCGGGTGAAGTCCGGTGACCTTGTTCCGGCGTCTTCGGTGAAGCAGAGCCCGATTCTTTGCTCGGGGAGCTTCACTGGTGGGTGCACACTCGTGTCCGAGGGTTGGATGGGACTGTGGAAGGCTGGGCTGGCCGGTCTACGGCGGCAGTGGCTCGGGTGGCCGCGGGCACGTCGCGCACGGGCAAACGGCGGTGAACTGAGCTCCGGTGAGGCTTGAGCGCGTGCGGAGGGGTACGGCCAAGGCTCCTGGGCGTTTTATAGGCGCGGACGCGGACCAGGGTGCTGGCTTGGCTCGGGCGCGGCGCGGGGCTCGCGGGGGCGCGCGCGGGCGTGCTCTGGCGCGGCAGAACGCGTCGAACACGTGGCGGTTTGTTTCTTCCATTGTTCAAACGTCGGCAGAGGTCGCAAACGTGCGAATCTTTGCAAAAGTTCGGCGCAGACCTCTTCCTGGCACCTAGGGCTGTCACTCAACTGTGAGACGTCGGGGTAGATATGGCCTAGGGAGGGAGATCTTCGGATGCCAAAACAGGTGTGTCACACTAGGCACTTCGCGACAAAAGCCATGCCATGGCATGTCAAACATCCGAGTCCCGTGCTCAACTTTTTCCAGTGGGTGCCCTAGGTGGTATGCCACGTTTTTGGTATAGAACACAAGTGGATTTGATGCCATCTTCAAGGTGAACACGGTTGATCCTTAAACTAGGGTTAAAAATGGACTTAGAGAGAAATAGAGAGCTCTAGCTCTCTCTCCACTTAGTGATTTGATTTAGGGTTTCTCCAGGGGCCTTTTTGCAATATTTCCTTCCTCTAATTGCTCGTTATAAGGTTGCTTAAGGTTGGGTTAAAGATCACTCATGTTTTGCACATTTGCTTATTTCCCTTTTTCTTCTTATCCATGGCTTTGAAAAGGAGGGTTCCAGAGGGGTCTAGGGTTTTCCCCCTTTCTTGTCCAAGGTAGCAAATGCACAAAAGCTTACATGGTGCTCTTAGGTCCTTAGAATTCTTGGTTAACACATAATCTCCAAGGTTCTTTGTTCCCCTCAAGTTATTTCCATAAGTGACCACAATCCTTAGCATTCAGGGTATGCTCTAGTCAAGGTAACACCTGAGGTGTTACAAGGGTGATTGAAGGTCGTCGGAGTACCTGCAATTCCTCGCCGTCATTTGCCTTGGCCGCAAAATCCGAGCAGCTCGTGGACAGCTACAACCGTCTCCTAATCTCCAGTGAGTTTGTCCCCAACCGTTCCGCTTTCGTCTGGTGAGCGCGTAGGATCGATTCGTTGTGCGTCTAGGGCTCCAGCGTGCCGAACCAGGGTATTCCGGCGAGGCTTCCGCGGCGGAGCTGGGCGCGCCGCCGTATGGTTTGGGCGAAGGTGAGAGTTGGATGCCAGCCGTTGATCAGTTAATGGGCGCCCGAGATTACAACCCAGCGTACCGTTTCGATGGAGCGATCCTAGTCGTTGATCGGTTGACTGACGGGTGGGAGCAATCCTAGATACTTAGAACCTGTGCGTTGGATCCGTTTCCAACGCTCCAGAATAGATTAAGTCTGGGCGTGATCTGCGGCCATCTAGATCTAATCCAATGGCTGTGAATGGACGATACCCTTTCGGCCAAGAAACTTTGCGCAAGAGACCCTGTACTTATCAGAAAATAACCCGCCGTCCCCACGGGAGTAGCCTGTGTCTGGGAAGCCTTGTAGTTTAGCCCCTGACCTTCCTAGATTTTGGTGCTCAGCCCAGGTGATAGAAAAAAATCAGATAAATAAAATTAGAAAATGATTTTAATTGTGAAAATAAATGCTAGAAACTTGTTTAATCCCTAGAAAATTCATACTAAGTTCAAATTAATCCATTCTAATTCCTATAATTTTGTAATATTATTGTTTATCGTTTAGTATCACTGTTTTGACATGAATATCAGAATAAAATTTCTATCCTAGTTAATCTTGTGCAAAACACATAAAACCTTCAAAAATTCATAACTTAAAATCTATACCTCCAAAATTAATAATTCCTGTTCCAATGATCTTATTTTAAGATGTAGATTATTAATATGCATTTTGTCCTTATGTTTGGTGTGATGTTAATTTGGCCTATACATGTTTGTCTGTATTGCTACGAGTAGCGCGAGGTCACGAGTCATCTGAAAAGCAAGTGGTACCTAGAATCTCAAGTCCCAGGCAAGTTGTGCCCTTGATCACTTCTTTTAACCCACTCATGTTCTAATTAATCATAATGATCTGCATAGGTTAATTTTGATGGGACCCAATAGGTTACCCTAGTTTGATTATCTTTATACCTTGTTTACCACTGAACTTTTTGGGTAGTACTTGCTAGTGCTTTATGTGGTTTTGGGTATGAAGATACATTATTCATGATTATACTTTTGTTATCCGTTGTTATTTACTGTTCATGATAAGATCATAATGTTAATTGGAACATGGAGCGACCACCCGGGAAAACAGTGCTACCACAAGGGTTTATGGACGCCCTTGGCTGATTAATTAGGAAAGCTAGTGGAGGACTACCTTACCCGAAAGGGCCAAGGGCAGTAGGGGAGTGGTCAGTGTAGGGAGGTCCTTGGTTCATTTTGCTGCGATGGCGGTCAGGCAAGGGATCCCTGCATTGGAGCTTCCTATAAACTGTAGCGGGTTTTCTAAAGCTAGTGGAACTTTGTAAAGGCCTCGTAGTGTTACCCTGCCTCGCCTCCTCGGTAGAGGTGTATGGGAAGTCGCGATCCCTTGGCAGATGGGTAACATGACTTGTGGGTAAAGATGTGCAACCTCTGTAGAGTGTAAAACTGGTATACTAGCCGTGCTCACGGTCATGAGCAGCTCGGACCCTCACATTATTAAATTATGGAACTAAATTCAATTTGTCATATGCATTGCATCACAGGTGAGGTTGTTACTTTTGTTCTACTATTTAATTGGGTTGGTATTTACTTGTACTTAGTAACTGCTAATAAAATTTTGACCAACTTTAAAAGCAATGCTCAGCTCTAACCATCCTCTTTGGTAAGCCTTACACTTCATGTGAGCTCCCATCTTTGGTGAGTTCATGCACATTATTCCCCACAACTTGTTGAGCGATGAACGTATGTGAGCTCACTCTTGCTGTCTCACACCCCCCCACAGGTCAAGAACAGGTACCACAGGATGAGGCGCATGGAGGATGCTGCGATGTGTTCGTGAGAGGTCTAGGCCGTCGTCTCCTAGTCAACTTTGGGTTGCTGGACCGTTGTCTCCTTATATGTAATTATTTATTTATTTTGTATAGAACTCCTATTATGTAGTAAAGATGTGACATTCGATCATGTGCCATGATTCATCATATGTGTGAGACTTGGTCCTAGCACACCTGGTGATTATGTTCGCGCCCGGGTCTTGGTGCCCCTAAAACCCGGGTGTGACAGAAGTGGTATCAGAGGAATGTTGACTGTAAGACGAAACCTAGATAGAACTGGACAACCCTTATCTACTTACCTCTGCTACTCTGATTCTTTTCTAAACTTATCTTAATCTTTTCTCATCTATTTCCGATTTACTTTGATTACTCTTACCTTTTCTTTCAAAAGACAAATGTGGATTTCACACTTTGAAATCCTGTACCTAAAGTGACTTTTAGGAATAGGAGACCTAATCTTAGGAACAAAAACAAAACTATTTTTTTAAATATTTATATGCTTGAGTGGTTGTTCTTATGACAATTGTTTGATTTGATTCTTTGATTGAGTGTGATTAGTTGTGGAATAATGTCCACAATTACATCTGCATATACGTATATGCATAAATAGAATTCATAAGATAATTAAATAACTTAGATCATCCTCCATTAAAATGTATCTACTTCATAGAGATCCCTCTTATCTTAAAAGACTCTCTTTTATCTTAAATGATCCATCTTATCTTAAAAGATACTCTCTTACCTTAATAGACTCATCTCATCTCGAAAGGATTCTATCCTATCCTAATAGATCTAACTAATCTCAAAAAATTCTATCTTATTCTTAGAGACTCATCTTGCCTTAATAAGCATACTTGTTCTCACCACTTGGCTTATCTCATGACATTGTAACAAACATGATCTATTCTAAAATAAATTAAGTAGATCTTATCTATTGTAATCTGGTTATACCAATTTAAATTCTGATCCCATCTAATCTGATCAGATCCAACCTAATGGACAAACATGTTAGATAATACTGGTAAAATAAGATTGGATCCTACTCTTATAAATATGTTTTAATCCAAGTTGGACTGAGATTCCAATTTAGACTAGACCACATACAACAACCTAGCCATATGCAACTACCTTAACCATTTGATAGTTGCATAACCTCTCTATTTTAACCTAACATGGATTATGATCTACCTACACCATATACCCCATCCTATCTCAAAAGATTCTAACATATCCTAACAAGATATATCCTGCCCTGATAAATCTATCTAACCTAAACTAGTCTAATCTAGATCATATCTAATTTAATATGTTCTAATCTAGTGTGAGTTACTTAATGCCGGTAGAAAGGATAAGGCCATACTCCTAATTCACTTAAGCCTAAATTGGTGACTTATATCAACTTGGCCATACACAACAACTTGACCTATATAACAAGTTACATAACTTAACCAACCAATAGAGTCTTGATGGATTGCATAATCTGTCAACCACCACCTGACATCAAACCAGATTTTGACCTACATCATGTAGTCTATCTCACCATATCTATCTTAACCATATTCCCCTAACTCCGAGAATATACATTGATCCCGACTCAATGAGACCAAGATCAGAAAAGGACAAGATCAACCTCGTCAAGGAAGGAGAGAAGTCAAACTCGATCATCAGATGCATTACTACTCATCAAGGAGTTCTTTCTCGCCATAAACTTTCTTACCCCTAGTTGTGCTTGCCCTAACCTATACATCTCTTATATCCTACCTAATAAGTAGCTGGATACCTATGTTCTCCAAATCACCCACTATTGACTTTAAAAAATGATGAGACTCTAGATTTTTGAACCAATTATAGCCTAAAAGCCGAAGTACAGACCAATCCTTCTGTATCCCTTTTCTTACAAATCTCGAGGACGAGATTTCTGTTAAGGGGGGTAGGATTTGTAATACCCAAATTCTTGCTGAATAAAAGAAAGGGTTATAAAATTTTATTTTGTGGATGTTCTTATTTAGCATAAATAAAACCATCATGTTCAAGTGATTAAATTAACTAATAAGTAATGAAATAAAGTAAATTAAAAAAATATGCATCATGCTGGATTTTATTTTATGTGTTGCATTAGGTTGGAAACTGAGAATCAAAACTCTATTTACATTTGGAATTCGTTCAAAAATTAGAAGAAAAAAAATAAACAAAATGCAAAACCACGCTGGGCCAAAAATCTCCAGCCAACCACACTTGATGGGCTGCACGACCGTGCAAGTTGTGGGAGGTTTCTTTTGTTTCATTTTTATTTATTGATTCTATGATTATTATATTCATCCCGCCGGGCATGATGTCATCACGAGGTCATCCCTGCTGTCACCTATAGGAACCCCACATTCACTTACAGATGGGCCCTAGTAGAACTCATTGCCACCGTGGCCACCATTAACACCAAATTAGCGTTGGGGAGCAGGGGGCCTGTGCAGACCATCATCGCGCGACAACCAGGAAGCCGGGTAAACGCACTCGCTGGTGGGTGGGTCCTGAGGTCTGGGGCGCTGCTCTCCTCCTCTCAACGCGTATGGCGGGTGGCCGTTGTAACCACCGCCGCGGTATCTGCGGAGCTCGGACCTAATTGGTTCATGCGCCGCCTCTACGTGCGTATAAAGTTGGGACCCTCCCAGCCGTAGCCGTCCTGTGTCAACAGAACCCTAGCCACCAACTGCGAGCTCCACCATCGTCGGAATTGAAGCAGAATGTGAAGAAGCCACCCCGTTGTTCTCGGATTAGGTGGCGATTCGGCGCTAGGGTTGGATCGAGATCTTCACTGCGCGGTCGTGTTCGTGGTGGTGACAGCCATGGAGATTGAAGGCCATCAGAGTACCTGCAATTCCTCGCTGTCGTTTACCTTGGCCGCAAAATCCGAGCAGCTTGTTGACAGCTACAATCGTCTCCTAATCTCCAGTTAGTTTGTCCCCAACCGTTCCGCTTTCGTCTGGTGAGCGCGTAGGATCGATTCGTTGTGCGTCTAGGGCTCCATCGTGCCGAACCAGGGTATTCCGGCGAGGCTTCCGCGGCGCAGCTGGGCACGCCGCCGTATGGTTTGGGCGAAGGTGAGAGTTGGATGCCAGCCGTTGATTAGTTAATGGGCGCCCGAGATTACAACCCAGCATACCGTTTCGGTGGAGCGATCCTGGTCATTGATCGGTTGACTGACGGGTGGGAGCGTTCCTAGATACTTAGAACCTGTGCCGTTGGATCCGTATCCAATGCTCCAGAATAGATTAAGTCTGGGCGTGATCTGCGGCCGTCTAGATCTAATCCAACGGCTGTGAATGGACGATACCCCTTCGGCCAAGTAACTTTGCGCAAGAGACCCTGTACTTATCAGAAAATAACCCGCCGTCCCCATGGGAGAAGCCTGTGTCTGGGGAAGTCTTGTAGTTTAGCCCTGACCTTCCTAGATTTTGGTGCTCAGCCCAAGTGATAGAAAAAAATCAGATAAATAAAATTAGAAAATGATTTTAATTGTGAAAATAAATGCTAGAAACTTGTTTAATCCCTAGAAAATTCATACTAAGTTCAAATTAATCCATTCTAATTCCTATAATTTTGTAATATTATTGTTTATCGTTTAGTACCACTGTTTTGACATGAATATCAGAATAAAATTTCTATCCTAGTTAATCTTGTGCAAAACACATAAAACCTTCAAAAATTCATAACTTAAAATCTATACCTCCAAAATTAATAATTCTTGTTCCTATGATCTTATTTTAATATGTAGATTATTAATATGTATTTTGTCCTTATGTTTGGTGTGATGTTAATTTGTCCTATACATGTTTGTCTGTATTGCTACGACTAGCGCGAGGTCACGAGTCATCTAAAAAGCAAGTGGTACCTGGAATCTCAAGTCCCAGGAAAGTTGTGCCCTTGATCACTTCTTTTTACCCACTCATGTTCTAATTAATCATAATGATCTGCATAGGTTAATTTTGATGGGACCCAATAGGTTACCCTAGTTTGATTATCTTTATACCTTGTTTACCACTGAACTTTTTGGGTAGTACTTGCTAGTGCTTTATGTGGTTTTGGGTATGAAGATACATTATTCATGATTATACTTTTGTTATCCGTTGTTATTTACTGTTCATGATAAGATCATTATGTTAATTGGAACATGGAGCGACCACCTGGGAAAATAGTGCTACCACAAGGGTTTATGGACGCCCTTGGCTGATTAATTAGGAAAGCTAGTGGAGGACTACCTTACCCGAAAGGGGCAAGGGCAGTAGGGGAGTGGTTAGTGTAGGGAGGTCCTTGGTTGATTTTGCTGCGATGGCGGTCAGGCAAGGGATCCCTGCATTGGAGCTTCCTGTAAACTATAGCGGGTTTTCTGAAGATAGTGGAACTTTGTAAAGGCCTCGTAGTGTTACCCTGCCTCGCCTCCTCGGTAGAGGTGTATGGGAAGTCGCGATCCCTTGGCAGATGGGTAACATGACTTGTGGGTAATGATGCGCGACCTCTGTAGAGTGTAAAACTGGTATACTAGCCGTGCTCACGGTCATGAGCAGCTCGGACCCTCACATGATTAAATTATGGAACTAAATTCACTTTGTCATATGCATTGCATCGCAGGTGAGGTTGTTACTTTTGTTCTACTATTTAATTGGGTTGGTATTTACTTGTACTTAGTAACTGCTAATAAAATTTTGACCAACTTTAAAAGCAATGCTCAGCTCTAACCATCCTCTTTGGTAAGCCTTACACTTCACGTGAGCTCCCATCTTTGGCGAGTTCATGCACATTATTCCCCACAACTTGTTGAGTGATGAACGTATGTGAGCTCACTCTTACTGTCTCACACCCCCCACAGGTCAAGAACAGGTACCACAGGATGAGGCGCATGGAGGATGCTGCGATGTGTTCGTGAGAGGTCTAGGCCGTCGTCTCCCAGTCAACTTTGGGTTGCTGGACCGTTGTCTCCTTATATGTAATTATTTATTTATTTTGTATAAAACTCCTGTTATGTAGTAAAGATGTGACATTCGATCATGTGCCATGATTCATCATATGTGTGAGACTTGGTCCTAGCACACCTTGTGATTATGTTCGCGTCCGGGTCTTGGTGCCCCTAAAACCCGGGTGTGACAAACCCTTTCAAGGGGCCAGCCTTCGAACCCCTGATCAGTAATGAGCTTGAAGCCCGAGTGCTCTGGGGTGGCTGTCAAACCCTTCTGAGGGGCCAGCCTTCGAACCCCTAATCAGTAGGAGGGCTCGGGGCCCGCTTCCTTCTCGGAGAAGGATCCCTTTCGAAATATCCCCTTTCCCGGTACCTGTAGCAAGAGAGAGAAAGGCGAAGAGGAAAAGGATATGAATTTGAACGGTGTGGCGCACCTTTTTTGACGCGGTCATCATGGCGGAGGTGAAACAACGCTCGCTTCGCCTGCCAAAGGTGTCGCTTGCCCTGCCGAGGAGTTAATGCGACGGGACGGGCGGTTCACGGGGCGGCCGTTGCGCGTGCGCGAGTCGTTCGAGGAACGGGCGTTTCGCCTTGGAGTTCGAATTTCACAGTGGGTTCGGGCGAAGTTTTGAATGGATCTCGCTCGGGCCTTCATATACCTGGAAGAGGGGCCGGCGGTGGTTCTTTACTCTGCCATTTGTGCTTGCCTTCTGCTTTGGTTTCCTCAACCTAAGAGAATAGCTAGAGAAAAGAAAACCACGCACCTTGTCCCTTCCGCCTCCACCCCTTTCGTTCGGCGATGGCTGACAAGGTGACCGTCGCTCCGCCACACGATCCGTGGCCTTTCTCCACCATCACAGTGGACGATCTGGAGGCCCTTGTCGCCGATGGTTTGCTCCGTCCCCTCTCCGGTGCCCTGCAGCCGGAGTGGATGGCCCCTGCGAGCGAGGCCGACCCGACTCCGCCGCCGGGGTATGTGGTTAGTTTCGTCTCCTTCCATGAGCAGGGGTTCGGAGTGCCAGCGAGCCGTTTCATGCGGGCGCTCCTGCACTACTACGGGGTGGAGTTGCACAACTTCAACCCCAACTCCATCGCACAAGCGGCCATCTTCGCGACGGTTTGCGAGGGTTTTCTGGGGATTGATCCCCACTGGGATCTATGGACCCATCTCTTCTCTGTAGAGCTCTTTGCCTCGACGACGGAGGCGAAGAAGGTACATATGGCGGTGCGGGCCTATGGCTGCTCCCTCCAGCTGAGGCTGGGGCGCGCGCAGCTGTACATCCCTGCCATCCTTGTGTCTTCAAACAAGGGGTGGCAGCGCCGGTGGTTTTACCTCCGGAATGACGACGGAAGGCTCCCGTTGTTTTCTCAACGAGTGGTGACCGCCGCCGGTAGCAACTGGTGTTGGGGGGCCACGCGCGAGAAACAGGAGAAGCTCCAGCCTCTTCTGGAGGCCTTGCAGAGGTTATGAGATGGGGGGCTCACCGCTGTGGGGGTGGTTGCCGCCATCCATCGCTGGAGGGTGCTTCCTTTGGCGGAGCGGCGGTTGCCGCTTTCGGAGATGAAGCCGGGGATTGATCTAGAGGGTTCGCATATGTCCTCGGCTTCCCTCTCCACCGACGACCTCCGTAGGTGGGTAGCGGGCACGGTAGGGAGGCTAGATGCCGGCGTCCTTACCCAGCCCGTGATGCGTCTCGAGCGTGGGTATGTGTCTCTGGTGAGTGTCCGCTCCTTCTTCTATTTTGCGCCGAGTTGCCTTTGATTCTTACCGTCGGGATTTCCGTTCGTCTCCAGGGGTTGGGGTTTTACAAGCCCTCCCTGCCACTGGTCCTGGAGGATGCGGTGGACCGAGCCGCGCGGAGGGTCACCGCGGAGAAGAAAAAGGAGAAGAAGGACGCGGAAAAGGCCTGGGCCCGCGAGCGGATGCGGGCTCGGGATGCCTTGGAGAGGCGCCATCGGAGGCAAGAGAGGGACGGGCTCCCGAGGGAGCCGTCAGCGGAGACGCCTGACGACAATGATGATGACGATGATGACGAGGATGACGACATGGCGGCCCATCTTGGCCTCAGCCCGGATCTGAGGCTGGGCCAGGGGTCGCCGAGCCAGCCTCCAAGTGGGCTGGCGCCATCAGTATCTAGGGCCGGGACATCAAGGTCCCGGTCCGAGGAGCGGGGACAGGCCGAGGGGGTACTTGACCCCTTAGCCGAGGTAGTTGACGAGACTCCGAGGAGTCAGGCCGATCCGCCTGTCCCCCAAGAGCAGTCGCCCGTGCCGGCTGCACAGGAAGTTGGTCCTTCGGCCATCATGACGACGCCTGGGCGGGCCGCTCCTTTGGCGCCTCGGGCGCCCGAGGTGGAGGCGGCGCCGGAGTCGGCAGCGGGGCTATCCTCGGCAGCGCCTGCGAGGGCTGGGGCCCGAGGGACCTCCCCACAGGCACGATTGGCCCTGGTCCGGAGTGGGTAAGTATCCGAGGATACCTCTACTTTGGTTTTTTCCTCCTTGTGTCTTGATCTTGTCTTCTCTCCTTCTTTCAGCAAGCGGAGACAGAGCTTGACTGGTCTGGCCCCCAGTAAGGCCCTTAAGATGGGGCTGGCCTCTGTAGTTGGTGTCGTGGCGCACCAGGCTGGTTTGCTGGCCTCCGCGTAAAGCGCCCTCGAGCGGGGGGCCCAGGCGGCACAAGTTGCCATGGGGCAAGTCCCCCGGGCTGACCCCTTTGTTGGGGCGGCCATCGTGCCTGAGGAGACTGCTGACGCGGCCGTGGCCCCAAGCCCGCCTGACTTGTTGCTGGCGCCGGTGTCGACTCCCACCGGGGCCGTCGCTGATTCGCCCGCGAAGCCGCCCGTCGCGTCCGACGTCGGGATGGTTGAGGAGCCACCGGTCGTGGTCGTCCCCGACCTCCCCAGCCTCGGCCATAAGGAGAGGGTGGCCGCCGTTGCCGAGGTTGGTGACCAGGGGCCTGCCTCCTTGGCCGAGGGGAGGCCCATCACGTCGAAAGCGATGCTACCCGAAGCGTTGACTGCAGGGGGACCCGACGCCTTGGGGGAGGGCCACGCAGAACCGCGACCCGTCTTAGGGAGCAGCGTCCTTATCCCCAAGCAGCGCAACCCGAATGAGTGGTGTGGGCCGGCATTCTGGTTATGGAGCCGCGGCGCCTCCGAACCCCTCTTCCTCCTCAACGATGAGCGGGAGGAGCAGTCTCGGGATGAGCTCCGTGAGTATGCCGAGGCGGCGATGGGGTCGCTTCGGTCGACCATGGAGATCCTTTCCAGGGACGTTCCCAGGGTCCTCCAGGTAAGGATTTTAGGCATACACCTTGCGTGACCAGGGCATTCTTTGTAATACCCTGCTTTCCTTCCTCAGGAACTAGCGGATTGAGCATCGCCAAGTCGCTGTTCATCCGCCACGAGAGCGGCGTCTGGGATTCGCTGCGGTCCGAGAGGGCTGCGCTTGCCGAGGCTAATGAACGCCTCACCCAACGGAGCACCGAGGTGGCGTACCTTCAGCTGCTCCATGATGAGCTAAAGTCGGAGGTAGCGGCGGCGCGGGCAGAGGCGGCGTTGGCATGGACGGAGATGCAGCAGCGGTAGCTAGAGCTTGGCCAGGTCATCGGCGAGCGGGACCAATCTCGGAGCCAAGCTGCCGAGGCCGTGGGCCAGGCTGAGGCCCTTAGGGGTCAGCTGGCTAAGGCTACGGAGCAGCTAGCCGAGGCGTCTGCTCTAGCAGGGACCCTTGCTGAAGGCCTAGCTGTAGCCATGGGGTCTGCCCAGTCCGCCTAGGCCGTGGCCTCACAGGAGCGTGCCCGGGCCGAAGGTATGTTTCGACCGCTTGGTGACCTCGATTCAGCCTCATTCTTCAGCCCGTGTCTGAAGAATTTTGTTCGGCTCTCTGCAGAGTCCGTCAAGGCGCTCGCCCAGGCGGTCGAGCAGAAGGAGGCCGATCGAGTGGCTATGTCCGAGGCCATCTCGGACTTTTGTCGGGCCTTTGACCTTGACGACGTCCCCTAGGGTAGCTCCCCCTAGAGTCACCTGCGGGCCTTGGGCGGCCATGTGCGCAGCAGACTCCGCGGGGCACTGCACCACGGCGTTAGGCGGGCCTTCGCCGTGCTTGCTTCCCACTACGATGTGGATCTGGAGCGGGTCAGCGAGGGGTACTGCCTACCCGATGAAGATGAGGCGGCGTTGGCCGAGGTCCAGCGGCTTGACACGGCCGCGGCGGGCCCAAGCGCGGTGCTGGCATCCTCCTTTGAGGTGGAGATCCTTCCGCCTGCGTTGCCGTCTGGGGTCGGGCCAGATCTTGCCGAGGGTAGAGACGACGCTGAGGGTGGCCCTGCCAATGTCTAATCCTGCCGGAACAGTTTGTCTGCAGCGTGTGTGTGTTTCTCGCGGCCGCTGAGGCCTAAACACTTTTATCGTTATGTTATAAAGCTGCGTTTCCTTTCCTCCAATTTCGAGTATCAGGACTTGTTCATCGGTAGCAGAATCGCTTACCCGAGCGAGAGTTACTTTTCGCGGAAGGTGATGAGTGAGGTATCCATATCCCGGAGGCGTAGGAGTCCCTCGGCTCGGTCGACCTTGCCGCTTACGCGCACTCTTACCCGTTTGCAGGATTCTGTTATCGATATAGTCGAGAAGGCATGAAAGTCGTTTTGGTAGAAAATTTTTCTTGGTAGAAAAAATTTTCCGAGGGAGACGCAGAGGTGGTCCCCCCCTTTCGACCCTGGGGGTCCCTGGACCGACGAGTAAATTTGTTGCTGCGTGTCCCAGCCCAGATGGGTTGGCGCGAGATGGAACACAAGGGGGGAAACGCGGCTCGTGTTATCCTGCGCCAGGGGGATGCGCTCATAGTAGGGGTTACAAGCGCCCGCGAGGGAGAGAGAGTGAGCCTGTTCGTCAGCCCGTTCTCCCACGCGACCCTCCCGCATGAAGGCCCTGGACCTTCCTTTTATAGATGCAAGGAGAGGGTTCAGGTGTACAATGGGGGATGTAGCTAGGCACTAACGTGTCCGGCAGAGAGGTGCCAGAGCCCTGTGTACATGCCAACGTGGTTGTCGGAGAAGTGCTTGAGCCCTATGTAGGCGATAACGTGGCCGTCGGAGAAGTGCTTGAGCCCTGTAGAAGTACACCTGTTGGTGCTGCTGGGATCTTGCTGACGTTTCCCTGCTTCCGTAGGGGGCTGAGAACTGCCGTCATCATGGACGCACGCGGGGAGCCATCATTACCTGTCACCAGGGCGAGCCAGATGGGACACCGGTCTTGTTCCCCGTAGCCTGAGCTAGCTAGGGGTAGGGTAATGATGTATCCCCCATGGCGCGATCGGTCCGAGCCCAAGGTCGGGCGAGGCAGAGACTTCTCCCGAGGCCGAGCCCTAAGGTTGGGCGAGGCGGAGACCACCTTCCGAGGCCGAGCCCTGGGGTCGGGCGAGGCGGAGACCACCTTCCGAGGCCGAGGTTGAGGCCGAGCCCTGGGTCGGGCGAGGCGGAGACCACCTTCCGAGGCCGAGGTTGAGGCCGAGCCCTAGGGTCGGGCGAGGCGAAGCTTCCTGTTGCGCCTGAGGCTGAACTTGGCTGTTGTCAGCCTCATCCTGGTGGGTGGCTTGCCGCTTACATGTACTCCCGTCGTTTTCAGGACCCTGCTATCGAAGCAGTCGAAAAGCGCGAAAGACGTTCTGGCAAAAGACTTTTTCTGAGGAAAATTTTGACGCAGAGGGGGTTCCCCCCTAGAACAAGGTGTTGGCAAACCTCCGTTCTTTGATGGGACGAACTACCCATACTGGAAGATCCCTATGTCGGTATATCTTTAGAGTATTGGGTATCGAGTTTGGGAGATTTGCCTCGAGCACGCTATTTAGGTCCAGGGTGCTCGAATCATGCCTCTATAGATAGAGTTCCATAATTCAAACAACAAGGACTGAAATGCTTTGTTTTCGTGCCTCTTGCTCACGAAGTTTAAGAGAGTTGGACATTGAGGTATGAATCATGAGATCTGGTCTGCCCTAAAGAAATTCTGTGAGGATAATGATCATGTGAAAACTAGACTCGTTGAGATGCACCGACGAGAGTACAAGAACTTCATGTAGTTGACTGGAGAGACCATCACACCATGTTTTCTTAGTTCCAGTCTATAGCAAACAAGATGCGCGCAAAGAAGATGTAGCTGCGCTATGACAATCATGAAAGAGCACTCAATTTACTTCATGCTCTGGATCAAAGGGTTTGGGTGGTGAAGGTCTTGGCGATCATCGAGTCACTCAACTATGAGACACTCACCATGGATGAGCTTTTCAACAAGCTCAAGTCCATAGAGATTGACCACTAGACTTGGGCCAAGATAGAGAACCCTGGTGCACCCACCATGGCCCTAGTGTTTGGAGGTAGCTCTTCTTCTACCTTCACATGTTATGTTTTCTTTGTCTTGTTTGTTGTCTATCATAGAGAAGCAGGTGGAGAGCCTAAGTGATGAGGAGATGGCGCTTGTTGCCAATTGGTTCACATGGTTCCACAACAACCGCTTGAACTGGTGGCATGGTGGGTCCAAGGATGGATGTTACAACAATGGTGACCCCAACCATTTCATCGCTAGCTGCCATAAGATGAAGTGTAAGCCGGAGGCCGGCAAGCATGACTACCACTTCGGTCGGCGCAAGGAGAAGCACGAGTACACCTCTGACAAGTACATGTCCAAGGTGAGGTTCAATAAGGAGGCACTAAAGTAGAAGTACCTCCAAAAGCAAAGATCAAGGAGCGTGACTTTTTTGCCTCTCTCAGTGACCTCGACAACGACACTGACAACTCATCTTATTCCTCGAGCAACGAGAATCTTAAGAGGCAGGTCGAACAACCTCAATAGACTTCTTCTTCACCGACAACTTGGGAGGCCTCTCCATGGAACTTGGTGAGGACACGGTGAGCAGCGGTGACAGGGACATCGGTGATGACTCCACCTCTCAGGTATTACCTTCCACCGATGATCTCGCCGCTGAGGTGGATGAGCTGACAGCTGCTTTGGCTAGTCAAGACAAGATGCTTAGGCTTGCTGCTCATGAGAGGAAAGAGTATAAGAACAAGTATGAGAGCACGCTTAGAGAGCTTGAGTCTTCTAGAGCTTCTATCGAGGTGTCTGACGAGACTGAATGTGATGAGTGCGCTCTTCACATGTTGAACATCGCCACATTGTAGACCAAGTACACCACCCTGCTTGATGAGCACAATGAGTTGAGATCTAGACCTAGTTTTTGGGTGCGTGTAAGACATGTCCTCGCTTGTAGACTAAGCTAGCAGAGAAGAACACTATGATAGCCTCGCTTGAGAAGGCTAGGTCATTGATTGGACCTATACCTGCTAAGTGTGCACTCTATGAGGGTTTGCAGACCTCTCTTGAGTCCTACAGACATGAAAATACTAGGATCGAGGAAGAAAACACATACCTTCAATCAGTCTTGAGCTAGGTGTCTAGCAGTGAGCCCCAGTTGGGCATGATGGTCAGTTAGTTCAAGAGGGGAACTACAGACAGGGTTAGGCTTGGTAGCTAGGGCTGGGAGTAATGCTTGTTTTGCTAAGGTTGGTGAGTGTAGTGGTTTGACACCTTCAGATAAACATCCACCACCTCACAATGTGTCAAAATCACTCCACCCAAATCTGTCACCCCTGTTGTGAGAGATGGAGTGCTTGTGGAGCCTATGAGAGCCCCACTTCAAAAACAAGTGTGGTGTCCCAAACCCAACCATCTCTAGAACCCACTTGACACTCTATCTAATATCTGTAGTGATCCCATTCCTAGAGCAGCTCAGCCACCCAAAAAGACCCACTCCCACAAACATATTCCACCCAAGAGAGAGGTGAAGTACCATTGTGAGTATTGTGAGAGGGATAGTCAACTGGCTGAGTTTTGCTTTAGTAGGAAGAGAGATGAGCGGCAGGGTTTTGAGGTGAGCAGGAGGAACATGTGCCACCATTCTCATGGTGTACATGATTCTTTAGCTCAAAGACACAATGCCATTCCTAGAGCTATTTTTCCTCAGGTTTCTAGGCCTTAGGCAGTCATTCCACACGGTGGTCGTGCCGACAGGGTGTTGGTCATGTGCCACATGGCCCAAGACCCCGTGCATAGGTCTTGTTTCCCACATCTCTAGTGGACCATGATTTCCTTCTCGTGGTGATCGCTACTGTGATATCCTGGCCCCTAGGATGGTGATATCCTGGCCCAAGGCTTAATAGAATTAATAGAGTATCCATACTACCAAATTGCATCTTCTTTTTGGAAGCCTATCTCGAAAGAACCTCCAAGTTAAGCGTGCTTGGCTTGGAGCAATTTGGGATGGGTGACTGACCCGGAAGTTTTTCTTGGGTGTTAATGAGTGAGGACAAAGTGTGCACAAAAGACCTGTGTTGGTCTGTGGAGACAATATATGATCCTAGAGAGCTTCCAGGAGTAAGTACCGCCGGTCCAGGGATTGGACAGGGTGTTACAAGTGGTATCATAGCTGACCCTCACGGTTTCACGGGCGTGTGTGGGTTATGGGTTTGGGTATATGGTGCATGGTGCATGTGGGCCCGAAGTCGTCACATGGTATGGAATATGACAACACTAGACACACAGACGTGGCTAAGAGGGAAGATTCCTAGATTGGGGTTGACCGACGAGGACGTCGGTTTTCTAAGGGCGTGGATTGTGATATCCTGGCCCCTAGGATGGTGATATCCTGGCCCAAGGCTTAATAGAATTAACAGATTATCCATACCAACAAGGTGCATCTTCTTTTTCGGAAGCCTATCTCGAAAGAACCTCCAAGTTAAGCATGCTTGGCTTGGAGCAATTTGGGATGGGTGACCGAGCGGGATGTTTTTCTCGGGTGAGCATGAGTGAGGACAAAGTGTCCACAAAAGGCCCGTGTTGGTTTGTGGGGACAATATATGATCCTAGAGAGCTGCTAGGAGTAATTACCGCCGGTCCAGGGATTGGATGGGGTGTTACAGCTACCCCCTATGGGATCGAGGATGTTTGGTGTTTTCCAGTGCACTTTTTAGGGGCAAATGTCACAAAACTTATATTCTTCATTGTTTACTAACACCAATGTTGTGCCATTAGCTCACCCCATGTCTTTCTATTGATGTAGGACGGAGGCCTGGAGAACACGTGGCTCAAGAATTCTAGGTTTTCGTGCCACATGACCGGAAGGTCTAGATGGTTCTCCAGCTTCGACCCCATGATTGTTGTAAAGCCCAAAATTTGTATAAGAGAAAAATAATGATATAAATAAAGAAATGTATGTATTTAGTATTTTGGGAATTTTTCTTTGAAACCTTTGGAAATTTATTGGTTCCCTTCCTTTTCATAATCAGATAATGGTATTAATTTAGTTAAGTAACCAATAAATAAATAAATAAATCTGCATCTCATGCTGATGAATTTGTTGTGATGCATTCTATTGAACTTAAGGAATCACAACTTAAATTTGATCTCAAATTATAAATGAAAAAATAAAACAGAAAATGAGAAAAGGAATTGTAATAAAGTCATTTATTACTAGAATTAAACAATGGGAAGGAGAATAAATAATAATCTTGAAAATAGTAGGATTTATATTCACATTGGCATTATATTTGAGATAGGACATTTGTAACTCAAAACAGAAATTTGAATTTGGTTTGAATATTTGAAATTTTAAAATGAAAAGGAAGACTCCCCTTGGCTGTATGGGCTAAATCTACCTGGCCCAGCTCCTTCATTTCCCTCTCCACGGCCCATGCGCATCACGGGTGCTGCGGGGCACCGACATGGTGGGCCCACGTGCCAGCCGCCGTGAGCGCGCACCATTCGTTCCGACCACTGCCATGTGGGCCAACCCTGTCGAAGCTACCCTCATCCCTAGACGAATCAGATTCCATGTTGAACGATTATGCTGCTGGGGATCTCGAGTTGTTGCAACCCATCGCCGCGTCCGTCTCTACCATACCTCGGGTATAAGTACCTCGGCCACTGCAACCCCCTAGCACACCTGACCCTCAACCCTTGGTTAAGAATTCCGTCATCGTTGTTATCATCACGTGGGCGGGATCACCATGAAGGCAAGCAGGGGCCACCCGTCGTCAACGATTGTGCGGGTGTCTTCGTTTCGGGCCCAACAGATAGCACTAGAGCTTGACTGCGTCCCCTGGTGTGAGCGCGTGGGATCAACGGGCGCAATTAGGGGTCATTATAGCTCGAATTGGTCGCCGGAGCTCATACATCGTCGCGGTTCCGTAGTTCGTCGTGGCTGGGCCGCTCGGGTTCCCTTAGGGCTTGTTCGGTTATTTTCAATCCATATGGATTGGAGGGGATTGATACGGATTGAGAGAGATTTTGACTTACTAGGGATTGAAACCCCCTCAATCCCTCTCAATCCATATGGATTGGGGTAGAACCGAACAAGCCCTTACCAGTGAGTGGTTCCCCCTGCATCCTCGCGACGTTCTACTCTATGTTTACATGTTGTTCACTAGGAGTTTTGGTCAAATGGGGTCGCGGGCGCATGACATCTGCCATGGCCACCGCTGTGCTAGCAGGGAGCATCGCCAAACTCTAGTGTTATGAGGAGGGTGATGAGCATCGGTCGTCGAATGGGGATCTAACGACACTGATTATATTTGCATAACCCTTCGGCCAGGGCTCCTCACGCCCATTGATCGACAATCTGGCGCCTTGGATGAGATCTTGTTGTTTTCATCCAAGCCGTAGATATAAGATCTGGTGGCTATGGCGTGCATGGAGCTTTGGTCGTGGATCTTGCATCAAACAACTCGCATGACATACCGGTTTAGACTTTATGCTGATCTAATGGCAACCGTACAATAGAGATCCAATGGCTGTATATTGAGGATATCCCTTCGGTCCAGTGCATTTGCGTATGCGTCCCTGGAAAACCATGGAATCAACCCGGGCTAATGTAAAATAATTACAACCGCACCCAGACTTTTACATTGTGAACCCTAGACTTCCTGGTATTTGAGTCCACAGTCCAGAGTCTTTAAAGAAATTCATAATTAAAACAGAAAGTGATTCCTAGTATAAAAATAATTCTAGAACTTTGTTTAATTCATAAGTAATTCATTTTAACTCCAAATTGATCCATTCTAGTTGTATTAAATTCGTATTAATATTGTTTATCATCTGGTTACCCTGTTTTGTCATGAAAAATAGGTTAAAATTATGCACTTAATTTGTTTTATATCTAACACTTAAACTTTCGGAAAATCATAACTTTAACCGTAACTCCGAATTTAATGATTCTCGAACCTAGGATCTCGTTACAATGCGTAAATCATTATCATGCAGTTTGTTCTTATGTTTGGCGTGATGTTAATTTTGCCTATAACATGTTTGTTTGTATTGCTACGAATAGCAGCGAGGTTACGAGTCACTTGAAGACCAAAGTTGGTGAAGTACATGGGAATCTCGAGTATAAGGCAAGTTGTTCCCTTGATCACTCTTCTTTTCCTAATAATATTCGTGTTAATCACTGTGACATGCTCAGGTTCATTCGATGGGACCTAATAGGTTTCCCTAGTATTGTTTATCCCACACCTTGCTAACATATGAACTATTAGGTAGATTTGCTATTGCTCTACCTGGTTTTGGGATAATGTTACATTTGAACTTTGATCATGTTGCAATTATGTTGTTATTATTAATTATTGTTCATGACAAGATCATTGTGTTAATTGGAACATAGAGCTTAACTTGAGATAATAGTGCTACCACAAGGGTGGAATGGGATGCCCTTGGCCAAGTAATTAGGAAAGCTAGTAAGAGATTACCGTACCCGAAAGGGGGAAGCGGAGAGGCATCGCTGCTAAAGTATAGGGAGGTTCTCGGGTCGAACTGCTGCGATGGCAGTACAGATGAGGGATTCCTATCCTTCCTTTGTCCTGAAACCATAGTGGGTATTCTCGATCTAGTGGAACTTTGGAAAGGCCTCATAGTGCTACCCTGCCTCGCTTCCTCGGTAGATGTATGTGGGGTCCGATCAACCCCATGGCAAATGGGTAACACAACTTGTGGGTAAAGATGTGCAACCTCTTCAGAGTGTAAAACTGGTATATCAGCCATGCTCATGGTCAAGAGCGACTCAGGACTCGCGCATGATTAATTTATGGAACTAAACTTAATTTTTTATTTGTATTGCATTGTGGGTGTTATTATAAATTGTGATCTCTTATTTAATTGGGTTGGTATCTACTTATACTTAGTAACTGCTAATAAAATTTTGACCAACCTTAAAAGAAATGGTCAGCTTTAACCATCTCCTTTGGTAAGCCTTACACTTCACATGTGCTTCCACCTTTGGTGAGTTCATGCACATTATTCCCCACAACTTGTTGAGTGATGAACGTATGTGAACTCACCCTTGCTTTACTCATATTCCCTAGGTCAAGAACATGTACAACAAGATGAGGCGCATGAAGGATGCTGTGATGAGTTCGTGAGTGGTCTAGGCCATCGTCTCTCAGTCAACTTTGGTTGCTGGATCGTTGTCTTCATATGATGTAATTATTTAACTATTTTGTATAGAATTCTGTTATATATTAATGATGTGACATTTATTTCTATACCATGAGTCATCATATGTGTGAGACTTGATCCTAGCACACATTTGATTCGCGCTAGGGTTTAGACTCCCAAAATCTAGGTGTGACAATTGGTAAGGAATACATCACATTCGAGGATAAGTCGAAAGGTAAGGTTGTCTCTCGTGGCACCATTCGGACGAATGAGAGCTTTGTGCTCAAGAATGTTGCTTAGGTCTCCAATTTGCATTTCAATCTGTTTTATGTTTCACAACTTCTTGAGGACGACTATGATGTGCGCTTTAAGAAGGGCCTTACTCGTAATTTGGATGCTAAGGGAGATCTAGTTTGACAAATTTTGCCATTTGGACGAGTATTTCAAGCTGATTTTCCCACTCTTCTGGCACTTCTTGATGTCTTATTCAAGTTCTTCTAAGATCTAGAAGTGGCATAAGAGGTTAGGTCATTTGAGCTTTGATCTTTTGTGTCGACTAAGCTCACTTGACCTCATCTAAGGATTGCCCAAGTTAAAGTATGAGAAGGATCTTGCTTGTCACCCTTGTCGTCATGGAAAAATGGTTGTTAATTCTCATTCCCCGGTAACCAAGGTGATGACCAAGCAACTTGGTGAGCTACTTTACATGGACACTGTTGGTCTTGCTCAGGCTTGCTCTTTTTGGGGGCAGTGGTATGTTTTGGTGATTGTTGACGAATTCTCTTGCTACTCTTGGGTGCTTTTCATTGTCACACCCAGATTTAAGGAAAATCCAGATGCATCTCAAATGTGTGCCAGGATCAAGTCTCACACATATGATGAGTCAGTGTAAAGAAAACAATGTCACATCTTTATTACTTAATACAATATCTATACAAAATAACTAAATAAATTTCACCATATGGTAATGATGATCCTCCACAACCATGGTTGACTGGGAGACGATGGCCTAGACCTCTCCAAACTCATTGTAGCGTCCTTCATGCTCCACCGGTGGTACCTGTTATTGACCTGGTGTGATTATAGCAAGGGTAAGCTCCCATACGGTGATCACTCAACAAGTGCGGTGAAAAGTGTGGATAACTCACTTATGGTGGGGCTCATGTGTAAGGCTTACCAAGGAAAATGGTTAAGGCTAAGCATCACTTTTAATTTTGTTGGTCAAAATTTTATTAGCAATTACTAAGTAAAAGTGAATATCATCCGAATTAAATAAGATATCATAGATGAAATATCCCACAATGCAATGCATGATAGGTTAAATTTAATTCCATAATTTAATCATGCAAGAGTCCTGAGTCGCTTGTGACCGTGAGCTTGACTGATATACCAGTTTTACACTCTATAGAAGTTGTACCCTTTACCCACAAGTCTTGTTACCCATTCGCCAAGGGATCACGACTTCCCATTCATCTCTACCGAGTAGACGAGGCAGGGTCCCACTACGAGGCCTTTAGAAAGTTCCACAAGCATGAGAGAACCTGCTACGGTTTTAGTCAGGAGGGGGCGATATAGGAATCCCTCGTTCGAAAAGCTATCACAGACAGATCGACCCGAGAACCTCCCGTTACCAGTAGCTCCTCACACCGCCCTTGCCCCTTTCGAGAAAGATTAACTCACACTAGCTTTCCTAATTAATTATCCAAGACCAGAGCCATATAGTCTTGTGATAGCACTATTTTCTTAGGTTGAGCTCCATGTTCCAATTAACAAAATGATCTTATCATGCACAATGATAAAGAATCCAACAATATATATAATAAAACATGATCATAATTCATAAGTATCATTAACCCAAAAACCAGATAGAGCAATAGCAAGACTACCCAATAATTCAAGCATGGTGAGATTATGAGATTAGATATTATTAGGTCAAAAGAATGTGAACAAGGACACAACTTGCCTTTTACTTGCGATTCCAGGTACTCTTGAAAGTTGGGCTTTAGGTCTTCCATCGTAACCTCGCTTCTATTCGTAGCAATATATACAAATAAACAAATAATGAATATAATAATACCCGATGGGTGTACACCCGACGGGTATAATGTTACACCAAAACATTAGAACAAACTGTGTAATAATATTCTACGCGTCACTACAAAACTGTAGGTTCGAGAACCACTAAAATCGGAGTTAAAACGGATAAGATATGCATTTTTCCAAGTTCTTAGATTAGTTTTTATGCTAGAAAATCATTTTCTCGGAATTGATATTATAAATATCGAAAATCTAGACCACGGTTACTATTATTAAGGAGTTCAGGGTCTCAGGTGTAAATAAAAGTAGCAAACCATAATTACTTTCTACTTCAACTTGACGACATGTTATTTTTGCAACTCTTCGGGATCTCTTTAAGAGCAACTCCAGTAGTTCTTTAAAAGACTTCCTAAATCAATAATTTAGGTAGTTAACATAAAAACTATTCTCCAAATGTTCTCTAAACGAACTTTCTAAATTTAACAACTTGTCATCTAACCTCATTTTCTCTCTACATTTGGCAACCATTTATCAACTCCCTAAATAAAAATGTTAGACTGCATTATATGGTTTTTGTAACTTATTTTTTATGTGGATAGATACAAAACAAAATTACAACCTATATTTAGAGAACTATTGGAGAACTCACATTTTTTTACTCCAAAAGCCATTTAGCAACTTATTAAATCTGTGATTTAGAGAGCTAAAATTTACACAACTATTGAAGTTGCTCTAAGAAATGTGCCACAACAGCTATAACGTGGGCTTATGTAGACCGTGGGATCTCTAATCTATGGTCCAGGTCAAAACCCGAACCAGTACGTTTTGTCTCCGTCAGATCCAGGATCAACGGACCGTGAGACGTCCACGCCATGCCATGATCACGATCACGATCGCACATCTATGATTGAACGACATACTTCACCCCAGTTGAACTGTTACCTCTCATCTAGTTTGAGACGCTCCCTCTGAATTGAACGGCCAGGGACTGATCCCCTCTGCATGACCCCATACCGATGGTGGTGCCGTCCATCACCGCAGCGGTCGTGCGCTGGCGAGAAATCACCGCATCGTCGTACTGGTCAAACCTCCCTTTCGACAAGCGTTATATGAAGCGACGGGCATGGCAAAATAGAGGGACACATCCATACCAACGGCGAAGTGGAGGCCAAGGCTGGCCACATCGATGTCGCCTCCATGGTGGCTCCCATATTCCAATGAGCAATTACTCGCGCCCTACTACTCTAAGATGGATACCGCGAGTTGCTACGCAGGGGAAAGAAGTTAGCGAACACTAGGGGAGTATCTCACAGCCGTTGATGCATGGTAGTGTAAAGCCCAAAATTTGGATGGAATAGAAAATTTTATTTATATAATAATGTCTTGGAAATTATGGAACCCTAGGGGATTATTTTGGTTCCTTTTCTTTTTGCTTATCCAATTAATGGGGTCAAGTTAGAAAACTAGCAATTAAATAAAGGAAGAAATGTGCATCCCATGCTGGTATTTTGGATTATGACATTGGAATTGTGAAAACAAAATTTATAATGAATTCAAATCAAATTTAGAAGCCTTGGAAACAAAACAAGGAAATAGAAAGAATAAAAGAATAGAAAAAAAGAAAGTATAAACCGAAATTGGGCCCAAAGCATAACCCCTCGGCCCAACTCCCTCTACTACGTGGCCCAACTGGCGCTTTGGCGTGGACACCTGGGACCCACTCGTCAGCTGCACGCACCAGTCTTCCCTTATCCCGCTGATCGCTCGGGCCCGCATGCCAGGCGCCCAGCTTGCGGCACGCGGCCTCCTGCTCACGTCACTGCCACGCAGGGCCCAATGGATCTTGCTAGCCCCAAACGCGCCTAGCCACCATTCGGTGGGGCTCGCTTGTCAGTCGCTGTGCCGACCGCCACTATAGATCTTCCTCTCCGTCTCACAACGGTCGTGGCCAAAGTCACTGCTGGCCGCACGATTCTAGCTGGCCAACGCAACCAACTTCAAACCGACCCTATGGAGACCATAAAACGGGACGCTGAGTCTTTACCTTCCCTTCTCTTTTGTTGTATATCATCCACCACCGCCGAGCGTCGTAGAGAGAGAGATAGCTCACCGTCACTGTCCCCTTTTTTGATACACCATCGCTCGTGCCTCGGAGATTTGCTCATTGGGTTCACCAGTGTGTGTGCAAGCTGGTGGAGGCAATTGGAGGGGTTAAGAACTGGTGCACCATCGGGAATCGCTCACCGGAGACAAGACTTCGCCGCGGATCCGCCTCCACCGTAGGTAGAACCGTAGACACTTCGAGACTCGGTAAGGGGTCCCTTGTGAGGTTCGCCTGACTTCCTTCTTTGTTTTCGCGGGTTAGCTAGGAGAGTGGGACTCGGGTGCACGGGGTTGCGGTGCTCCGGTGAACCCTCCACCATGTCTGCGGGGCGCGCGCCACTCTTGAGCCGTCTGGGCGAAGAGAGAACACGGTGGCTGTTGATCGAGAATTAGATGGCCATGATTAAATCACCGTAGCGTTTCAACAAGAGAAATTGTGGATCGTGGATCGTGATAGGGTGGATTTGGTCCACTGTTAGGTAACGTCGAGTGGTAGCCGTCGATCGTGATCCAATGGTCTCGGTTGGATATCGCTTCGGTTGAGAACCGATCTAATCTGGGTCACATGTTTTCAATACAACGGCCAGAAGTGAAGGATACCCCTTCGGCCGTGCCATGTTACAAAAGAAACCTTGCCCTTTGCTGCATTCAACCCGCCATCCACTAATGTTCAAAGATCACAGCTTAGGTCCAAAATTTCACAAAAAGGGCCCTAAACCTTCCTGTAATTATGGCTGCAGTACAGTCAACCGAGAATTCAATTAAAATAAATGCAGAAATCATTTTTAGTACAAAATTAATGTCCCAATCTTAGGAAATTCATAACTTTACAATTTTATCTCTAATTTAACTTGTTCCAGTTGCATTAGGTTCATATTAATATTAACTACAACCTAGTAACCTTATTTTGTATGTAACATGTTGTTGAAATCAAGCACTTAATTGGTGTAGCCTATGTTTAACTTATCCAAGCACATAAAACTTCGAAAACTCATATCTCATTCATTATAACTCTGATTTTAGCCATTCTCGAACCTTCAATCTTGTAGCAACGAGTAGAACATTATTATGCAGTTTGTTCTCATGTTTGGTGTGATGTTAATTTTGCCTATACCATGTTTGTATGTATTGTTGCGAGTAGACGAGCAAGTGACCGAGGAACCAGGAACTCAGCAGGTGGGAAATACTGAGCAGGAGCTCGTTGAAGGCAAGTTGTGCCCTTGATCACTCTTCTTTACCCAATAATGTTCCAATTAATTACTATGGCATGCTTAAGATTAATTTTGATGGGACCCCATAGGTTACCCTAGTTTGGTCAACTTTACAACTTGCTCACCACTGAACTTTTTGGGTAGCATTTGCGATTGCTCTATGTGGTTTTAGGTGTTAAGATACATATTATTCATGATCATGCTATTTTTTGTCTTTGAATTATTTACTGTTCATGATAAGATTGTTATGAAAACAGTGCTACCACAAGGGTGGAATGGGACGCCCTTGGCTGATTAATCAGGAAAGCTAGTGTGAGTTAACCTTTTCTTGAAAGGGGAAAGCGGGGTGGAGGATGCAGGTGTAGGGAGGATCTTGGGTCGGACAGTCTGTTTAGCTTTTCGGACGAGGGATTCCTATACCGCTTTAGGCCGAGAAACCGTAGCGGTTCTCTCCTCTATGGAACTTTGTAAAAGCCTCGTAGTGTACCCTCACCTACTCACCTTGGTAGTGTTTAACGGTTTGATTAACCCGATGCGACAAAGGGAACACGTCTTGTGGGTAAAGATGTGCAACCTCTGCAGAGTGTAAAACTGGTATATCAGTCGTGCTCACAGTTATGAGCGACTCGGACCCTCACATTAGTAACTTATGGAATTAACTTAATTGGTCATAGTACGGTACCCGTGCGTTGCAACGGCACACAAATTATTCAATAAAATATTAGATCACAAGGATTATTTAAGCACGGGAAAAGCAAACTTTAGCAGAATCAACACGTGCGTGTCATCCGGATTGAATTGTAGTACAACATTGTTGCGAGGTTCAACAAACTCATTCATGTCAAGTTGTCAACTCAGCACCAGAAAAGGTCAAGGCAGGTAAAATATAGAGAGTACATAATAAGCGAAGATGCATAAGTTTTGCATGTTTTTGAAAAAGTATAAGGCCAATCTTATACGATGACAATTTTGATCAAATCCAGCCCCTGCATTACAATTCTGAAATCCTAGATGACACATTTAACCAAGCAGGGAGGCAATCGATCATCTATTCTCCTCTCAAGACGGGAACTTGGGCATGCAAGAACTAACTCAATTCCCCCTCCCCACCTCCACCACCACCACGAAATCAAACAACAGGTTTCTAAGGGACGTTCACTGGGTTTCGGCATGAGGCGAAGGCGCGTATTTCCAGGAGGAGCCGTTTGAGCATGAGATGGTTGTGGTACCTGCAAAATCATTACACTCCGATTATTTTAATCTTTGATAAAGAACAAAAACAGTAAACCTAGACATGTAACAGTTATGCAATTGGACGTACTATTTGATTTATATCAATTATGCGCTTGAAATTTAAATGCTACCATACAATCTAATTAAATTAGTATCAAAGAATACAATAGAATTTCAATACACAAATTACAATCCTGATATTTTAAGGAATTCAATATGTAACTAAACATATCAACGTTGAACAGTCGACACCTTTGATCGATTAATATATATGCAACGTATGGAAGCTTTAAATGGTGGGAAATTTAGCTTGTCCTGGAACAACGGGTTCGCTTTAATGAGTTTTTTGAGCTACAAAAGCATGATATTCTGGGATGACTTTGTGTCCCCATACTTGGACAACTGCTCATTTTGTCCGTTGAAACACCGATTTTATGTACACAATGCTTTGCCCTTGAACAAAACAATAATGAAGGAAGTTTTAGTTCCCTAGATGATTTGGGGGCTAGTTAGAACACCTTGTGGCATTCTGGGTGGATATGAACCTAGTATTTTCTCATTAAGACCAAGAGAAAAGACTATCTCTGAAAACTGAAATATGAAAGATTGTCTAAGAGACTATCCAAAAAAATATCACAGTTTCAGTTTGTCTAACTCTAAAAAACTATCGGCTTTAACACTCTGACATCTTTAACAATAAGACAATTAAAACTCTTAAAAACTAATAAACTACTATTAGAGTTATTATCTATTAACCTTCAAAAGACTCCAAAAATTACTAACTGAATCAAACAGAAAAGTACACAAACGAATGACTGACGAAACTGACGACAACAGACTCTGAAACTGGGAATGCAGACCTCTGAATGGTGGCTAAAACTTGTCATCAGACCCTGTCTATTGCTACAGCTTTTCCATATTCTCATGGTGGAGATTTAGATGCAATCACATGGGTCAGAACGTTAACCATTCACCATATGCAGATATGACATTAAAAGGCTGCATATTTACAAATTGTCCAAGGTGATAGCACAACACCAGCAGAACCTGTGCTAACTGAACATTTTAGCCAATGAAGACATAAAAATATAGATGTGCTAGGCATGGTAGGCTATAGAAGTAGGTATACAAAAGGAGGGTGGGCACCACAGAGAATATTTTTCACCAAAACCAAGTGCTAAAGCAGTTCAACTATATGTAAAAATATTTTGTTTCAATAAAAACAAGCAATAAAATAGGATGGGTCTGGCAGTGATTCTTCATAGAACATCAACATTTGAGAACTCAAGCATGCATGCTAATGTATCTCCAATAATTGTAGACCTTAAATGTCCCATGTGCATTTCCTTTGCAATATTAGGTCATGAAAAGTCAATCACTACTCCCAAATATATCATTCTTATTGTTCATAGAATAAGAAAAGTCGTGCACATAATTATTGATTCCACATAACAAATACATCTAAATCTAGAGGAAGTTTTTCTTTTTCAGAATAAATCATGAGTATGACAAAATGTATAGGCCTATGTAAACAAAACTACACAACAGATTCGATCAAGTCCTATTTAGATAATCCTCCAATATAGTTAACTTCTAATTATCCAAGATCATGTGCTCTTTCACAAAAGCAAAATGGAAATAATGGCTAACCTTCGGAAGGATGCAAAGTTGATAAATACATCAGTTGTTGGAAAGCAGAAAAATATTCTCCATGTCAAAGAATGGAAAAAGTTTAGAAAATGTCGTAAGACGCATCTCAGGAGTCATCGAGGAATAATATAGCAAAGCAGAAAAATAAATAAAAACATGTATATGTAATCCATCACTCCGACTACCTTACAAACTCGAATTTACAGGCGAACTTCCCATTGTGCGCCTAAATAGCTACAGTAAGATCCTGGTGCAAATTCAATGGCAGGTATTGTCAGCCTTCAACCCAGCTATTAAACCATTAGGAGAGATTCACTTCATGGGAACATGGAAAATGGTGGCATATAAACTTATTTAAATTGCAGATGCCACACTTAACATTCTCTCAGCACTTGTAAAGGCGTCTCAGTAGGATAATACCTCTGTTTTTTTTACCAATGGCAACTGGTCTCAAGAAAGCACTTGCACCATAGATCGAATCTCAGAAATAGAAGTGGCTCCCTGCCGACCTTTATATGCATAGGTTAGCTTCCCATGCTACAAGGCTCCAATAAGCCATTTTTTAATCCGTACTAAGCCATCTTAGACTCCTCTATCTAGTAATGCTTCTAAGTAGCGCATTCTAGCACAATTGGAAAGGAACGAGCCACTTATAGTGTCAAGTTCATAGCCAAGTATGTGATCATGTGCTTTATCAGCGTAATCAGGTAACCAGCTAACTTCAGAGTCAACATCAACAGAGTTTCATCCATACGCAAATGACATGAAACCTTCAGATAACATAATGCTCCTAATCTTTGGTTCTTCCTTGCTAAAGACTATCTCAAAAGAAACTTTTATATCTAGTGGGGAACATTTTATAACCAAAACTGAATACACCAGAAAATATGGACTGCTTCAAGTAGCAAGGAATATGAACTGATTTTTAGTTCTCCTCCAATCACAAACATAAGTCTAACTAATTCTTACTTCTCCAATCGCAAACATAAGTCTACTATCTATGTAAACTAACCATGATCCATGATATCACAATTTTTCTATAGATTCAAAACAAAATATATCTTTCGTGCAAAGAGCAAACTACTTTACAATCTATAATTTTTTTCATCCAACATTAAACCAGTTTGGCGCAAGGACCTTTATATGCAGTACCCACTAACGAAAAAAAATTAAAACCCAAAAGAATAAATATTTATACCTAGGCTGAATAAAAAGGTATACAAACTGCTCATGTTAAACTCACATGATCTCACATGATACATGGTTTCCTGGCACTCACTTGCATTACCGTAACAACCATAGGCAAGGGAATGGAGCTCATATCTGAATAGTATGGACCTTGAAGTGGAGACTGAATAGCGAAAACACAAAACATTTTAGATCCTGTGAAAAACACCAGAGGAAACATTAGCAATGTAGATATCATATATAGTACGGTACAAAAATTAAGTCCCCAGTCTTTGCTCGTCTCAACGTCAACTCGGGATACAATCTTGGAGATGTTGAATGAAATGTGCTTATTGCAGACAGACCAGATGGTCTGATTGAATGCAACCTTTGCAGGGACAACCCAATAATCCTTGAATGGGAACCGTGCCTGCTAATATAATAAAATTATGTACTCCATCAGTCTTAGCTCTACATAAAGATTGATGTCTGAAGGTGTCCAAATCTGTTTTTACAATTGGGCATAAAATCCTTGCTGATTGCTGTAATCAACAATTGGGCATAAAAATGAAACTAAACATCATAAACAGAAGAATAGTTGTTAGGAGTAAACAACCAACCAGTTCTTAGGGAGACCAAGCATGATGGAAACTGGAGTAGACAAGGAAAGCCGTGTAACCTAGGAGGGACCCCGCGATGACGCTCTACGCAAAATAGTAGGTGCTGTGAGCACGAAATCACCAAATCTAGACACAAACCAGAGCCCTGAGCCCACAGAAGGCCTCTCCTCCCCTAACACCAGGCAGAAAGAATTAGTAATTCGAAGCGCACCCTCCAATGGCAGCTCTTCTGCGCCAGCTAAGCCTCCAGCGACCGGACTAACTCCTCTTGCTCGGCAAAACGCGTCATCTCAGCAACCATTTATTCGATTTTGTGGCATCAGCAACGTCTAAAACCCCAAGGGCAGGAGAATAGGGAAGTGAGCGCGTGAAATTGCATCGTACCTTGGGTGTCCATGGGGACGATGTCGTCAAGGTCATCGTCGTCGCCATCCTTGCTTCTGAATTTACCTCATGAGGCCCCAATCTCGAATGGCACCGGGCTCTCCTCCCCCAATCCGTTGGATTAAGCCACTTCCGTGGTTTGACGGCCTCTTCAAAAGATGTACCACTGCTCAGTAAATCCATCTCCTTGGACAAATCACCTGGAAGTTGTAAAGTTGGTGCCGACCAAGTTAGGAGAGGGCAGGAGCCGGCGCACGGTAGAGTGTGTGGTCGGCTGCGAAACAGGGCCGATGAGTCAGGGGAGGGCAAGAGTCGGCACAGGGCAGGGCGTGCGGTCGGCGGTGAAACAGGGCCGACGTTTGGAGGCTGTGGCCGAGGGTGAGGCGGGCCGATGGAGCAGGCCCATGGGCGACGACGGGGACATGAACTTGAAGGCGAGGTCAGGAAGATAATGGCGTGGAGGGCAGGGACCGAACGGAAGCCGTCGCGAGGGGGTTAGCGGCGAAGCGTGGCTGGTGGTCGGAGGCCGTGGCCGAGGGTGATGCCTGCGTGCTGGTGGAGCGGGCCACGAGCGACAGCGGGAACAGGGACCCGAGACTGCCTGCGGGATGAGGAGTAATGGCGCTGGTCAGCCGTGGGGCGGGTGAGGAGCGACCGACGGCGGGTGAGGAGCCGCCGCGCGAGAGCCGCGTGACCGATGGAGAGCCTGCGGGCATCTCTAGGGTTTTTCCTAGATGGGCCGTATACAATTGAATTGATAGATGGGCCTCATATCAGCCAGCCAAATAAATTCCATGTTCTCTACCGCGGCGCAAATAAATAGTACCATATCGGCTAGCAAAAGAGTGTGATAGTAACTTATAAACGCGGCTGCTACAGAGAAAACAATCAGCTCTTGGAATCACTTAGTGGTATTGTGAACATGTATTGAATTTTTGCGCGCGCAGATGGAAGATCCAGATTGAACAACAGCGATGTGGATGGACGATCCAAATTAAACAACAGCGATGGACGATCCAGATTGAACGAAGGCAGAACGGCAGGCTACCCTTAGAGCCTTAATAAGTAGTAGAGATTTGCATCGCATTGTGGGTTTTATTATTAATTTGATTTCGTATTTATTTAGGATGGTATTTAGTTATACTTATTAACTGTTATTAGAATTTGACCAACTTATTAAAAGCAATGCTTTGCCTTAACCATTATTTGTTGATTAGCCTGACATTATACATGACCCCCCACTGTAAGGGAGCTCATGCACATTATTCCCCACAGTTGTTGAACGATGAACTTTTGTGAGCTCACTCTTGCGATAAAACTCCCCCTACAAGTGAAGAGCACGTGGTTCCGGAGGAAGACTACTACGAGGAGTTCGACGAGGTATAGGTGTCGTCTCCCAGTCAGCTTGTTGGCACCAAGGAACAATAATGTTATTAGTTCGTTCTATTTATTATCATTTATTTTGTAAGACATTTCGTTATGTATTAAAGATTGTGACATTTATCTCTATACATTAAGTCATTATATGTGTTGATCTCGTTTGGCGCATATATAAGACGCACCCGAGTTTTCCCCTTACATCCGGGTGTGATAGCGTGGAGGCTCCTGATGACGGCATGGCACGACCCTACGACGGAGCCGTGCACCGGTGAGCGATTTTGGACACTCCAAGTCGGGTTGGCGCCAGATATTGCCACGTACGTCTTCCTCGCAACCCAAGAAATCTCTAAGACTCCCCTACGAAAACGATCTAGCGGTGGTTGCCCGGGTAAGCGACGGTGGCTCATCGCTTCCTGCTATGAGTTCTCGGCAATGGCGTTCTCTCATTTTCTCAATTTTCTCGGCTAAGGTGTTTATCAGGGAGGGTCGTCGGGGCTCGCTTTTATACACCAGTGATGCCAAATCCCAACAACCCCGCGAGTTTGTTATGATCGGATTTCTGATCCGGCCGGTGATAAGAACAGCGGACGAAATTGCATGGAGGGAGGCGATACGGTGACGCTGACACACTGGTCCCACACGTTGGCGAGACGGGGTAGCAACGCTACATACCCAGGCACATGATGAGCCCCTACGTGTGCGGGCCCGCCTGGCAGCGCTAGGTGCTTGGCACACATGCGAAATGGTGAGTTGGGTTGGGGTGGGCTTCGGCCCGGATGAGGGAGGATTCGGCCCAAACGTCATTCTTGCTTTTTTCCCTTTTCTTTTCCTATTTCCAGTTTTTCTTATGTTTTTTGAATCCAATTTAAATATGAATTGAATACAAAGTTTCAAATTATATGCAACACCCAAAGTCTAACATGAGATGCATGAATACATATATTTTTATTCAATTAATTAAGCATTGCCTTTAGGTGGATAACTCATGAACCTAGGAATAAAACATAATGTATAACCTTTATAAAAATAAGTTTAAATCCTTTAGTGAAGACTTGTATAGTTTTATTAAAGGGATAACTTAATTCATTTGATGTAATAGTTTATTAGAATAGACAATTACTTTGGGAGAAGTAACTCCAAAGTTAACAAGATTCTTATTAAAAGATATTTTAATTCAACAATCTTTGGAAAAATGTTCTTAAATCACAAGAAGGGTTTTAGAGTGTTACAAATTCTACCCCCTTAAAAATAATATCGTCCTCGAGATTAGTAAGAAAGGGATGCAAAAGTTTTCAATTGGTTCTTTACCAAAATTTAATTTCTAGTTTTCAATTGGTTCTTTACCCAAAGTTTGTATATTATTTTTTCCCAGTTTAGCTGGTAATAGTCACACCTGATTTTGGAAGGTGAACCGAATGCGAACTATGTACGTACGTGCCAGGATCAGAAATTCACGTACACATCGATTACATAATTAGACATCATTACACATTGTTCAAAGTAATAGCAGAAATAAGTACTTTATTACATCACGATGTCCAAAACATCAACAAAGTCATTAACTTAAGTCATAATCAAAGTGCAAAATGAAACACAATACGATAAGGCCTTCATAGGCAGCTGACTGGGGGTTTGCCACTAATCTAATATAGAACTCATCGAAGTCCTGAAACTCCTAAAATTCCTCCATGTTGCTTTCATCTTCTTCTGAGCACTGATTGCAATTGGGAAAACCTAGGGTTTGGTGTTTTAAAGCAAGGATGAGTACACATCAACGTACTTAGCAAATGTTCCGTTTGGCTAAAGTGGACTAACTGTATGTGGGTTAAGCTTAAAGCAGTTGCTTTTAGTTGGTCAGGTATTTATTACTAGTAGAGAGCCTTGTTTTAGAAATAACCCCATGTTATTACCCAAACAGTACTCCCTCCATGAGGAAATACCATAAACCACAATTATTATAAACATCATCATTAAGCATCATCATAAAGATATCCAAAGTAACTCTAATCAAAGGAGCACCTAAGGCTGCTCATATCCGTGAGCACTACAGATATACCAGTTTCTAAAACTCTACAGAGGTTACACACTTTACCCATGAGTTGTGATTCCCTTTCTTCTCGAGGAGCGCTACTCCCCGTTGACCACTACCTAGGTGGTCTGGCAGGGTATCACTATGTAGCCTTTACAAAGATTCCCCAGAGGTCATAGCCGCCCATTTGGTTTCTATAGTTTGATAAACATAATACCTCTCCCCATAGGAAAGGTGACTAACAAAAGAAACACGAAAGAACCTTGGCACCTAGCCTCGTAGAGCAAGTACTGTGCTCGGACCCCATTGATGGCACGAGTTCCTATAATTAATCAGCTAAGGTTGTCCTATACCACCCTCATGGTTGTATTGTTTTCCCAAGTGGTCATCCAATGAACAAGTCCTTACGGAGAGGTACTCGAGAAACAGCCCGAGTCCCCTAACGTATCACAAGTTCATCATTATATCTAGAATAACATCATCGTATCATAGATATTATCATCATGTTCATTGATTAAAGTAAAACAATAGCATGATACTAATCATAGTAACCACTTCCCAAAGGATAACCAAGGATAGGAAAAACAGAACACTAGTCAATTCTTAGGTTGATCATAGTATGTGGGATAATGAATTATAAAGTAAGTAGGACATAATGGGTTAGCGGACAGTTGCTGCTCAGGGAAGTCTCCTACAATACACTCGGGAACCATGGACTGCACGTTGTCTACGCAAAGCAATCATTCATTCAACACACTTGGGTATAGGGCTCTCTTGGCCATCTGATCTCAAATCGACGGTTGAGATCAGACCTCGCGGGTGAGCATGCAAACGGCGCAAGCTCGCACCGACAGGCGGGCCAAGGTGGGCCAAGGCGGGCAGTGGCCTAGGGTCAGCGGGGTTGACAGGCCGGGCCTAGCGGTAGGGGCGCGGGTGAGGGGGAATTTGAGCGGTCGGATCTTAAGCGGGCGGTCGGGATTGGGTTTGATCTATTTAAATCTGAGCCATCCAATCTCAGATGGATGCCTGGGATCTAATGGCCAGCTCGGTCCAGACTCCCTGGCTGCCAACGGTGGCATCGCTCACGCCCATGGCAGAGGCCCACCGGAGACAAGGGTGTGGGCGTGTTGAGGGCCCTGGGCGCCGGGAAGGGCTCAGGGAGGTTCGGGGGAATGTGGTGAACACGGGCGTGGGCACGACAACAACGTAGAGGCACCAGAAGGCAACCTTCCATGGTGGCAGCGTGATTTTACTCCGACGAGCAATTGTGCGCAGTCGAGAGCGGGGAAAGGGGAAATAATGGGTGGGGAAGGTTGGTTACCTTGAGGGAAGACTCTGGGTCCCTTGAATATCGGCAGAGACACGGTGAGGGCTTAGCGGCGGTGCTGCGGCTGTGTGGAGGAAAGTCCGTTTGAGCGCGGGCAGAGAGAAACAGAGGGGGAGGGGGTGAACCGAGTGGTGTCCCGGGTCGCAGACGTTGAGGCGAAGCTCACCGAGGCAACAGACATGGCAAGGGCTCAACGGCAATGACAGAACAGGTGCGCAACCACGGCGGACGGGGCGGTGCGTCTCTAGCGTGCGCGGTGCGAGGTGAGTGCGGGAGCTCTGCGGGTGCGCGAGTGACGGAGGGGGAGAGTGAGTGGGGGTGCGGACCACTAGAAATGGTCGGGGGTTGGGTGGTCGCGGCCTCGACATGTGTCATGGGCGCGGAGTCCACGGCGTGTGCGTGGGCAGTTGGGGAGGACGTGACTGACAGGCAGGGTCTGGGCCAGCGGGAGAGGGTGCGTGTGGGGGAACAGGCAACGACGCTGACAGGCTGGACCCGCCACGCAGAGAGAGGAAGGGGGGGCAAGCGCGCGCGGGCGAGGGGATCAGCACAGACAGGGCGGAACCACCAGGCAGAGGCAGCGGGGGAGCGGGCGCGCGCGGGGAGAGCTGGGCCTAATGGGCCGAAAGGCCGAGCTGAGGAAGGTTGCGGGCTGCTTTGCCGTTTTCTTTTAAATCCAAATTTCTAATTCATTTTCTTTTTATTTTCTTAATTGAATTCAAACTCAACCAAACCACAAATTCAAATTTAAATATTTCAAACATGTGCATCAACCAAAAACAAAGTTCAGGCTTAGCATTATGCAACATTCCATGACTCCCCTAGGGTTTCATCTACTAAAGTAGTAATACATCTCCAAATAAATAGGCAAAAATCTATTAAAAGGAAGTGGAGAGAGATCTATAAAGAGAAGAAAAGAGGTAACACCTGAGTTTGGTAAATATCAGAGAGGAAATTTTATACCCCCAAATTCAGGGTGTTACAAACCTATCCCACGCAAAAAGAATCTCACCCTCGAGATTCAGGGTTGGCTAGCAAAGAGCTCAGCATACTTGGTTTTCATATCATCTTCTCTTTCCCAGGTTGCTTCTTCCTATGAATGGTGACCCCATTTGACTTTGCACATTCTGATGGTGCTCCTTGGAGTGACTCTATCTACTGTCTCTAGAATCTGAGTTGGCTTCTTGATATATGTCAAGTCTTCTTGGACTTCGAGGTCCTAAGATCACAATTGCTCTTCTAGCACTCACAAACATTTATTCAGCTGAGATACATGGAAAACATCATGCACTATAGATAGATTTTCTGGTAGGTTGAGTTGGTATGCCACTTCTCCACATCTTGCTCGAATCTGGTATGGTCCGATGTATCGAGGTGCTAATTTGCCCTTGACTCCGAACCTTCTGACTCCTTTGATTGGTGACACCTTCAGGTAGACATAATCTCCCACTTCGAAACTCAGCTCTCTTCTTCTAGTGTCGTCATAACTTCGATGTCTGGACTGCGCTGTCTTCAGATTCTCCCGAACCATTCTAATATTCTCCTTGGCTTCAAGCAAAATATCTGAACCGAACACCTGCCTCTCGCTAGGTTGGTCCCAGTGCAACAGAGTTCGACAATTTCTCCCATAGAGAGCTTGGAACGGTGACATCTTCAAACTGGCCTGATAACTGTTGTTGTAAGAGTATTCTGCATAAGGTAGCCTTTTATCACAATCTGACTTATCCTGCAAAGCATAGGCTTTCAACATATCTTTAAGGATCTGATTGCTTCTTTTAGTCTGACCATCTGTCTGCGGGTGATAAGCTGAACTAAAATTCAGATTGCTGCCCAAGGCTTCATGTAGCTGCTGCCAAAAGTGAGAAGCGAACTGTGTTCCCCGGTCTGACACTATCTTCTTCGGTACACCATGCAAGCATATGATCCGGGACATGTATACCTCTGCCAACATTGCACTATTATAGCGGTCCACTACTACCTAGATGGAGTCATAACTGGCTCGAGTGCAAGGCAAACCGACTATAAAGTCCATCCTAATCTCATCCCACTTCCATTGAGGAATCTACAATGGCTGCAACAAACCCACGGGCCTTTGATGCTCCGCCTTAATTCTCTGGCAACTATCACATATGGCCACATTGTTGGGGACTTGTTCTCAAATGCTATGAGTTAAGAACAAGGCAACACAAATGTTAATGGTTAAAAACCTTTGTCCTCCGAATCATTATCTCCTTCGGGATATAATGATCTTCAGACGAAGGTCATGAAGGAATACCTTCATCATCTCAGTAGGTAATAATGAAAGTAGAAACATATGAAACATGAAAAGAACATGGAATAATCGCATTAAATCATCAGATTATTATTATGTTCTTATTATATAATCATGAACAAACATTAATGATATTGATTACATTTGTACATTCGGCTTGACAGAAGGTAAAAATCCAAGAGCGACGTACAGATGATTACCAGTCAGCGTGAATAGTATGGGGTTACTGTTCACCTATTTATAGGCACGGGACACAGCCCGGTCGAAATTACATTTATGTCCTTTGTAACTAATTATAAACATGACACAGGTTATCATGGGGTAAACGGTCTTTTCCTCTTTAAGTTGGTGATGCCGTTCGTCTCAAGGCGTGTCATCATGCCGAAGCTCCCTGGATTGTAGCTTCGGCATATACCTTTGTGTTGTGTCTGCTTGCATATCGTCCTGCCGAAGGTGTTTTTGCTTAGAGTACCTTCATCGAAGAAGAAGGCCCCCAATACACATACTCCGTGATCTCCCTTTTCATACCGTACCACCAAAATCTCTTCTTTAGGGCTTGGTACATTTTCTCGCATGCATGGTGTATGGAATATGATGTTTCATGGGCTTCCTTGAGGATCAGCTCTCGAATCGATTTGATGTCGGGAACACATAGCCTATCTTTGAACCATACTACGCCTTCTGCATCTTCCCGAAAGTCTTTGCCTTTTCTGTCTAGGATCAATAGCCGAATCTCATTGATCTTCTCATCATTTTTCTGCCCATCTTTGATATCTCGTTCCAGAGTGGGTTCTAGCTCAACCGTCACTCCCTGCGTGCTGTTTAGAAATCTGAGACTCAACCTGTCGAATTCCTTCGCTAATTCATATGGCATCGGGCGAGCAACCATCATGTTGACTTGGCTCTTTCTTCTCAAAGCATCTGCAACCACATTAGCTTTGCCTAGGTGATAATGTATCTCCCGCTCATAGTCTTTGATCAACTCCATCCATCTTCGCTGCCTCATGTTTAGCGCTGATTGGGTGAATATATACTTAAGACTCTTGTGGTCCGTGTAAACATCACACTTCTGCCCATATCAATAGTGCCTCTAGGTCTTCAATGCATGAACCATTGCGCTAATTCCAGGTCATGTGTGGACAATTTCTCTCATGAATCTTTAGATGTCAGGACGAGTATGCCGCCACTCTCCCTTCCTCCATTTGCACACACCCCAGACCAGTGTACGAAGCATCACAATACACTGAGAATGGCCTATGAACATCAGGTAGGATCAACACAGGTGTTGTAGTGAACTTCTTCTTCAATGCTTCAAAGGACTCTTGGCACTCTAGGGTCCACATGAACTTGGCTTTCTTTGCCAGCAAAGCTGTCATTTGTCTGGCAATCTTGGAGAAACCTTCAATGAAATGCCGATAGTATCCAACCATTCCAATGAAACTCTTGATTCCACGGACATCTTTTGGTGCTTTCCAATCTCGAATATCTGCCACCTTCTTCGGATCCAGAACTAATCCATCTCGGTGTACAATATGACCCAAGAATAGGTCTTCACTGATCCAGAACTCACATTTGCTCAGCTTGGCATACAACTGATGATCCCATAACCGTTGCAATACCATCTTCAAATGCTCCTCATGCTCTTCCTCATTCTGAGAATATATAAGGATATCATCGATGAACATCACTACAAATTTGTCTACATAGTCCATGAACATGTTGTTCATCAAGTACACAAAGAAAGCTAGCACATTCGTCAATCTGAATGACATGACTATTTACTCATATAGCCCATACTTGGTGATGAATGCCATCTTTGGTATGTCTGAAGGTCAGATCCTGAGCTGGTCGTAACCTAACGTCAGATCTATCTTTGAGAACACTCTGGCTCCTCTCATATGATCAAACAGATCTTCTATCCTAGACATGGGGTACTTGTTCTTGATGGTGACTTCATTCAAGGCTCTGTAGTCAATGCACATCCTCTTGGTCCCATCTTTCTTCTCGACGAACATAACTAGAGCGGCCCAAAGCGAAGTACTTGGTCTAATATAATATTTCTCCAATAGTTTATCGATATTCTCCTTGAGTTCCACCAATTCTAGCCCAGACACTCCATAGTCTCTCTTAGAAATGGGGGCGATGCCAGGTTCAAGCTCTATGGCAAACTCAACTTCACTCTCGGGTGGCATGCCTGGTAACTTCTCATGAAACATGTCGAGAAACTCCAACACAACTCTAATGGCCTCAGGAAGGTTGGCCTCTTTAGCATCTATAGACATATGGTGACAGGCTCCTTCTAGATCAGGCATGGTCAGTTCAGTTATTATCTCTTCCCCGGATGGGGACACTAACCTCACTATCCTCTTGCCACAGTTGACGGTTGCTTGGTTCTTGTGTAGCCAATTCATCCCTAGGATGGTATTTATCCCTTGAATACCCATTACTACTAGGATGGCGAGGAAATCTATCCCCCTTATTTCAATCCTTAGATTGGAGCACACCTTATTTGAATGAACTTTTCCCCCAACTGAATTAACCCCGAGGTGGAATCATTGGTTCTACGGGGATGTTATGTGCTTCTACCCATGATGTAGCAACAAAAGAATGTGTGGCACCAATATCAAATAGTACTTTTGCTGGATGGGATTCGACTGGAAACATACCTACTGCCACATCTGGTGCATTGTGGATTGCTTTGGCCTCCAAGTGGTTCACCTTTCCACGGTTGTAGGCCTGGCCACGGGCTCTTGATGCTTACTGTGGTGCTCCTTGACTTGCTGGGGTGTTGGAAGCTGACTGCTTCTGAGCTGCTTTCTTTGGGCATTGCGTCACCCAGTGACCTTGCTCTCTGCAATGGAAGCATCCTTGGCCTCCTCCTTGTGCTGGTGCTGCTTGGCTGTTCTGATTGGTTGCTGGGGTAGGTAGGCAAGGTGCCTGACTGCTCTGCCTCTGATACTGACTTCCTCCCTGTTGGTTTTGCTGGCGGTACTACTGCTGCTGCTGAGGGAACTGCCTCTGAATTTGTTGCTGATGCAAACGCTGGTTCTGGTGCTGATGCAAACTGCTAGGGTGGATTGTCTAAGAAATAGGGACGGCTGCTTCTCCCAGCCTGTGGTCCACCAATCTTGTGCTTTTGGTCTTCCATCTCCCGACGCTTCCTCTCAGTCATTATTGCTCTATCAATTAGATGTTGGAAGGTAGGGAATGTATGGTTCATCAACTGGTAATGCAAGGGCAACTAAACCTCTTAGGAATCTATACTGCCTCTTGGCCTCAATGTTGACATCCTCGGGTGCATAGCGAGATAGTTACAGAAATTTGTCCTTGTACTCACTAACAAATAAGGGCCCTTGCTTCAGTGCCAGAACTTCTTCCTTCCTCACTATCATCGAACCTTCTGGTAACATGGTACCGGTGGAAGTTGTCTCTAAACTCCTCCCAGGTGATAGCTTCAGCGTCAGCATGGGTGGCAAGGTAGGACTCCCACCAAGACTGAGCTGCTCCCCTTAGCAGGCAGAGACCATACAGAACCTTCTCTCGGTCATTGCATTGGGCGGTATGCAGCTCCTGCTCCTCGGTGCGCAACTAGTCTTTGGCGTCCATGGGGTTCGCAGAGTGTGCAACATAGGGGGATGGCCTCTCATGAACTCTGCACGCATGTCTCTTCGCATCTTCGACATCTGCACTTGCAGTTGAGGCTGAGGTTGTTGCTGAGCTTGTTGCATGGCTGTCAGGGTCTGCCCGATTATTTGTACTACTTGAGTGTGCATGAGAAACATCTGCTCTATTGTCATTGGGGTGGCGGGGGAGGCAACTGCTTCTGGGGTGCCTCATCCTATGGGGCGTGCTACTCTTGCTGGGTATGCCTCTCGCCTCGGTGCTGTTGTCAGACATCTCTGAAAGGCATTCACACATTAGAATTGATCTTGCAGTCTTTGAGCATAAGAAAAGATATATAGAAGTCTTCATAACACTGAGCAAACAAGCATCTTCACTAAATCTCACATAGCCAAACACAACTTATCAGATAAAGAGGAAAGTGGAAGTAAAAGGTTGCCCAAGTATATGATTAAATTTATTAATAACTACACCAAATTGCAAAGGAAACCCACACTTTGGTGACAATCATTACAAAGATCCAAATTCAACATGAGTTCACCAAGGCAAACATAGAAACACATGATAAACAATCTACCCTGACTAACTAAGATTAAGACACTCATCTTAAACATTTATTACAAACTTCGACACTAGCGGTCTAACGCTCCAAGTTTATCCAGGTCCTACAGTCAGGGGTGCCATAAGCATGGTGACCATGGAGCGGCGAGCGTTAAGTGTGCTGAGTCCCAACAGGGGCGGGGGAACTATCCTCCTTATGTCCGCGCTCCGCGCGCTCAGCATGCAGTTCCGTGATTTCTGCACGAGCCTTGTCCAACTCGTCAAGGGCTTGGTCCAGCTCAGTGTTGAACACGGCGGCCAGGTTGACCATGCTGCTCAATCTAGGATTGCCCTCACCAACGTGTGAGACAATCACACCTCCAGTACTACCAGTCGAAAGACGGGGTAGTACTTAGGTCGAGGTCGTTAGCTATCTCGCTGAACAATGAACAGTACTGCGAAAGCGCACGCCGTGCAGCATCCTGCATAGCTGCCTAAGCAGTGTCCCTCTTAGTGATAGAATAGTGCTCTGAGAAGGCCTCTGCCACCCAGAGATCATCGTCTGGACGGTGCACCAAGCAAGTAGCCTCCCACTAGTCCAGGTATAACCCACGACGATGCTGGTAGACCACACAAGGTACTCGATGGGCCAAGTGTGTTGGCCGAAGGTCCAACACAGCAAGTTGTCGAGAGTGTCGTGGAAATGACAGCCATGAGCGGCATCCCGAGTGATGGGTCGGGCGATCCATCCTTCCGGCTCCTGTTCCTCCAAAAGCTCCATGCTATGGTTCGAACTACCATCGTCGTCGTCGTCTCCGTCAGGGTCTCCTCTAGCAGCCGGGATGGCCAGTGGTGGTGCATGGGGCTTCTCTGGCTGAGGCGCAGGGGAGGGCTGCCTCCGAGACTCCACTTCCTACTGAGGCGAGGGGGAAGAGTCCTGCTGCTCCTGCTCCTGGCGTCGGCCCTCCTACTCCTCGTGCAGGTGGCGATGCAGTCTCTCCAGGTGGCTAGACTAACCCGTCACCAAGAGGCGCAGTGGACGCTTCACATGGCGAGAGGGCAAAAAGGGATAACTGACTTACGTGCAGTGCATCTAAGACAGACCATCTACAAAAGACATCATAAGCACAAGAATGAGAATAGAAATATATGACCGGCAAATAAACCAAAAGAAAAGTGAGATAAAAATTTTGTAAGGTGAGTATATAGATAAAAGTATAACATAGAATTGGTCAAGATGACAAACTTATGAAGTGACACCAAACGTCAAGGTGAGGATAAGGGTCTATAGTCCTTAGGGCGACCATTATAGTCTAGGTTAGTGTTGGTCACTTGTTCCCAAATGTTGTGAATCAAGAACAAGGCAACACAATTGTTAAAGATTAAGGACCTTCGTCTTTGAAAGAATTATCTCCACATGGGTATAATGCTTATCAGACGAAGGTCGAGAAGGACATACATTCATCACTTTATATGTGAATAAGAATGCGAAAGGATGAAGATAATAATTGCATCTTATTAATTCATTCATATCTGTATTTCATAAAGTACATATGAATGTTAACAAGATTAATATTACATTGATACCTTCGGCTTGCTCAAAGATGAAGACGCAAGAAAATAATTATAATTAGCGTGAACATTATAGTGTTACTGTTCATCTATTTATAGGCATGGGACGCAACCCAGGTAAAATTACATTTGTATCCCTATCATTCATCTATTATCATAGCTCGAAACATTAAGGACTGAGTAGTCTTTATCCCTTTTCGGTCATCATCATACTCAGTCTTCGTCATCACAACAAGCCGAAGCTCTTCGGCTACAGCTTCGTCGTCCATTCTTATCACCTTCAGGCTACATCTTCAACCTGTTATGTGAGAGGACCTTCATCCTGAAGCCAAAGCCCCTGTAATAATCTATGTCATACTGAAAACATACGGTCAGTCCTGTTTTTGAGGACCTTCGGAGGAAGAAGGCCCCCAACAGTAGCCCCTCGCAGTATTGATTTGTTTCTTTGTAACAAATTTAGACTGCAACATGAACGAAGGCCTTTAGCCGAAGGTCCAAAAAACACCTCCCTTTCGCTAGAATAGCGAATCACACTGAATTACGGGACCCACTGATCTATGGGGCTCTGAGTATATATAGAAGCCTGCATCGTGAGTATTTTTCGTGCAATTTTAGCTGCTTGCATTGTGTTTTCCATTTCAACCTTCATTGCTTCCTCGAGTTTAATTGAATTTTGAGCTTTGGCATTTTAGCAACCATTGTCTAAATGGCTGAGGAGAAGAAGATCACTGACCCCGCACTGGCCGGATTTTACGAAGCTATGGAAAAAACCAACATGGAGAAAATCACAATGAGATATTGGCTGTGATATCTGAAAAGTCTAGCGATAGTGAGAGTTTCGACGTGGAAAGTGGAAATGAAGATGCCGAAGATCGGTCATGGAGACCGAGCCATGTGGTTTTTGGAAAGTCGACTATTAAACAAGGGCAGATCGAAGCAATGAGAGGCAGATCCTTTCGTGACATTTCAATCATGAGGGCCGGAGGAGAGAATAATGTTCCTCTTCTCGAAGCTGATGAAGTGGTAGTTTTCAGAAGCTTCATGAAAGCTGGGCTTCGTTTCCCCTTGGATATGATGTTGGTCGAAGTTCTAAAGACTTTTGAAATTTATCTTCATCAACTTACCCCCAAAGCTATTATCAAAGTAGGGGTTTTTATATGTGCCATGAGAAGCCAAGGTTTGGAGCCAGATGTCAGGTGTTTCTACAATATCCATGAGTTATCATATCAGACGAAAGCGACTAGGAAAGAGCAATACCACAACAATTTTGGTTGCTATAGCTTCGTACCCCGCGCTGAGGCCAGTTATCCTGTGCCAACATTTTGGAAAAAGTGGCTAGGTTCATGGATGCAAGAATGGTTTTATGTGAATGTTGACCTGAGTTAGAGGGAAGATATAATGGGGGTTATTCAATGCCCTATATGGTCTCGCTTCGGCATCAGGAGGCCAGTTATTGCACTTGGAAACGACGTGCAAGCGTGCCAGGTAGCTTTTAATACAGTGTGTACTTACATCGGCACAAGAGACTTGGTCCAAGAGCATATTGCTTACCGAGTGTGGCCACTTGCAAACGGATGGGAAACGCCGAAGGAGGCCGTCGCTGGCTCTAGCCAAAATGGTTTGGTCTATCTGAAGTATACCTTTCGATACAGGAGCCAGTTTGACGAACCTAAGGATGACTGGCTAGATGCTATAGAGGCAATTAGCGATGAGCTGCTTGTGGCATACTCGAAGGCCGAAGATGAAGCTATGACAACTGCCTTCGGTGCCCGAGGCAAAAAGAGATTGAATAGGGTGTTTGATGTTATCGGGTTTGTGTACCTAGATTACTCTTATCCCACGCGAAAGCAAGGGAAGAAGAGGAAAGCTACTACCTCGGCAATTTCTAGTGTGTCGAGGTCGAAAAAGGTTAAGTTCTGACGCACCGACCTAGACGCATTGAAACGGCCGATGTGCTGAAGCTAAATGAGGGGGCTGCTCCTATCATAGAACCAGGTCGCTCTATGCCAGTCAAAGCAAGGACAAATCCGACTAAAGAGTTGAAACTAGAGAAGTTGACAGAATAGTTAAAGGCACTTAGTCCACCATGCACAACGAAACTGCCGAAGCCATCACGCATCCCCGCAGCCACTCCAAGGAAAAGGAGAATGGCTAGTGTGCTAGATGTTGTTATGGAGTATGTAAAAACATCAACTCCTGCTTCTGTGGGAGCACCTGGCACGAAGGCTAAAGTTTCAAGGCAAACTGATGACGCCAGCATGGCCTAGACTATTTCTGAAGCTGGACCTTCGGAAAGTGCTCCGATAACCCTGGAGAAAGAGAGTGCTTCTAAGAAATCAAAATCTCCTACTCTCGAAGCACCTGCTAGAGAGCTGGAATTCATTGTTCGACATGCTTCGAGAAAGCATTTATCAGAAGAGCAGGTTGCCGAAGTGCAACATTATGCCAGGGATCTGAGGTACCCCTGAGGGTCCTTGGTGTATGGTGGCGATGATGAAGATGACTTTCTTTATTGTTTGCCAGACAACAAAGAGATACATGTATGCTGGGAAATGACGGATAATATAGGATATCCGAAGCTTGAACTCGGCTTATCTGCAATGTCAAAAGATCAGCTTGCAGACAACCTTGCCTACAATAGTTTGAAGGTGTGTATATTTTCACTTGTTGTAGAATAAATTATTTTTATAGCTTTTCTTGCTATCATTATGTGCTCATTCTTCGTTTTGCAGGGCTTAATTCTAAGCAAGGCTCTAAAGGTCCAAAAGGAAGCAGAAGATGAGAGCTGCCGAATAGCTCTTGGGAATCTTTGCTCAGAAGTTATCACATTGAGGAACGAAGCTATCGAAAAGGACAAGATATTACTTTCCTTAGTGGATAGATTGAAATCTAATGAAGCCAAACTTGCTGCCCACACCGAAGCTCATAAAATCAAAGTGGAAGAGATAAAAAGGAAGGTTGCTGAAGCAACCAAACAATTTGAAGTTGAGGTGGTGAAACATGAAATTTGCGAGATCAAAAGGTCAAGAGCCCAAAAGAACGCTGATGAGCTTCGTGCTTCAAAAAAGAAATGTTATGAAATATCCTTGGAGTGCTCCAAGAAGTTAAGGACAACTTTGCTAGGGTTGGGGCTTATTCCTCTGAGCAAAAATTCATCTGCGGCAACCCTAATGGAGTTGTCCAGTGGATCAGCGGGGTAGTCGAAGCTTTTGACGAAATTTTAAGTGACCGGGGAGATTTCTACGCCTTTGCTGGTGCATGGGGGACCACATCGATCTTAGAGAAAGCTGGTTGCGAGCATGCCAAGGCTGTAGTTTAGCTAGAATTTATTTTTTCAGCGGATGACATTAAAAACCCTTCAGCCGAAGCTTCTGCACTAGGCGGGAAATTTTACTCCGACGTGTGGATGAAGGGCGACCGTGAGATAGCTGATGGAGCTATTAAAAAGAATGAAAAATAATCTCACGACGCTCAAGAAGCCAAACAAGCTGAAGAAGATGCTGAGCATGCAAGGCTTATATGTACCCTTACTAAGATTTAGCTTCGGAATTCATTTTCAGCTTCGTATTAATAAATTTTTTATATGATGTAGCTGAGCTTTCACCCCCACCGGAGACATACAACCCTGAAGCTGACCCAACTACGAAGGAGGCACTGGATTTAATTAAAATTGCTAATGAAGCTATTGACGAAGCTGTCAACAGACTGCTAAATGAAGCTAGTGAGAGAGTGTTGAAAGAAGATTGAGACTTTGTATATTTGAGAGTTTAATGGTTTGTACATGGCTTTCGTCTTTTGTAAGAACCAAACATTAAGTTTTTGTATGTGTGTTAATGTAATATATTTCTTTGTGATGCATGAAACCTTCGTACATACCGTTTTTGAGCCGCTGGCGAAAAAACACCTTCCCTTCTTTTCATGGTTCACAAAGAAAATGATTCCCCTTCTGTCGATTCAATTCTGGGTATTATGCTATGGTTGTTATGTAGTAATACTGTTGGCGAAGATTCGCTTCCTGTGTAAAAATATATCTGCTGAAGGCATATCTTGTGCTACAACATGTTCTTTCATGATCCGACAAATATTTTCGAAGAAGCAACTTTTCCTTGTTTCTCCACGGCTTTTTGCTGATGCAAAATGATGTATGATGCGATGCTATGCAATATGATATGATGATATGATGCAAAATGATGTTTGTGCCGAAGGTAAAAACTCACACGAATACACATCCAGACTGTGCATCCCCTTGGGAACGACTTTGGAGTCTCTTCACCTTTTACTTAGGTGGTATTGCAGCTCTGCATTCCCTTAGGAACGACTTTGGAGCTAAGCTCTGCATTTCCTTAGGAACGACTTTGGAGCTTCTTCACCTTTTACTTAGGAGGTATTTAAGCTCTGCATCCCCTTAGGAACGACTTTGGAGCTTCTTCACCTTTTTACTTGGGTGGCATTTGAGCTCTGCATTCCCATAGAAACGACTTTGGAGCTTTGTGACTTACTCTACATTCCTTTAGGAATGACTTTGGAGTTCTGTGAGCCGTTATTTGTTATACTCGATGATGTAACCACAGTCTTATTAGATTAGGCCTAAGGTTAAACCTTCTTGTATTGTCTTTTTAGAGGAAAATGTAAAGACAAAAATGAGTAAAAATACATTGGATTAAAACATCTTTTGTGTAAGCGTTTTGCCACCTTAAGTAGATATGCCTAGACTCGGGCACAATGCTATTGACTGTGCGAGCTTTGACTCCTCCCGAAGGTCACGCTGTTGCTGAACCTGATGATGCCCTTCTGGCTGTTGAGTATGACTCGGGGCAGGCGCCAGTGGTGGTGGTGGTGGCAACTGAACCCAGGAAGCTTGGGAATGACTTGCCAAAGCAACAGAGGTTGTAGGCTATTGGTTGCCCACATACTCCGGGATATACGGAGAGTAACACGAAGCAGTATGCAAGACCTGCTTCGGCTGGTTCTGCCGTGCTTCGGCTTCAGCGATTTCCTTCTTCTTCTGGATCGTGACTTGGCACGTCCTTGTGGTGTGTCCCTTGTCTTCACCACAGAATAGGCAGAACAATTTCCTAGGCTTATTACTATACCTTCCACCAAAGCTTCTCCCCCTCTGCCTCTCGGGGCTGGTGGTTTGTAGGAAGTTTGTTGCATTCCCGAAGACTGTGAGCTGGGTTGGCTGCTCTGAGTATGGTTGGTCCTGTCATCATTTGTATTGGGATTGTGGATTGTTCTGACATGCCTGGGGTGGAGTCTTCCTCTGAAGCCCCTAATCATCTCAGAATACCTATTTGCTTCCTCCCTTCTTTGGAGGAAATCATTGTCAGCCTAGATGTATTCATCCATCTTCTGGAGAAGCTTCTCCAAGGTCCGTGGTGGCTTTCTTGCAGAATATTGTTTGTGGGTCCTGGTCGGAGCCCCTTGATCATGGCCTCAATGACAATCTCATTAGGCACTGTAGGCGCTTGAGCTCTCAGTCGCAAGAACCTTTGGACATACGCTTGCAGGTACTCCTCATGGTCCTGTGTGCACTGGAATAGAGCTTGGGCAGTGATTGGCTTTGTTTGAAAACCCTAGAAGCTAGTGACTAGCATGTCCTTTAGCTTCTACCACGACATAATTGTCCCTGAACGAAGAGAAGAATACCATGTCTAAGCCACACTTCTAACTGCCATGACGAAGGACTTCGCCATGATGCCAGTATTGCCCCCATACGAGGATATGGTTGCCTCGTAGCTCATCAGGAATTGCTTTGGATCTGAATGCCCATCATACATGGGGAGCTGAGGTGGCTTGTGAGATGGTGGCCACGAGGTAGCCTGCAACTCTGCTGCCAAAGGAGAAGCATCATCAAAAGCAAAGTTACCATGGTGAAAATCATCGTACCATTCATCATCATTGATTGGGCTCTCTTGATGAAGCTCCCTGTGTTGGGCCCTTTGGTCTTGGTCATCCTAAGTGAGATGACGCATTTCCTCGGCTGCTTCGTTGATCTTCCTCTGAAGGTCGGCTAGCCGAAACATCTTTTCCTTCTTCCTTTATACTTGCTGATGAATGGCATCTAAATCCCTGATCTCCTGATCCAACTCCTCCTGAGGTGCTGGGCTGGTAGACTTCCTCTTCTGGCTCCTGGCTTCTTGTAGGGAGAGTGTTTCCTGGTTTGTGTCTAGTGGCTACAAAGCAGCCTGAAAGGGAAATAGGGTCAAACCTTTTCCTAAATAATTTTGGTGGTTGAATTGCCCAACACAAATAATTGGACCAACTCGTTTGCTCTAGAATATAAGTTCTACAGGTGCCAAAGGTTTAACACAAACCAATAAAAAGATCCGAGTTAGGGTTCTAAAGAAAGGAGCAAAAGAAACCGAAGAGGACCCTGGTCTGGCGCACCGGACTGTCCAGTGTGCCACCGGCAGTGTCCGGTGCACCACCGGACAGTGTCCGGTGCACCAGGGTGGATCGACCTCAAACTCTTCACCTTCGGGTTTTTCCAGGCGCACTCCGCTATAATTCACCGGACTGTCCGGTGTGGCACCGGACTGTCCGGTGCACCAAGCGGAGCAATGACTATCAGCGCAATGGTCGATTGCACAGTGCCCTAACAGAGCTACAGTTTGTGGCAGAAGTCAGAGCAGGCGCCAGAGGTGCACCGGACAGTGAACATTGCCTGTCCTGTGCGGCACCGGACTGTCCGGTGCACCAAGATGTCAGAGCTCCAACGGTCGAAACCGTCAGAACCCTAACGGTTTGGTGATGTGGCTGGCGCACCGGATAGTGTCCGGTGGCGCACTGGACTGTTCGGTGCGCCCATCGACAGCAGCCCAACCCCAACGGTTGGTTTGGTTGTTGGGGCTATAAATACCCCCAACCACCACCATTCAAGGCATCCAAGTTTTTAGCCATTTGCATTCAATACAAGAGCTCTAAACTTCACTCCAAGACACAAACAAGAGATCAAATCCTCTCCAAAGTCCAAAATCACTCCAAACACTTAGTGACTAGTGAGAGAGAGATTTTCGTGTTCATTTGAGTTCTTGTCGCTTGGATCGCTTTTCTTCCTCCCCATTTCTTGTTCTCAACACCTTTGTAATCAAAGCAAGAGACACCAAGTTGTGGTGGTCCTTGTGGGGTCTAAGTGACCCATTTTATTGAGGAGAAAAGCTCACTCGGTCTAAGTGACCGATTGAGAGAGGGAAAGGGTTGAAAGAGACCCGGTCTTTGTGACCACCTCAATGGGGAGTAGGTTTGCAAGAACCAAACATCGGTAAAACAAATCACCATGTCATCCGCTTTCATTAGCTTGTGATTTGTTTTTGCCCTCTCTAACGGACTCGGTTTTATTTCTAACGCTAACCCGACTTGTAGTTGTGCTTAAAGATTATAAATTTCAGATTTGCCTATTCACCCCCCTCTAGGTGACTTTCAATTGGTATCAAAGCCTGGTACTTCATTAGAGTCTAACCACTCGAAGTGATGTCGGGAGGATCCGCCAAGAGGGAGATGGAAACGGACACAAGCCGCGGGAAAGCTCCATCAAAGGAGTCCGGCGCCAAAGGAAGGGAGGAATCACCTCCTCGCGTCAAGTCGCATCGGAGTGGCGATAAGAAGAAGAAGATGAAGAAAGTGGTCTACTACGAGACCGACTCTTCATCGCCATCCACCTCCGGCTCCGACGCTCCATCCGTAACTTCTAAGCGCCATGAGCGCAAGAAGTTTAGTAAGATCCCCTTATGCTACCTTGGCATTTCTAAACGTACTCCATTACTTTCTGTCCCACTATGCAAACCACCAGTTTTTTACGGTGAAGATTATTGTATGTGGAGTGATAAAATGAGGCATCACCTAACCTCACTCCACTCTAGCATTTGGGACATTATTGAGTTTGGAGCACAGGTACCATCCGTAGGGGATGAAGGATATGATTCGGACGAAGTTGCCCAAATCCGGCACTTCAACTCCCAAGCCACTACTATACTCCTCGCCTCTCTAAGTCGAGAGGAGTATAATAAGGTGCAAGGGTTGAAACGTGCCAAAGAGATTTGGAACGTACTCAAGACCGCACACGAAGGGGATGAGGTGACCAAGATCACCAAGCGGGAGACGATTTAGGGGGAGCTCAGTCGGTTCGTCCTCAACCAAGGAGAGGAGCCACCAGCCATGTACAACCGGCTCAAGACCTTGGTAAACCAAGTGCGCAACCTCAGGAGCACAAAATGGGATGACCATGAAATGGTCAAGGTTATTCTAAGATCACTCATTTTTCTTAATCCTACACAAGTTCAATTAATTCGTGGTGATCCTAGATAGAAGCTAATGTCTCCTGAGTAGGTTATAGGAAAGTTTGTGAGCTTTGAATTGATGATCAAAGGCTTCAAACAAATCATCGAGCGAGGTGCCACCTCCACACCCGAGGTGCAACCCGTCGCATTCAAAGCGACAGAGGAGAAGAAATAAGAGTCTACATCAAGTAGGCTCCCCATCGACGCCTCCAAGCTCGACAACGAGGAAATGGCGCTCATCATCAAGAGCTTCCGCCAAATCCTCAAGCAAAGGAGGGGGAAAGACTACAAACCTCGCTCCAAGAAAGTTTGCTACAAGTGTTGTAAGCCCAGTCATTTTATTGCTAAATGTCCATTATCAAGTGATAGTGACAGGGGCGACGACAAGAAGGGAAGGAGGAAAGAAAAGAAGAAATATTACAAGAAGAAGGGCGGCAATGCCCACGTGTGTCGGGAATGGGATTCTGTCGAAAGCACCACTGACTCCTCCTCCGACGAGGACGCCGCCAACATCGCCGTCAACAAAGGCCTCCTCTTCCCCAACATCGGCCACAAGTGCCTCATGGCAAAGGATGACAAAAAGAAGAAGGTAAAATCTAGAGCCTCCACTAAATATGCAACATCTAGTGATGAGGATAACTCTAGTGATGATGAAGATAATTTGCTTGCCCTTTTTGCCAACCTTAACATGCAACAAAAAGAAAAATTAAATGAATTGATAGGAGCTATTCATGAGAAGGATGAACTCTTGGATAGCCAAGAGGAATTCCTTATTAAGGAAAACAAAAAGCATGTTAAAGTAAAAAATGCCTATGCTCACGAAGTAGAAAAATGTGAAAAATTAACTAGTGAGCTTACCATTTGCCATGACACTATCTCTAACCTTAGAATAGAAAATGCCAAATTAATTGCTAAGGTTGAGAAATTAAATGTTTGTGATGATTCACTTGCCAATCTTAAAAATGAAAATGCTAGTTTGATTACTAAGATTGACAAATTGAATGAATCAATTTCTAGCCTTAAGATTGAGAATGATAAATTAATTGCTAAGGCTAAGGATTTAAATGTTTGCAATGTTTCTATTTCCAATCTTAGAAATGAGAATGCCATGTTACATGCTAAGATTGATGAATTAAATGCTTGCAAACCCTCTACATCTAGTGTTGATCATGTTACTATTTGTACTAGATGTAGAGACATTAATGTTGATGCTATTCATAATCAGCTAGCTTTAATTAAACAACAAAATGATCACATAGCACAACTAACTAGTAAAATTAATGAGCATTTGATAGAAAATTAAAAATTTAAATTTGCTAGAAGTATGCTCTATAATGGGAGACGCCCTGGCATTAAGGATGGCATTGGCTTCCAACAGGGAGACAATGTCAAGCTTAATGCACCTAAGAGATTGTCTAACTTTGTTAAGGGCAAGGCTCCCATGGCTCAGGATAACGAGGGTTACATTTTATATCCTGCTGGTTATCCTATGCACAAGATGAGGAGAATTCATGCTAAGAAGACTCACTCTGTTTCCCATCATGCTTTTATGTATAAGAATGAGGCTTCTAGCTCTAGGCATTCTACTCATGTTAAAATGCCTAAAAAGAAATCTCCTGTTGCATCAAATGAACCCAATGTTTCATTTAAGACTTTTGATGCTTCTTATGTGCTTACTAACAAATCAGGCAAAGTAGTTGCCAAATATATTGGGGGCAAACACAAGGGATCAAAGACTTGTGTTTGGGTACCCAAGGTGCTTGTTTCTAATGTCAAAGGACCCAAGACCGTTTGGGTACCTAAGAACAAGGCCTAAACTTGTTTTGTAGGTTTATGGATCTGGGGGCTCAAGTTGGATCATTGATAGCGGGTGCACAAACCACATGACAGGGGAGAAAAGGAGGTTCTCCTCCTACGAGAAAAATGATGATCCCCAAAGAGCTATAACATTCAGGGATGGAAATCAAGGTTTGGTCAAAGGACTTGGTAAAATTGCAATATCACCTAACCATTCTATTTCCAATGTTTTTCTTGTAGATTCTTTAGATTACAACTAGCTTTCAGTTTCTCAATTATGCAAAATGGGCTACAATTGTCTTTTTACGGATATAGGTGTTACTGTCTTTAGAAGAAGTGACGATTCAGTAGCATTTAAGGGAGTAGTAGAGGGTCATCTATACTTAGTTGATTTTAATAGAGCTGAACTCGATACTTGCTTAATTGCTAAGACTAATATGGGTTGGCTCTGGCATCACCGACTAGCCCATGTTGGGATGAAGAATCTTCACAAGCTTCTAAAGGGAGAACACATTTTGGGACTAACAAATGTTCATTTTGAGAAAGACAGGGTTTGTAGCGCATGTCTAGCAGAGAAGCAAGTTGGTGTTCATCATCCACACAAGAACATCATGACGACCGACAGGCCACTTGAGCTACTCCACATGGATCTATTTGACCCGATAGATTACATAAGCATCGGCGGGAGTAAGTACTATCTAGTCATTGTGGATGATTATTCTCGCTTCACTTGGGTATTCTTTTTGCAGGAAAAATCTTAAACCCAAGAGACTTTAAAGGGATTCTTGAGACGGGCTCAAAATGAGTTCGGATTGAGAATAAAAAAGATAAGAAGCGATAATGGGACAGAGTTCAAGAACTCTCAAATCGAAGGCTTTCTTAAGGACGAGGGCATCAAGCATGAGTTCTCCTCTCCCTACACACCACAACAAAATGGTGTAGTGGAGAGGAAGAATAGAACTCTACCTGACATGGCGAGGACCATGCTTGATGAGTACAAGACTTCAGACTAGTTTTGGGCGGAAGCAATCAACACTGCTTGCTACGCCATCAACCGACTCTACCTTCACCAAATTCTCAAGAAGACATCATATGAACTCCTAACCAGTAAAAAGCCCAATGTTTCATATTTTAGAGTCTTTGGTAGCAAATGTTTTATTCTTGTTAAAAGAGGTAGAAAATCTAAATTTGCTCCTAAGGCTGTAGAAGGCTTTTTACTTGGTTATGACTCAAACACAAGGGCATATAGAGTCTTTAACAAGTCCACCGGACTAGTTGAAGTTTCTTGTGACATTGTGTTTGATGAGACTAATGGCTCTCAGGTAGAGCAAGTTGATCTTGATGAGCTAGATGATGAAGAGGCTCCATGCGTCACGCTAAGGAACATGTCCATTGGGGATGTGTGTCCTAAGGAATCCGAAGAGCCCACATAAGCACAAGATCAACCATCATCTTCCATGCAAGCATCTCCACCAACCCAGATGAGGATCAAGCTCAAGGTGATGAAATTGAAGATCAAGAAGAGCCACCTCAAGAGGAGGACAACGATCAAGGGGGAGATGAAGTTGATCAAGACAAGGAAGATGATCAAAGTCAAAGACCGCCTCACCCAAGAGTCCACCAAGCGATACAAAGAGATCACCCTGTGAACTTCATCCTCGGCGATATTCATAAGGGGGTAACAACTCGATCTCGTGTCGCTCACTTTTGTGAACATTACTCATTTGTGTCTTCTATTGAGCCATACAGGGTGGAAGACGCATTAAGAGACTCGGATTGGGTGTTGGGAATGCAAGATGAGCTCAACAACTTCACGAGGAATGAGGTATGGCATCTTGTTCCACGTCCTGATCAAAATGTTGTAGGAACCAAGTGGGTCTTCTGCAACAAGCAAGATGAGCATGGTGTGGTGACAAGGAACAAAGCTCGACTTGTGGCCAAGGGATATTCACAAGTCGAAGGTTTGGATTTCGGTGAAACCTATGCACTCGTAGCTAGGCTTGAGACAATTCGCATATTACTTGCCTATGCTACTTACCATGGCTTTAAGCTCTATCAAATGGACGTGAAAAGTGCCTTCCTCAATGGACCAATCAAGGAAGAGGTCTATGTTCAGCAACCTCCTAGCTTTGAAGATAGTGAGTACCATAATCATGTTTACAAACTCTCTAAGGCGCTTTATGGGCTCAAGCAAGGCCCAAGAGCATGGTATGAATGCCTAAGAGATTTCCTTATCACTAATGGCTTCAAGGTCAGAAAAGTCGATCCTACTCTCTTTACTAAAACCATTGCAAATGATTTGTTTGTATACCAAATTTATGTTGATGATATCATATTTGGGTCTACTAACAAATCTACTTGTGAAGAGTTTAGTAGGATTATGATTCAAAAATTCGAGATGTCTATGATGGGGGAGTTGAAGTATTTCTTAGGATTTCAAGTGAAATAACTCCAAGAGGGTACCTTCATCAGCCAAACAAAGTACATTCAAGATATACTCACCAAGTTTGGAATGAAGGATGCCAAGCCCATCAAGACACCCATGGGAACCAATGGGCATCTCGACCTCGACACGGGAGGTAAATCCGTAGATCAAAAGGTATATCGGTCGATGATAGGATCTTTACTCTATTTATGTGCATCTCGACCAGATATTATGCTTTCCTTATGCATGTGTGCAAGATTCCAAGCCGATCCTAAGGAAGTTCACCTTAGGGCCGTGAAAAGAATCTTGAGATATTTAGTTCATACACCTAAGTTTGGTCTTTGGTACCCCAAGGGATCCACTTTTGATTTGCTAGGTTATTCAGATGCTGATTGGGTAGGGTGTAAAATTGATAGAAAGAGCACATCAGGGACTTGCATGTTCTTGGGAAGATCCTTGGTGTCTTGGGCTTCAAAGAAACAAAATTCAGTAGCTCTTTCTACCGTCGAAGCCGAGTACATTGTTGCAGGCCATTGTTGCATGCAATTGCTTTGGATGAGGCAAACCCTTAGTGACTATGGCTACAAATTAACCAAAGTCCCTCTTCTATGTGATAATGAGAGTGCAATCCGCATGGCGGATAATCCCGTTGAACACAGCCGCACTAAGCACATAGCCATTCGGTATCACTTTTGAGGGATCACCAACAATTTGGGGATATCGAGATTGCACCAAAGAACAATTAGCTGATATCTTTACCAAACCACTAGATGAGAAAACCTTTACCAAACTTAGGAATGAGCTAAACATTCTTGACTCTCGGAACTTTGATTGATACTTTGCACACATAGCTCATTTACGTACCTTTGATCATATTTCCTTCATGTGCTATGACTAATGTGCTTTCAAGTAAATTCTTATGCTAAGTCATAGATTGAAAGGGAAATGGAGTCTTCGGCGAAGACAAGGCTTCCACTCCACTCTATCGGTATTATTTACCCTTCGCCGTCACTCCGCACCGCTCTCCACTTTGGTATAATCTTCACTCATATTCATTACTCATATCATTGGGGAGAAAGTGCAAGGGCTCTAAAGACTCCGTTTTTGGCGATTCATGCCAAAGGGGGGAGAGAATATTAGCCCAAAGCAAAAGGACCGCACCACCATGCCAATTTCAAAAAAAAATTCGAAACAAAGTTTTTAATGTTTTCAATTGGTATTTTCCAAATTAGTTATTCCTCTAAGAAATTCTATTTAAATTGGTATATATATTTTAAGGAGGAGTTTTTTTTCAAAAATTGGTATCTAAAATATTTTGATCTTCCTTCAATTAGTAAAACCCTCTTGAACACTAAGAGGAGAATTTCATTTAGGGAGAGTTTTGTTTAGTCAAAGAAAAAGCATTTGAAACAGGGGGAGAAAATTTCAAATCTTGAAAATGCTTCTCGAAATCTTATTCATATACCTTTGACTATTTGCAAAAAGACTTTGAAAAGAATTTCCAAAAAGATTTGCAAAAACAAAACTAGTGGTGCAAATGTGGTCCAAAATGTTAAAAGAAAGAAAGCAATCCATGCATATCTTATGAAAGTATAAATTGGTTTAATTCCAAGCAATCTTTGCACTTACCCTATGGAAACTAGTTCAATTCTACACTTATATATTTGCTTTGGTTTGTGTTGGCATCAATCACCAAAAAGGGAGAGATTGAAAGGGAAATAGGGTCAAACCTTTTCCTAAATAATTTTGGTGGTTGAATTGCCCAACACAAATAATTGGACTAACTCGTTTGCTCTAGAATATAAGTTCTACAGGTGCCAAAGGTTCAACACAAACCAATAAAAAGATCCGAGTTATGCTTCAAAAGAAAGGAGCAAAAGAAACCGAAGAGGACCCTAGTCTAGCACACCGGACTGTCCGGTGTGCCACCGGACAGTGTCCGGTGCACCAGGGTGGATCGACCTCAAACTCTTCATCTTCGGGTTTTTCCAGGCACACTCCGCTATAATTCACCGGACTGTCCGGTGTGGCATCGGACTGTCCGGTGCACCAAGCGGAGCAACGGCTATCAGCGCAACGGTCGACTGCACAGTGCCCTGACAGAGCTACAGTTCACGGCAGAAGTCAGAGCAGGCGCCAAAGGTGCACCGGACAGTGAACAGTGCCTGTCCGGTGCGGCGCCGGACTGTCCGCTGCACCAAGATGTCAGAGCTCCAACGGTCGAAACCGTCAGAACCCTAACGGTTGGGTGACGTGGCTGGCGCACCGGACAGTGTCCGGTGGCGCACCGGACTGTCCGTTGCGCCCATCGACAGCAGCCCAACCCCAACGGTTGGTTTGGTTGTTGGGGCTATAAATACCCCCAACCACCACCATTCAAGGCATCCAAGTTTTTAGCCATTTGCATTCAATACAAGAGCTCTAGACTTCACTCCAAGACACAAACAAGAGATCAAATCCTCTCCCAAGTCCAAAATCACTCCAAACACTTAGTGACTAGTGAGAGAGAGATTTTTGTGTTCATTTGAGTTCTCTTCGCTTGGATCGCTTTTCTTCCTCCCCATTTCTTGTTCTCAACGCCTTTGTAATCAAAGCAAGAGACACCAAGTTGTGGTGGTCCTTGTGGGGTCTAAGTGACCCATTTGATTGAGGAGAAAAGCTCACTCGGTCTAAGTGACCGATTTAGAGAGGGAAAGGGTTGAAAGAGACCCAGTCTTTGTGACCACCTCAACGCGGAGTAGGTTTGCAAGAACCGATCCTCGGTAAAACAAATCACCGTGTCATCCGCTTTCATTTGCTTGTGATTTGTTTTCGCCCTCTCTAACGGACTCAGTTTTATTTCTAACGCTAACCCGGCTTGTAGTTGTGCTTAAAGTTTATAAATTTCAGATTTGCCTATTCACCCCCGCTCTAGGCGACTTTCACAGCCCCTGGCGCTGTTGTCTTCTTCGGCGGCATGGTGAAGCTGAATGTTTGCCGAAGGTGGTCGTTTGAGTTCACCGGCGGTGGGCGCCAATGTTGGACACTTGTTTTCAAATGCTATGAATCAAGAACAAGTCAACACAATTGTTAAAGATTAAGGACCTTCATCTTTGAAAGCATTATCTCCACATGGGTATAATGCTTATCAGACGAAGGTCAAGAAAGACATACCTTCATCACTTTATATGTGAATAAGAATGCAAAAGAATGAAGATAATAATTGCATCTTATTAATTCATTTATATCTGTATTTCATAAAGTACATATGAATATTAACAAGATTAATATTACATTGATACCTTCGGCTTGCTCGAAGATGAAGACGCGAGAAAATGATTACAATCAACGTGAACAGTACGGTGTTACTGTTCATCTATTTATAGGCACGGGACGCAGACCGGGTAAAATTACATTTGTATCCCTATCACGCATCTATTATCATAGCTCGAAACATTAAGGACTGAGTAGTCTTTGTCCCTTTTCGGTCATCATCATACTCAGTCTTCGTCATCACATCAAGCCAAGCTCTTCGGCTATAGCTTCGTCGTCCATTCTTATCACCTTCGGGCTACATCTTCAACCTGTTATGTGAGAGGACCTTCATCCTAAAGCCAAATCCCCCTGTAATAATCAATGTCATACTGAAAACATATGGTCAGTCCTGTTTTTGAGGACCTTCGGAGGGAGAAGGCCCCCGACTGTTACCGGTCCTACAGTCAGCAAGGCTTTATTACCACTTATGTCACACCCAGTTTTGGAAGGCAAACCAAATGCGAACCATGTATGTGCCAGGACCAAAAATTCACGTACACAGCGATTACATAGTTGGACATCATCACACATTGCTCAAAGTGCATAGCGGAAAAGGTACTTTATTACATCAAGATGTCCAAGACATCCACACAGTCATTAAGATAACATACTCATTAACGTTATCAAAGTGCGAAAAACGAAACATAGCAGATAAGGCCTTCACATGCAGATGACCGGGGGTTTGCCACTAACCCAACTAGAACTCATCGTAGTCCTGGAACTCCTCAAAGTCTTCCATGTTGCATGCATCTCTTCCTGGGCATTGATTGCAATGTGGACAACCTGGGGTGGGTGGTTTTTAAAGCAAGGGTGAGTACACATTAACATACTCAGCAAATGTCCCATTTGGCTAAAGTGGACTAGCTGTATGTGGAGTTAAGGTTAAAGCAGTTGCTTTTAGTTGGTCAAGTATTTATTACTAGTAGTAAGCCAAGTTTTAGTAATAAACCCAGTTATTACCCAAATGTACTCCCTCCATGAGGAAATACCATAGATCATAATTATAATCATCATCATGATAAAGTATCCAGAGTTCTTATCATCAAAGAGGATCCCAATGTTGCTCTTAACCATGAGCATGGCTGATATACTAGTTTCTAACATTCTATAGAGGTTGCACACTTTACCCACGAGTCGTGATCCCTTTTTTGCCTCGAGTCGATCAAACCCTCAAACACTACCAAGGTGAGTAGGCAAGGTTTCACTACGTAGCCTTTACAAAGACTCCCCTAGTGCATAGCTTCTCATTAGGTTTTGCAAGTCGTACAAACACATTACACCTCCCTAAGGTGGGTGACTAACAAAACCAAATCGAATGAACCTCGGCACCCATCCTTAGCAGAGCGAGCACTATGCCTCGGCCCCCATTGACGGCCCTACAGAAAAGCCAACTACACCCCCAGGTTCATCTAACTATTCAGCTAAGGGCGTCCCATTCCACCCTCATGGTTGTACCGTTATCCTGGGGAACAGGTCCTTATGGAGAGGTACTCAGGAAAATAGCCTGAGTCCCCTAAAGTGCCATAAGAACATCATCATAATCATAATAACAACATCGTATCATAAATACTCGTATCACATTCGTTTATTAAAGTGGAGCAATAACATGAAGCTAACCATAATAACCCAAAAGGTAAACAAGGACAAGATAAGTAAAGACTAGTCAATCCTTAGGTTCCAATTAAGTAATGCGGGACAGTGAATTATAAAGTAAGTAGGACATAATAGGTCAAAGGACACTTGCCTTCACCAGGTTGTTGCTAAGGAAGATCTTTGACAACACACTTTGGAACCACGTGTGGGGGACGGATATCCCCCGGGTCCACCAAAAGGACAAGATGCCTCGCGAGGGGCCCATGGGCCCAATAATCCGCAAGGTCATCCCTTTGTGGGCCTGGGGAGGAACACCCAATAAAGCGGGTCGATGCAAGGTCGGATCAACGCAAGCCCAGACGACCCGATGAATTCGAGCGGTGATCACAACAGTGACCTGACCTTCTCGCACAGGGGCCACGTACGTCGGAACTGAGCAAGGATGGGTCGGCTGAATTATAGGAAGATAGACTTAGTCAGTTCACTATTATCTAGGCACCCGTTATTATCATATCCACATGTAATGCCCCACGGTCGAGTATATAAGGCCTAGGGGGCACCCCTTCAAGACGATCGACCTCATATTACTTAGCCATCTACACCGGCTCTCTACGTTTCCAGAACTAGAGAACCTCCTTGTAACCCACTACATAAAGTACTCACACCAGGACATAGGGTGTTACGCATCTCTAAGCGGCCCGAACCTGTACACAACTGTCCACTGTTTCTCGTGCATCCAGCACGAACCATTGAGCTACAGTCGGTAACACTGTCCTACTCCAAAAAGCACCTTGAGGGGCAACCCCGGGTGCGCGGTCGGACCCAAAACACCAACAGCTGGCACGCCAGGTAGGGGGTGTGTCGTTGATTCAAGCTAGCTCAATGGCCGTCACCTTCCAGCGCAAGATCATCCTCTGTCCTGGGTCTGTGTTCTGCTTTGGGACTATCTCATCTGTAGCATCGCGGATCCACCGGAGAGAAAGTCGTCCTCAAAGATCTCCGAGAAAATCAGAGCAAAGCAGGGAAAAGTGCAACCTCTAGCGCTCCGAGAAAAGATCACCTTTAGTAAGCTAGGAGCCGAGGGTCCGTCTACCCGGAGAACCCCGCTGTCCCCCTCTCCGACAGAAAAATGGTCACAGATCACAAGGAGGAAAGAAGTGAATAAAGCCAAGGGTCGTCAAGCTGCTCTTTCTGTGCCTCCGTCCTCAAAGGAGGACAGAAAGAAGATCGTCGCGACAGCTGCTCCATTCTACCCCGACGTCCTCTTCATCGGGGGAAGAGTGGAATCGAATCCTATCTCCGACGATGAACCAACTGCACCAGGAGAGGAACCTCTTCATCGGGAGTCTCGCCGATGGAGGAACCGATGCTGAAATATTCGGCGGCATCACGAAGCCGGAGAACAGGATCCGCGGCAGCCCGTATCACGAGACGAGGTCTCAGAAGTAGGAGAAACTCCGGAAGAACGGGTCCTCAGAGAAAGAAGGAACTCTTGACGACGTGACCGTCGGTAGGCTCAAGAACAGGCCGAGCAGGAAACGAGGCAACATCGGGAAAATCCACTCTTTGGATGCAACCTGAACCCTGACTTCGCCCGAGCCATGAACACGCCGAGTGAAGTCGGTGGAGTGTTGGCTCGGATAGCTAATGGCCTCCCCCGAACTCCCGACACCGAGGGCTATCGGCGGCTGTTCACTCAAGCAGCCAACCACCTTCTACCCCTCGCTCATCTGCCGAACGATCTACGACACGCCATCAACAGTCGGTGGGACGCACGAAGCTCCATCAACGCTTCATGTGAACGACGACACGAGAACGAGATCCATCGTCGGGAAGAGTACAACCGGGATCACGACATTCGAGCACGAACCATTGAGCTACAGTCGGTAACACCGTCCTACTCCAAAAAGCACCTTGAGGGGCAACCCCGGGTGCGCGGTCGGACCCAAAACACCGACAGCTGGCACACACAAATCCTTGATGATAGTATCCTTGTTCGACACCACTTGCCTGAGGCGAATCATATCATCCAAGGACTCTTGCAGCTTATAACGATGATTATCCAAATCTTCCATGGTGAAGCGATGACTCCTCTCCAAGATGGTCAACGAGTTGCTGGCGTCGCGATATAGCTTGTCAAGGTTGTCACGAGAAGTGGCAAGAGCACGTTTTTCCTCCTGCAGACAAGAATCAGTTTCTTCAACGTCAAGCAAGCACTAAGAACACAGCAGACAAAGCCAAGTAAAGCTTAATTCACTGGTCACCTTTTCAGAGTCGAGCTGAGCATGGAGGGTGGAGTTCAGCGTGTTAGCATCATTCAGAGAAGCAGAAACCCATGCCAGTTCAGTCTGACCTTGAGAATATTTTTCTTCAAGATCAGAGTGTCGCCGAGCCATATCTGTCAAGAAATAGTCAAGCAAGGGTGTTCAGCTAAAAAGTAGACTAGTCAAGTAGCCAAAGAAGAAACAAAGGGCACTAACCAGCATTTGCCATCTCCAAATCAGATACCCGCCGCTGAAGCAGCACTGGATTCCAATGCGTCAGAGATAGAGCTCTTTATGGGACAGAAGCACCCTGCGACCTCAGCTGACCAGCCATTTCATCAACCAATGCCTGACATTAAAAACAAATGAGTGTAAGAACAATATCGCACCCGGGGTACAGCCAGATCAGAAAAAACCAAATTACCTGGAGTTTGGAGAAGAATGAAGGAACTCCCAAGTCGTGGGAAATCAGTTGATGGCTCGATGAAGGATCAACACCCGGAGCAACCCGCAATGCATCAGTGGCGACCAAGTCAGTGTCAACAGCAGAAATCAAAACTCTGTCATCAGGAACGCCGACCTCTAAGGCGACTTCCTGACCCGAAGCTTGAGCTGCTGCCATGCAACCAGAATGCGGAGGAGAAGACCCTACGTGAACATCCATGGAAGTGTGGGAGGGAGAACCAACTCGGACACCCTTAGGGGCTGGGTCATAGCTCGCGCTACCCATCCGAGCCGGATCATCCCCGGCGACACCCTCGGGGGCTGGGTAAGCGCTAGCGCCATCCTTGAGGACCAAGCTCTCTGTAACAGCCACCTCTAAGGCTGAAGGACCTTCACCCACATCCATGGGAGCAGAACAATCCAGACCAGCCTCTTGACCCTTAAGACCGCGCTCTAAGGTCGATGAGGCATGGGACGCTGCTCGAGATAACTCCAACCCGGCATCAGGCACATCAGCGCAAATATCCATCATTCCACCATCTGCCGGCTCTGACAACAGATCTTCTGGGACCATGTCTTCAAGAGTCTGATCAAAGTTTGCCAGAGACAATTCTTGCAGACCAATGAGGGTAGACAAAGCTGGAGAAGGAACACCACTACTTTCCCCGCTAGCTAAGTAGCGCCGGCTATTCTTCTGAATTAGAGGGACTTCATTCTCCTCTTCCTCATCTTCATCAATAATGCAGACGGTACAACCATTGGGAGCAGTTGTGGCCAAATTACACCCATTGGGATCAGCATCGTCAAGGTCACACCCATTGGGATCAGCATCAGTCGGGTCACACCCATTGGGATCAGCTTCAGCAAAAACTGGCACCGGCACTTCCTCAGCAGCAGGAGTAGAAGGACCGGCATCCTGATCCAAGCATGACACTCGGTGAAGACGTCTCTTTTTCTTTTTCTTCCCCTCAATAGGAGAAGTTTGTTGGGTGGCTCGGCGAGGACGCTTCGGGCGAACACTATCAGACCTCTGAATATCCAAAGCTTTGCCTGCCTCTGGGATGGGTGCTACAGCCAGTGTTTCAGCAGGGGCTGCATCAGAGGAATCTTCAGCCAACATATCCAACATGGCACTTATCTCTGCATCACTTGGATTCAAAGGTACCTCGAAATGAACCTGCCTCTTGTCGTCAGGGATTTCACCAAGTGAGGCAACCAAAGCACTAACCTCTTTGGGACAGGGTCGCACTCTAAGGCCCAAACCGCTAGTACCAGCAGGAGGATTTGACACAAAACTGGTAAAAGCCTTGGAAGGAGGCAGATTCCAGGCTGAGTATGCAACAGGAGCACCGATGTTCAACACCTTGCTTCTGAGTATCATCTCGAGCCGGCTGACCAAATCCACATCAGGAATTCTTCTATTGGTAACCCAGGTCGAATCAGCGAGGCCTCGATACAGATAAGCTCGGTATGCTCTGTCTTTTAGTGGCTGAATGTTCTTGAAAATGAAATCGGCGACCATAGCTTCTGTAGTCAGACCCCTCTCTTTCAACAATCCAACCTCAGCAAGTAGAGCCCCTGCCTCAGCCACCTCCAGGTCTGTGGGGGATTCGGTCCAGCTCAGAGTGCGAACATCTGGCTGTCTCCCTGACCGTGGGGGGAGGGGATTCCCGTGATTCTCCACAATAAACCATTCTAGGCGCCATCCTTTGATGATGTCCTTGAGTGGGATGTCGAGGTAGTCGGTCTTCCTCCCACGGCGCATCTCCAAACTCGCGCCCCCACAAGCTGGTGCTGCCCTCCGTCCATCCCAGGCCGACAGTGGTACAAGTACTTCCATAGGCCGAAATGTGGCAGAATACCAAGGAAAGCTTCGCACAAATGAACAAAAACGGAAACTTGCAGGATGGAATTGGGATTCAGATGGGTCAGATTCAAGTGATAGAAATCAAGGAGACCGCGGAAGAAAGGAGAAATAGGGAAGAGCAAGGCCGTGGATGAGAAAAGGAACGTAAATGACGGATTTGTGGGTGTCTTCTGTCGGAACAGTGGCCCCACGGCAGATCTGCCAAGAACAGAGCTCCTTCGGAGGAAGAACTCCGATGGATACGAGATGGAAAAGGTCGGATTCAGAGACGACAGACATGTGGTTACCTGCGAAAGGCAACTAACTGTTGGGATCGATAGGAGGAATGATTGCGGCAGACAAACTCTGGGCTTTCCGCTTGGGCGCCATCTCAACCTTGCTGGCGAGCAGAGCGGAGGCAATATTGCGAGAGAGCAGAGAAGGCCTGGATGCAAAAAAGCAAAACTAGGGCACAGAATGCAGAGGCGTGCGACAGCGCAGTACATATGGGGTTTTCTCAGGCCAGACGCCAATTCTAAAAAGCGCCCAGTCATCACCCAGCTGTTATTTCTAAAATGCTGGCGTGCCATGTCATCACTCGACCGTTATTTCCAAAACGGCCGGCGCGGCCCAATTTAACTCAGCTGTTATTTCTAAAAACGCTGACGTTACCAGACTTGACTCGGCCATTGTTTCCAAAGCGGCCGACGTGGCCCGTTATCACTCGGCTGTTACTTCTAAAACGCTGACGTCGCCAGCAGTCACTCGGCTGTTATTCGTAAAGCAGTGACGTGGCTTCAAAATATTCGGTTGTTACCTCTAAAACAACGACATCACCAGTAATCGCTCGGTCGTTATTTCTAAAACACCGACACGGCCCGCTATCACTCGGCTATCACTTTTAAAAGCGCCGGCATCACCAATAATCACTCGGCCGACGCTCCTAAAGCGGCAATGTGACTCCAAAGGACTCGGCCGCTACCACTAAAGCGCTGACATCGCAAAGAAGGTAGTCTGAAGCGCGACTCAACGATTCTAAGTCGCTACTCAAGCATTACATTCAGAAACAACATCTACAGTAAGTATTAATACGATCGACGATTGACAGGAAGACAAAATGGTGCACAAAGAATTGGGCGAAATCATTCTTCATTAAAAAGGGAAGCACTACCGAACTTTCAAATCAACTCATTATGAGTTGATGTCCTCCCCATTACTACATCATATTTCACTACACTATACTATTAACTACTACTACATTATTTCACTAATGCTACTTCTACTACTAATCTATACTAACGTTTAAAACCAGTGGCGTCTAGCCACTGGCCTTGTTGCTGCCCCTGCTGCTGCCCTTGCTGCCATCGCCGCCGTCGCCGCTGCCACCTTTGCCGCCGCCGTCACCATCGCCTCCGTTGTCGCCGCCGTCACCGCCGTCTGAGGAGTTCTCCTCGTCCGAGGAGTACTCCGACTCATCCGAGCCCTTGAGCCCGGCGCGCTCGACGGCCCAGATGTAGGTCCACACCTCTGCGGCGAGCCCCTGGAATCGTCTGAGTCATCAGACGACGCCGGGGGAGAGGCATGGACCGGTGAGCCCTCAGACTCGGAGGAAAACTCCTCCTTCGAGTACTTCGAGTCGCCGAAGTCCTCCGAGGGAGGAGTCAGCTCACGCTTCCGTTTGTCGCCGGAGTGATGTGAAGAACTACCACCCTTCTTGCTCTTGCCCATGGTGGAGTAGAAGGAAAGAGAAGAAAGTAAACAGCAAGCAGCAGTAAGAGATGTGAAAATGCCGGAGAAGCAAGAACACTATTTATAGAAGAAGAAGGCAACCGCTCACCTCCTACCATGGCCACCGAACAGTCACAAAAATTTAATATGCAATTCAAACCGTCTAGAGACACGTCAGGCGGCTGACGCCGTTCCATGTAACATGACACCCATTGGGACTTCAGTCAACTGCTTGGGCGATATGATTACAACCGCGGTCACATCAAGTTACTACTCAGAAGCAGTTTGCTAAACGCTCAGTGCACCAAGCCGTTCCTTGCCTACACCCATTGGGGGGGACGTCCAGGAATTTTCAATAGAATTTCCCAAGCAGTCACATCCATACAGTATACGCAATGAATACCTCAAGACAGAAGGAGGATACCAACAGATATCAGAGGAAAGCCAAATATAGCCGATGAGGTACAAGTCTAATCTACAGAAGCATTGAAGCATGAAGTGATATGAAGACTAGCCAAAGGCCATCTTTCGAACGTCCAATCAGTCGCAGATCAAATAAATTGCCAGACCTAGCAAGATATGGACGGATCGCGTACTTGGTTTCAAAGATAAAAATGTATGCTGACCTCTAAAGCATAACATTAATGATATAATGCTGATCTCTAAGGCATTCAACAAAAGAAAAGGATGATTTCTGAAAAACAGCAGGAAATGAAGACCTTCGAGTGGATTATTTTCAAAAATCCACTCAAAGCTCGGGGGCTACACCCATTGGGTGAACCTGCGGTGCACCCAATGAATAATCATCCCTAAAAGACAAAATGCTGACCTCTAAAGCATACGGTAAAACTAAGGCAAGACTGACCTCTGAAAAAGCATAGGTGGAAGATAAAAGTGATTTCTGAGAAGACTTGAAATGAAGACCTTCGAGTGGATTATTTGCAAAAATCCACTCAAAGCTCGGGGGCTACACCCATTGGGTGCACCTTCGGTGCACCCAATGAACTTCAAAGTTCTATAGTGCAAAATGCTGACCTCTGAAGCATGAACCTGAGACAAAACACCAAATTCCGAGGAATAATAGCGGAAGAAGACAGTAAAAGATCGCTCTAACCGGATCACTCAGAGTTCAGGAGTAGCGACCCGACAGGCTTATTTCCAAGACATTTCTTGCTGGACCTTGGATCTTTGGGCCGATTATTTCAAAATCAACCCAAATATCGGGGGCTTGTGGGGGACGGATATCCCCTGGGTCCACAAGAAGGACAAGATGCCTTGCGAGGGGCCCTTGGGCCCAATAATCCGCAAGGTCATCCCTTCGTGGGCCTAGGGAGGAACGCCCAATAAAGCGGGTTGTTGCAAGGCCGGATCGACGCAAGCCCAGACAGCCCGATGAATTCGAGCGGTGATCACAACAGTGACCTGACCTTCCCGCGCAGGGGCCACGTACGTCGGAACTGAGCGAGGATGGGTCGGCTGAATTATAGGAATATAGACTCAGTCAGTTCACTATTATCTAGGCACCCGTTATTATCATATCCACATGTAATGCCCCACGGTCGAGTATATAAGGCCTAGGGGGCACCCCTTCAAGACGATCGACCTCATATTACATAGCCATCTACACCTGCTCTCTATGTTTCTAGAACTAGAGAACCTCCTTGTAACCCACCACATAAAGTACTCACACCAGGACGTAGGGTGTTACGCATCTCTAAGCGGCCCGAACCTGTACACAACTGTCCACTGTTTCTCGTGCATCCAGCACGAACCATTGAGCTACAGTCGGTAACACCGTCCTACTCCAAAAAGCACCTTGAGGGGCAACCCCGGGTGCGCGGTCGGACCCAAAACACCGACACCACGGGTTGCTTGTTGTCTTCAAAGCGAAGTCTAGGATCTAGGGTGCACTAATACACCTAGAGGTCTGTGGTTCTCTAAGTATTACTTATCTCAACAGATTACATAACTTAATTTCATTTATCTTAATGAGACACAAAAATTATACCAGGGATAGATTCATATATTACATATCATTAATCTCACAAAGTTAAACATCTAATTACCATTAGGCCATGTTTGTTTCATTGGAATTGAATTCTATTCTAATAATTATAATTTAGACAAAACTGGTTGAGTTAATATATTTATTTATGTAATGTATTTGTATGTTATCCTAAATCATATCAGACAGATAGTTATACACTACATTTATGTTATAGAGAAACAAGTAGAAGAGTGCTATAAATTGTACATTAGAAAAGTAACATGTAAATCTATAAAATTAGTTTCCATCTCTCGCCCCCATGAATTTGAGATAGGCTTATATATACACTTTGAAAAGTTGTGGAATGTCACATTCTAAAAAAATAGCCTATTGCATTAGTTAAATTCCAATTCCTTAAAATGAAGGGAAACAAACGGGCCCTTATGGTTTTCTTTTAATAAACAAATCATCACTTACACTAACCTATAATTTAGGCACAAAATTAGCATGTGTAGACAGTGAATGATTATAATTTAATTATATAGAGAATAATCTTATGAACATTTTGCAATTTGAATCACTGAATTTGGAGTTCATATGCAAAAAATATGAAATAAACAATTTTTGGAGTTCAAAATACAAATCTAGGTCTAAATCTGCGATAATTTAAAAGATCAGGGGTCTTTCTGCAAAATTACAGGGGCCATGCACGAAAGACCTAGGTACGACGGGTTGAATCTCAGGAAGCCAAGGGCCTTTTTAGCAAATCTACCACGCGAAGGGGTGTCGGCTGATCTCGACCGCTCGATCGCAGATCAATGGCCAGGATTAGATCTGGGATGGACGGTTGTGATGGGATGCATGGAGTTTCGCAGCTTGGTGACTGGCGTTGCCCTCTCCACGGCGGCGAAGGCGCAGGAGACGAGGCAGACGCGGTCGCCGGGGGATCTGGGGTCGCCGGTCAGGGCTGGAGCTGATTAGGGAGGTCTGGTGAACTCATTGGCGAGACTCCAGTCGCGAGAATGAGACTAGAGACGGGGGAACTGCGGAGGAAGGTGCTCCAGGCGGGTCGGTTAACTCCGGCGAGGAATCTCGGTCGCGGGTAGGGGGTTTTGGACACGCTAAGGCCTCGACTGGCTTCGACAAGGTAAGGAGAACTCTACTGACCAACGCAGGGGCACGACGCGAGGCTAAATCAATCGGTCTTCGTGCGAGCGCTGCGAACCAGCACGACCGAACTCCAGTGAGGCCGAAAATAGCTAAAGCAGGGAGGAATTAGCATAAACTGGCACAGAAACAAGTTCCTCACCTCAGGACGGAGCTTGGTGTGGCTTGGCGTGACTTCTAACGGGCTGGACGGCCGGCAGCGCGGCCGCGGATCTCCGGCGAGCACGAGCGGCGATGACAGAGCGCGAGAGAGGGCGCGAGTGTGTGAAATGAGGCAGGGGAGAGAGAGCGAGTGCAGGTGGGAGTCAAAAAGGAGCTGGGGCACGTGGGCGAGCGACGTGGGCGGTCTCCACGGTCAACACGCGGATGTGGGTCAACGACGGTTGCGAGGAAGATGGAACTGACACAGCTGGTCCACCGCGCAACGAGAGAGAGCGAGGGCGCATGCGAACAGTTCGCGGCGTTGACGAGGCAGGCCCACAACATAGAGAGGGACTGGGCACGCGCACGCGAGGGAAATGGTGCCGACAGGTCGGCCCCACCAGGCATATGGAGATGGGGAGAGAGCGTGCGAGGATGCGGGCTATCGCTAACAGGTGGGACCCACCTGTCAGGCGACGCGAGCGCGCGCGTGCGGCCTGGCTGGGCTGGGGTAGCTAGGCTGAATTCCATTTTTCCTTTTCTCTTAATTTCTAAAGGATTTTCCGTTTATTTATTTCTATGGATTTCAAATCAAATTCAAACCAAATTCAAATTCAAACAATTTCAATCATGTGCATCAAACAAAAGAATAATTTAGGCTCAGCATGATGCAACATTTCATGACTCACATAGGTTTTGATAAAATAAATAGTTAACCCCTCACCTAATTGACATAACTCTAACAAAAAGGAAGAGAGAGGTAACAAGAGGTAACACCTAAATTTGGTACGCATATAGAGAAGAAATTTTATACCCCAAATTCAGGGTGTTACAAGTTATAATCTAGATTAAAGTTAAATTAGCTATGTCTTTGTAAACTTTTTTCTCATATGGTTTATGTTAATCAACATAGAATATAATTTGTTGTTTAATAACTCAAAAATTTAGAAAATGTATCTTTTCAACCATAACTCCGATTTTTGTGGTTCTCGAACCTGCGATTTCATAGCAACACGTAGAATAGTCTTACGTAGTTTGTTCTCATGTTTGGTGTAATGTTATTTTTATGTACTCCTTTTCTATCTGTATGTATTGCTACGAGTAGCAGTGAGGTCATGAGGAACCCGGAGACCAACTTAGAGAAGCACCTGAAGTTGCAAGTATAGGGCAAGTTGTGCCCTTGATCACTCTTCTTTACCTAATAATGTTCTTTCTTAATCACTTTGACATGCTCAGGTTAACTTGATGGGACACAATAGGTTTTCCTAGTTTTGTTTACCCCACACCTTGCAAACAAGTGAACTAATGGGTAGACATGTTATTGCTCTACCTGGTTTTGGGATTAATGTTATCCTGAACTATGATCATGTTCCACTATTATTGATGATTTAATTATTGATCATGATAAGACTATTGTGTTAATTGAAACATAGAGCTTAACTTGAGATAACAGTGCTACCACAAGGGTGGAATGGGACACCCTTGGCCAAGTAATTAAGAAAGATAGGGAGAGATTACCTTACCCGAAAGGGGCAAGTGGGGAGGCGTCGCTGCAGAGTATAGGAAGGTCCTCGGGTCGGCCAGTCTGTAATGCTTTTTGGACGAGGGATTCCTATGGTTCCTTCTTCCTGAATCCATAGCGGGTTTTCTCGAACTAGTGGAACTTTGGAAAGGCCTCGTAGTGGATCCCTTGGAAGTATCTTAGAGTCTAGCTAACTCTGGCTAATCAGGAAACACATCTTGTGGGTAAAGATGTGCAACCTCTGCAGAGTGTAAAACTAGTATATCAACCGTGCTCACGGTCAAGAGCGACTCAAGACTCTCGCATGATTAACTTATGGAACTAACCTTAATCTGTCATATGCATTGCATTATGGGTTTTATTATTAACTGTGATCTCTTATTTAATTGGGTTGGTATCTACTTATACTTAGTAACTGCTAATAAAACTTTGACCAACTTTAAAAGTAATGCACCTTTAACCATCTTCTTTGGTAAGCCTTACATCTTCTGTACCATGAGTCATCATATTGGTGAGACTTGATCCTAGCACACATTTGATTCGTGCCCGGGTTTTCCCCTTAAATCCTGGTGTGACAGAAGTGGTATCATAGGAATGTTGAATGTAGGACGTAACCTAGATAGAACTAGAAAACCCTTACCTACTAACCTTTGCTACTCTGATTCTTTCTAAACTTTCCCTAATCTTTTCTCATCTATACCTGCTGTACTCTGACTATTCTTTTGTCTTCTCTAAAGACAAAGGTGGATTTCACACTGGAATCCTAGACTTAAGGTAACCCTTAGGAATAAGTCACCTAATCATAGAAAAAAACTATTTTGGTAGGTATCTATGCACTTGAACGTTTGTTCTTATGATACCTGTTTGATTTGGTTCTTTGACTGAGTGTGATGAGTTGTGGAGTAATGTCCATAATTGCATAACAAATAGATCTATCTTATAGACCCATCTTACCTTAAAAAAGATTCTATCTTATCCTAATATACCTACATGATCTCAAAAGATTCTCTCTTAGTTTAAAGGATTCACCTTGTCCTAATGAGTATACACTACTAAAAAATCACCCTAATGCCACGTCGGATATTTCGACAACAATAATTTTGTTGCATTAGGTGTTAGTTATTGCCACAACCTTTAATAATGGTTGCAATATATGGTCTGTTTTGCCACTATTTTTGTGCATTGCAATAACCATGATTTCTGTTGCAAGATAAATATGTTATTGCTACCACTAGAACAGTTATTGCAAAATTACTCTAGTGCCACACTGGATATTACAACAACACTAAAGTTGTAGCATTAGGTGATAGTTATTGCCACAACCTTTAAAAGTGGTTGCAATATATGCACTTTTTTGCCACTTTTTTGTGCGTTGCGATTATCATGACTTTCCTTGCAAGAAAAAGATGTTATTGCTGGCACTAGAACAGTTGTTGCAAAATTTCCTAGCTATGGTTCACCAGATATTGCAACAGCACTAAAGTTGTAGCATTAGGTGTTAGTTGTTACCACAACCTTTAAAAGTGGTTGAAATATATGTACCTTTTTGCCATTTATTTATGTGTTGCGATAATCATGAATTTGGTTGTAAGAGAAAGATGTTATTGCTACCAACACTAAACTTGTTGCAATTAGTTGAAGGTTATGCCACGTATTTTCATGTGTTGCGATAAACTTAAATTTTGTTGCAAAAAAATATTGCAACACCCTTTAAAAGTGGTTGTAATATATGCACCTTTTTTACCATTATTTTTGTGCATTGCAATAAGCATAACTTTTGTTGCAAGAGAAAGATGTTATAGCTACCACTAGAAAAGTTATTGCAATTAGTTGAAGGTCATGTCATGTATTACGATACACTTGAATTTTATTGCAAAATATTGATATCATTTGCAACGAAAAATAAAATGATACAATTATCCGTTAATTCGCAATATATTTACTTTATTATCATATTTTTTAACTTCTAGCCATGAAGTTATTATATTGCCAAAAAATGTTATATATATAAGATTCATAAGATCGATATATTTATTGCAATAAAATTATACGGCATTACATTAAAAATATTTATTACAACTACATTATTATAATCTTCTTTTTTATTAAGAAACGTTAATATACAAGAAGCCAAAATTATAAAGCATGTAAGGAACAAAGATTTATTGTATATAATTAATACATATTGTAATAAAAACTTACATTAGTATGGTTCATATATATTGCAACAAATTATAAGGTGTTGCATCAAATTATATGAATCTTTAACACGTCAAAAGTATACAACAAATTATAAGAATCTTTAAAATTAGAAAAGAATACAAGGAAAAAATTATCTTTAACACGTCATACATATTGTAATATATATTGCAACAAATTATATCAAAAATAGAAAAGAATACAAGAATACAAGGGAAGAAATCATATGAATCTTTAACACGTCAAAAGTTTCCTATGGTGATAACCAGATTAGAAAATATAGGGCCCACTTCCAATATTGCTCCTCTCTGAACCGTCTCGTCTCCAGCAGGGTACTGCACAGCCGCTAGGGCCTCCAGCAGCAACCTATACAAAAAGATATGCTAGACTATAGCTAGATGAGGCAGCAACCTATACAAAAGATACGCTAGACTAGCTAGATGCATGCTGGATGCCAGGACCAACCACTAGAAAACACCGCCAGGACCAGCCACCAAAAAGCGCTGCCAGGACCAGCCACCAGAAAGCCGCCAAGATCTAGAAGTTAGCCACCAAGACCATACATGGTCGCCAGGTCCAATCTCTGACTGCTCAGGCCAGCTTCCAACATAGAAATTAGAAGGCATCCACTGCAACAAAAAACAGACCATCAAGTGAACAGGTAATGATTTAGTCAACAAGTAACACAATAAGGATAACAACAAATAAAAATGCCAATGTATTCCTTGAAGAAACATACAAGTACCTGCATTATTTAAGCTCTTAATTAAGGTCCTCAAATTCTCTGCCAAAACAAAACCATATAGAATTTGCAGAATATATAGGTAACTCCCATTCCTATGTGAAGAAAACAATTCAGGTTGGGTTGTATGAACTTTGGTCATGACATAAGGCATTCATAATTGTACTTTCATAGTTGGAAAGTAGTTTTACATTTTTTCAAAATGTAGTCTATCAATTTCCTTAGATTTTAGTCATAGGGTCTCAACATATAAGAAATAGATCAAACATGTATTTCTGCTTTAACAGCAACAAAAAACCGACATAAGGCATTCATATTACTTAGTGGTTAGCTGCTACTGACTTACTGAGTGGAACAACCAAGCAGCAGCACTGCCTTGCTATCCTAAACTCATATTCATGAAGTCTTATATTAAGTTTTATTTATACAGTTTTATGTTAGCATTTGATAGTAAGTTCTGCACTTCGATGTTTTGTTCAATGTTCAGGATTAGGAATTCACAATGCCACACATCAAAGGTACATTGCACTCATGAATCATGTACCTTGGTAAAGAAGCATGCTCTCTTTGCAGTGTAGAACCTCTTTCTCCTTCTCACTATAATTCTCCTCAAGATGTGCAAACTGCCTTTTGAACTGTGAACTCCACTGCACAAAGATATTAGTATTAACAATCCTATATTTTTTTAAAAATGGATGTGAAACTATGATTCTGAAATTGTGATTTTGCAAAGGGAAAATTCTAAAATTGTTATTAGCATTGGCATCAAAATGATTCCAGGCCTGTCGGCACCAAAATGTTTTCAAGTGTGATTGACACTAACAATCGTTGAGATGTGCAAGTTGCTTCAAACAAATACCTATATGCACAACACACTTACTTCTTTTCTCTCAATGAATCCAGCACATGTTACTTCAAACAAATGTCTCATCACATTCCAGTTTTATTAGTATGGCTAAGAAAGCCGCTCAAAAGAGCTAAGCATATTGCGTGAATTAGTAACTTATCGTTTAACTTTAAGGATCAATACTGATTATTACTGAAAAACTATTTAACTTTGATTTGTTTTGTTACAGGGCTCGACTGGTGATTTGAATCTTTGACTAAAAGCCATGTCTCAGAATAGTAGGATTTGGATGCGCATGCACTTCACGACAAATGAGTGGCAAACAAATTTCAAAAAGTTCATACAAACTACATTTGGTGGCACTACTAGAGGAGAAACTGCACCATGTCCATGTTCAAGATGTCGATGCATGTCCTACAGAACACAATCTCAGGCTCAGAGTCACTTGGTTATTAGAGGGTTTGATGAGAGCTTCATCGAAGAAGGAAACCAAGCAAATGATTCAGATGAGGGCAATGCTGCAGCAGTTGTCAATGATGATGAAACAGGTGACAGTGGTTCTGTGACCGAACTAGTTTCAACGCTAATCAGTGGTGCTATACATGAAGACATCATAGGAAATATTAATGAAGAGCCAAACGCAAAAGCAAAGGCATTCTTTAATCTATTAATAGAGGCAAAGAGGGAATTGTATCCAGGTTGCAAGGAGGTCACTAAGGTATCTTTTATAGTAAGGCTCTTTCAGATTAAATGCATGTTTGGTCTTAGTAAAAGTGCATTAGCGGCCATACTTCAGTTGTTCCGGCTTGTTCTCCCAGAAGGCCACTGTGTTCCGGACACATTGGATAAAGTACAAAAGGTTATTCATGATCTTGGCCTTGACTACCAAAAGATACATGCATGTGTCAATGATTGTTTGTTGTTTCGGAAAGAATATGCAGCCATGGATACATGTCCAACATGTGGTGAGTCAAGATGGCAACCAATGGTTTCTGGGCATCACGAGGAGGCAACCAACAAGCGTGCCCCACGGAAAATACTAAGATATTTCCCAGTTATTCCTCGATTGCAAAGGTTGTATATGAATCCAACCACATCTGAATATATGTGTTGGCACAAGGAGGGCTTAGTCCAAGATAACAAAATGAGGCACCCTACTGACTCTAAGGCATGGAAGCATGTAGATAACATATACAAAGATTTTGCTTCTAATCCTCGTAACATTCGATTGGGTCTTGCATCTGATGGCTTCAATCCATTTGGGATGGTCAATGTTGCGTACACTATATGGCCTGTCATTTTAATCCCTTACAACTTGCCACCTTGGTTGTGTTTGAAACAACCTTTCTGGATGTTGTCAATGTTGATACCTGGTAAAAACTCTCCAGGAAACAATATTGATGTATATTTGCAGCCTCTGATTGATGAGCTCAAAGACCTTTGGGGAAAAGGTGTTGAGACATGGGATGCCAAGGAGAAGAAGAATTTTAATTTGAGAGCAATTCTTCCTTGGACAATTAATGACTTCCCAGCATATGGGATGTTATCTGGCTGGAGCACAAAAGGCAAGTTTGCACGTCCATACTGCCACAAGGATACAAACTTCTTATGATTGAAATGTGGATCCAAGCATTGCTACAAGGGACATCGTTGCTTCCTGCCTATGGATCATAGGTGGCGCAAGAACAAGTCCAATTTCAACAATACTGTGGAAACAAGGGAGCCTCCAGTGCCATTGAGTGGTGAAGGGGTTCTGCAACAGTATGAAAGTTTTGAGCAAATCACTTTTGGGAAGTCTACAAGGAAATGGAAGCAGTGTGAGGAAGAAACTAGATGGCACAACTGGAGGAAAAGAGTATTTTTTGAACTACAATACTGGGAAAAGTTGCTTGTAAGGCATAATTTGGATGTGATGCACATTGAGAAAACATTTGTGATAGCATATTGGGGACTTTGCTAGGTATGGAAGGGAAATCTAAGGATAGCGAGAAGGCTCAACTTGACATGGAGCATTTAGGCATCAGGAAGGATCAACAAATTGTGCTTGGGAATAGAAAATACACCTTGCCATCAGCACTTTACACATTGGGTAAGGATGAGATGACATGGTTATGCCAATTCCTAGAAGGTGTGAAGATGCCTGATGGTTATGCCTCTAATATTAAGAGGAGTGTGGATGTGAACAAGTGTAAGGTATCTGGTCTAAAAACTCATGATTGTCATGTTATTTTTTAGAAACTATTACCCATTGCAGTTCGCAATGTTTTGTCGGAAAATGTTGCTCTTCCATTGATTCAGCTTAGTAGGTACTTCAATGCAATATGTTAAAAGGAGCTGAGTGCTGAAGATTTAGAGCAGTTGAGCACCTCGATACTTGTAACCCTTTGTCGGCTTGAGATGATTTTCCCACCAGCCTTTTTTTATATAATGATTCATTTGCCGATTCATCTAGCTGAAGAGGCTAAACTTGGTGGACTAGTGTGCTATAGATGGATGTATCCAATTGAGAGATATCTACGTACTCTAAAAGCCTATGTACAGAACAAAGCGCACCCTGAAGGCTCGATAGCTGAGGGATATATATTAGAGGAGTGCACAACATTTTGCAGTCGCTTCTTGCAAGACGTGGAAACCAAGCTTAATCATGCAGACCGTCATGAAGCTGCTACTATGAATGAACTACCATCTTGCCTAATCATATTTGCCAACATTGACTACACTAAGAAAGGATTCACTGTCGAGTCACTTTCTAGGAGTGAGCTGCAGCGGATGAGGCACTACATATTATAAAATTGTGATGAGGCTACTCCATGGATGAAGTAAGATCTTATTTCACAATCTATATTTTGATACTATGCATTGGCATGTTTCATATAATTTTAATTACCTAAAGCCCTCTTTTAAAATATTGTAGCGAGCATATGGACGAACTAAAAAAATTAAGTACACGGAATGTTGATCAAAGGCACAAGGAACAATTTGTATGCCGGTTCGAGCGAAAGGTGGGTTGTGAGTAATTTGTTTTATTTGTAATGTCATCCACTAACTGCTTCTTAGTATTATATTTGCAAATAACTTAAATAGATTTTGTTGGCTGCAGATCAGCAAACAAAATCAACAAGGGAAGACAAGTGACCTGCTCTACACACTTTCACAAGGACCAGACCATCGGTCTCGTGTTTTCAACAGATGCTTCATCAATGGATTTATTTTTCGGACAGAAAAGATAGAGCAGAACCTATGCACACAAAATAGTGGTTGTGAAAGGAGATGAAAGCTCTGGTAATATTGACGGATATGGTGTGATTAAAAAAATTATTGCACTAGATTTTCCTTAAGGTAAGGAAGTTGTCCTCTTTCAGTGCAACTGGTTCCATGTTCCTACTGCTAAGAACAAAGGAAGAGGCTACCAAAGGGATCAGTATGGAATTATTGATATTGATAAAACTCGGCTGTGCTATTTAGATGAGCCTTATATTCTTGGTTCACAAGCTGAGCAGGTGTTTTATGTCAATGGTACAAAGAAAAAAGATTGGTGCACCGTTGTAAGAATGAAACCCCGAAATATATTCGCCATGCCAGAATTTGAAAATTTAGAAACTGATCTTGGTTCACTGGACGTGGGATTGGAAGGCATGAGTGTTTCAAGCAGCGATTAAGTATTGGTGAAGTGGAGAAGGTCTGACATGGAATGTGTAACTGGTGATGCTTGTGTCATTGAGAAAGCACTTGCTGAATTTGTAGAAGAATCACATGATATTGGGTTAGCAGATGAGGAGGACGAAGAAGACAACACATACATTGACGATGGATATGTAGCACATGTGGACTCGTCACGTGACACAAACAATGATGATTTTTTGTTTAAAAGAAAAGTCACAGACTATTGGATACGAGAAAGATCTTATCCGAGGTTGGCACACACTGAACTGAGGCAAACATGTACATTCACATAACTATTATATGTTTGCGCCAGCTATCACACATGCTTGCACATAATCTTTTTATTCTTCTAAGCATCACCAACAAGCAACTAAGGATTGGAAGGGATGAGTGTTTCAAGCAACGATGAACTATTGCTGAAGTGGAGAAGGTCTGACATGAAAGGTGTAACCGGTGATGCTTGTGTCATTGAGAAATCACTTGCTGAATTTGTAGAAGAATGTCATGTACGAGCGCAAGTATAGGTGCTGTCGTGACATCAGACGCGCAGCTGAGCGCGCTGCTCACGCTACACAGGATGGCGCCACCATTAGTGGCTGAGATTTCAAAATTCAAACAGCAGATTAGTTTCCCTTTCCCCAAATCAATAGTTTCCTTTCTATGCCTAAATTATAGGAGCGGATTAGTTTCCCTTTTATCCCAAATCAATAGTTTACTTTCTATTAGTTCCCCTTTTTCCCCAAATCAATAGTTTCCCTTCTATGCCTAAAATATAGGAGCCATTAGTGGGGGCAATAGCCTATATAATGTAATCAGACTTGGAGGAATGGGATCAAGCAATCAGTTATCACCAAACCTGCTCTCTCTCCCTCAACTCTCTCAAGCCACCGGCAGGAGTTCTCCCTCTCGGTGAAGGCCTGGAGCGCGACTACAATCTGCGTAGTCGCGGCCCAGCATTGTTAGGTGATGAGGCGCTTGACAACCTGGTATCACGGTCACATCGATCCTCACCCACCCGCTCCACCCAGTCATCCACAGCACCCACCACCCATTCTAGTCGACCACCATCACAACCTCTGACAGCCCAACCTTTGGCCATGGCAGAACCCACCATCAAGGACGTCATGGCGGCGCTGCAATCCCTCACCATGAAGATGTCCACCATGGAGGCCGAGATGGCGACACTGAAGGAGAAATCGTCCTCATCCACGACTGAAGATGGGGGCGTGCGCCAGGAGGGGCCCCGTGATCTCGATCTGTCACACCCGGGCTTTAAGGGACAAAGCCGGGTGCATCTCATACATGCACCAAAGAAGACAACATATATAATAACAGAGTGTATAGAGATAAATGTCACAATATAATCAGAGTACTTATTGCATAGCGGAAGTCTTACAAAATAAAAGATGAATATAGCAGGAACTAAAATCTATCCTTGGCGCCAGAAAGCTGACTAGGAGATGCCACCTAGATCAAGTCGAAAGCCTCAGTGTTAGGCGGATCCTCTTCGACCACCTGTTCTTCTCCTGTGGGGGGGGGGTGTGAGACAGCAAGGGTGAGCTCACACATGTTCATCGCTCAACAAGTTGTGGGGAATAATGTGCATGAACTCACCAAAGGTGAGAGTTCATGAAGTGTAAGGCTGATCAATGAAATAAAGGTTGAAGCTGAGCATTGCTTTTATAAGTTGGTCAAAATTTTATTAGCAGTTACTAAGTGTAAGTAAATACCAAACCATAGTAATATTAAATAAAAGTAATAATAAAATAATCCCAGATGCAATGAAATGACAAATTGAGTTTAAGTTCCATAAATTAATCATGTGAGTGTCCGAGCCATCATGGTCCCGCTTCGGCCTCCGAAAGCCGAAGGTAGAAATTGATGAGGCAGCCGAAGCATGCCGAAGGGCCTTCAGCACAGTTTGCTCTTTTATCGGGACAAGAGACTTACTTCAAGAACATATAGCCTATAGGATATGGCCACTTATAGACAGCTGGGAAATGCTGAAAGAAACCATCACTAACCCTAGCGAAGGTGGCCTGGTTCGATTGAAATACACCTTTAGGTTTGGGGACAAGTTTGTTGAACCAGATGATGACTGGCTAAAGTGTATTGAAAATAGTAGCGATGAGTTACTTGGAGCATATTCCAAGTCCGAAGATAATGCACTATCTGCGGCCTTCAGGAGCCGAAAAAAGAAAAGATTAAATAGGGTTTTTGATGCTATTGGATTTGTGTACCCTGACTATCGCTACCCGCCACGGGGGCAGAAAAGAAAGGGTACAACCTCTAGAAAGGTTGCTGCTTCGGTTGCTCCAAGCGAGCTTGCGCCGAAGAGTAAAAAGTTGAAAGTCCTCACCCACCGGCCCCGTTATTTTGAGCCGGCCGTGGTGCCCGAGTTTGGTGGGAAGACTTCTTCAGCTGTTGATCCAAAGGAGCCAATTCCTCCTACGCAGAAGGCTGAAGAACCGACTACCATGCCGAAGGCACCCTCAGCCGAGCAAGCTGAGGCAAAGACTGGTAAAGATAAAGCCGAAGAGCCAAAGACTGAAGGAACAAAAATGTTAGAAGTTTTAAGCCCTTCGGCGGAAGTAACAGTGCCAAAGATACAAAAAGGTCTTGCGGCCACTCCCAAAAGAAGAAGGATGGCAAGTGTACTAGATGTGCTAGAAACAGTAAAGGCTTCAAGCTCTACTCCAGGGAAAATTGCCAAGGCTTCGAAAATGCAAATCAAAGCTAAAACAAAACTGACAGAAGTCGAAGCTGCAATGAGCGAGGCTAGTGCCAAAGCTGGGCCTTCAGAGCCTGCTAAGAAAAAATCCTCGGAAATTGAAGAGAAGGCAGCAGAGGAAGGGGTATAGAACAGACTTTGCCTGAAAAAGCTGTCGCTCATGCTCCCAAAGCTTTAAAAGAAATTATTGAATATATCATTCGTCATGCTTCGGGAAAAAGACTCTCTAAAGAAGAAGAACAAGAAGCTCAACACTATGCCCAGAAGCTAAAATATCCGAAGGGGGCATTAGTGTTTAACGACAGCGGAGAAGAAGATTTTTTGTACTGTCTCCCAGATAGTAAAGAGATATCTGTTTGCCGGGAGATGGGTAGAAGCTTCGGATTCCCAACATTGGAGGATGGGCTCTCAGTACTGTCAAAGGATGAATTGGCCGACAGTTTGGCATATAATAGTATAAAGGTGTGAAAATCAATTTTTGTATATAAAAACAAATTATTTCATTTGCTTATACTTAATACTATACTCCTCTTGTAGGGCTTGATCCTTAGCAATGCCCTCAGGGCACAGAAAAATATCGAATATGAAGGGTGCACAATGGCTCTGAACAACCTTCGCTCAGAGGTTATTGAACTAAGGAACGAAGGCCTTGAAAAGGATAAAATATTAATTTCATTGGTAAACAAGATAAAAGAAGACAAAGCTAGTTCCAAAGTTCAAGCTGAGGCCCAAAAGAGTGAAATTGAAGATCTTCAGAAACAATTAGTTGAGGCCAAATTAAAATGCGCTGTTGCCGAAGTTGATCGAGATGCCAGCGAGTACTGGAAAAATTATTTTGAAAAAACAGTTGCAGAGCTTCGCGCATTAAAAGAAAGATGTTTTGAAAAATCTGTGGAATGCGTAAAAAAGATAAAGAGTAGCTTCACCAACGTGGGCGCCTACTCAAACGAAGACAACTTCATACGGGGCGACCCTGAGGGCGTCATCGAGTGGATCAGTAATGAAGTCGAAGCTTTTGAGGAGATTTTGAGTGACCACAGGGACGTCTGTGCATTCTCTGGTGCGAGGGGGGTTGCAACCATTTTGGAGAAGGCAGGTTGTGAACATGTTAAAACCTTGGCTAGGCCGAAGCTACCTTCTCCGTCGACGATACGAAGGACCCCTCGGCCGAAGCGAGTTCAATAGGCGGAAAATTTTTCACTGATATCTGGGAAAATGGCGGCCGAGGGATGGCTCATGAAATAATGAAGAAGAGCGAAAAAGATATTCATGATGCTCGAGAAGCAACGAAAGAAGCTGAAAAACTGCGGAACTCGAAAGACTGATATGTATTACTTAATGGCTTTTAGCTTTGTTGTTTATTTTTGTGACTTCGAACTAATTTGTGTCTTCTACCGCAGCTGAACTATCTCCTCCCCCAGAGCCATTCGACCCACTGGCCGACCCAAAGGCAAAGAAAGCAATAGAAATTATTAATATGGCCGAAGCTATTGTAGACGAAGTCGTTACCAAACTGCTAACCGAAGCTACAGAAAAAGTTCTGAAGGAAGAAGAGTAGCTATTGTAAAAACATTTCTAGAATATTAATGTAACATTTGCTGAACTATGTTTGTAATATTTGGTACTTATAGATTTGAATGATATATATGAATTGTTTGTAATTCAGTTCTTTGCGATGCATGAAACTTTATGTACATACCGTTTTTGAGCCTTCGGCGAAAAAACACCTTCTCTTCTTTTCATGCTTCGTAAAGAAGAATTTTTATGCCTCGTAAGAATCATCCACATTTTTTAAAATCATCAATACTTCATAAACCATATATTCCTCTTTCCACATCAGAATTGATGAAGCTGTAATTCTCAGGTTACTTTGTGCCTTGGCATCCTTCCATTTTTTGTAAAGCATTCTCCGAAGATCGGCCTCGTTTCCAATTGATGTCATTGATGTGATATGATGTATGATGTGATGCTATGCGATATGATGCGATGATATGATGCAAAGAATGATGCTAATACTGAAGACACATACCCACGCTGAAACACAGTATCTGCGTTCCCTTAGGAACCATAAAAAATCTCTTTGCCGTTTATTTTTCGGCATCACCGCTTATTTTTCGGTGTAAGTTCTGCATCCCCTTAGGAACGTCTTTTGAACTTCTTTGCCTTCCATTTCGGCGGTATTCGCGTTGACTTTTCGCGCTTCGCCTTATATTTCGGTGGTATTTGGCTCTGCATTCCCTTTGGAACGACTTTTGAGCAGAAAACTTACACTGCGCTCCTTTGGGAACGACTTTTTGTAGCTTCGGCAAACTTACGCTGCGCTCCTTAGGAACGACTTTTGTAGCTTCGGTAAACTTACGCTGCGCTCCTTAAGAACGACTTTTGTAGCTTCGGTAAAACTTGCAATGCAATTTTTAGGTCTGCATTCCCTTAGGAACGACTTTTGAGCTTCGGCAGTTTTTGAGCTTTGTAAGTCTGTAGGAAAGATATATTTCATTATGACAAGAACGAAGCTATTAGAAGAAATTAAAAGTGACAAGGAGACTAGATTTATATCAATTGTTCCTTATTAAAAAGAAAATGACAATGAATGTAAAAATGCTTCAGAGGTAGGATATCTCTCAATAGATGTGTTTTGACTCTGGCACAATACTGTTGACTGTGCGAGCTTCGGATTCCTCCCTGAGATATCGCTGCTGATGAGTCTGATGGCTCCCTTCTGGCTGCTGACCTCATGAATAGGCAGGTTGTAGTGGCGGCGGAGGTGGAAGTTGTGGCCAAGAAGCCTGTGGCTGTCTAGCCGAAGCAACAGAAGCTGCAGGATGATTACCCACATACTCTGGTATGTAGGGTAAGTGACACGAAGCAGTGTGTAGGACCTGCTTTAGTTGACTTTGCCGGGCTTCGGCTTCTGCGGTCTCCTTCTGCTTTTGGATGGTGATTTGGCACATTCTTGCAGTATGGCCCTTGTCTTCACCACAAAATAGACAGTAAATCTTCCTGGGTTGGTCCTCATATCTTCTTCCAAAGCCCCTGGTGCCTCTGCCTCTTGGAGCTGGCGGTTGAAAAGAGCTTTGTTGCTGCCCCGAAGATTGTGAAGAATGTTGTGGCCTCTGCAGCTGACTTCCTTTGTCATCATTCTGAGTGGAGTTGTGAATTGACCTGACGTGCCTCAGGTGGATTCTTCCTCCGAAGCCCCTGGTCATCTCAGAGAACCTATAAGCTTCCTCCCTTCTTTAGCGGAAGTCACTGTCAGCCCTGATGTACTCATCCATCTTTTGAAGCAGCTTCTCCAGAGTCTGTGGAGGCTTCCTGGTGAAATACTGGGCAGTAGGTTATGGACGAAGCCCCTTGATCATGGCCTCAATGACAATTTCATTGGGCACTGTAGGTGCCTGTGCTCTGAGACGCAAGAACCTTCGGACGTACGCCTGAAGATACTCCTCATGGTCTTGCGTGCATTGAAACAGGCCCTGAGTCGTGACCGGCTTCGTCTGAAAGCCTTGAAAACTTGTCAGTAGCATATCCTTGAGCTTCTGCCATGAAGTAATAGTCCCTGGCCGAAGAGAAGAATACCATGTTTGGGCCACATTCCGAACTGCCATGACGAAAGATTTGGCCATGACAGCTGCATTGCCTCCATATGAAGATATGGTTGCTTCATAACTCATCAAAAACTGCTTCGGATCCGAATGCCCATCATACATAGGGAGCTGAGGTGGCTTGTATGATGGAGGCCATGGGATAGCCTGCAGTTCTGCTGCCAAAGGAGAAGCATCATCAAAGGCAAAGGTATCATGATTAAAATCATCATACCATCCATCCTCATTGAATAAGCCTTCTTGATGAAGCTCCCTGTGTTGAGGCCTTTGATCTTTTTCGTCTTGAGCAAGATGGCGTACTTCCTTAGTGGCTTCGTCAATCTGCCTTTGAAGATCAGCTAGTCGGGCCATCTTCTCCTTCTTCCTTTGTACTTGCTAATGGATTATCTCCATGTTTCTGATTTCTTGGTCCAACTCCTCCTCCTGGAGTGTTGGGCTAGTGGCCTTCCTCTTCTGGCTTCGGGCCTCTCGAAGAGAAAGGGTCTCCTGATTTGGGTCCAGTGGCTGTAGTGCGGCAGCCCCTGGCGCTGAAGCTTTCTTCGGCGGCATGACGAAGGTCAGTGTTTGCCGAAGGTGGTCGAAAGAGGGTTCACTGGAGGTGGGCGCCAATGTTGGGGACTTGTTCTCAAATGCTATAAATTGAGAACAAGGCAATACAAAATAGGTTATTTGTTAATGCCCTTCATCCTTCGAAACATTATTTCCTTAAGGATATAATGATCTTCGGACGAAGGTCATGAAGGACATATCTTCATCATCTCAACATATATATAAACATATTAAGGGCAGATGAAGCATGTAAAACATAAGGGATAATGTGAACAAACATATAACATCACATACACATTTCTTATTATATAATCATAAATGAATAATGACAATATTGAATTACATTTGTACCTTCGGCTTGACAGAAAATGATAGTACAAGCGTGACGCAAAAATGAGTACAAGTCAGCATGAACAGTACGGGGGTACTATTCATCTATTTATAGGCACGGGACAAAGCCCGTGTAAAATTACATCCATGCCCTTCACATTTGCTAATGACTTTAAGGTAGTCCACCAAGGTCTAAATATCCTTTTCCCTTTTAAGTCGGTTCCCTGTTTTGCCGTTATGCCGAAGCTCCCTTGCGCGTAGCTTCGGCGCTGCGTCAACCTTCGTATTATTCGTGATTTTCACACTGCGTGGTTCTGACCCGAGTCCGAAGGCACCTGCTCATATATTACACTTGGGAAACATTGTTAAATCATGTTTTTGAGGAACTTCGGAAGACGAAGGCCCCCAACAATACCCAAAGCCACAAAAAGCAATAGCATGTACTACCCAAAAAATTAGTAGTAAAACCAGTGGTGAAACAAGGTATAAAGATAGTCAAAATCTAGGGTAACCTATTAGGCCCCATCAAAATTAACCTATGCAGATCATTATGATTAATAAGAACATGAATGGGTAAAAGAAGTGATCAAGGGCACAACGTGCCTTCCACGAGCTCCTGCTCAGCAGTCTCTACCAGCTGAACCTCAAGATCCTCTGTAGCTTGCTCGTCTACTCGCATCAACACAATACATACATAGTATAGCAAAAATTAACATCACACCAAGCATGTAAATAAAATAGATAGTAATAATCTAGACATTAAAATAGGATCATAGGAACTGGACTCATTAAATTTGGAGTTATAGATTTTAAGTTATGAATTTTCTAATGTTTTATGTGCTTAATACAAGGTTAGGTAAAAGAATAATTTTAATGTGTCTTTCATGCCAAAACAGTGGCACTAATGGTTAGACAATAATATTACAAAAATCTAGGAACTGGAATGGATCAATTTGAGGTTCATATGGATTTTCTACAAATTAAACAAGTTTTTGTAATTAAATATGTACTAAAAATCTATTTCTCAATTAGTTTCTCTGATATTCTAATCCTCTGGACCAAGCCTCGAATGCTGAGAAGACCAGGGGCTATCTCGCAAGATGTACTAGGACTCAGCTATGGTCAAACTGGGACGGCAGGTTGATATATGTAAAAGACAGGGTCTCTTTTATAAAACCACCAGCCGAAGGGGCATCTAGGAACCCTGGTCGTCGGATCAACGATGCGCGTCTCAGATTAGAACCCAACCGCGGCGAACATGTATGCTACGAGAACACTTGGATCACCAGCCAAAGGTGTGGATTTAATCATTCCGGATCTAGCCTGACCCGTCCGAACAGATCCTACAGTCAGGATCAACTCCCCGAACCGGTACCCTATGTTCTAATCAGGGACACACACAAGCAGATCAACGGTCGAGGCTGGTTATCGAATTGGTAAGCCCAGATTGAATCTTGACCGTTGCCTTGCGCGTCAACGGCCAACTCCTTTCTTCCTTCCCCCAGCCCCACCCGAGGTAGCGCCGCCCGCCCATCACGGTGGCGCGCCGCCGGCGCACGACCAACTCGCCAAAATGCGCCCAGAATCGAACACCGAGAGGTCCTACACTACACAGATGACTACATGATTCGGATGGGTAGCATCATACCGTCGATGGTGCCGTGGGGAATCCGGTTCACGCCGATAGGTGGCTTCACGGCGCCACTGAATTTCGGTGAGAAATTCACCAAACTCCGGTGACCCCCAATTGTTGGAGTGTGAGCGCACGCAACCACCACCCGTTGGCGAACCCCAATCTCTTCTGTGTGGACACCGGGAAAAGCTGGAGGGAGGAAACCAAGGCAGCAGCGCGAGCTCCTGCTTCGGCGTGTATGGCGATAGGCGCAGAGCTACGGCGTTTGGGTAACTCGCGATGGGAGAAGGAGGCGAGAGTAAGGAGAGAAGCTGTGAGGCCCAAGAGCTCCGGCTTTTAATCCCCCGAGCGCGGAGAAGGCGACCCCGTATTCCCGGCGGCGAGGCGCGAGTTGTTGCAACAAACCATCCACGAGTTGTGGGATGATTCCGACAGGGAGGGCCCAGTTGTAACTTGTAAGCGAGACAGGACGATAGGCGCAGGGAAAGCAACTGGCCAGTGGGCCCCATTTAGCCGCGACACCGCGTGGACGTGAGTAACAGCCACATGGTGGGCCCCGCATGGCAGTGTCAGCGAGGGGCGTGGGGTAGAGTGGGCCGCGCGGGAGAATTTTCCTAGTGGGCCAAAATGAAGTGTAGTGGCCTAGCTGGCTTTTCTTTCTCTTTTTATTTTATGTTTCTTTTTCCTTTTATTTTTAAATCCAAATTTGAATTCAAATGTTGTTGTGAAGTTCATGCTTAAGTGAATTATTCATATTCAAGCACCAGTATAAAAAGGTGCATTTATTTTATATAATTATATATATATATCTTTTCCTTATATTTATATAATATTTCTTTAATTCTCTTTCTATATTATTCCCTTAACTCATTTCTGAATTAAGATACACTTCAATTTGAACATCACTACTTATTAATTCTAAATGCACAACCAATAAACTCCAACATGATGCACATTATTTTTATTTTAGTATCATTTGTTTTAATTAATCACTCTTACTATGAATACTCTTGTTGTGATAAATATATGACACACAAAAATAGGAGATCAACTATATTCTCTTGGTATACATTTTTGGGCATTACACGATCGCCCCCCCAAATTCCAGAAATTGGATCTTCCTTGCTACGATGACACGACCGACCCAATGCTCTTCATCAACAAGTGCGAATCATACTTTCGCCAACAACGTATCTTGGCGGAAGAACGCGTGTGGATAGCGTCTTACAACTTCGAGGATGTCGCCCAGATGTGGTACATCCAATTTCAGGAGGACGAGGGCACACCTCCATGGGGGCGGTTCAAGGAGCTGCTAAATCTTCGGTTCGGGCCACCCCTCCGAGCAGCACCTCTGTTTGAGCTGGTCGAGTGCCGCCGAACTGGGACAGTGGAGGACTACTCCAACAAATTTCAGGCCCTACTGCCCCATGCTGGTAGACTAGCGGAGGCCGAGCGTGTTCAGCTCTACACGGGTGGTCTCCTACCTCCGATGACCCACGCCGTCTGCATCCACAACCGGGAGACCCTCGCCGCTGCCATGAGTCTTGCCTGGCAGGTCGAGATGATGGGGTTGGCGCAGCAGGCCTAGCCACCTAGCCGCAGCATCTTCCGAGCCTAGCTACCTCCACCGGGCGCGCAGGGTGCTCGCCCACCGCTTCCTGCCCCACCGGCGGGTGCAACACCGCCGCCACCGGAACGCCAGCCCTTGAAACATCTATCCCAAGAGGAACAAGCTGAGCGGTGATGCCTCAGCCTTTACTTCAATTGCAATGAGCCCTACAACCAGGGACACAACCAGGTCTGTCGCCACATCTTCTTCATGGAGGGCATTGAAATTGAGGGCGCCGCCGACGACTAAACATCTCCTAATCAAGGGGAGGACGCCCCTGTGTTCTCTCTTCAAGCCGTTGCCGAGGTGCCCATTTACAAGTCGCTGCAGGTGCGGGCATCGTTGGTAGTTGCCACTGTCGTCGCGCTCCTTGATACGGGCTCCACGCACAACTTCATCGCCGAAGCCGCAGCTCGCCAAATCGGGCTGCACATCCAGCCCCGCCCCCGCCTCACGGCGATGGTGGCAAATGGAGAGCGCGTCTCCTGCCCGGGCGTCATCCGACGCGCCCCGGTCATCATCGAGGGAGATCGGTTCTACATCGACCTCTTTGTCATGCCGCTCGCCGGCTATGATTTGGTCTTGGGGACTCAATGGATGGTCACCCTAGGCCGAGTCACTTGGGACTTCATCGACCGCACCATCTCGTTCGCCTACCAAGGTCGATCGGTATGCTGGTCTGACGTCGCGGCGGGGCCACTGCCGCGGGTCACAACAGTCTTGGCCACGGAGGGCCTCCTAGACGACCTGCTCCAAGCCCTCGACAGCGTCTTCGCCGAGCCTTCAGGTCTGCCCCCACAGCGGGCTTGGGACCACGCCATCATCCTCAAGCCCGGGGCTACACCGGTAGCAGTAAGGCTCTACCGCTACCCTGCAGCACACAAGGATGAGCTTGAGAGATAGTGTGCTGCCATGATCGCTCAGGGTATCATTCGCCGTAGTGATTCCGCGTTCTCCTCTCTAGTACTGCTCGCCAAGAAGCAAGATGGGGCTTGCGCGGTTTTGTGTCGACTATCGCGCCCTGAATGCCCTCACCGTCAAGGATGCTTTTCCCATCCCGGTCGTCGACGAACTACTCGACGAACTGCACGGCGCGCGCCATTTCACCAAGCTTGACTTACGCTCTGGCTACCACCATGTCCGGATGTGGCCAGCTGATATCCACAAGACGGCGTTCCGTACCCATGACGGCCTCTATGAGTTCTTGGTGATGCCATTCGGGCTTTGCAACGCCCTAGCGACATTTCAAGCACTCATGAACGACGTCCTGCGGCCGTTCCTCCACCGATTCGTTTTGGTCTTTTTTGATGATATTCTAATTTACAGCAGGACATGGGTAGGTCACTTGTGCCACATCCGCGCCGTCCTCGACGAGTTTCGCCGCCATGTCCTCTTCATCAAGCAGTCTAAGTGCTCTTTTGGCGCCTCCTCGGTGGCATACTTGGGCCATGTGATCTCGGCTCAGGGGGTGGCCATGGATCCGGCCAAGGTGTAGGCTATCCATGACTGGCCAATACCGCGCTCGGCGCATGCGGTGCGCGGCTTCTTGGGCCTCGCCGGATACTGTTGGAACTTGCTCTCAGTTGCAAGGGGATCCAACAAGGGTGAACAGTGATGTCAACAGGGCACTCGCGCTAGATGGCAAAAGCTCTGTTAATCTGGCCTCTCACGGGCACTATGCAGGGGTATTTATAGGTACCTGAGTGCGCAGCGCCTTGTGCTAAGGACGCATGTGCCCTCAGCTACCTAGGTTATCCCTAGAATATTCCCATAAAGCGGGTTTACAGACCGTAATTACAGGAATGCTTTTACAAATTAGGCCCGTAGCGCACGGCGGCCACGCGGGGCCCGTTACAATGGGCCGGATCGCACGTGGGCCTCTGAGTTGGACGAGGCCGCACTATGGGATGCCCTTCGTCGCTAGTCTTCGTCTGGTGCGGAAGAAGCGAAGGGTGTCCCTGCATGTTTTGTTTCTGTTAGCTCAGCTGCTGCAGCGAAGGCTTCGAGCGAAGGGTGGCGCCTTTGCCTTCGCCCCAATAGATACTACCGCAAGTTCGTCCACGACTACGGCAAGATCGCGACCCCCCTCACCTCACTACTCAAGAAGGAGGGGTTCTCCTAGAACGACGATACCATGGCAGCCTTCCAGGCGCTCAAGGCTGCCGTGACATCGGCCCCCGTGTTGGCCCTGCCGGACTTCTCTAAGAAGTTCATCATCGAATGCGATGTGTCCACCCATGGGTTTGGGGCAGTCCTCCTCCAAGATCAACATCCGATCGCCTATTTCAGCAGGTCGATCGCGCCCCGCCACTGCTCCTTGGCAGCGTACGAGCGCGAGCTCATTGGGCTGGTCCAAGCCGTCCGACATTGGCGGCCGTACCTATGGGGACATCCGTTCATCATTCAGACCGACCATTACAGCCTCAAGTTCCTTCTCGATCAGCGGCTCGTGACGATCCCACAACACCACTGGGTGGGCAAGCTCCTCGGGTTTGACTTCACAGTCGAGTATAAGCCAGGCGCCGCCAACACCGTCGCCAATGCCCTGTCCCGGCGTGATACCTGCGAGGAGGGGCGGTCTTGGCTCTCTCGGCACCTCGCTTCGACTTCATCGACCGTCTTCATCAAGCTCAACTTCAAGACCCAGCTCTCGTCGCCATCCGTGATGAGATTACCGCGGGCAGCAGGGGGCACCGTGGTCCCTCCTGGACGACATGGTGGCTTATGCCGCCAGGCTGTACGTTCCCCCGGACTCGCCACTGCTGCCGGAACTGGTGGCGGCTGTACACGGGGACGGCCATGAAGGGGTACAACGCACTCTACATCGACTACACGCGACTTCCACTTCCCTGCCATGCGCCGGGTAGTGCAAGACTTCCACTTCCACTTCCCAGCACAACAAATAAGAGCATCTCCATCCGGCGGGACTACTGCTGCCCCTGCCCATTCCACAGGCCATGTGGACCGACATCGGCATGGATTTCATCGAAGCTTTGCCTCAGGTGGGGGGCAGGTCGGTGATCCTTACCGTGGTGGACCGTTTCAGCAAATATTGCCATTTCATCCCACTGGCTCACCCCTACAATACCAAGTCTGTGGCACAAGCGTTCTTCAAAGAGATTGTTCGCCTCCATGGGATGCCTCAATCAATGGTGTCGGACAGGGATTCCGTGTTCACTTCAACATTTTGGCGGGAGTTGATGAGGCTTTCAGGAGCCAAACTACATATGACGTCTGCCTTCCACCCACAGTTCGACAGCCAAATAGAGGCTGCCAACAAAATCATCGTCATGTACCTTCGATGCTTCACAGGGGACCGGCCCAAGCAGTGGCTGCGTTGGCTACCATGGGCGGAGTACATCTACAACACGGCATACCAATCATCGCTCCAGGACACCCCCTTCAAGGTAGTGTATGGAAGGGACCCCCCATCTATCTTGTCCTATGAACCAAGCGAGACGCGGGTGGCTGCGGTGGCCAAGACCATGGCTGATCGGGAGGAACTCCTCGCTGACATCCGCACGCGGCTGGAACAAGATCAAGCCATCCAGAAAAAGTTCTATGACAAGCTGCACCGGCCGGTCTCCTATGCAGTGGGCGACTGGGTGCTTCTATGCCTCTGACAGCGCGCTGCATCTTCACTACCGCAGCTATCCAAGGGCAAGCTCAAACCACAGTTCGTTGGGCCATATCGCATCACCGAGTGCATCAACGAGGTTGCTGTCCACCTCGATTTGCCCCCACGTGCCAAGCTGCATGATGTCTTCCATGTCGGGCTTCTTAAGAAGTTCATAGGTGATCCACCAGCGAGGCCTCCACCACTGCCACCATTGCTTCATGGGGCTGTGACACCAGAGCCAGAACGTGCTGTCCGTTTCCGCCAGGCGCCCGGTGGTCGACAAGTGCTCATTCACTGGAAGGGACAATCGGCTGCTTCAGCAACTTGGGAGGATATGGCTGAGCTCCGCGACAAGTTTCCCCAATTTTAGCTCGAGGACGAGCTGGACGTCGAGGGGGGGAGAGATGTCATGTACGGGCGCAAGTATAGGCGCCGTCGTGACATCAGACGCGTAGCTGAGCGCGCTGCTCACGCTACACAGGATGGCACCACCATTAGTGGCTGAGATTTCAAAATTCAAATAGCAGATTAGTTTCTCTTTTCCCCAAATCAATAGTTTCCTTTCTATGCCTAAATTATAGGAGCAGATTAGTTTCCCTTTTATCCCAAATCAATAGTTTCCTTTCTATTAGTTTCCCTTTTTCCCCAAATCAATAGTTTCCCTTCCATGCCTAAAATATAGGAGCCATTAGTGGGGGCAATGGCCTATATAATGTAATCAGACTTGGAGGAATGGGATCAAGAAATCAGTTATCACCAAACCTGCTCTCTTTCCCTCAACTCTCTCAAGCCACCGGCAGGAGTTCTCCCTCTCGGTGAAGGCCTGGAGTGCGACTACAATCTGTGTAGTCGTGGCCCGGCGTTGTTAGGTGCTGAGGCGCTTCACAAAGAATCACATGACATTGGGTTAGTAGATGAGGAGGATGAAGAAGACAACACATACATTGATGATGGATATGTAGCACTTGTGGACTCGTCATGCGACACAAACGATGATGATTTTTTTGTTTAAAAGACAAGTCACAGACTATTGGATACGAGAAAGATGTTAAATGGTTGTAATACGATGGTATTTTATTCAAATGACTGTTCCTGTAATAATCTTGTTTAAATGGTTCAATATGTGGCAGTATTGTTTCACTTTGCAAAACAAATTACACCTTATATTTTGTAACTGTGGAACAAGGACAGGAGTAATTCCTCACACAAGAAATCGGTTAATGCCACTAACATTGTTCTACTTACAGAGTATAACACGAATTTTCCCTTTCCTTTTTTAGAACTGTCACAATTACACCTTATGTACAAGCATTTTCAGAACTGAAACTAAAAAGGTAAAACCAAGCACAACTGTCACAATTCTTTTAGACATAAAAGCTGTGGTGCATAACCTATAAACTGATTATTCATGCACATACATAAATTAGGCTAGAAATGGGGAACAGTGGGATGGGCGGAGGGATAGGGTTTGGGGACTTGCCTAGACCCTGGATAGAGGAAGCTGATGATGGGACGTCGAGCTTGGCACATGAGTTGTGAAGCATCTGGTGGACCTGCTACTCGAGGACGGCGGATGGATAGGGTTCGCGAACTGGCATTTTTCTTTGTCCACTATCTCGGCAAAAATATCGACTGAAGGCGCGTTCAAATCTCCAAAAAATGAAGAGCCAGATCAGCAGACTACACAAGTAACAAACCACATCTCGGCTATGGGGGACCAGCGATACTCACGCGCGCGGACCTGGCAGTAGAGCGAAGCGTTCTTGTGCGCGACGTCGAGTGGCGCCTCGGCCGCGGAGGCATTGGCGGCGAGGACGACGAGGGTGATGCGCGCTTATTCAGCTCCTTCCCTTAGTCCGGATGTTGCAATTTTGGGATGGATACGCCACATCCTCGCTAGATCTTTGCCAGCAATCTTCAAATCTGCCCTGAGTTTCCCACCGGGCAAGGAATCGCTACGGAAAGAACCGGGAGACGGAGCGAGCAGATGAGGAGGGAATGGGGGCGGCTCCATATCCCTAGTATAGGGAATCTCTGGTAGATGCCCACAGACGTGTCGAACGGCTCGGAGATGACTAATAGACAGACAGACGCGTCGATGCTCACGATGGAGATCTCTCGTAGCTAGTAGTATACTAGTATGTATGAAGTCCCACACACACGGCACAGCAACGACCTGCCTCCGTGTGTCCTTTTGCACGCATCCTCTCCTCCTCATACTCACACACCGAGACATAGACCATGTGATTGGTTGCGGTATGATGATAACATGGTCCGGTTTAGCGAGTACGTGAGGAGCCACGATCATGTGGTCAGGCTAAATCCATGCATAGTACTTTGTTTGGTTGTTTGGCTAATTCCGTGCACGACTGCATGCTTGCATCATGCACCGCTAGCGAAGCTCCTCGTGGGCGTACCTGAGGAGCCTGGCTGTGGAGCAAGTTTTGCACAGCTGGAGCCTGGTCACTTTATGCAGAAAACCAAACAAAATATGCTTTATGATTCTGCGGGTGCGAGGACTCAGCACACGCATGGAACCAAACATATGGAGAAACATTAGTATTGTTGCACATATACACATACTCTCTCGTTCCCATCGTTTAATTTTTCTGAACAAATGCCATATAGTATTTGAACATGTACCATGAACAATTATTCACGTGAGGCTTCTAATTAAGGCTTCTAAGGCATGAACGTTATGGCAAACCTCCTTTTGTACTATGAATAATTATTCACATTATGGCAAACCTCCTTTTGTACTAAGAACAATTAATCACGTTATGGCAATTCTCCTTTTGTACTATGAACAATTATTCACGTGAGGCTTCTAAGGTTGTTCGCAACACGTACCCTCCACCTAAACCGGATCATCATTTTTTGCAAATTGTTAGAGATGTAACTGATGCCTATGCTATCCGCAGTATTGTATGAACGACAAAGAAATGATGATCTAATATTATCAGATGAAGAAATTCATGGCAGCAGCACACCTACTGCTAATTGGCCATCTCATGCTAGACGTCATAGGAAAAGAGATCCTGGTATATTTTACTAAGAGTATTTTTTATTCAAATGTTGCAATCTTCTACTTTGGATATTTGTACCCATTCATATGTTATTGGTATATATGTAGATAACGATGGAGTCTTCAAAAGGGGGGGGGGGCGTGGTACTCTTAAGGGTATAGCAGCAGCTACCAAGCGAATCAAGAACGACGATCACAAACTTAAGATTGAATTTTCATCTAAGCTTGGAGGTCCCGTAGGACCATACACTCGCACTTTTGTGGATGAAATCGTATTGTTTACAAAGAAAAAGGCACCACTCATTGGAGTGAAAAAGTGGAAAGATATAGAGCTCAATGTTAGATCTTCTATAGCCTCTGACGTACTGGTATGTGAAATTTCTTTAGTAACTATTATTTGCCTAGCATGCTATGGCACCGCTACTTCACCCGAGATTAAGCCATCTCAAATTTTGTTTGGTATGATCTACTGAGATATGGTCAACTGTTCACAAATTACTAGACAATTAACCATCTCTTTGTATCAAAACTGAAACAGCGAAGGTGGGAGTTTCCAATAAATGAGGACGCGCATGAAAAGATATGGTCTATTGCCAAGGGGAGGTACAAAGGATGGCGATCAGCATTAAGCTCAACATACAAGGCATACAACAATTATGCTGAAAGGATGAAAAACAAGCCTGAAGATGTAGACATCGTTGAGTGGCATTACCTGATGCTGTATTTTGGATCTTAGAAATTCCAGGATCAATAGCATTTCCTGTACAATGATCGAAACTTACATAATATCGATGATTCTAGCATTTTATTTATTAATTCATTTACAACTGTTATTATTTTGTGGAAAATAAGTAGTCGGAACTCGGAAAACCATCAGAAACAAAGAACAAAGCATATAATGGGTTCTAGAACTTTTTCCCAAATAAGCTTTGACCAGGTAATGATATGACCACTACATTATTTTCCATGATTAATGACAAACTTGTATAATGAATTCTTCACATCATAGAGAGACCCAGAAACTGGTATAGAACCAACTAATCTAACCCTTTGGATGAGTACTCATTGTAAAAATGGTGAATGGTCGGAAGATGCTTCACGTGGTATTTATGTAAGTGAATCACAAAGTTTAGTACTTAAACATACTTCAAAACACTGTGTAGAAATTATTATTTGAATTGAGTAAACTTGAACTACATTGTTCATTTTAGGAGAAGGCATCTGAGAAAATTGTTGAGAAAGTATATCAAGATGATAGATATGATATGACGAGAGAAGAGGAAAATGCTATTTTCCAAACATCATTCAAGGAAACAACAGGATGCAAGGCAAATAGGCTTCATGGTCATGGGTTCCTATCAAGATATCCAACAAGAAGTCAAGTGATGGATTCAAAATTCTTCAAACAAGCTCGTGCAATGGCTGCAACCAACCAAAAGAACATTGAACTCAAAGGCCAGGTCCAACTATTAAATGAAAAACTTGCAAGTGAGGTTGCAGAACGGGAAAGAATAGTGCAAGAAAAAATGCAAGCACTGCAAGAAGAAGAAGAAAGAAAAAGGCAATTACTTAGAGAAGAAATGAGGAAGGAAATGGTTGCTGCCCTTACTGCAGCACAACAGGTATAAAATTTGATATTTGTATCTTTTACCACCATTGCTATTGGAAACTTCTTCAACATAAATTGTTTGATCAATTGTTTGATGTAGGCCAACCGAGAAAGCATCACTCCAGTCGATCCTCCTTTAGTGATCCCAACTGAAACTCCCGAACTCATCCCAGCTGATCCTCTTACACCTACACTAAGAAGTGAAAACAATGTTTGTACTCCAGACATAAACAACAAGAAAGACAATGTGCCAGCGAACTATATTAGCTCTTATGCTCTAAGGAATGCTGTGACAAGACGTGTGCAGGCAAGGGGCAACAAAATAAGTGAATGTGTATGGAATGCAAATGTTCATGTATTTTGGTGATATATACTATAGTATGAAATTCTTTTGACAGTTTTGTTTTTTAATATTGAATATGATTATAGGTACAATCTGTAAGTGCAAGCAAGAAACAAGGTAGATCATCTTAAGAAGTTATATCAAAGTGTGTTTAAGGTATGTTCACAATCCAATGGATCACTTCCTATTTTTATTTCTTTTGTAATAGTGCATGCAATGGATTTTAGTGTTGTTTTGCTGCTTGCTGCGTGCTGATGCTCGTTGCTACTTGCTAGAAGTTGTGCTATATAAAAGGTTTCGTTCTTGCATAGCATTTGGAATCTACTTAGAGAGCAACTACATGATTAACCAAGTTACTGTACCTGTAGCAACTGCAGTTGTAGTCTTCCACTTATGGTTAACCAAGTTATTGTAGCTTTACTAATTAATTGTTTTGAACACTTCCAACAGGTTCGTTGTCATCGCGATATAGTTGTCATGATAACCATCACTTGCATCAATGGAGGAGATGGAGGGGTACACGGTGGACCAAAAAAGCTTCCACTCATTTGCTAGTGTTGAGTAGTTTATTACCTATGTTATCACAATCCAAGCTAGCATGAGGATGTTGTGATTGTGAGCTGTTTTGTCAAATTAATTTGTATTTGGTCACTATTTACTTGGTGCAACCTATTTGTGACAAAATGATATGGATATAGTTAATATATGAGGCAAGAGACAAATATTATGGTTGTCAATTTTGTGTCTGACATTACATATGCGAAATATAATTCTTTTTGCGTAATACTTTATACCCAATAGAAATACAAAATGCATTATCGTATAAATTATGGGTTGAATATATGTAAATGTAACAGTTTTATTCGTTGTTGTATGGTTCGGTTGCATTATCTTTATAGTTGCGACATCATCAATTGTAATGATTTTTTGTTGCAATAAGATGTAATTACAATGGATCTATTTCGTTGGGACTTCAGTACTAGCAACATTTTCTCCTTTTTGCAACATCTTTAGTTACAACGATGTTTTTTTGTTGTAATAAAGACTCGTACCATGGATTAATTTTTATAGTAAAAAAGTCATATAACCACGAGACACATTATGTTGCGAAATGATCAAATGCAACGAAATTATTTGCATGGCAATACATCTTGTTGCCACGAGTCACTTGTGCGGCACTAGTGTTTTGTTGCCATGAAGCATCTTGTGGTAACAAAGCCATTTGCAATAGATTCAAACGTGGCATTAACACTTATTACCATGAAATATGTTGTGGCAATATAGTTTTTGGCAACTATTATAAATTTTGCAATATAACTTATTTGCAACATAATAGTCCATTGTAACAACAAACAGTTACAACACTTGAACACGTTGCAAAGGATGTAGTAATTGCAACAGAATGTAAAAATGTTGCTATAACCTATTGCCACTCTATTTTTTGCAACAGCAGGCAACGACAGTTGTTCTATCGCAATTGGTGCCTATTGCAACGATTTATAGTCTATCGCAACGACTTTTGCCCATTGCAAGAAGGTGATTTTTTAGTAGTGATACTTATCCCATCCTAGAATAACAAACATGATCTAATCCAAATTACTTAGATCTCATCTAATCTAATCTAGAAATGTCCAATCCAATCTAGAACCCATCTAATCTGATTAGATTTAATCTAAGTTGAGTTACTTAAACATGTTAGTTGATACTGATAAAGTAGATTAGACACTACCCCTATAAAACGTTTTTAAAATTGGTTCCTTAGACCAACTCATCCATGAACAAATGACTTAACCAACATGTTCATGATGACCATCCATTTCAACCTAACATCAAACCAGATCTTGACCTGCTTAATATAGTTCCTCCTACTCACAACTATCTTAGTCATATGTCCTTAGCTCGGATGGAGACACCAAGACACGAGAAGAAGTAGATCAACTTCGCTAAAGAAGGATAAGCACCAGCTCAATGAGTCAAACAGATATCTAGAGGATTCAGAAACCACCATCTGGAATGGACTAACATATTAGGGTAGTTCCATAATGCATCATGACTAGATACCTCGATACCAGCATGCGCCAAGCAGTGAAAACCCGTGTGTGCATTCATAGGAGGCTCTCAGTCCTGCTACGGCACCATAAGTCCTTAATCGTGACACCATTACCAAACAGCACCAATAATGAATCCCACATAGCAAAACTAGATTGGGTCTAGGTAACACATTGATATAGTTTTATAATGGATTATAATTACAAACCGCGATACTAGCGCGTGCCGAGCAGCACAACCGCATGTGTGCACCCACAAGAGGTACTCGGTTTCGTCGCAGCACCATCGGTTTTAGTCATAACTTCATTACGAAACATAACCAATAGGAAATCTTACGTGGCAAACATGGACTAGACAAGGATACCATACATAAAAGAGACTCCACCTATAAGGATGATTACGAAGTGGAGAGCCAAATAGATCATGGTCCAATGATATTAACAAGACATGACCAAAACCTAAATTTGTTGATGAAGGAAGTACGATGGGAGACTATTATTTTATCCCCAAGCATATTTTTGTGCCCGTCGCAGAGATTACAAGGTCAAGGATTAACGTTACATTAGATATAGAGAGGAAACAATCATAAGATTAGATGGATGAGCCTTTGAGAGGTAGGAGAGAACCAAAGGCATCAAGGTTTAAGGAAACAATCAGACACATCTTTCCTAAGTTAAGTTGATAATGCGACAAGGTAATCCAAAAGGAGAGGCAAAATATAATAGAAACCTCAACCTGCATCAACCGAGCAAGGGCGGGATCTAGGATGGAAACACAACCACCAAAGAGTAATAGATTAAACGACAAGAACACAGACTCAAAATCATTGTCTTAAGCTCGTGTGCATCTTTTGTCCAACAAAGAGATTACCTAAACTTCTATTTGCATGAGCTTGGTCATGAAGTGATAACGGAAAATTCAAACTTATCCATGTTTGAAAACTTGGAGGGATTTCGAAGGATTGACACCGATTTGGGTAATGGTTCACTGAATGAGGACATGGCCTAGCTTTGGGTTTATGCAAACAAGCCACCTAGACACGTACCTTTAGGATACAATAAAAAAAGGCTAGAAATTGCTTATATGAACATGGGCTTCTAAACATAGGTTTTACCAAGTAATCTAAAAACTGTTTGAATTAGGTGTTCTCTTGTGAACAAACAGGTAACAACCTTTATGGGTTAAGGGAATTAAGGGTTGAATAGCTACGACACCTTCTAGATAATCAAGTGAGAGAAACACATATACCACCTAACCAGATTACCTAAAGGATAGAGAACAATTATTTTGTCGGATTGAACAAGACAACATTACATCACATAATTTACAATCACTAATTATTGGAATAAAGGTGAGAGAAGCATATTGGTACACAGACAACAAACATGATGCAACAAGCAGGATGCATGCTCGTCCTATTCATCCTCATAGATTTTGCCAACATAATGTGGCAATAGCGTTCTATATCAGTGGCATACATATGTTCTCTCTCGGTATTTTGCTAGTCGTCCGCTACACATACAGGTTCGAAGTTAATGTACCTGTAGAGAATTCCATCAACGCTCAATTCCCTATGATGCTAGATTCACACATGATAGTTTATCATAGTTTATACTCCATATATTTCTATATGGAGGCTAGCTCCTCATTAAGCGCCGAGTCACGCATAGACGTCGCTGCCACACTTTAACCACTGGGCAGCCCATTATGGTAACTCACCTTCTTACCCGAGCGTAGGTGCGTCGTTACAAGTACATTACATTTCTCAGTATTCCCATGTCTCTGTACCATACACACACATGGGGTACTTAATCCTAGAAAATTAAATACTCCACATCACAGCCTTCATAGATACATATGTATAGCATGTATATAGTCAAGCGCCAAATTTAAGCACTCTGCTAGACCGACGTTTGTTCGGTCATGCTCTCAAATCTCACCTTACCTGAGCGTCGATCCATTCAAAATTGAATGGCCTCAAAAATAAAATTACACATGTATGCATTTCCCCTTCCTAGGTTGTGTAAGTATTCTAAACTAAGCCACCTGATAGTCCTAAATTTAGGGCTTAACAGAGGGTGTCGCTAGCATTGTAGTTTTTCAAATCTATTTTTCAAACCAAACATTGTGTTTAGTTGAAAATAGTTTTTTACAAAACCAAAACTTTGTTTTTAAAATATGTATGTGACCATATATACTTAATCCTTCTCTGATACCATTTGTCACATAACCTCCCAAGTTATTGGGCCCACATGCACCTACCCTTGTCTCAAATACCTCAGACGGCTATGCATGTGCACCAGATAACTTAACAGGATCCGTCCGAGTGTCCCAAGGACCTCGAATAAACCACTTACAACTAGGATCGTAAGATTAAGTAAACACAAATCACACACCAACATTTTGCAGCGGAATTTCTTTATTACAAAATGTTACAAGTTACAACAAATTTATATTATATTTATCAGAGTGATTACAAAAGTGATTCAAAGAAATATACTTTGAAATGTTATAAATTATTTATAAGTTTGAAATATATGCTTGCTCAATGATAATCCTCAATAAGAAGTGTAGAAGAGCTACTTTAACCTATAAGAAGGCCGAGCCCATGTAACACCCCAAGTGTTACCATGGCTATGGCACACCTATGCACTAATGACTGTGATCACATGTGGAAGAAACTTAAGGAGAAGAGCATAAGAACCTTGGAGAACATGTATTAACCAAGAAATGTGAATGACCAAAAGCATTACCCAAGCTTTTGTGCACTTATCACCTTGGACAAGAGGGGAGTAAACCCTAGACCCCTCTTGAACCCCTATCTCCTAAAACCTTGGTTGAAGGGGGGGAGATTAAGCAAATGTGCAAATCATGACCTAACCTTTGGCTAAAGTTAAGTGACATATTAATCTACAAATATAGAGAGGAAACATTGCAAAAAGACCCCTTAAGAAACCCCAAATCCATTCCTTAAATAGAGAGAGAGCTAGAGCTCTCTAATTCTCTCTAAGTCAAATTTTAACCCTAATCTAAAGATCAACCGTGTTCACCTTGTAGATGGCACCAAAACCACCTAAGTTTTATACCAAAAATGTGGCATACCACCTAAGGCACCCCCTGGAAAAAGTTGAGACCGAGCCCTTGATATTTGACATGTCTTGGCATCACTTTTGTCGCGAGGTGGGTAGAGGGACAAGCCAGATTTGGCGTCCGCATATCTTCTGACCTAGGGCTTATCTTCCCTTGGAACTCACATACAAGAGATAGCCATGGTGCCAGGAAGAGGTCTGCACCGGATTTTTGCCAAGATTCACACGTATGCGATCTCAGCAAGCTTTTGAACATGGGCAGAAGAACACCTCCACGTGTTCGATGCGCTCTACGCGCGCCAGAGCACGCCCGCGCCCGACCCCGCGCGCCCCACGCCACACCAAGCCGTGCCCGCGTCTCCTGCTCGTGCTCGCACCTATAAATCACCCTCAGGCGTCGACCGTACTCCTCCGCGCACGCTCGACCTCACCAGAGCCCGAAACCACCGGCGTTTGCCCCGCGCACGGCGTGCCCGCGGCCACCCGAGCCCCTGCCACCGTAGACCGGCCAACAGAGCCCTTCCCAGCCACGCCCGACCCTTGGAAGTGACTATGCACGCCTCGGTGAAGATCCCTGAGCAAGGAATCGGACTTTGCTTCGCCGGAGAAGCCAGTCCACGGTCGCTGGACTTCGCTCGACCGCCGGTGAACGTAGACCGGGTAATCCTCTGCTCCATTCTTCGATTCCTTGTGCACATAGCCTCTATGTCACCCCGTGGAGCTCATCGTGCCATTTGATTGAACTAGATCGCCGTGGTTTAGCCGGAACACCCGCCGTCGACGAGATCACCCGCCTGCGCACGTGGACCGGCCGATTCTGGCCACCTCCGCCGTCGAGACGTACACCGCTGTGACCGCCAGGACCTCCCGGAGCCAACCCTGCCCCTCACCGGACCTCTCTCGCCGCCGGTAAGCCGCGCCGCCCTTTTCTTTTCCGCGGGTACTGTTTAAACCTAGGGAGGGACCACGGGGGAGAAGAAGAAAAGACAAGGGGGGTTTTGTGTATTGTCAGTGACTTAGGGGAATAGTAGCGCAGGGGTATAACTGAGAGGATTAGTTTAGAAAGAACCCAGGGCCTTCTGTGCAAAGTGGTTTTTCCAGGAAACCTTTTATTAATATGATTTAAATTCAAACAGAACTTGAATAATTCATATCTTCTGTTTTGTTCACCCAAATCAAGTCAAACCAATTTTGCCAGATCTTAAATAATGTAAACTACTTAAGAAAAATATAAACCCCCTAGGTGTTACCGAAAACTTTAAGGTTTTGATTTAAATATTGATTTGGCCAAAAGCTAAATAATAGGAGGAAAAATAGTTGCACTGTTAGACGAGGTTAAGAAAATTTGGAGAAGTACCTAATTACTTCCTAACCCGTTTAAAAATAATAAACCCCTCTGTACACCCAGTTAAGGTAGAGTTTACCATCTAAATCCTTTTTAGCCTAAAGTTAGAGAAAATATTAATGGAGGTTTAAATAAAGAACCAGGGAGCACCCATATTTTTGTTAGTCTACGTATTCAGTATGGTTCACTAGAAAAATTTATTATACCCTGGTTTAGTATAAAATAATTGGGATACCTTTTATTTTAAGAAAACAAGGAAAACATAGAAAAAACCCTAGAAAAATAACCCCAAAGTGAAAACACCCCAAACCTTGGGATAATTAATGTTTTGTTATTAAGAACATAGGAAAAATATGAAATCGGCTGTTTGACATTTTTCAAATAACAAGATAGTAGAAAGTGCCTTTTTGACATTAAACTTTAGAAAATCACAACTAAATAACCACCAATTACCTTATGTGATTTTTGGCACTGAAGCATGTGATTACTGTTAGATACCAACAAAAATAACCCTTAGGACAGAACCCACCCCTAGTTTAAAGTTGTAGTGCAAAGTGACCCCCTTTGCCCAACTTTTGTTATTTTTGTCCAAGGCATACTCTTTTTATTCTAGACCTCAAATTCATAGAACAGACTATATTGACCAATAGTAACCCACTGTAATTTTTACAATTTTTTTGGAAAAAGTTAAACCACTGTTGTAGTTCAAACCCACACTAGAATTCATAAATAGAAAATAAAGAAGGGGAAAATTAATGGTGGAAATTAGTGTCACCCTAGCCCAACCAGCAAAACCCTTTTAAATTGCCCACTGAAATATATAAGGGAAATACAAATCCACTATGCTCATCCTTAACAAAACCCAAACCTAGAGTGATAAGCATAAACCACTAAAAGCCACATATGACCAAGAAACCCTAAGTTACTAACTAACTTAGTTTTTCTTTCTTTAGCATAATGTTTGTTAAATCCTGCATAATCATGACATACATATTCCTATTCATTGCATTCGATAGACTGGAACCTCGCTGACGGAGAGTACGTCCTCGTGCCGGAGCAAGGAGCTGCTTAGGAGGTAGCCCCGGATCGAGCAATAGAGCCTGCACCAGAGGATCTGCCTGCCCCAGCTTTGGAAGGCAAGCCCCGGTTTTATGCATAACCTATTTATTATGCTATTTTACTACACTTAATGATTGTAGGATTGAATGTGAACTTAAGTGTAGGAGTTGTTTGAAACCCTAGTTGCATGATCTCAGGAATCCTTTTTGAGATGGATACTAGTATGCTAGGTCGAGTAGCTGCTTTGCTAATTAGGGATCTCTATAGAAGTCGAGTGATTTTTCTAGCACTCGCGCGAGGTCAGGAATTGGTTGTATCCATTTGTATATCATACTGATGATGGTCTATGGACAACAGTCCATGGGGATGCGTTGTCTATGAGACGGAAATTGGAATAAGGATTAAGGTGTGGTACCGTGTGTCAAGCGTTTGAACGTACTAAGCACATGCCGAGAAATATGGTAAATCGGTAAGCCTAGTACCTGATTAAACCTGGCAGTAGACTTTGCCCTTCACGCGACCTGAGACGTGGTCTCCGATTCCGATTATGGTGGGTACAAGTGCGGTCACTGCACGACGGCAGTCGGGGTCAGTGAGGCATTGTACGCCAAGGCGGTGAGCCCTGATCTGCTGACGGGGAATCGATGGGGACGGTTGATGTGTGTGGGGACGGAGTGCCCCTACATGTCGTGTGTTTAGGTTTACCTTGCAAGGATAAAAACTCGATTTGAATCGTCTGCTTCTCGCAGCTAATGAGACTGCTTGATCCATGCTGCTACATTGAGTAACAAGTGAAAATGTGATGAGGTGACAAAAGATGTTGATTGCTAAGTTTACTTGCTACCATGAATGAGTAGATAGTACATATTTAGTCTTAAGAGAGTCACACTAAAACTTGACAAAGCTAAAACTTGATTTACAAACTCAGCTAGTGCTTTTGGCAACCAAACCCCACAGCCAAACAGCTGCATGTCTAGAGGTAGAGGAGTAGACTCCTCACACCGGGTAAGTCTAGCTGAGTATTAGTATACTTAGCCTTGCTTGTGGCATAATTTTTTTACAGGTTCTTTGGAGGACATGGTTGCTAGAGTGACTTGGCCGTCCATCTTGCCACCGGGTTGGACAGTCGAGTAGGATCCCGCCTCGGCTGAGGAGGAGCATGAGGAGTGATGGGACAGGCTTCCCCATCTCTCTGTTTATTTATTGTTAGTTTTATTCCGCTGCACTTCGAACAATGATGACTACTTTTGCTAAAACTCTGATGATGATGTAATAAGTTAATACTCCTTAATGTATGGTGTTATGCTTTATTGTATTTGCTCTGTGACTCACCATCGAGTGAAATTGTGGTACTTGATCCTGTCAGTGGCCTCGTCGGACTAGATCCGAGGGATTGACGGGTTATTCCCATTTAAGTGTGGTCTAGCCTCTGAGGCGGGACTTAGGCACTTAAGTTGGAATAATTCGGGCAGTTCCGCCACAACTGGTATCGGAGCTTGTACCACCACATAGGAATCAATAAACTATAAATACCATCCTTTTCCAAAGTAAAACTTGATAGAAACAAATGTTGGATAGATTGTAGGACGATCAGGATAGACCTAGGACGTGAAGCCTTAGGATGATAGAGGGGTAGCTAGGTGGCTAATTGAGTCAGCCCTACAGGCTACTATAAGGGATGGGAGTTCTTCCCTATTCCCTCTAAGATTGATGTGAGGTCGTTCAGGACGAGCATGCATGCATCATTAATTAAACAAATGGATAATTGGGTAAAAACTTTGATGCAAATGATGACCAAATAAGTACCCCCAGTACCGCTGCCATGGTTATAGAGAGGCTGAGTTGTGATTCCTTTTTCTTTTTATAATTATTTTTTTACTTACGCTTAACCATACACAGATGACTTCTCACGGATCCTCGGACGAAGGGAATGCACTGTCCCACACTAACGGGCTTGCACGAGAGGGTTTTCCCCGTATTTTGTGGGAGGTACTTCAGGGAGCTGGTTACACGACGCCTCCCCAGTACGCGGTGCAGCAGTTCGAGAAGCACCGAGTGCCCCGCTGTAGGGTGAGGATGACCCTGGAGCCTCATCCCCTGCAGCCCGGCTGGCGTTCGCTGGACTCTGAGTCCTTTGGATACTGGGCTGAGGATACGGTCGAGGCGATTGCTCTTCACGGACTAACCACTTTCTACGGATTCCACCCCTTGGAGCTGTCCACTCACCCCATTGGCTTGTTCCCCGCTGAGAAGGAGGACGACCCAATGTGGAAGGACCGAGTGGAGCATGCCAAGGACATCTGGGCCATCTACTCAGGCTTGACTGCTCACTTGACGGTGCGGTGCATGAATGCCCTGTATAGTCTGCAAGTGATGCGTGGTGAGGCAATGTCCCATCTGATGGCGTTGTTAGAGGCAACTAAGATCACCTTGGATAACAAAGAGGAGCTTGTGGTTGACTTATCCACTGAGATGGTGGAAAAGGACTTACAGGTGGAGCAACTGTCAAATGAGATCCAAGAGCTTGAGGAACTAGTGGGAACAAGGGAGAACACCATCGAGGTTCTCGAGGATCAGTTAATTAACACCCAACAGCATCTTGCCGAGGCTAACGAGCACCTGGATATACATCACCAAGAGATCCAGGACATGGAGGCCAACGAGGATGTCGACATCGAGGGAGGAGAGGAGCCTGCCTCCAGCTTGGACACTGCGGGCTTAGGGAGACCACCTTCCCCCTGAGTCGAGTGTTGCCTCGTTTGCTCACTAGGTCGCAGGGATAGAGTTAGAAGCCGGTGATGGTAGAACTCCTCGAAGCTAGCTTAGCTTTTGCACCCTTGGGGTACTAGGCTAGATAGAGTTGAGTCTTTTGGGCTATTGATGTAATCGTGATGAACCCTTTTTGGAAAGCATGGTTGATGAATGATGTCAGTCTTAATTTAAGAAGAAAAGTTTATGCCATGTGAAATCTTTTATGATTATGCAAGAATAGATGGATTTCGCCTTTTAACTCTTTCACCGCGATTGAACCTTGAACCTCAAAGTTGTGTTATTGAAAATATATGTGATTTTTTAGATGGCCGGGAGAGCGCGTCGTGGTCAAAATGAGCGCGTTCCTCCACCGCCGCCACCGCCTCCTACTCTGCAGGAGCTGATGGCTCAGCAAAATGAGATCTTGAGACAGCTAGTTCAGCGTCAGCCGCCACCTCAGCACTATGGTGGTGGTGATCATTAGCGTCACCCCGCGGCAGCCACTTATCAGGAGTTCCTCAGTACCCAGCCACCATTGTTCACCAGGGCAGAGGACCCACTTGATGCGGATGTATGGTTGAGAGTAGTGGAATCCAAATTCCCTCTACTCGAGGGAGTTTGTTCAGAGGTCACTAAGGTCAGGTTCGCCACCCAGCAGCTTCGCGGACCCGCGCGGACATGGTGGGACCATTTTCTTGCTATGCAGCGAGATGACCGAGAGGTGGAATGGAGAGAGTTCAAGGAAGCTTTCAAGGGGCACCATATACCAGCAGGCATTATGGACCAAAAGCTCAACGAGTTTCTGGCACTCACTCAGGGAAACCGGACAATGTTACAGTATGCTCAGGCCTTCAATGACCTGTGCCAGTATGCCGGGTATCATGCAGACACAGACGAGAAGAAGAGGGATAGGTTCAGGAGGGGGCTCAGCACTAAGCTCCGTGACCGTCTCAACACAGTCAGGGCCAATAGCTATAATGAGTTAGTCAACATGGCCATTTCTCAGGAGGACTGTATCACAGATCGTCAGGCAGAGAAGAAGAGGAAGACCCCTGTGGCAGGACCTTCAGAGCGCTTCAGGATCGTGTCTGACACTCAAAACATAGGACCTCAGCAGCAGCAAGGGCGATGGGTGATCCGACCACAGCAGCAGCAGCAGCAGACACCCAACCGCACCCAGTTTCCGGCTCAGAGGAACAATGAACAGCAGCAGCAATATCGTCAGGCAAATGACAACAGGTGTTTCACATGTGGCAACACCGGACATTATGCCAAGAATTGCCCCAGAAACCAGCAGAGGCAGGGACAGAATATTAATCAGAATCAAGGCGAGACAGAAAGTGCAAGTGAGGTAAGGCAGGCTGAACTTCACCACCATGGCTAATATTCCAGAGGGAGCACCCGTCTTGACTGGTATCTTTTCAGTTTTGAATTATCCCGCAATTATTCTTTTTGATTCGGGTGCATCACACAGTTTTATCAATACCAAATTTAGTTCCAAGTGTCAGTTACCTTTCCTCCACACCAATAGGGGTATTACAATTTCTACACCCGGAGGCAGGGTTGCCACCTATCAGATCAATAGACATGTACCAATTAAGTTGGGTAGTTTCATATTTAAAACCACTCTCTTGATAATGGGATTGGATAGTGTGGATATCATCCTAGGGACTGATTGGTTATCGCGACACCACGCGGTGATTGATGTCGCAGCCAGAGCCATAGAAATCCACTCCCCTCTGGATGGCGAGATCACCTTGTACCTACCCGATCAGGGTTGTACCCGTTCTTGTGCATTCACCATAATGGAGTCCCCGGTTGAGAAAATCCCTGTGGTCTGTGACTACCCAGATGTTTTTCCAGAAGAATTGCCAGGGATGCCACCTGATAGAGACATTGAGTTTGCAATTGAATTGCAACCCGGGACTGCTCCTATCTCCAAGAGACCCTATAGGATGCCTCCCGCGTAATTGGTAGAACTGAAAAAGCAACTCCAAGAGTTGTTGGACAAGGGGTTCATTCACCCAAGTACTTCACCGTGGGGATGTCCGGCCTTATTTGTGAAGAAGAAGGATGAAAGTCTGAGAATGTGTGTTGACTACCGCCCTCTCAATGCGGTGACCATTAAGAACAAATACCCACTGCCCCGAATTGATGTTTTGTTTGATCAGTTGGTGGGAGCCAAGGTATTCTCCAAGATAGACCTTCGCTCGGGCTACCATCAGATCAAGATCCGTGCCAGTGATATTCCGAAGACGGCTTTTTCTACCAGATATGGACTTTATGAGTTTTTGGTGATGTCTTTTGGGCTGACCAATGCCCTGGCTTATTTCATGTACTTGATGAACTCAGTATTCATGCCAGAGCTGGATAAATTTGTAGTGGTTTTCATTGATGGTATCCTGGTCTATTCCAAAAATGAAGACGAGCATACTGAGCATCTGCACACCGTGCTTCAGCGACTACGAGATCATCGTCTTTATGCCAAGTTGTCTAAATGTGAATTCTGGCTGAGGGAAATTAAATTCTTGGGTCACACAATTTCACAGAATGGGATATCAGTTGATCCTGAGAAGGTACAAGAGGTAATGGATTGGAAACCTCCTACCACAGTGAGACAGATTCAGAGTTTTCTGGGTTTGGCAGGGTATTATCGACGATTCATTCCGGATTTCTCTAGAATCACCAAACCAATGACTGAACTATTGAAGAAGGGAGTCAAGTATAATTGGAGCCAGAAGTGTGAAGATGCCTTTCATACACTAAGGCAGCATTTGACAACAGCCCCAATGCTAGCTCAACCTGATAACACCAAGCCCTTTGAAGTCTATTGCGATGCTTCCGGTACTGGATTGGGATGCGTCTTAATGCAAGATAACAGAGTGATTGCTTATGCCTCCCGAGCACTTAGACCCCATGAGCAGAACTACCCTACCCATGATTTGGAGTTAGCAGCTGTGGTTCATGCTCTCAAGATTTGGAGACATTATTTGATGGGAGCTCACTGTAACATCTACACTGATCATAAGAGTCTCAAATATATTTTCACTCAAGCGGATCTTAATATGAGGCAGAGGAGATGGTTAGAGCTAATCAAGGACTATGATTTGGAGGTGCATTACCATCCTGGCAAAGCCAATGTTGTGGCAGATGCCTTGAGCAGAAAGGCCCAGTGCAATTGCATGAGCATGGATGCAAGAGTTACCACCCTATGTGATGAGATGTGCAAGCTGAACCTGGAAGTTGTTTCTTCAGGTACCTTAAGTTATATCTCGGTGGAGCCCACATTACAAGAGCAAATAGTGAGGGCACAAATTGAAGACAAGGGTGTTCGGGTTATCAAGGAAATGATCAAGTAGAAAGCAGAAAAATACAAATGCTTCCGTCAAGACAGCAAAGGAATTCTATGGTTTGGAGATCGATTGGTTGTTCCCAAGGACCCTGAGCTCAGAAAGAAGATATTGGATGAGGCTCACCTTTCAAAATTCTCCATGCACCCGGGCAGCAATAAGATGTATCATGATCTCAGATCCTTATACTGGTGGACCAGAATGAAGAGGGACATTGCCAAGTACATATCTGAATGTGACACCTGCCAGATAATCAAGGCCAGTCATTTGAAGGCAGCAGGCCCTTTGCAACCCCTTCCCATACCATCTTGGAAATGGGAGGACATTTGCATGGACTTTATCGTGGGATTGCCCAATACCTCCCAGCACCATGATTCCATTTGGGTCATTGTGGACAGATTGACCAAGTCAGCTCATTTCTTGTCGGTACACACCACTCACAGGACGGAGAAGTATGCAGAAATCTACATCGACCAGATAGTTCGTTTGCATGGAATACCAAGGACTATAGTATCGGACAGAGGAGCACCTTTCGTGGCCCGATTTTGGGAGCAATTGCAGGAATCACTTGGGACCCATGTAATACGAAGCTCAGCATACCATCCTCAAATAGACGGCCAGACCGAAAGGGTAAATCAGATTTTGGAAGACATGTTGAGGGCATGTGTGCTACACTATGGAAAGGATTGGGACAAGTGTCTTTCTTTGGTAGAATTCTCCTATAATAACAGTTACCAGTCCAGTCTAAAGATGGCATCTTTTGAAGCCTTGTATGGGAGAAGGTGTAGAACCCCGCTAAATTGGTCGCAAGCTAGAGAGAGAGAAATATTTGGACCAGACTTGGTACTTGAAGCAAAGGAAAAGGTCAGAGTCATTAAGAAGAACTTAGAAGCTGCTCAGGCCAGGCAAAAGAGCTATCATGACAAGAGAAGGAAGCCTCTGCAATTTGATGTGGGGGATCATGTTTATCTTAAGGTGTCACCCACCAAGGGTGTCCAGAGATTTGGGATCAAGGGCAAGTTAGCTCCTCGCTACATGGGACCCTACGAGATCAAGGAAACTTGTGGACCAGTAGCATATCAATTGAAGTTGCCACCACACATGTCAGCTGTTCATGATGTGTTCCATGTATCTCAGCTGCGAAAATGTGTCTGCTTACCCACTGAAGTGCTACCTGAACCAGAAATTGAGATAGAACCAGACCTGTCCTATCAAGAGTACCGCGTCAAGGTATTGGATCAGAAAGAGAGATCAACGCGGGCAAGGTCGATCAGAATGTATAAGGTTCAATGGAGTCACCATTCAGTAGAAGAAGCTACATGGGAGACTGAGGATTTTCTACGCTCTCGCTTCCCCGACTTTCTGCCCAAAAGAGTCGGTATGTAACCCAAAACTCCCCACCTGCCCTTTGAATACAAATATAAGAAAAACTTAGATGATGAAGGTAGTCTAAGTTGTGGATTTGACTTAAAAAGGACTTCCTTCTGAAGTCGCAAAGAGAATGAAATTCGAAGAGCAGTTAACTAGTGAAACGTGAATCTAAGAAGGAACAACACACCAACACACCTTCTCGGCACCCCTCCTGAGGACTCTACCTAAAATCTCGGGACGAGATTCCTTTAAGGGGGGAGGGCTGTAACACCCCAAGTGTTACCATGGCTATGGCACACCTATGCACTAATGACTATGATCACATGTGGAAGAAACTTAAGGAGAAGAGCATAAGAACCTTGGAGACCATGTATTAACCAAGAAATGTGAATGACCAAAAGCATTACCCAAGCTTTTGTGCACTTATCACCTTAGACAAGAGGGGAGTAAACCCTAGACCCCTCTTGAACCCCTATCTCCTAAAACCTTGGTTGAAGGGGGGGGGAGATTAAGCAAATGTGCAAATCATGACCTAACCTTTGGCTAAAATTAAGTGACATATTAATCTACAAATATAGAGAGGAAACATTGCAAAAAGACCCCTTAAGAAACCCCAAATCCATTCCTTAAATAGAGAGAGAGCTAGAGCTCTCTAATTCTCTCTAAGTCAAATTTTAACCCTAATCTAAAGATCAACCTTGTTCACCTTGTAGATGGCACCAAAACCACCTAAGTTGTATACCAAAAATGTGGCATACCACCTAAGGCACCCCCTGGAAAAAGTTGAGACCGAGCCCTTGACATTTGACATGTCTTAGCATCACTTTTGTCGCGAGGTGGGCAGAGGGACAAGCCAGATTTGGTGTGATACCCGGTTCGCAAAGAAGAGAAGTTGGGGGTTGTTCTTTTTGGTTTTTTTTCCTCATTCGGTTGTTGCATTTTGGGGATTTGGAATTTGTGGAAAACATTCACAACTAGGGCAGTAGAATTTCTTTGGTTTTGAACTTGCGATGGGGTCGGGAGCTGTCGCTTGGGCTAGTTGGGCCGCGATTAGTGATTCGGCCCACTATCCTTCCCAAACCCTAGCCACCCTCCCCCCTAACCCCCTTCCCCTTTGTGCAGCTGCCCCCCCACTTCCCCACCCTTTGGCCGCCACCCCCCCTTCCATCTCCTCCTCTCTCAATCCTTGCAGCCACACCACCAAGCCCTAGCCGCCCCCCCCCCCCATCTCCTCCTCCCAAGGTGCCATTCCTTGCTGCTCGGATCGTCGTCGCGTGGTGCGAATCTTCAATCGTTTTGGTGGAGGGAAGAAGGGAGGAAGAAAAGGGGGAGAATCCAAGGTGATTTTTGTGTTCATCTCTTGTTCATTTGCGCTGCAATCCAATTGATTAGATGTTGCGTATGCGATTGGGTAGAGGGGCTGTCCAGAATTTTAGGTGGTGGATGAACAACAGTAGATCTAGCAGTTTCTGGGCATTTTTTCGTGGGAAATTGATGGGAATCAGTTTGGGGATCATGTAGAACTTTGTCTTACCTTTCCAACGAGTATTTATGCGCTCAATTTGGAGTTATAAATTAAAAGTTATTACCGTTTGAATTCGGGTATGTGGCTGTCCAAGAAAACAGATTTTCAGGGGGATGAACAGCAGCAGGATTAGCAGTTTCTGGGGATTTTTCGGGAGTAACTAGTGTTAATCAGTATGAGAATCATGTGGGGCTTTTTCTTATCTTTCCAACAAGTACTTATGCGCTCGATTCGGAATTATATTTTAAAAGTTATCGCTGTTTCAATCCGAGTATGTCGCTGCCCAAATCGGGAAAAAAAACAGATTGCAGGGTTTATTTTGTGGACAGTTTAGGGGTAATTAGATGTTAGAATTTAATCATAAATTGTATACAAAACTTGTGGGGAATTTTATGTAGTTGTCTCTGGAGTTTTTGTTTGACACCACTGCTGTCTTAATTTTAAAGTTATGGAATTGTTAAGCAGCGCCGCTGCAGTTTGGTTGGTGTGGGGAGAATTTTTACCGCAGCGGGGTTTGAGATTGCGCGTAGGTGCGGCATTGTTCTTGAGGCTTATTATGTGAATTTGGTGCACTAAGTTGGGTGTCAAAAACAGGTGGTGAACTTCCGGATCGTTCTTAGGGATTTGCCCAAACTTCCGGTGAAGGCAAGTAAAACTGTGATGGTTATTCCGTCTGTCAAATGAGGAGTCTTATACTTGATTATGTCGTGCTATTGTGTTCATATTCATATTTTTTTATTGAGTACCATCATTTGAAAATGTTCATGTTTCATGGATTTCATATGTTGGGTTTGAGGTTTGATTATGTTACTCAAGTGGTTATTATGTGGAAGGGGTGGAAGTATATGTCTAGCACATTTTATTTGGGAAGAACTCACGATGTTGTCATGCATAATGCACTCATCATCCATTGCATTGAAGTTTTGTCGTGATCTTATGGTCCGACCGTACCGGTACATTGAGCATCATATGTTGCCCGAGAAGGGGTATGATGCAGCTTCATATCCTTAGAGATATGGAGGCAGAAGTCATTATTGCATCTATAGCCATGTGCATTCATGGGAGAGGTGTGGAATCTATTATGTGGATGTGGATAATCTGGTCTTGTGCATGGTGTTTCTTCTTGGCGTTAAGTATTTAGTTACTTGTTTACTTGCTGCAATTTTATGTTCAAAAGGGAAGTTTGAACCATGTGGTTGTTTAAGCACAGTTGATTTTCAATGTCCAATTTGTTGTTGTTATGTTTACTTGCTGAGATGTGTCATCTCACATCTTGCATTGTTTGATGCAGGCACCTAATTTCTGCTTTGGGAAAAGAGGGATGTAGCAGCATGGCCACTACACCTTTAATAAAGGAACCACCACTTAATAATATTGTTAATTAGAGAGGGTCAAGTCTAGTGAATTACTTTGTTCTTGGTTGAGCGTTTGTTTTGGTGTGGGCTGAGTTCCTTATCTCATCTGTTTTTGTTTCTGTTGGGTCATGAATGTGTTTTACCACTTTTGCATTTAGATTCTGCTACGTGGATTATCTGTCTTTATATCCTGTATGAACCACATGTTTCCCCTCCTTGTTATGCTAGTTTCAAAGGAGGTGCTGCCGGATTTTGCAGTATTTCTCTCTTTATTACATCTCTTGTGTTGAGTAAGTTTGGTGGGAGGAGTTTTGGTAATATCCATTGTGTGTGACCAGTGGGATGTTACAGTTGGTATCAGAGGTATAGGCTGTAGGTCCTAGCAAGTGGAGTAATAATAAATTGACACACTGCACATATAGGATGGGATTTCTGACTTGCTATTGATATGTTATGTTATTGTCTGTGCTAGTTTGACATTATCTGAAGAGATGTTATGTCAATCTTATTTACTTATTATTCTCATCCCTGTGGCTGCAGCTATGCCGCCTCGTAGGGCTCGGGGTAGTCCGCAAGTTCCTAGTGGGGACTCATTGAGTCCGGCGGCAATGTTAGCCGCGATGCAGGCCATGCAGCAGGAGTTGGCCATTTTGAGGCAAGCCATTCCTGTTGCCCTGCGGGTGCTGCTCAGGGTGCTAGTGTTGGAGGAGTGCCCAGGGGCGCTGTCCCTACGGGTGCTGCTCCAGGTGGCGGGGCCGAGATGCCTCTTCCAGTCAGTGGTCTTTCTCTGATGCAGTGGATGGGCATGAAGTTGGATTCTTTTGATGGCAGTGGTACTATGATCGAGGCGGCAGATTGGCTAACTTACGTGGAGGATAAGATGAATGTCTTCGAGATTGTGTATGGAGATCGGGTTCGCTTTGGCACACAGCTGCTGAAGGGAGAGGCTCAAATTTGGTGGAGAGGCGTGCACGCAGCGCACTCCTCCTCACCAGGAGTCCTGTGTTGGGATGTCTTCATCAGACAATTTGAAAGGAGATTCTACCCGATCACCTTCCTGGAGAAAATGAAGATTGATTTGCAGTCCTACAAGCAGGAGAAGAAGTCTGTCATAGAGTATGAAGTGGGCTTCAACAAGATGGTCCGCTTTGTCCCTCATGTGGCTTATAATGAGATGGAGAAGTCGAGCCAGTTCCGTCAGGGCCTGAAACCTTCCATCAGACATGCCCTAGGAGCCTTTCCGTTGGTGGACTTCTGTACTACAGTGGAGCAGGCACTAGGTGTGGAGATGCAACACCAGTATACCATAGAGTCGCAGAAGTCTTCGGGTGTTGATCAGCCTCGTGGCCAGGATGCGAGGAGGGGCAACACTGGAGGTCCAGCCCACAAGAGGGGCAAGTCTCAGCATCAGCGCCACCATCCCTATCGTGGCAAATCCTCTGACTTGGGTACTTTGGGAGGAAGTACTCAGAGGTTTCGGGCTGTTCCTAAGCCCGAGCTAGGGCTGGTGTGTTTCTGTTGTGGTGATGCGCATCGCCGTGCAGAGTGCCAGTGGAACGGCAGGTGTTCAATCGGCAGTCAAGACCACAAGGATGTGGTGTGTAGGAGGAATCCCAATGGGAAGCTCAGATGGGAGCCAGTGACTTCCTCCTCTTCTCAGGGCACTGTCAACATGATGTCAAGCGCTGAGCAGCAATTTTTAGTTCCACCTCCTCCGCAACAGTTTTATGTGCCTAGGACTTCTCAGTTCGTGCCGGTGCAGGGTTTTCCTCAGTATCTGGCTACGCCTACTCCTCCACCGACTACACCTATGCCATCTCAGTTTGGAGCTCCGCGTCTGCCTCACCCGGCGGCTCAGTGGGGTTCTTCTGTTAATATCACTCCAGGAGCTTCCTCTTCTGCGGGTATTTCTGGAGCTTATGTGCTACCCGCTGCGAATGGCAAAGAGCAAGGAGACGTGGTGACAGGTACGATTTCAGTTGATTCGTTTGTGGCCCATGCTCTTTTTGACTCTGGTGCTAGCTATTCGTTTGTTTCGGAGGACTTTGTGTTGCGGGCTGGTCTTTCGGTGCAGAGGTTGGGTCACCCAATTTTGGTTAGTTCTGCTAATGGCTCCATTAGTAGCTGTTCAGTTTGTCAGGGGTGTTCCGTCATTCTTGCTGATGAGGTCTTTTCGGCCAATCTGGTTATGATTTCCTTGGGGGCATTCGATGTTATCTTGGGTACAGAATGGTTATCCCAGTATCGCGCAGTTATATCCTGTTTTTGGAAGACAGTGTTATTGCAGCCGCTGTCGGGTAGGGAGGTGGTATTCTTGGGAAGTTCCCCTAAGTTCACGTTATGCTTGTTGGCGCAATTGCTTCCGGATCGCCGGTCAAGGAAGTCCGGAATCTTTTTCTCCATGGTGGTGGAGGTGAGGCTGCCTTGCGGGTGCAGGACATCCGGGTGGTGTGTGACTTTGCTGACGTGTTTCTGGCAGAGCTTCCATGCATTCCTCCGGAGCGCGATGCAGCTTTTGAGATTAAGCTGATTACGGGTACGCAGCCCATTCATAAGGCCCTATATCGAATGGCCCCAAAGGAGCAGGTTGAATTGAAGCGGCAATTGGATGATCTACTGGCTAAGGGTTTCATTAGGCTAAGTAGGTCTCCATGGGCTTCCCCAGTATTGTTTGTTGAGAAGAAGGATAAAAGCAAGCACCTATGTGTGGATTATCGCGCTTTGAATCAAGTGACAATCAAGAATAAATATCTGCTTCCCCGTATTGATGTTCTCTTTGAACAGTTGAGGGGTGCCTAGGTGTTCTCCAAAATTGATTTGAACTCTGGTTATCATCAATTGAGGATTCATGAGGAGGATATTGAGAAGACCGCTTTTTGCACCAGGTATGGGCATTATGAGTTCATAGTCATGTCTTTTGGCTTAACTAATACTCATGCTGCTTTTATGGAAGCAATGAATAGGATGTTGCATGAGTTCTTGGACGACTTTGTGGTCATGTTCCTGGATGACATTCTGATTTATTCTAAGACCGAGGCTGAGCATGAGCAGCATCTCCGTCTCGTTCTGGGTGCCCTAAGGGAGAATCAGTTCTATGGCAAGTTGAAGAAGTGTGCATTTTGGCTGTCCGAAGTGGCTTTCCTGGGGCATGTGATTAATCAGCATGGCATTGCGGTTGATCCCAAGAATGTTGCGGCTGTGGTGGAGTGGAAGAGATCCTCTAGTGTCTCTGAAATTCGAAGTTTCTTGGGGCTCGCTGGATATTATCGGCGCTTCGTACCAAATTTTTCCAGCATTGCTAAGCCTTTGACTAGACTTTTGGAGAAGGGTGTTCTCTTCGTCTGGTCCAGCGATTGTGAGGTCAGTTATCAGACATTGAAGAGCAAGTTGGTGGACGCCCCTATCCTAGCTTTGCCTGAGAGCGGTAAGCATTTCACAGTTTATACGGATGCTTCGCGAATTGGACTTGGCTGTGTGTTGATGCAAGAAGGCAGAGTGATTGCTTATGGCTCAAGGCAGTTGAGGAAGCATGAGGGGAATTATCCAACTCATGATCTTGAATTGGCCGCGGTGGTTTTTGCTCTAAAGTCGTGGAGGCATTATCTTTATGGCGAGGCTTGTGACATTTACACCGATCATAAAAATCTCAAGTATATTTTCACTCAGAAGGAGCTGAATTTGAGGCAGCGTCAGTGGCTCGAATTGATTAAAGATTATGATTTGTCTATTCATTATCACCCGGGGAAGACAAATGTGGTGGCTGATGCCCTTATCAGGTCTGGGGTTCCAAAAGTGGTCTTGCAGTTGATTGCTGATCTGGACCGTTTGGGGATCGCTTTGTGCTATGTCAGCATCTCTAGTGAGGAGACTCGTATGCTTATTCAATCTTCCCTCATGGAGAGAGTGCGTGCGGCTCAGCAGCAGGATCGTTTACTGCAGGAAGCTCGAAAGAGGGTCGCCTTTGTGTGCCTCAGAAATCAGAAGTGAAGATGGATATATTGAGAGAAGCTCATAAAATGCCTTACAACATTCACCCTGGCGAAACCAAAATGTACCGATATCTGAAGCAAAACTTCTGGTGGAAGTGGATGAAGGTTGACGTTTCTAAGTACGTGGCCGCCTGTGAAGTATGTCAGCGCGTGAAGGCCGAGCATAAGAGGCCTGCAGGTTTGCTGAAGCCATTGGAGATTCCGGAGTGGAAGTGGGAGCATATCACCATGGAATTTGTGGTGGGCTTACCTCGTTCTCCTCGGGGCAGGGATGCTATTTGGGTGGTAGTGGATCGCTTGACTAAGTCTGCGCACTTTATTCCCATGAAGACCACCAATTCAGCTTTAGAATTGGTCCCCTTGTTTATGAAGGAAGTAATCAGGCTTCACGGGGTACCTAAGTCCATTGTTTCTGATTGAGACTCCAAATTTGTATCCAAATTCTAGGAGAGTCTTCACAGTGCATTGGGCACCAAGCTTTCTCTTAGTGTCGCTTTTCATCCTCAGACTGATGGTAAGTCGGAGCGAACGATCCAAACCTTGGAAGATATGTTGCGTGCTTGTGTTCTATCTTGGAAGGGTAGCTGGGAAGATCATCTTGCATTGGCAGAGTTTGCTTATAACAACAGCAACCAGGCTAGCATCAAGATGGCACCATTTGAGGCTTTGTATGGCAGGCGGTGTATCTCCCCTCTGTGCTGGGAGACCTTGGGAGAGAGATCCCTGGTTGATCCTGATTGGGTTCAACAGACTTCTGAAAAGGTTCAGGAAATTCGTCAGAATATATTGGCCGCTCAGAGCCGTCAGAAGAGTTATGCTGATGTGAGGAGGCGGGATTTGGAATTTGCAGTGGGTGACCAAGTCCTTCTCAGGGTATCACCCACTAAAGGAGTTGTTCGGTTCGGTGTCTCTGGAAAGCTTAGCCCAAGATATATTGGACAGTTCACTATCTTGGCCTGGGTGGGCAGCTTGGCTTATCGCTTGCAATTGTCGGATTCCATGGCAGGGGTACACCCAGTTTTTCATGTCTCTATGCTGAGGAAGTTCTTGCGGGATCCGGACCATCAGATTGAGATGGAACCAATTGCGGTGCAGCAGGATCTAACCTTGGAGTGTCGTCCGGTGCGTATCTTGAAATCCTCGGAGCGTGTTTTGAGGAAGAGATCAATTAAGTATGTCAAGGTCTTATGGACTAATCAGTCTGAGCGTTAGGCTATGTGGGAACTTGAGGAGCTGATGCGGCCGAAATATCCGGAACTTTTTGTTGTGGGTAAGTGTTGTTGATTCATTAATTTTTTCCTTTTGTCGTTCCGATAGAAGCTTCAGAATTCGAGGTCGAATTCTTTTTAAGGGGGTAGAGTGTGATACCCGGTTTGCAAAGAGGAGAAGTGGATGTTATTCTTTTTGTTCTTTTTCCTCATTCGGGTGATGCGCTTTGGGAATTTGGAATTTGTGGATGTAATGCCCAATTTGTAATTTGCAAGAGCTAATGTCAAAGGGGGGGGGGAAACAAGTTCACCTTATCTATGTGGGAGTTTGAACTTTTTGTGCCATTACATGTGAACACCCTATTTTAAAACAGATAATTATAAAATATATGACACTAAATCATTGCATCATGCTGAGATTTTTATTTTGTGTGCATTTTGTGACAAAATAAAACTAATGTTAAAAGAAATATATTAAAAATACAAATTTGGGGATTCAACCCTAATTTGCAAGTTGGAGTTTAGAGAAGAGAAAGAAAGAAAAGAAATATTACAATATACAAAATAAATTCATAAATAAATAAATTCTACATTGGCATGTTCAAGATGAATATTTAATTTGAGTACAAAATATACTACAAGATTTGAATTCAAATTCTAGATTTGGGAATGGAATTTGGAAAGGAAAAAAAAGAAAAAGAAAGCAAACCTAGCCTAATTGGGCCAGCAGCACTCATTTCTGGCCCACTAAGCACCCAGTCCACTCCCGCATAACCCGACGTCAGCTTCGCGCCGACATGCGGGGCCCACTGACCAGTCGTCGGCCCTCGCGCTTGCGCATTTCCGTGTCGCTGCTGGTGGGGCTCGTGTGTCAGTCGGCACCGCAGCACTGCGCTCCCTCTGTAGTCGCTGTGTGGCGGGTCCCGCGCAGTCAGAACCGCCTTCCTCCCCGAAGAACTCGCGTGCACGGAGACATGTTCCTCTCTCTCTCTTCTCCGCGTGCACACCCGCCACCGCGATTCTCCCGGTTCAGCTGGTCAGCTCAACGAACCCCGAAACCCTCGGACCCCATCACTGCGGTGCATAAATATCATCCGCCACCCTTAGGCGCGGCGAATACTTGCCCCGAAGCCATACTTTCCCCGTAGTGTAGAAGGATAGCGGCGCCGTTGGTCGGGTCTCGTCTCCGACGCCGCTCGGACCGGTAGCGTTGGCTGCGACGCTTCTTCTAGGTGCGGCGGGGGTATCCTCAACGTCGCTGGGGGAAAAGAACCTGCGGTGCGCGGTGAATTCCTCAACGGAGCCGCTCACCGCCGTTGAGCCGCTTCACGCCGGGGTCAGGCCATTTCACTGCTCCAATCACTGGTGAGAAACTCTCTTCGTGATCGCCTTTACTTCAATTTCAAATTCGCGCACCACCGTGGGGATTTAGTTGCCGGAGCTGGCGGATTTGGGGCGCCTGGCGAGCTTTGCCGCCGCGGTGGGCTCTGGCGCCGTTCCTGTTCGACGTTGGGGACGCGGGGGAGGAAGACGGCGCCTGGGCCGTTGGATCCACAACGGACGCACACGATTAGATCAGGGGTGGCCGTTTCAAATATTGAATCTGGTCCGTGAATGTTGAATCCAAGGGCTTGGGTGGTTTGATGCGGGGGAATGTCGGTAGCCGTTGGATGGCAATCCAACGCCTAGGGTTTAGATCGAGAAGAAAGGTGATGGTAACCGTAGATCTGTGAATGAGCGGTTCCGATGCGTTCGCGCGCGATCCAGACGTCTAGTGATCCAAGCCGTCGATCGTGGATCCTCTGGCCCTGAGCGCTTGGTAATTATTAAAACCCCTAATTAAATCTGAGCCGTTGGGCTCTAATCCAACGAACCTGAGGCAGCCATACCCCTTCGGCTGGGCGTTTTGCGTATGAGTCCCTGAAATAATATAGAATCAACCCGCCGTCCTTTATAGCTGTGCACTGTGTCTTGAGATTCTTACCCCGAGGCCCCTGTAGTTTGCAGAATTTGACGCCCGATCCAGAGAGTATTAAAAATCAGAAAATAATATCTGAAATTAATTTTTAGTGCATAAATAAAGGTTAAAACTTGTTTAATTTGTAGAAAATTCATATGAACTCCAAATTAGACCATTCCAGTTCCTAAATTTTCATAAAATTATTGTCTATCTATTAGTGCCTCTGTTTTGACATGAAAGACAATTTAAAATTTATCTACCACTTAATCTTGTAATAAGCACATAAAACCTTAGAAAATCCATAACTTAAAATGTATAACTCCAAATTTAATGATTCCAGTTCCTGTGATCTTATTTTAGTGTCTAGTTTATTACTGTATATTCTATTTGCATGTGTGGTGTGATGTTAATTTTGTATATACCATGTTTGCTTGTATTGCTACGTCTAGCGCGAGGACACGTGTCATCTGAAAGGCAAGTTGGTACCTGGAATCTCAAGTGCCAGGCAAGTTGTGCCCTTGATCACTTCTTTTACCCATTCATGTTCTTATTATTCATAATGATCTGCATAGGATAATTTTGCTGGGACCCAATAGGACACCCTAGATTTGACTATCTTTATACCTTGCTTCACCACTGGTTTTACTACTAAAGTTTTGGGTAGTACATGCTATTGCTTTATGTGGATTTGGGTATAGAGATATTCATCACTCATTGTTATATTGTTTATTGTTATCTGTTTTATTATTCCTTGTTCATGTTAAGATCATTATGTTAATGGGAACATGGAGCGACCACCCGGGAAAACAGTGCTACCACAAGGGTAGTATGGGATGCCCTTGGCTGATTAACTAGGAAAGCTAGGGGAGGGCTACCTTACCCGAAAGGGGCAAGGGCAGTAGGGGAGAGGTCAGTGCGGGGAGGTCCCTGGTTGATTTTGCTGCGATGGCTATCAGCCAGGAACCCTTTACTGGATCTTCCCATAAACTGTAGCGGGTAGTCTGAAGCTAGTGGAACTTTGTAAAGGCCTCGTAGTGTTACCCTGCCTCGCCTCCTCGGTAGAGGTGTATGGGATTGGCCATCTCTTGGCAGATGGGTAACATGACTTGTGGGTAAAGATGCGCAACCTCTGCAGAGTGTAAAACTAGTATACTAGCCGTGCTCACGGTCAAGAGCGGCTCGGACCCTCACATGATTAAATATGGAACTTAAATTCAATTTGTCATTTCATTGCATTTGGGACTATTTTATTTTTACTTTTACTTATTATTACTAAGGTTTGGTATTTACTTACACTTAGTAATTGCTAATAAAATTTTGACCAACTTATAAAAGCAATGCTCAGCTCAGCCTTTATTTCATTGATCAGCCTTACACTACATGAACTCCCACCTTTGGTGAGTTCATGCCACATTATTCCCCACGACTTGTTGAGCTATGATCGTATGTGAGCTCACTCTTGCTGTCTCACACCCCCCCCCACAGGAGAAGAACAGGTGATTTCAGGTGGAGTCAAGTATCGGGAAGTTTGATCTGATCTAGGTGGCGTTTCTCAGTCGACATCCGCGCCGACGATCCTTAGTTCGTTTTATATTTGTTATTTTATTTTGTAATAAGTCTTCCGCTATGTAATAAATACTCTGATGTTTTATGACATTTATCTCTATACACACTGTTATTATATGTGTTGTCTTCTTGGCGCATGTATGAGATGCACCCGGCTTTGTCCTTTAAAACCGGGTGTTACAGAAGTGGTATCAGAGGAAATGTTGACTGTAGGACGAGACCTAGATAGAAATGGACAACCCTTACCTACTTATCTTACGCTGATTCATTCTACACTCACCTTACTCTGATTCATTCCATACTTACCCTATCTTGATCTTGTCTCACCTTCTACTGTTCTACTCTGAACATTCTTACCTTTTCTACTCTAAGACAAGATGGATTTCACACCTTGGAATCCCTACCCCTATGACATTTTTAAGAGATAGGGAGCCTAAGACAAAATTAAACTATTTTCTCTATTAAAAATGTTGGCTAATTGTGCTGATGCTAAATGTCTGATTTGCTTCTTTGATTGATTGAATTAGTATAGATGGGCATTTTAGCATGTACCACTATAAGGTACTGTATTAGCTTTAGTAGGTGACACACTAATCTACTTAGCTAATAAGTCCCCCAAAGTAACATGATTGTAATTACTGCCTTGTCTACTGCTCTTTCTTACCTTATGCATCTAACTCAGATGGTCAATACCAGGAAAGGAAAGATTATCACGCAACAGCAAACAGAAATGAATCCTCCAAATCCCCCACCTGTTGAAACCGAGCAAGTGATCGCAACCCAAAGGCTGGTAATACAGCAATTGACAGACATGATGACCGAAATGCAAAGCCAGATAAGACAAGAACGCGAGGAAATACGTCAGGCCCGTCTGGAGATACAGCAAGAAATAAGGCAATCACGGTTGGAGAGACAACAACAAGAGCAACCACCATCTCCACCACCACCGGCTCCACCAAGCTACATAAACATATATGTAAATTACTACTATTTGTAGGATCTACATGTTCCTTTAGTTAGTATTCGGTATGATACCATTTTAGGAGGAATAAAAAGGTCTATCTGTCCCCATGTGTTGCTAATAAAATTATGCGTCATGCTGAGATTTTGGGTTTGTGTAAATGTGTTGGACAATATGAGAAAACCCATGAGAGTAATTACACCTAAAGGGCCTGTTGTGGTGAATCAAATGACACGTAGATTGACATTGGCCATTATGGGTTGAGAATTTGGAGTTACTGCTATAATATTGGAGCCAAGCAGTATAGAATGTCTGTAGAAGAGTCAAAAGAACTCAAGAAGCACTTAACGGAGTTGCAAGAGGCTGAGTACATTCGTCCGAGTCTTCACCTGGGAGAGCACCAGTTTTGTTTGTAAAGAAGAAAGATGGATTGCAAGGGATGTGCGTGGATTAAAGGTCCCTTAATGATGTCACTGTGAAGAACAAGTTTCTGTTACCCCGCATTAAGGATTTATTTAATCGGATGGGAGGAGCCAGGGTACTCTCGAAGATTGACCTCCGATCGGGATATCATCAGATGAAGATTGGACCATCAGATATTCCTAAGACGGCTTTCTCGACTCGATATGGATTATATGAGTTCATCGTTATGTCGTTTGGATTAACTAATGCACCAGCTTATTTTATGGATTTGATGAATAAGACGTTTTTGGAGTATTTGGACAGATTCGTCGTGGTATTCATCGACAATATTCTTATCTATTCTAAGAATGAAAGTGATCACGAGCAACATCTGAGATTGGTGCTACAGAAGCTACGAGATAATCAACTCTACGCCAAGTACGGTAAATGCGAGTTTTGGATTGGCGAGGTGCCATTTCTTGGACATATCATTTCTAATGGAGGGATATTAGTTGATCCTGCTAAAAGTCAAGGATATAGTGGTGTGGAGCGTACCCACTACAGTTACTGAGATTCGGAGTTTCTTGAGACTTGCAGGATATTATTGGAGATCTATTGAAGGATTTTCTAAGATCGCTAAGACTATGACCTCGCTTCTGGAGAAGGGAAGAGAGTTCGAGTGGGAACTAAGTGCCAAGTATATACGGATCATAAGAGTTTGAAGTATATATTCACTCAGAAGGATCTCAACCTTAGGCAACGCCGTTGGTTGGAGCTTATTAAGGATTATGATTTGGAAATTCACTATCACCCGGGCAAGGCGAATTTGGTTGCAGATGCCTTGAGTCGAAAGGAGCATGTTCATTTAGCTGTTGTTGCCCAGCTACTCGATGAGATTGTTGAGAATTTCAGGAGACTTAACCTAGGGATAGTTACTCACACTAAAGGAGTTATTGTTGATGTGGAAACTACTTTGGAGCAAGAGATCCGCAAAGGATAAAATGGTGATGCTAAGATAAAAGAGATTAAGGATCTGATTACTGAAGGTTGAGTTCCGGAATTCACGGAAGATGAGCAAGGCACAATATGGTTCAGGGATCAGATATGAGTTCCCAAAATTGAAAACCTTCGTGAGACTATATTGAAGAAAGCCCATAACTTGGATTATTCTGTTCACCCTGGTAGTACCAAGATGTATCAGGATTTTGAGCAGAAGTGCTGGTGATATGGACTGGAGAGAGATATGGCTGTACATGTGGCTATGTGCGATGTGTGTCAAAGAGTTAAGACAGAACACCAAAGACCAACTGGACTATTATACCCATTATGGATACCCGAGTGGAAGTGAGAAGAGATTGGTATGGACTTCATTACTGGATTGCCTCGCACCTCTAAAGGATATGATGCTATATGGGTAATTATGGATAGATTGACCAAAGTGGCTCATTTCATCCCGGTTAAGACTACTTATAAGGGATCGCACTTGGCTAAGTTATGCATGTCTCGGATTAAGTCTCTACACAATGTATCCAAGGAAGATCATTTTGGATAGAGGATCACAGTTTATCCCCAGATGTTGGAAAAGTTCTTATGAGAATATGGATACGAAGTTGAAATTTAGTGCAGCCTATTACCCTCAGACTGATGGACGGATTGAAAGGACTAATCAAGTTTTGGAAGATATGTTAAGAGCATGTGCCCTTCAGCATGGAGGAAGTTGGGATAAGAGTCTGCCTTATGCTGAGTTCTCCTATAATAATAGTTACCAGGCCAGCCTAAAGATGTCACCTTTTGAAGCTCTATATGGCAGGAGATACATGACTCCTCTATATTGTAATCAGACTAGAGGAAGACAGTTCTTTGGACCCAAACTTATTCAAGAGGCAGAAGAACAAGTTTGTATAATTTGAGAGAACTTGAGGGTAGCTCAGACCAGGCAAAAGAGCTACGCTGATCATAGAAGGAGACCACTGGAATTTGAAGAGGGAGATTATGTGTATCTCAAGGTGTCACCACTTCGTGGAATGAGGAGATTTAAAGTTAAGGGAAAATTGTCCCCTCGCTACATTGGACCATTCTTGATCTTTAGAAGAGTTGGGGAGATGGCATACCAGCTCGAGTTACCTGCTACTCTATCGGATGTGCATAACGTGTTCCACGTATCTCAACTAAAGAAGTGTCTCCGTGTCCCCGAGGAACAGTTACCCATGGAAGAGCTCAGTGTTCAGGGTGATTTGACTTACACGGAGTACCCGATCAAGATTTTGGATACTTTGACTCGAGTTGCAAGAAATAAAGTGATAAAGATGTGCAAAGTCCAATGGAGTCACCACGGTGAAGATGAAGCAACTTGGGAAAGAGAAGAAGAGCTTCGCATAGATTTTCCCCACCTTTTCTCTAGTTCTTCTTAAATCTCGAGGACGAGATTATTTTTAAGGGGGGTAGGATTTGTAATGCCCAATTTGTAATTTGCAAGAGCTAATGTCAAAGGGGGGGGGAAACAAGTTCACCTTATCTATGTGGGAGTTTGAACTTTTTGTGCCATTACATGTGAACACCCTATTTTAAAACAGATAATTATAAAATATATGACACTAAATCATTGCATCATGCTGAGATTTTTATTTTGTGTGCATTTTGTGACAAAATAAAACTAATGTTAAAAGAAATATATTAAAAATACAAATTTGGGGATTCAACCCTAATTTGCAAGTTGGAGTTTAGAGAAGAGAAAGAAAGAAAAGAAATATTACAATATACAAAATAAATTCATAAATAAATAAATTCTACATTGGCATGTTCAAGATGAATATTTAATTTGAGTACAAAATATACTACAAGATTTGAATTCAAATTCTAGATTTGGGAATGGAATTTGGAAAGGAAAAAAAAGAAAAAGAAAGCAAACCTAGCCTAATTGGGCCAGCAGCACTCATTTCTGGCCCACTAAGCACCCAGTCCACTCCCGCATAACCCGACGTCAGCTTCGCGCCGACATGCGGGGCCCACTGACCAGTCGTCGGCCCTCGCGCTTGCGCATTTCCGTGTCGCTGCTGGTGGGGCTCGTGTGTCAGTCGGCACCGCAGCACTGCGCTCCCTCTGTAGTCGCTGTGTGGCGGGTCCCGCGCAGTCAGAACCGCCTTCCTCCCCGAAGAACTCGCGTGCACGGAGACATGTTCCTCTCTCTCTCTTCTCCGCGTGCACACCCGCCACCGCGATTCTCCCGGTTCAGCTGGTCAGCTCAACGAACCCCGAAACCCTCGGACCCCATCACTGCGGTGCATAAATATCATCCGCCACCCTTAGGCGCGGCGAATACTTGCCCCGAAGCCATACTTTCCCCGTAGTGTAGAAGGATAGCGGCGCCGTTGGTCGGGTCTCGTCTCCGACGCCGCTCGGACCGGTAGCGTTGGCTGCGACGCTTCTTCTAGGTGCGGCGGGGGTATCCTCAACGTCGCTGGGGGAAAAGAACCTGCGGTGCGCGGTGAATTCCTCAACGGAGCCGCTCACCGCCGTTGAGCCGCTTCACGCCGGGGTCAGGCCATTTCACTGCTCCAATCACTGGTGAGAAACTCTCTTCGTGATCGCCTTTACTTCAATTTCAAATTCGCGCACCACCGTGGGGATTTAGTTGCCGGAGCTGGCGGATTTGGGGCGCCTGGCGAGCTTTGCCGCCGCGGTGGGCTCTGGCGCCGTTCCTGTTCGACGTTGGGGACGCGGGGGAGGAAGACGGCGCCTGGGCCGTTGGATCCACAACGGACGCACACGATTAGATCAGGGGTGGCCGTTTCAAATATTGAATCTGGTCCGTGAATGTTGAATCCAAGGGCTTGGGTGGTTTGATGCGGGGGAATGTCGGTAGCCGTTGGATGGCAATCCAACGCCTAGGGTTTAGATCGAGAAGAAAGGTGATGGTAACCGTAGATCTGTGAATGAGCGGTTCCGATGCGTTCGCGCGCGATCCAGACGTCTAGTGATCCAAGCCGTCGATCGTGGATCCTCTGGCCCTGAGCGCTTGGTAATTATTAAAACCCCTAATTAAATCTGAGCCGTTGGGCTCTAATCCAACGAACCTGAGGCAGCCATACCCCTTCGGCTGGGCGTTTTGCGTATGAGTCCCTGAAATAATATAGAATCAACCCGCCGTCCTTTATAGCTGTGCACTGTGTCTTGAGATTCTTACCCCGAGGCCCCTGTAGTTTGCAGAATTTGACGCCCGATCCAGAGAGTATTAAAAATCAGAAAATAATATCTGAAATTAATTTTTAGTGCATAAATAAAGGTTAAAACTTGTTTAATTTGTAGAAAATTCATATGAACTCCAAATTAGACCATTCCAGTTCCTAAATTTTCATAAAATTATTGTCTATCTATTAGTGCCTCTGTTTTGACATGAAAGACAATTTAAAATTTATCTACCACTTAATCTTGTAATAAGCACATAAAACCTTAGAAAATCCATAACTTAAAATGTATAACTCCAAATTTAATGATTCCAGTTCCTGTGATCTTATTTTAGTGTCTAGTTTATTACTGTATATTCTATTTGCATGTGTGGTGTGATGTTAATTTTGTATATACCATGTTTGCTTGTATTGCTACGTCTAGCGCGAGGACACGTGTCATCTGAAAGGCAAGTTGGTACCTGGAATCTCAAGTGCCAGGCAAGTTGTGCCCTTGATCACTTCTTTTACCCATTCATGTTCTTATTATTCATAATGATCTGCATAGGATAATTTTGCTGGGACCCAATAGGACACCCTAGATTTGACTATCTTTATACCTTGCTTCACCACTGGTTTTACTACTAAAGTTTTGGGTAGTACATGCTATTGCTTTATGTGGATTTGGGTATAGAGATATTCATCACTCATTGTTATATTGTTTATTGTTATCTGTTTTATTATTCCTTGTTCATGTTAAGATCATTATGTTAATGGGAACATGGAGCGACCACCCGGGAAAACAGTGCTACCACAAGGGTAGTATGGGATGCCCTTGGCTGATTAACTAGGAAAGCTAGGGGAGGGCTACCTTACCCGAAAGGGGCAAGGGCAGTAGGGGAGAGGTCAGTGCGGGGAGGTCCCTGGTTGATTTTGCTGCGATGGCTATCAGCCAGGAACCCTTTACTGGATCTTCCCATAAACTGTAGCGGGTAGTCTGAAGCTAGTGGAACTTTGTAAAGGCCTCGTAGTGTTACCCTGCCTCGCCTCCTCGGTAGAGGTGTATGGGATTGGCCATCTCTTGGCAGATGGGTAACATGACTTGTGGGTAAAGATGCGCAACCTCTGCAGAGTGTAAAACTAGTATACTAGCCGTGCTCACGGTCAAGAGCGGCTCGGACCCTCACATGATTAAATATGGAACTTAAATTCAATTTGTCATTTCATTGCATTTGGGACTATTTTATTTTTACTTTTACTTATTATTACTAAGGTTTGGTATTTACTTACACTTAGTAATTGCTAATAAAATTTTGACCAACTTATAAAAGCAATGCTCAGCTCAGCCTTTATTTCATTGATCAGCCTTACACTACATGAACTCCCACCTTTGGTGAGTTCATGCCACATTATTCCCCACGACTTGTTGAGCTATGATCGTATGTGAGCTCACTCTTGCTGTCTCACACCCCCCCCCACAGGAGAAGAACAGGTGATTTCAGGTGGAGTCAAGTATCGGGAAGTTTGATCTGATCTAGGTGGCGTTTCTCAGTCGACATCCGCGCCGACGATCCTTAGTTCGTTTTATATTTGTTATTTTATTTTGTAATAAGTCTTCCGCTATGTAATAAATACTCTGATGTTTTATGACATTTATCTCTATACACACTGTTATTATATGTGTTGTCTTCTTGGCGCATGTATGAGATGCACCCGGCTTTGTCCTTTAAAACCGGGTGTTACAGTGGAAAACATTCACCTGTAAGACAGTAGAATTTCTTTGGTTAGTTGCTTGCGCTGGGGTCGGGAGCTGTCACGTGGGCGAGTTGGGCCTTGAACCTTGATCCGGCCCATTAGTCTCCCCTAACCCTAGCCGCCCCCCCTTTTCCCCTTGGGATTTTGCAGCCGCCCCCTTCCCCTCCCCTTTCTCTTGGACGCCGCCCCCCCCTCTCCCATCTTCTTCCTCCTCAAACCTTTGCAGCCCTCACCACCCAAAACCCTAGCCGCCCCCCCCCCCCATTTCTCTTCCCCCCTCCAAGGTGCAGCCCTCCCGCGTGGTTCTCCGTCGTGTGGCTGCGATCTCAATTGGAGTTTGGAGGGAGGAAGATGGAAGGAGGAAGGGAAGAACCCAAGGTGAATTTGTGTTTAACTTTTGTTGTTTTTGTGCTGCAATCAATTGGATTATGCGTTTATCTTTGCGAATCGGTAGAGGTGCTGTCTAGGAATTTTGTGAGTGGGTGGACAGCAGTAGTTTTAGGGATTTCTGGGAATTTTCGTGGGTTAATTAGTGGGAATCAGTGGGATAATCATGTAGAGCTTTGTCTTACCTTTCCAACAAGTACTTATGCGCTCGATTCGGAGTTATAATTTAGGAGATATCGTTGTTTGAATCCGGGTATGTTGCTGTCCAAAAAAACAGATTTTTTCAGGTGGGTGAACAGCAGTAGTATTAGCAGTTTCTGGGAATTTTTCATGGGTAATTAGTGATATCCAGTATGATAATCATGTAGGTCTTTGTCTTATCTTTCCAGTGAGTACTTATGTGCTTGATTTGGAATTATATTATAAAAGATATCGCTGTTTGAATCCGGGTATGTCGCTGTCCAAAAGAGAAAAAAACAGATTACAGGGTTTATCTTGTGGACTGTTTTGGGCTAATTAGATGTTGGAATTTAATTATAAATTGTATACAAAACTTGTGGGGAATTTTATGTAGATGCCTCTGGAGTTTTTGTTTGTTACCACTGCTGTCATAACTTTAAAGTTATGAAATTATTAAGCAGCGCCACTGCAGTTTGGTGGGTGTGGGGAGAGATGTTACCCGCGGAGGGGTTTGAGATTGTGTGTAGGTGCGGCGTCATTTATGAGCCTAATTGTGTGAAATTGGTGCACTAAGTTGTGTATCAAAAACAGATGGTGGACTTCCGGATCGTACTTAGGGATTTGCCCAAACTTCCGGTGAAGGCAAGTAAAACAGTGATGGTTATTCCGTCTGTTGATTGAAGAGTCTTATACTTGATTATGTTTGTGCTATTTGTGTTCGTATTCATATTCCTAATTGGGTACCATCGTTTGAAATTATTCATGTTTTATTGATTATACATGTGGAGGGTGTGGTTTGATCATGTTACCCATGTGGTTTATTATGTGAAATGGGTGGAAGTATATGTCTAGCATATTTTATTTGGGAAGAACTCATGTTGTTGACATGCATAATGCATTCATCATCTATTGCATTGTAGTTTCGTCGTGATCTTATGGTCTGACCGTACCGGTACAATGAGCATCATATGTTGCCCGAGAAGTGGTATGATGCAGCTTCGTATCCTTAGAGGTATGAAGGCAGAAGTCATACTGCATCTGTAGCCATGTGCATTCATGGGGAAGTGTGGAACCTATTATGGTGATGTGGATAATGTGGATCTTTACTTTGTGATTCATCTTGGCATTGAGTAATTGATTACTTGCTTATTTGCTGCAAATTAATATTTAAGAAAGAAGTTGGGAACCATGTGGTTGCTTATGCACGGTTGGCTTACATTGTCCAACTGTTGTTTGCTTTTTTACTTGCTGAGATGTGTCATCTCACTCTTGCATTGTCTGATGCAGGCACCTGATCTTTGCTTTGGGAAAGAAGGGATGTAGCAGCACGGCCACCACACTTTTAAATAAAGGAACCACTGCTTAATAATGATGTTAAACAGGGAGGGTCAAGTCTAGGGGATTATTACATTCTAATCTTTCATGGTAGTTGAACTGTTTAGTTTGGTGGGCTGAGTTGTCTATCTTTTGTCTGGTCATGAATGTTCATTTCTACCGTTGCATTTCGATTATACTATGTCAATTATCTTTCTTTTATATCTTGTATAAACTCTATGTTTCCCTTGTTATGCTACTTTCAAGGGAGGTGCTGCCGGATTTTTCAATACTTTCTTTCTCTATGTGTTGCATAAGTTTTGTAGGAAGGGTTTTTTTGGTAACATCCATTGTGTGGGATCAGTGGGGTGTTAGAGTGCAGGAGCACCGGCACGGCCATGAGAGGGGGAGATGAGGAGCACTCGTGGGAGGGACCTTGGCTAGGCGCTCTGGAGAACATGGAGCTGCATCTGGCCGCGGCAGGAGATAAAGCCGATGGCCCAGAGCGGCGAGAAAAATAAGAGGGAGAGAGAGAGCAGCGAGAGAGAAGAGATATTTTCTTTTCTTTCTTTATTTCCATCTTCTTCCTCTTTTTTTACTCGAAAATTTAAATACAAACTTAAATATCAGCCGGAGATCGAGGCTAGAATTTGGAAAGGTGTAAGAGAACCAAATTAAAATGATTTTGGTTGTTGGGGGCCTTCGTCTTCCGAAGGTCCTCAAAAACATGATTTAACAATGTTTTCCAAGTGTAACACGTGAACAGGTACCTTCGCACTCGGGTCAAAACCATATACGATGTGAAAAGCGTGGCTGAGATGAAGACTGATGTTGCTCCGAAGCTACGTGCAAGGGAGCTTCGGCGCAATGGCGGAAAAAGGAACCGACTTAAAGAGGAAAAGGCTATCTAGTCCACATTGGGTTGTCCATAAGTCAATAGAAATATGAAGGGCATGAATGTAAATTTACACAGGCTGCGCCCTGTGCCTATAAATAGATGAACAGTACCCCCGTACTGTTCACGCTGTCTTGTATTCATTTGTGCGTCATGCTTGGACTTTTACCTTCTGTCAAGCCGAAGGTACAAATGTAATTCAATATTGTTTCTGTTTATCCATGTTAATATAAAGAAGATATATTAATAATGTCATATGATTATTCATGTTGTCTCTTATATTTCATATGCTTCTTCTTTCATTAACACATGATGTGATGATGAAGGTATGCCCTTCATGACCTTCGTCTGAGGATCATTATATCCTAAGGGAAATAATACTTTGAAGGACAAGGACCTTTAACCACTAATATTTGTGTTGCCTTGTTCTTAATTCATAGCATTTAAGAACAAGTCCCCAACATTGGCGCCCACCTCCGGTGTACTCACTTCCACAACCTTCGACAAAGCACTGACCTTCGTCATGGCGCCGAAGAAGATAACAGCGCCAGGGGCTGCTGCATTGCAGCCACTGGACACAAATCAGGAGACTCTCTCTCTCCTAGAGGCTCGAAGCCAGAAGAGAAAGGCCACCAGTCCAACACTCCAGGAGGAGGAGTTGGACCAAGAGATCAGGGACATGGAAATCATCCATCAACAAGTGCAAAGGAAAAAGGAGAAGATGGCTCGACTGGCCGATCTTCAAAGGAAGATCGATGAAGCTACTGAGGAAGTGCGTCAACTTGCTCAAGATGACCAAGATCGAAGGCCCCAACACAGGGAGCTTCGTCAAGAGGGCCTATTCAACGAAGATGGATGGTATGATGATTTTAGTCATGATACCTTTACTTTTGATGATGCTTCTCCCTTGGCAGCAGAACTGCAGGCTACCCCATGGCCCCCATTATACAAGCCACCTCAGCTTCCCATGTATGATGGGCACTCAGATCCAAAGCAGTTTCTGATGAGCTACGAAGCATCTATATATTCGTACGGGGGCAATACCGCAGTCATGGCGAAGTCCTTCGTCATGGCAGTCCGGAACGTAGCCCAGACATGGTATTCTTCTCTTCGGCCAGGGACAATCACGTCGTGGAAGAAGCTCAAGGACATGCTGATTACCAGTTTTCAAGGTTTTCAAACGAAGCCAGTCATAGCTCAGGCCCTGTTCCAGTGCATGCAAGACCATGAGGAATACCTTCAGGCGTATGTCCGAAGGTTCTTGCGACTAAGGGCACAAGCACCCACAGTGACCAATGAAATTGTCATTGAGGCCATGATCAAGGGTCTTCGGCCAGGACCTATGGCTCAATATTTCACTAGAAAGCCCCTATAGACTCTAGAGAAGCTGCTTCAGAAGATGGATGAGTACATCCGGGCTGACAACGACTTCCGCCAAAGAAGGGAGGAAGCTTACAGATTCTCTGAGATAACCAGGGGCTTCGGAGGAAGAATCCACCCGAGGCATGTCAGGTCGATCCATAGCTCCAGTCAGAACGTCTACAAAGGAAGTCAGCCTCAGAGGTCACAATACACCTCATAATCTTTGGGGCAACAGCAAAGCTCTTTTAGGCCGCCAACTCCAAGGGGCAGAGGCGCTAGGGCTTTGGAGGAAGATATGGGGACCAGCCTAGAAAGATATATTGCTTATTCTATGGTGAGGACAAGGGCCATACTACAAGAATGTGCCAAATCACTATTTAGAAGCAAAAGGAGATCGCAGAAGCCGAAGCTCGGCAGAATCAGTCAAAGCAGGTCTTGCACACTACTTCGTGCCACTCTCCCTACATACCAGAATATGTGGGCAATCATCCTGCAGCTTCTATTGTTTCGGCTAGTCATTCATAGGCTTCCTGGCCACAGCTCCCACCCCCACCACCACTACAACCGACCTATTCCCAAAGTCAGCAGCCAGAAGGGTGCCAGCACTCCCAATAGCAACGTGAATTCAGGGAGGAATCCAAAGCTCGCACAGTCAACAACACTATGCCAGAATCAAAGCACATTTATTGAGCGATATCCTACCTTTGAAATACTTTTATGTTTTATGTCAATTTGTTTTTCAATAAGGAACAAGCAATGTAAATCTAGTTTTAAATTCTTGTAATGATTTTGTTTCTATTGAGATGGAATATATCTTCTTCACAGATTTACGAAGCTCAAAAATCACCAAAGCTCAAAAGTCGTTCCTAAGGGAATGCAGAGCTAAAAATTGCTAAAGCTACCAAAAAGTCGTTCCTAAGGGAGTGCAACGTAAGTTTTGCCGAAACTACAAAAAAGTCGTTCCTAAGGGAGCACAGTGTAAGTTTTCTGCTCAAAAGTCGTTCCAAAAGGAATGCAGAGCCAAATACCGCCGAAATATAAAGCGAAGAAGTTCAAAAGATATTCCTAAGGGGATGCAGAACTTATACCGCCAAAATAGAAGGCGAAGAAGTTCAAAAGACGTTCCTAAGGGGATGCATAACTTACACCGAAAAATAAACGGTGAAGCCGAAAAATAAACGACAAAGAGATTCCGATCGTTCCTAAGGGGACGCAGAGACTGTATGTTTTAGTGTGGGCGTGTGGGTGTGAGTCTTCGACATTAGCATCATTTTTTGCATCATATCATCACATCATCCCGCATAGCATCACATCATACATCATATCGCACCAATGACACGAATTGAATACGAAGTCGATCTTCGGAGAATGCTATGAAAATATGCTAAGGCACAAAGTAAGCTGAGAAATACAGTTTCATCAGCTCTGTTGCAAAAGAAGGGATCCCTTGTTTACGAAGCATGGATATTTTTACGAAGCATGGATGTTTTTACGAAGCATGGATATTTTCACGAAGCATGGATCTTTTACTTTACGAAGCATGAAAAGAAGTGAAGGTGTTTTTTCGCCGAAGGCTCAAAAACGGTATGTATATAAAGTTTCATGCATCGCAAAGAAGTGAATTACAAACAATTTACATATTAGATTCAAAGATAAACACATCAAATATTACAGTCTTGTTACAACAAAGCTACATTGACCATCTAAAAATGTTTTTACAATAAATGCTAGTCTTCTTTCAGGATTCTCTCTGCAACTTCATTTAGCAATTTATTGACGACTTCGTCAACAATAGATTCAACCATATTAATGATCTCCAGTGCTTGCTTCATTTCTGGATCGGCCAGGGGATTGAACGGTGAGAGCACCTAGAGGGGGGGGGTGAATAGGTGATCCTGTAAAAACTTAAAACTTAAAGCCACAAAACTTGATTAAGTGTTAGCACAATGAAATCAAATGGCTAAGGACCAAGCTCTTGTGAAACACACTAGACACAGTGAGAACAAGCACAAGAGACACGATGATTTATCCTATGGTTCGGCCAAGTATAACACTTGCCTACTCCACGTTGTGGCGTCCCAACGGACGAGAGTTGCACTCAACTCCTCTAAAGTGATCCAATGATCAACTTGAATACCACGGTGTTCTTCTTTCTTTACTCTTTCCCGTTTGCGAGGAATCTCCACAACCAGGAGTCTCTCGCCCTTACAATAAGGATCAAAGTGAAAGCACTAGAGTAAGGGAGGAAAGCAGCACACACAAATCCGCAGCAATACACACACACAGCCAAGACTTGAGCTCAAATGAATAGCACAAAGTTCACCACTAGAACGGAGCTCAAATCACTAAGAAAGTCAATCGAGTGCGCTAAGACGGAGTGTGAATGATTAAGAATGCTCAAAGTATGCTTGGTTGTCTCCTCCATGCGCCTAGGGGTCCCTTTTATAGCCCCAATGTAGCTAGGAGCCGTTGGAGGCATTCTTGGCAGGCAATACATGCCTTCTGTCGGGTGGTGCACCGGACAGTCCGGTGCACCACCGGACATCCCCTGTTCACTGTCCGGTGCAGATCACCTTCCTAAACTGGCGCAGCCGACCGTTGAAGATTTGGAGCCGTTGGCGCACCGAACACTGTCCGGTGTGCACCAGACAGTCTGGTGCCCTCATCAGACCGTTGGCTCGGCCACGCGTCACGCGCGGATTGCGCGGCCGACCGTTGGCTCACCGGATAGTCCGGTGATTTTTAGCCATACGCCACCGACGAATTCCCGAGAGCGGCCTGTTGACCAGATGCCAGCCTGGCGCACCAGACACTGTCCGGTGCACCACCGGACAGCCCGGTGCACCCAGACTGCGCTGAGAATTGGCTCCTCCATCCAAGTCTTTTTCCTTTTGTATTTTCTCTGATTCTAGCACTTAGACAAATGTGTTAGTACACAAAATAAAATGTACTAAGTCTAGAATCATACCTTCTTGATGTTTTGCACTTCATCCACCATTTTGCACACTTTGCACTTAAACCATTTGTGTTGGGCACTTAATCACCAAAATACTTAGAAATGGCCCAAGGGCACATTTCCCTTTCAATCTCCCCCTTTTTGGTGATTTATGCCAACACAATAAAAAGCAACTAAAAGAAGTGCAACATCAATGCAATATTGAACACGATTTGTTTTTTATTCAAATTTGGCATATTTGGATCATCCTTTGCCACCACTTGGTTTGTTTTTGCAAATCAACTTCAATTTCCTATCTCTAAGTCAAACACACTTGTTGAGGCATAAAGAGAGGTATTCCAAGAGAAATTGATCAAAGATTCAAAAACTCCCCCTTTTTATTATAATCAAACATTCTCCCCACAAGAGACCAACTTTTGACAAAAAGAGACACTTAGAGTATTTTGACAAATCAAAAGTTCTAACTCTACTATTTTCAAACTTCTCAAGTGGTAGCTGATCCATTTGCTTTAGCCATAATTTCTCCCCCTTTGGCATCAAGCACCAAAACAGGATCATTTTTGGCCCTTTAACCCCATTGCCTCACCAAAATCCTCAATTAGGAGTAAAAAGGCAATAAGAGCAAGGAGATGAACTTGGAGTAAGTTACCCTCTCATCAGAGTGCAGTGGAAGTCTTTCATGATCCAAGTCCACCTTTCCCTTTCAATCTACTTTTGAGACTAAAACAAGTAAACTCAAACACAAGGTTAGTGTCAAAGTGTCAAATTGTAGCATGCCTCCCCCTAAATAATTGCATCACTTGCAAATGGACTTGTGAGGTCCGGGGATCATGTATACAACTTGAGCACCAACAATATGCATAAAGGAACATGATCAAAGACATAAAGCACATGTATGCTATAGATCAATCCAAGTTACGCGAATCTAAGACATTTAGCTCACTACGCAGCCTGCAAAAGGTTGACTCATCTAGAGGCTTGGTAAAGATATCGGCTAGCTGGTTCTTGGTGCTAACATAAAACACTTCGATATCTCCCTTTTGCTGGTGGTCTCTCAAAAAGTGATGCCGGATGTCTATGTGCTTAGTGCGGCTGTGTTCAAAAGGATTATCCGCCATGCGGATTGCACTCTCATTGTCACATAGGAGTGGGACTTTGCTCAGATTGTAGCCAAAGTCCCTGAGGGTTTGCCTCATCCAAAGTAGTTGCGCGCAACACTGTCCTGCGGCAACATACTCGGCCTCAGCAGTGGATAGGGCAACGGAAGTTTGTTTCTTAGAACTCCAAGACACCAGGGACCTTCCTAAGAATTGGCACGTCCCTGATGTACTCTTCCTATCAACCTTGCATCCAGCATAATCAGAGTCTGAGTATCCAATCAAGTCAAAGGTAGACCCCTTTGGATACTAGATCCCGAGGCAAGGCGTAGCAACTAAATATCTAAGTATTCGCTTAACGGCCACAAGGTGACACTCCCTTGGATCGGATTGAAATCTAGCACACATGCAAACGCTTAGCATAATATCCGGTCTACTAGCACATAAGTAAAGCAAGGAACCTATCATAGACCGGTATGCCTTTTGATCAACGGACTTACCTCCTTTGTTGAGGTCAACATGACCGTCGGTTCCCATTGGAGTCTTTGCGGGCTTGGCGTCCTTCATCCCAAACCGCTTGATCAAATCTTGCGTGTACTTCGTTTGGGAGATGAAAGTGCCGTCCTTGAGTTGCTTCACTTGGAACCCAAGGAAGTAGTTCAACTCACCCATCATCGACATCTCAAATTTTTGAGTCATCACCCTGCTAAACTCTTCACAAGACTTTTGGTTAGTAGAACCAAATATTATGTCATCGACATAAATTTGGCATACAAATAAGTCACCATCACAAGTCTTAGTGAATAAAGTTGGATCGGCTTTCCCAACCTTGAAAGCATTAGCAATTAAAAAGTCTCTAAGGCATTCATACCATGCTCTTGGGGCTTGCTTAAGTCCATAGAGCGCCTTAGAGAGCTTACACACGTGGTCGGGGTACCGTTCATCCTCAAAGCCAGGGGGTTGCTCTACGTACACATCCTCCTTGATTGGCCCGTTGAGGAAAGCACTCTTCACATCCATTTGGAACAACCTGAAAGAATGGTGAGCGGCATAGGCTAACAAAATGCGAATAGACTCTAGCCTAGCCACAGGAGCAAAAGTCTCCTCAAAGTGCAAACCTGCGACTTGGGCATAACCTTTTGCCACAAGTCTAGCCTTGTTCCTTGTCACCACTCCGTGCTCGTCTTGTTTGTTGTGGAACACCCACTTGGTTCCCACAATGTTTTGCTTTGGACGTGGCACCAGGGTCCAAACTTCATTTCACTTGAAGTTATTGAGCTCTTCCTGCATGGCCAACACCTAGTCTGGATCTAGCAAGGCCTCTTCTACCCTGAAAGGCTCAATAGAAGAGACAAAAGAGTAATGCTCACAGAAATTAACTAATCTAGAGCGAGTAGTTACTCCCTTGCTTATATCACCCAAAATCTAGTCGACAGGATGATTCCTTTGAATCGTCGCTCGGACTTGAGTTGGAGGGGCTTGAGGTGCTTCTTCCTCCATAACATGATCATCTTGTGCTCCCCCTAGATTGCACGCCTCTTGATGAACCTGTTCATTAGTTTGAGTTGGGGGATGCACCATTGTTGAGGAAGAAGGTTGATCTTGCTCCTTTTGTTCCTGTGGTCGCACATCTCCAATCGCCATGGTGCGTATTGCGGCCGTTGGAACATCTTCATCATCTACATCATCAAGATCAGCTTGCTCTCTTGGAGAGCCATTAGTCTCAACAAATACAATGTCGCTAGAGACTTCAACTAAACCCGATGATTTGTTGAAGACTCTATACGCCTTTGTATTTGAATCATAACCTAACAAAAACCCTTCTACAGCATTGGGAGCAAATTTGGAATTCCTACCTTTCTTCACTAGAATGTAGCATTTACTCCCAAATACACGAAAATATGAAACGTTGGGTTTGTTACCGGTTAGAAGCTCATGTCTTCTTGAGGAGGCGATGAAGGTAGACCTGGTTTATGGCGTGGCAAGCCGTGTTCACGGCTTCCGACCAAAACCGCTCGGGCGTCTTGAACTCTCCAAGCATCGTCCTCGCCATGTCTATGAGCGTCCTGTTCTTCCTCTCTACCACACCATTTTGCTGTGGTGTGTAGGGAGCGGAGAACTCGTGCTTGATTCCTTCCTCCTCAAGGTACTCCTCCACTTGAAGGTTCTTGAACTCGGACCCGTTGTCGCTCCTTATCTTCTTCACCTTGATCTCAAATTCATTTTGAGCTCTCCTTAGGAAGCGTTTAAGGGTCCCTTGAGTTTCTGTTTTATCCTGTAAGAAGAATACCCAAGTGAAGCGGGAAAAATAATCAACTATAACAAGACCATACTTACTTCCCCCGATGCTGAGGTAGGCGACGGGTCCGAAGAGATCCATATGAAGTAGCTCCAAAGGACTTGATGTGGTCATCACATTTTTGCTATGATGAGTACTTCCCACCTTTTTACCTGCTTGACAAGCTGCACAAGGTCTATCTTTTTTGAAAGATACATTTGTTAGACCTAACACATGTTCCCTCTTTAGAAGCTTATGAAGGTTCTTCATCCCAACATGTGCTAGACGGCGATGCCATAGCCAGCCCATGCTAGTCTTAGCAATTAAGCATGCATCTAGACCGGTCTCCTCTTTTGCAAAGTCAACTAAATAGAGTTTGTTGTCTAGTACACCCTTAAAAGCTAATGAATCATCAATTCTTCTAAAGACAGACACATCTACATTTGTAAATAAGCAATTGTAACCCATATTACATAATTGACTAACGGACAATAAGTTATACCTGAGCGATTCAACTAAAAACACATTAGAGATGGAATGCTCGGATGAAATAGCTATTTTTCCTAGTCCTTTAACCTTGCCTTGATTCCCGTCACCGAATATGATTGAATCTTGGGAATCTTTGTTTTTGACGTAGGAGGTGAACATCTTCTTCTCCCCCGTCATGTGGTTTGTGCATCCGCTGTCGATAATCCAGCTTGAGCCTCCGGATGCATAAACCTACAAGGCAATTTAGGCTTGGGTTTCAGGTACCCAACTCTTGTTGGGTCCTACATGGTTAGTAATAATATCCTTAGGTACCCAAATGCAAGATTTATCTCCTTTGCATTTTGCCCCTAATTTCCTAGCAACCACTTTCTTATTTTTACATTGAAGTACAAAATTAGTGTTGCAGGCATGAATAACAGTAGTATTTTCATTATGCATTTTCCTAGGCACATGGTGAATAACACTTTTCTTGGGCAAATCTCTACCATGTACAAAGGAAGAACTTGAAGCAATCATGGCATGTGAATCATAAGCATCATAACTCCTATTATGATAAGCATTTCTAGAAAAAATTTTATCATAAATAAATGCATGATTCTTTTGAGTACTATTAGCCATAGGAGCCTTCCCTTTTTCCTTGTTGAAAATGGGAGCTCTTTGGCTTGTTAAGTTCTTGGCTTCTCTCTTGAAGCCAAGCCCATCCTTAATTGAGGGGTGTCTACCAATGGTGTAGGCATCCCTTGCAAAATTTAGTTTATCAAAATCATTCTTGCTAGTCTTAAGTTGGGCATTAAGACTAGCCACTTCACCATTTAATTTTGCAATAGAAGTAAGGTGCTCAACACATGCATCAATATTAAAATCCTTACACCTATTGCAAATTACTACATGTTCAATACATGAGCTAGATTTATTAGCTATATCTAACTTAGTATTTAAATCATCATTAATACTCTTTAGGCTAGAAATAGATTCATGACATGTAGATAATTCACATGAAAGCATTTCATTTCTTTTAACTTCTAAAGCAAGAGAATTTTGCGCACTAACAAATTTATCATGCTCTTCATATAAAAGATCCTCTTGCTTCTCTAACAATCTATTCTTCTCATTCAAAGCATCAATTAATTCATTGATCTTATCAATTTTAGTTCTATCTAATCCTTTGAATAAGCTTGCGTAGTCTACTTCATCATCACTAGACTCATCATCACTTGAAGAAGCAAACTTAATAGTATTTCGAGTACTTACCTTCTTCTCCTTTGCCATGAGGCAGGTGTGATGCTCGTTGGGGAAGAGAGACGATTTGTTGAAGGCTGTGGCGGCGAGTCCTTCGTCGTCGGAGTCGGACAAAGAACAATCCGAGTCCCATTCTTTTCCAAGATGTGCCTCACCCTTAGCCTTCTTGTTCTCTCTCTTCCCATTCTTTCCTTGTTCCTGGTCACTATCATTGTCGGGACAGTTAGCAATAAAGTGACCAATCTTACCATACTTGAAGCAGGAGCGCTTTCCCTTCGTCTTGCTCTTGTTGGGATGCTCCTTGTGACCTTTGAGTGCCGCCTTGAAGCGCTTGATGATGAGGGCCGCCATTTCATTCTCATTTAGCCCGGCCGCCTCAACTTGCGCCACCTTGCTAGGTAGCGTCTCCCTGCTACTTGTTGCTTTGAGAGCAACGGTTTGAGTCTCGTGGATTGGCATTGGGCCATTCAACGCCTCATCAACATATCTTGCCTCCTTGATCATCATTCACCCGCTTACGAACTTTCCGAGTATTTCCTCGGGCGTCATCTTGATGTACCTAGGATTCTCACGAATAGAGTTTACAAGATGAGGATCAAGGACAGTGAAGGACCTTAGCATAAGTCGGACGACATCGTGGTCCATCCATCTCGTGCTCCTATAGCTCCTTATCTTGTTGAGTGTTGACCAGGGTCTCGAGCCTATTATACGTTTGAGTTGGCTCCTCTCCCCTGATCATCACGAACCTTCCTAGTTCGCCTTCCACCAACTCCATCTTGGTGAGCATGGTGGTGTCGTTCCCCTCACGCGAGATCTTGAGGGTGTCCCAGATCTGCTTGGCGTTATCCAAGCTGCTCACCTTATGGTATTCTTCCCTGCACAAGGATGCTAAAAGAATAGTAGTAGCTTGTGCATTTTTATGGATTTATTCATTGATAAACATAGAATTATCCGAACTATCAAATTGCATTCCATTTTCTACTATCTCCCATATACTTGGATGAAGAGAGAACAAATGGCTACGCATTTTGTGACTCCAAAATCCGTAGTCCTCTCCATCAAAGTGTGGGGGTTTACCAAGAGGAATAGAAAGCAAATGAGCATTGGAATTTTGCAGAATACGAGAATAATTGAAAGAAAAGTTCGAGTTAACCGTTTTCTTTTTCTCCTCGTATTCGTCGTCCTTTTGAGAAGAGGAAGATTCGTCGCTGTTGTAATAGACAATCTTCTTGATGCGCCTCTTTTCTTCCCATCCTTCTTCTTGTGACTTGAGCCCGAGTCAGTGGGCTTGTCGTCTTTTGGCTCATTGATGAAGGACTCCTTCTCCTTGTCGTTGATCACCATCCCCTTTCCCTTAGGATCCATCCCTTCGGGCGATTAGTCCCTTTTGTGAAGAGAATGACTCCGATACCAATTGAGAGCACCTAGAGGGGGGGGGGGTAAATAGGTGATCCTGTAAAAACTTAAAACTTAAAGCCACAAAACTTGATTAAGTGTTAGCACAATGAAATCAAATGGCTAAGGACCGAGCTCTTGTGAAACACACTAGACACAGTGAGAACAAGCACAAGAGACACGATGATTTATCCCGTGGTTCAGCCAAGTATAACACTTGCCTACTCCACGTTGTGGCGTCCCAACGGATGAGAGTTGCACTCAACTCCTCTCAAGTGATCCAATGATCAACTTGAATACCACGGTGTTCTTCTTTCTTTACTCTTTCCCGTTTGCGAGGAATCTCCACAACCAGGAGTCTCTCGCCCTTACGATAAGGATCAAAGTGAAAGCACTAGAGTAAGGGAGGGAAGCAGCACACACAAATCCGTAGCAATACACACACACACATCCAATACTTGAGCTCATATGAATCGCACAAAGTTCACCACTAGAACGGAGCTCAAATCACTAAGAAAGTCAATCGAGTGCGCTAAGACAGAGTGTGAGTGATTAAGAATGCTCAAAGTATGCTTGGTTGTCTCCTCCATGCGCCTAGGGGTCCCTTTTATAGCCCCAATGCAGCTAGGAGCCGTTGGAGGCATTCTTGGCAGGCAATACTTGCCTTCTGTCGGGTGGTGCACCGGACAGTCCAGTGCACCACCGGACATCCCCTGTTCACTATCCGGTGCAGATCACCTTCCTAAACTGGTGCAGCCGACCGTTGAAGATTTGGAGCCGTTGGCGCACCGGACACTGTCCGATGTGTACCGGACAATCCGGTGCCCTCATCAGACCGTTGGCTCGGCCACGCGTCACGCGCGGATTGCGCGGCCGACCATTGGCGCGGCCGACCATTGGCTCACCGGACAGTCCGGTGCACCACCGTACAGTCCGGTGATTTTTAGCCGTACGCCGCCGACGAATTCCCGAGAGCGGTCTGTTGACCAGACGCCAGCCTGGCGCACCGGACACTGTTCGGTGCACCCAGACTGCGCTGAATCTTGGCTGCTCCAGCCAAGTCTTTTTCCTTTTGTATTTTCTCTGATTCTAGCACTTAGACAAATGTGTTAGTACACAAAATACAATGTACTAAGTCTAGAATCATACCTTCTTGATGTTTTGCACTTCATCCACCATTTTGCACACTTTGCACTTAAACCATTTGTGTTGGGCACTTAATCACCAAAATACTTAGAAAAGGCCCAAGGGCACATTTCCCTTTCAAACGGTTCCGGTGGTGGAGATAATTCAGCTACAGTGGAAAAATCAATAAGTCTGAAGCCACAAAAACAAATTCCAAAGCTGAACATCAAAAGATATTACCTATACGTTTTTCACGCTCTGCAGCTTCTTTAGCTCGCCTTGCTTCTGCTCGAGCGTCATGGATGTCTTTTTCACTTTTCTTCATAATTTCATGAGCCATCTCTCGGCCACCATTCACCCAGACATCATTATAGAATTTTCTGCCCATCAAGGTTGCTTCAGCTAAAGGATCCTTCGTGACATCTGCGGAGAACGCAGCTTCGGCCTGGGCCATGGTCTTGATGTGATTGCATCCCGCATTCTCCAAGATAGCTGAAATCCCACGCGCACCAGAAAATGCACAGACATCCCCACGATCACTTAAAATTTCTTCGAAGCTCTCGGCCTCCCCACTTATCCATTCGATAACACCTTGAGGGTCGCCACATATGAAGTTTTCTTCGGTAGAAAAGGCGCCCACGTTGGCGAAGCTAGCTTTTATTTTTTCCACGCAGCCCAAGGATTTTTCAAAGCATCTTTCCTTGGATGCGTGAAGTTCTTCAACAGTTTTCTCTAAATACTTTTTACAATATTCGCTGATCTCTCGGTTAGCTTCTGCGAGTGCGCATTTTTCTTTGGCTTCTGCCAACTGTTTTCGAAGGTCTTCAATTTCATTCTTTTGGATTTTAGTTTGAGCCTTGAAACTAGCTTCATCTTCTTTCTTTCACTTTGTTTACCAATGAAATCAAGATTTTGTCTTTTTCAAGACCTTCGTTTCTTAATTCGATTACCTCTGAACGAAGGTTGTTCAGGGCCATTATATAGCCTTCGTCCTCTATATTTTTCTGTGCCCTAAGGGCATTACTAAGAATCAAACCCTGCAAGTGGAGGAACGAATAAGTATGACAAATAAAATACCTCATTTTCAAATTTATAAGTAGTTTTTATACCTTTATGCTATTGTATGCTAAGCTGTCAGCAAGTTTGTTCTTCGATAAAATCGAAAGACTGTCTTCCAGCTTCGGGAATCTGATGCTTTTACCTATCTCCCGGCAGACTGATATTTCTTTGCTATCCGGGAGACAGTATAGAAAATCTTCTTCACCGCTACCATTAAACACTAATGCCCCCTTCGGATATTTCAATTTTTGGGCATAGTGTTGTGCTTCTAGCTTCTCTTCTTGGGATAGTTCTTTTCCCGAAGTATGACGAATGATATAGTCAATGTCTTTATCCAAAGCTTCGCGAGCAGAAGTTTCGATCTTTTCAGATACTATTTGTTCTGTCGTCTTTTCTTCAGATGCGACAGGCATTGTTGCGACAAGCACTGAAGGCCTAGCTCCGGTTTTAGCTTGAATTTGCGTAGCTTCTATTTCAGCTTGAATTTGTGCAGCTTCGGCTTGCCTAGTTTCAGTTTTGGCCTGCGATTTAGTTCCGGTTGAAACCACTTTCTTTACAAGAGCAGGACTTAAGACTTTCGTCATTTCCAGCACAACATCTAGCACGTTTGCCATCCTTCTCCTCTTAGGAGTGGCAGCAGAAGTCTTTTGTATCTTCGGCAGATCTGCCTCTGTTGGAAGGCTTAGTACCTCTGGCATTTTTATTATTTCTTCAATTTTTGGCCCATCAGCCTTATCAACCTTCGTTTCAACTAGCTTGACTGAAAGCACCTTCGGCATTACAACCGGCTCTTCAGTGCTTTGCACAGACGGAACAGTTTCTTTTGTTTTGATAGCTGAAGAGGCCCCTTCGCCAAATTCAGGTATCACAGCCGGTTCAATATAACGCGACCGGTGAGTCAGAACCTTCATCTTCCTGCCCTTCGGCTCAGCTGTGATGGCCGAAGCGGCAACCTTTCCAGAAGCAGCAATCTTTCTTTTTACCCCTTGCCCTCGCAGTGGGTAACAATAGTCAGGGTATACGAAGCCAATAGCATCGAATACCCTGTTCAACCTTTTCTTATTCAGACCCCTGAAGGCTGCGGACAAGGCATTGTCCTCGGTTTTGGAATACGCCCCAAGTAACTCGTCGCTAGTAGCTTCAATGCACTTCAGCCAATCATCATTTGGTTCATCAAACTTATCCCCAAACCTGAATGTATACTTCAGCCGGACCAAACCACCTTGGCTAGAGTTAGTGATGGTCTCCTTCGGCATTTCCCAGCTTTCCACAAGAGGCCATACTCTGAATGCTATATGTTCTTGAATTAAATCTCTTGTGCCAATGAAGGAGCAAACAGTACTGAAGGCCTTCTGACATGCTTCGATGGCGTCATCAATTTCGACTTTTGGCCTTCGGAGGCCGAAGCGGGACCAAATGGGGCGCATGATGACTTCCTTAATGTCTTCCCTTGCTTTCAAATCATTCTTCACATAAAACCATTCTTCCATCCAAGCTCCAGGCCACCTCTTCCGAAATGTCGGCAACGGGTGGCTTGCGTTGGGGCGAGCGATAAATCCATAACAACCAAAGTTGTTGTGGTACTATTCTTTACCCATGGCCTTCGTCTCATATAGAAGTTCGTGCATACTACAGAAGCACTTCACGCTTGGCTCTAGCCCTTGACTCCTTACTGCCCAGACAAAAATCCCCATCCTTATTATAGCTTTGGGGGTAATCTGATGGAGGAAGACCTGGTAGGTTTTCAGCACTTCAACTACAAACTTGCTCAAAGGAAACCGAAGCCCAGCCTTGAAAAAGCTTCGGTAAATTACAACTTCATTTTCCTCAGGGCAGGGACGTTGTTGTCTCCTCTAGCCCTCACAATAGACATGTCTCGAAAGTACCTTCCTCTCATGTTCTCAAGATGACTCTGTTTGATGGTCGATTTTCTGAAGATTGAATGACTTGGCCACCAAGGCCAATCCTCAGAATCCTCATCCCCACTTTCCACATCATAGCTGTCGCTATCACCAGTATCTTCAGATAAACCTTCCAGTATCTCTTTAGTAATCTTCTCTGTGTTGGTCTTCGCCATTGATTCAACAAATCCAGCAATATAAGAATCCACAGCCTTCTTCTCCTCGAACAACTTCGTCTCTTCAGTCTGTTTCGTCTCCACAACAACCTTCTTTTCCTGGGACATCTTTTCACCAGACATGGAAAAATGTGTCTTTTAAACTGAAGCTCAGAGAACTTGAAAATCTAGCGAGCGCTAATGAGCAGGAGCTAAAAGATTGAGAAAATAATGCAAATGGCACAAGCAGTGTATCAAATGCAGCTGGTGTGAGTTCCTATTTATATGCCCAGTGCGCTGCAAAATGGAGGGCCCCATCTGTCATTTTTTATTGCTATTCTAGCAAAGGGAAGGTGTTTTTTCGGACCTTCGGCTTAAGGCCTTCGTTCATGTCGCAGTTTGAATTCGTTATCTTAACAAATTAATACTGCGAAGGGCTACTGTTGGGGGCCTTCGTCTTCCGAAGGTCCTCAAAATATGATTTAACAATGTTTTCCAAGTGTAACACGTGAACAGGTACCTTCGGACTACGGTCAAAACCATATACAATGTGAAAAGCGTGGCCGAGACAAAGACTGATGTTGCTCTGAAGCTACGCGCAAGGGAGCTTTGGCGCAATGGCGGAAAAAGGAACCGAATTAAAGAGGAAAAGGCTATCTAGTCCCCATTGGGTTGTCCATAAGTTAATAGTAAATATGAAGGGCATGAATGTAAATTTACACAGGCTGCGTCCTGTGCCTATAAATAAATGAACAGTACCCCCGTACTGTTCACGCTGACTTGTATTCATTTATGCGTCATGCTTGGACTTTTACCTTCTGTCAAGCCGAAGGTACAAATGTAATTTAATATTGTTTCTGTTTATCCATGTTAATATAAAGAAGATATATTAATAATGACATATGATTATTCATGTTGTCTCTTATATTTCATATGCTTCTTCTTTCATTAACACATGCTGTGATGATGAAGGTATGACATTCATGACCTTCGTTCGAAGATCATTATATCCTAAGGGAAATAATGCCTCGAAGGACGAAGGACCTTTAACCATTAATATTTGTGTTGCCTTGTTCTTAATTCATAGCATTTGAGAACAAGTCCCAACATTGGTTACAATATTTTAATCGGTGTTAGATTTAATTGAAATCAGACAAACTTCACCTGCCATCCGAATATTCGATTAGAGAACAATTCAATTAACAATCCTACACCTGGTTTTTCTTGGATTCCGAGTGTGGTCCAATTTAATTTTGTACTAAAAATTTTGTCGTCGAGTTCAAATTAATTTGCCTAGGACAAAAATCACAAGACTGAGTTGAGCCTTCCAGATTCGTATTCACTTTGTCGATTAAGTTTGAATGAGCACAAGACTTGATAATTTAGGAGACAAAAACGCTATAAACTTCGTGAAAACTTTAGGAAGAGTCTAGATAGACGGAGACAAATGCAATATTAAAATCGCGGTAGGCAAAAATGATCATGATATTGAGATTACTATTCTCATTGGCATCTCGTGCTGAAGTCCATATTCGCGGTTTACGTACAGTAACACCTGGGGTGTCACCGTGTTACAATATGTAGACAACGATCCAGCAACCATAGTTGACTGGGAGATGACGGCCTAGACCACTCACAAACTCATCACAACATCCTTCATGTGCCTCCTCCTGTGGTACCTATTCTTGACTAGGAGGGATGTGAGTACAGCAAGGGTGAGCTCACATACGTTCATCGCTCAATAAGTTGTGGGGAATAATGTGCATGAACTCACCAAAGGTGGGAGCTCATGTGAAGTGTAAGGCGTACGAAAGGAGATGGTTAAAGCTTAGCATTGCTCTTAACGTTGATCAAAATTTTATTAGAAGTTACTAAGTATAAGTAGATACCAACCCAAATAAGTAAGAGACCACAATTAATAATAACACCCGCGATGCAATGCATATGACAGATTAAGTTTAGTTCCAAAAAATAATCATGCGAGAGTCTTGAGCTGCTCATGACGGCGAGCACGACTGATATACTAGTTTTACACTTTGCAGAGGATATGCCATTTATCCAGAAGCTGTGTATCCCTTCTAGCCAGGGTTAGCTAGACCCTTAGACACTTCCGAGGTGAATAGCTAGGGATCCACTACGAGGCCTTTACAAAGTTCCACTAGCTTCAGAAAACCCGCTATAATTTCTAGGAAGGGCAATATAGGAATCCCTTGTTTGAAAAGCCATCGCAGCTTGATCAATCCGAGAGCCTCCCTATACGTAACTCCCCTGCTGTCCTTGCCCCTTTTTAGTAAGGTAGTCCTCCACAAGCTTTCCTAATTAGTCAGCCAAGGGTGTCCCATTCCACCCTTGTGGTAGCACGTGTTTCTCAAGTTAAGCTCCATGTTCCAATTACACAATGATTTTGTCATGAACAATAATTAAACAATAGTATAATTGGAACATGATCATAATGTAACATTAATCCCAAAACTAGGTAGAGCAATAGCAAAACTACCCAAAAGTTCAGTGGTAAACAAGGTGTGAGATAAAGAAGTCTAGGGGAAACCTATTAGATCCCATCAGATTAACCTGAGCGTGTCACAGTGATTAACAGTAACACTATTGGGTAAAGAAAAGTGATCAAGGGCACAACTTGCCTTAGACATGAAATTCTAGATACCAGGATGATCTTCAGATTCTCAGGACCTCACTGCTATTCGTGTGAATACAAATAAACATGGTATAGGCACAATTAACATCACACCAAACATAAGCAAAAATCGTATAATAATATTTTATGCATCGTAACGAGATCCTAGGTTCGAGAACCACCAAATTCGGAGTTACAGTCGAAAAGTTATGTTTTTCCAAAGATACTCATAGTAGAACTATGTTGTTTTGATCATGTGAGGAAGGAATTCACTAGTTTAACTTCAATTAAAACTTGATTAGAGATTACCTTGTAGTTGGTTTATAATTATAGACAATTTAAAATATCACATTTAACTTGTATAAGAAATGTTAATTTGATCACTAGAGGTCAAACAACTTAGTTATTTATTTTTTTAGAAATATGCTTCCTGATAAAACATAGTTAATAAACTGTAGGAAACATCATTATGAGACTAACACAATTTGAACGGGTCAAATCAGAGCTATAATGAATTAATTATGAATTTTTGAAGTTTATTACTCTTCTAAGGGTTGCTTTGCAAAATCTGGGACCCTATCTGTAATTTTAAAACTATTCTGAGGGCCTTTGTTTGTAACATAGGATGGCGGGTTCTAATATTAAAACTCTCGAGGGCTCTTATGCAAACTGGCACGACGAAGGGGTATGACTAGATCTCAGCCAATGGATCAGGGTTGGATGCGTGGGATTAAATCAAGCCCCAACTGAATCGGTACTCCCTCGATTCTGTTGGATCCTGCATCAACGCTCCGGATTTAAAACATCGAGGCCCGACATCATCCGCTCGATCAGAATCCAACGCCCCACGTGATATTGGCCGAACTGGTATGAGGGTCCCTCAATCTGGACCGTTGACGCTGATCCAACGACTACGGTACAAATAATCGAAGGGTGTCACGCTTCTAATCTGAGCCCTCAATCCAGAGATCGACAGTGCCCCTGATTCTCCCTTCCCCGCCATGGTAGTGTATGGCGGAACAGGGCGTCCTTGGTGGCGCTATCACCGACGCAGGGCCATCCAGCCAAGCTGACGAGCCATCACAAATCAAAGCAATGCTACACATTGTGCAGCCAACAGCAAACGCGCGAGTGGGTTTCTTACCAACGGTGAAGATGACGGCGAGGCTGGCTACACAGATGGCGGTATGGCGATGAAGAACCCGCTCCAACGAGCAATTCCTGGGACTATAGCGACTCTACTCTCGATTAACCCCTTCTATAGCTTCGCTAGGGCCTGGACTACCCCCGAATAGCTTCGTTGGCGACCGATTATCGTTGTCAGCGTGTTTTTGCAGCGGCGACCCTTCCTACCCCGCACACCCAAACTCTGGTTCGTCTCCCCCGGCGACCAGGGTGGTTTGGGATGTGTTCTGATGAATCAGATCGGTGCGCCACGACTTTTATGGGGGGAGGGAAGATCCAAGTTGGTCTGGGCGGCAATTGTGGTGCGAGGATGCCGTAGTGGCGACCTCAGCCAGGTTGTTGAGGTGCCCGAGCACTAGGCCCCACCAGGAAGTGATTAAGCAGGGGAGCACAAAGTCGGGCGAGGCTGATGGGGTGACCCCACACGGCGGTGACATAGGACAATCCTGACACGAATGAAGAGGCCGACAGGTGGGGTCGGCAGTCAACGTTATCAGCAGCGTGCCCAGCACGAAGTCGGGCCACACGATTGGGAGCTATTGGGCCACGTGGTAGAGATTCGGCCCAGTTGAGATCTAATCTTTTCTTTTTCCTTTTTCCATTTTCTTTTCTATTCTCTTTTCAAATCCAATTCAAATTCAAACTCCTGTTTTGAACTTTCAGATTTGAACTCTCAAATATAATTCTAATGTAAAGGTAAATCATATTTTCATTATTATTTATTTTTCTCCCTATTATTTAATTATGGAAGTAATAAATGACTTTATTAAGATTTTCTCTCTCATTTTGCGTTTTATATTTCATTTATAAGTTGAGGTCAAATTCATGTTTTCAATAAGATGCATCATAACCACATCATCAACAAGAGGTGTACCATTTTTTGTTTATTGGTTACTTAATTAATTCAATACCATCAATTGATTATGAAAAGGAAGGATCTTAATAAATTTTCCAAGGTTTCAAGAATTCCCTAATCACTATAATAAATATATTTGTTTATTTATTATTATTATTATTATTATTATTATTATTATTATTATCTTCTACCAATTTTGGGCTTTACAAATCCTACCCCCCTTAAAAGAAATCTCGCCCTCGAGAATAATAAGAAAAATGATGTAACCCGAGCTTGTCACAAAATGTATGCACAATCAAGAATTTCGACATGATGCATAACCTGTTATTCAAAACATAGGTTCAAATAGACCTTATTATTATTCCTAATATAGTATAATACTAGTTACTACTGAAAGTATTATTTAGGTCATACAAACACTATTTAAATATATATTTGTATGTATGTATATTTGTATATACTCTAATCTTGCTGCTCATTGACTTCTTCAGCGGCTTCTTCACCTTCAATCGGCATCTCTTCTTGGTTTTCAGGTTCAGCTTCTGCTTCCACGTGGTTGACTTGACCCCGATTGATAGATAAGGGCTGACTCTTGCCTGCCGAGGCCTGACCTTGCTTCATTAGAGCTGGAGTGGTATACTCAGCCCTATTAGTATAGTAGTTGGCATAGTGTCGAGCCTATCCACACTTGAAACATGACCTGTTTGTGGAGGTATTAGAAGCAACAGGTCCCACTGGGGTGCTTGCTTGAGGAGTAGCTTGGGTCTGCTGAGTTTGTTGCCCGGGACTGCCACGGGAAGGTGTGCTTTGAGGTGTAGTATAACGGGGACGGGAACTACTTCCAACTTGTCCCTGGTTAGAAGCTTTCCTTTTTTTCTCCAAACTCAGCTCTCTTGTTTTCTAGATCAATAGCTTTGTCCAGTAGTCTCTGGAAGGATAGGAATGTGTGTGATATCAGTTGGTATTGTAGTGGCCCGATCAAACCTTCAGAAATAGCTCCTACTTTTTCTCATCATCGTCGACCTCCACAGGAGCATATCAGGATAGCTGGATGAACTTGTCTCTATATTCGCTTACGGACATGCCTCCCTGTTTAAGGGATAGGAACTCCTTCTTTTTAATCTTCATAAGACCAGCGGGAATATGGTAATTCCTGAACTGAGTGGAGAATTCTACCCAAGTGATGGTGTTAGCAGCAGCATGAGCATCGCAATATGCATCACACCAATCTGCAGCGGGGCCAGTAAGGCAACCCGATGCATAGAGTACTTTCTTCCGGTCGGAGCACTAAGCTATGTTGAGCATCTTGTCCATGGACTTTAACCAGTCATCAACTTGTAGTGGGTCCGAGGAGTTAGAGAATGTCGGTGGCTTGTGGCTCATAAACTCTCAGTTCTTATCCATAGGCGGAGCCGGTGGAGGTGGTAGTTGTTGTTGTTCCTGTTGTACTTGGCGCATTTCTAGGCGTTCTTGTCTCATTTCTTGTCATATTTCCTGCCGATCCTGGCGCATCTCATGTCGTTCCTGTCGCATTTGCGCTTGCATTTCTGTCATGGTGTTTGTCATTTGCTGTAGCAGCTGCATTTGAGTGGCAGCAATGGGATCTGTTCCAGCCGGTGGAGGATTCATCTCTGGTTGTGATGTGTTAACATTCCTCTTGCTATGATGGTTAGTAGGCAGATCTATGCCGCCTCCCTTCCTAGTATTGATCATCTGGGTTAGAAATATATGGTAAGATAGTTTTGTAAGGGAAATTATTTAGTAGGCAGAATAGATAGCCTAGTAGTTGGTCACACATTGAAGAATCTTGGGCAGGGCTTTGATCTGTTGTTTTATGTCTATATTGGGATAACTAGGCGTATAAGGTGAATGTCCAAAGGTAAGACATAATCTGCCAAGATAAGATAAATTTGTGAGACTAGCTACATTTTTAATGAGGATACTCTAGGTTGTCTAGTTATTTTTATAAATATTCTCCTTTATGCCTTGATGTATATGCAGATGCAATTATGGACATTACTCCACAACTCATCACACTCAATAAAAGAATCGAATCAAGCAATTATCATAAAGACAAACACTCAACCATATAAATATTTACAAAAATAGTTTTGATTCGGTTCCTAAGATTAGGTCAAGTCACTTTAGGTACATGATTTCAAAGTGTGAAATCCACTTTTGTCTTTAGAAGAGAAGAGGTAAGAGTAATCAGAGTAAAGCAGCAATAGTTGAGAAATGATTAAGGTAAGTTTAGAAAGTATCATAGTAGCAAAGGTAAGTAGGTAAGGGTTGTCCACTTCTATCTAGGTTTCGTCCTACAGCCAACATTCCTCTGATACCACTTCTGTCACACCCGAGTTCTAGGGGTCACCAAAACCCGGGCGCGAGATAATCACCAAGTGTGCTGGGACCAAGTCTCACACATATGATGACTCATGGTACATAAACGAATGTCACATCTTTACTATATAATGGGAGTTCTGTACAAAATAGCTAAATATATACATCATATGTAGACAACGATCCAGCAACCATAGATGACTGAGAGACGACGGCCTAGACCACTCACGAACTCATCACAACATCCTTCATGTGCCTCCTCCTGTGGTACCTGTTCTTGACCTGGGGGATGTGAGTACAGCAAGGGTGAGCTCACATACGTTCATCGCTCAACAAGTTGTGGGGAATAATGTGCATGAACTCACCAAAGGTGGGAGCTCATGTGAAGTGTAAGGCTTACTAAAGGAGATGGTTAAAGCTGAGCATTGCTTTTAAAGTTGGTCAAAATTTTATTAGCGGTTACTAAGTATAAGTAGATACCAAACCAATTAAGTAAGAGATCACAATTGATAATAACACCCGCGATGACAGATTAAGTTTAGTTCCATAAATTAATCATGCGAGAGTCCTGAGCTACTCATGACCACGAGCACGGCTGATATACCAGTTTTACACTCTACAGAGGTTGCGCCCTTTACCCACAAGTCATGTATCCTATCTAGCCAGGGTTAGCTAGACCCTTAGACACTTCCGAGGTGAATGGCTAGGGATCCACTACGAGACCTTTACAAAGTTCCTCTAGCTTCAGAAAACCCGCTACACTTTCTAGGAAGGGCAATATAGGAATCCCTCATCCAAAAAGCCATCGCAGCATGATCGACCCGAGAACCTCCCTATATGCAACTCCCCTACTTCCCTTGCCCCTTTCGGGTAAGGTAGTCCTCCACTAGCTTTCCTAATTAGTGAGCCAAGGGCGTCCCATTCCACCCTTGTGGTAGCACGTATTTCTCAAGTTAAACTCCATGCTCTAATTAACACAATGATCTTGTCATGAACAATACTTAAAACAACAGTATAACTGGAACATGATCATAATGTAACATTAATCCCAAAACCAGGTAGAGCAATAGCAAACCTACCTAAAAGTTTAGTGGTAAACAAGGTGTGCGATAAACAAGTCTAGGGGAAACCTATTAGGTCCCATCAGATTAACCTGAGCATGTCACAGTGATTAACAGTAACATTATTGGGTAAACAAAAGTGATCAAGGGAACAACTTACCTTAGACATGAGATTCTAGGTACCAGGATGATCTTCAGATTCTCGGGACCTCACTGCTATTCGTGGCTGTTGGGGGTTTTCACCTCCGCCGAAGGTCCTCAAGGCAAAAACACCTTCGGCAAGACAATACGAAAGCAGGTGCAACATGAAGATACAACCCGAAGATGATGTTGATGGAAGCCGAAGCTATGACTGAAGGAACTTCGACTTAGTATTGCGACGAAGACGAAGGATGATACCGACTTAAAGGAGGAAAAGTCTATCTAGTCCTTAGTAGTTTGTATTATAATTACAATTAAATGTCAGGGACATGAATGTAATTTTGTTCGGGCTGCGTCTCGTACCTATAAATAGATGAACAGTACCACGTATTGTTCACGCTGGATGGTAATCACTCTTATGTAATTTTCGCATCTTCACCTTCTGGCAAGCCGAAGGTACCAATGTAATATAAATATTGTTGTTGTTTTTTCCATGTTTATAAAATGAGAATATAAATAGATTGCTGTTATATAATCTTATTTATATTCTTTTGTATTCCATATACCCCTATTCATATTGTTGGGGACTTGCTATCAAATGCTTCGTCTTAAGAGCAAGGCAACATAAAGAATGTTAAACGTTAAAGTTCTTCGTCCTTCGGAGCATTATTTCCCTTAGGATATAATGTCTTTCGGACGAAGATTACAAAGAGCATACCTTCGTAAATTCGACATATAAAAATGAAGAAGGAATTATACGAAACATGAACAGTACGAACCATCAAATATGTTATTATTATTGTATTATTTTTATTTTATTACCATGAATAAGTAAAGATAACAATTCATTGCAAGTGTACCTTCGGCTTGAAGGAAGATAAAGAATACAAGCGTGATGCAAAAGCAAATGCCAAGTCAGCGTGAACAGTACGGGAGTACTGTTCATCTATTTATAGGCACGGGTCGCAGCCCATGCAAAATTACATCCAGGCCCTTTGCATTTGATAATAACTCTATAGTAATTTATCGGGGTCTAGATAGCATTTTCCTGTTTAAGTCGGTTTCCTTTTTCCTGCCAACATGCCGAAGCTCCCTTGCGCACAGCTTCGGCTCTGTTCCATCCTTCGTTCTCCTTGTGTTTCTTTATACAGCGATTTTGACTCAAGTCCGAAAGGTCCATGTCCGAAGGTACCTGCTCATGTATTACACTCCAGAAACATTGTCAAATCACATTTTTGAGGACCTTCGGAAGCCGAAGGCCCCCAACAGTAGCCCCTTGCAATATTAATTTGTTAGGATAATAAATTCAGATTGCGATATGGACGAAGGCCCTAAGCCGAAGGTCCGAAAAAACACCTTCCTCTTGCTAGAATAGCAACAGTCAATGGCAAGCGGGACCCTCCCACTTGCGATGCCCTAGGCGTATAAATATGTTACGACCGCGAGCTCATTTGGCATGCCTTCTTGCCATCTGCTTTGCCTGCTCAAACAGCTCTTTGCCTACAAACGCTTGACCAGCTTTCTAGATTTTTTAGCTTCGGCCGTAAGAGCACATTTTCAGCATTTTCGAAGAGATGTCTCAGGAAAAGAAAGTTGTTGCCGAAATGAAACTGAGCCTTTCTGAGGAGAAGAATCTGGGCTTCATTGAATCGATAGTGAAAACAAATACAGAGAAGATTACTAGAGAAATTTTAGAAGGCTTATTTGAAGATACCGGTGAAAGTGATAGTTATGATGTAGAAAGTGGAGGTGAAGACTCCGAAGATCGACCATGGCGACCAAGCCACACAGTCTTCGGAAAATCGAGTATTAAACAAAGTCATCTTGATAACATGAGGGGAGATATTTTTGAGACATGTCTACTATGAGGGCAGATGACGGAGAGAGGACTATGCCAACTCCCGAAGATAATGAAGTCGTGATCTTCCGAAGCTTTTTTAAAGCTGGGCTTCGGTTCCCCTTAAACAGATTTGTGGTTGAAGTTCTGAAGATATATCAGGTCTACCTTCATCAACTTGCTCCTGAAGCAATAATAAGAACGGGAATCTTCGTATGGGTCGTGAAGAGCCAGGGTTTGGAGCCAAATGCAAAAAGTTTTTGCAATATACACGAGCTAGTATATGAGACGAAACCCTGGGGTAAAGAGCAATATCACAACAATTTTGGCTATTATAGCTTTGGTGCTCGCTGTGGGTCAAGCTGTCCCGTGCCGACTTTTCGGAAGAGATGGCCCGGAGACTGGATGAAGGAATGGTTCTATGTGAAAAACGATTTGAAGGCATGAGAAGATATTAAAGATATCATCATGCGCCCTATCTGGCAGCGCTTCGGCCTCCGAAAACTGAAGGTGGATGTTGATGAGGCAGTCGAAGAATGCCAGAGGGCCTTCGGCATAGTTTGCTCTTTCATCGGGACAAGGGATTTAGTCCAGGAGCATATAGCCTTCAGAGTATGGCCACTTGTAGAAAAGTGGGAAATGCCAAAAGAAACTATCACCAAGCTTGACGAAGGTGGGCTGATTAGGATGAAGTTCACCTTCAGATACGAGGGTAAATTTGTCGAGCCAGATGATGATTGGCTGAAATGTATTGAAGCCACAAGCGATGAACTGCTTGGGCCATACTCAAAGGCAGAAGATACTGCGTTATCTGCGGCCTTTGGAGGCCGAAAGAAGAAAAGGTTCAACCGAGTTTTTGATGCTATTGGGTTTGTGTACCCTGACTACCGCTACCCTCTGTGGGGGCGAAAGAGGAAAGATGCAACTTCTGCGAAAGATGATGCTTAAGCTGCTCTAAGCGAGCCTGTGCCGAAGAGGAAAAGGGTAAAGGTCCTTACTCACCGACCGCGCTTTATTGAACCGGCCATAGTGCCCGAGTTTGTCAGCGAGGCTTCTTCGGCTACTGAAGCCAAAAAACCTATACCTGCGCAGAAAACTGAAGAGCTGACTGCAACACGGAAGGTTGAAAGAATTGAAGAACCGAAAGCTGAAGGGACAAAAATATCAGAAATTTTAAGCCCTTCGGCAGAAGTTGGAGTGCCACAAACTCAGAAAGGTCCAGCGGTGACCCCCAAAAGAAAAAGGATGGTTAATGTTCTGGATGTACTGGAGACAATAAAGTCTTCAAGCTCTACTCTGAGAAAAATTGCCGAAGCTCAAAAAGCATAGATTGAAACAACAGCCTCTGGAGCCGAAGCTGCAAAGCACCAGGATGAGATCGAAACCGGACCTTCAGAGTCTGCCAAGGAGAAATCCTTGGAAACCGAAGGAGAAACTACAAAGGAAACTATAAAGCAAATTCTGTCTGAAAAAACTCTCTCTTCAACTCCCGAAGCATCTTCCAAATTGCCTGATTATATTGTACGACATGCTTCAGGCAAAATGCTATCTGAAGGGGAAAAGCGAGAAGCTCATCATTATGCCTAGAAATTAAAATATCCAAAAGGGGCGTTGATATTCAATGGCAGCGGAGAAGAAGACTTCTTGTATTGTCTCCCAGACAGCAAGGAGATCTCTGTCTGCCGGGAGATGGCAAGAAGCTTCGGATTCCCAACTCTAGAAGACGGGCTCTCAGTTTTGTCAAAAGATGAATTGGCCGACAGCTTAGCGTACAACAGCTTAAAGGTGAGAAAATAAACTTTTTGTGTGCTTAAAAATTCGTGTGCTTATTTTTAATACCACATTCCTTTTGCAGGGCCTTATTCTTAGTAATGCCCTCGGAGCGCAGAAAAGCGCTGAAGACGAGTGATGTACCATGGCGTTGAATAACCTTCGTTCCGAAGTGATTGAGCTAAGGGACGAAGGTCTTGAGAAAGATAAAATATTAAACTCATTGCTTAATAAAATAAAAGAAGACAAAGCTACTTCCAAGGCCCAAGCTGAAGCCCAGAAGTGCGAAATTGAAAATCTTCAGAAACAGCTGGCTGAAGCGAAATTAAAGTGTGCATCTGCCGAAGTTGATCGAGACGCCAGCGATTACTGGAAAAATTATTGGGAGAAAACAACTGCAGAACTTCGGTCTTCAAAAGAAAGATGTTATGAAAAATCCATGAAATGTGTGGAGACAATTAAGACTAGTTTCGCCAGCGTCGGCGCATATTCGAATGAAGGCAACTTCGTACTGGGAGATCCTGAAGGTCCAATCGACTGGATCAGCGGCGAGGCCGAAGCTTTTGAAGAAATTTTGAGTGGCCATGGGGACATATGCGCGTTCTCGAGTGCTAGGGGGATTGCCGCTATCTTGGAGATAAGAGGCTGCGAACATGTGAAATCCTTGGCGCAAACCGAGGCTGCCTTATCTATTGAAGGTATAAAAGACCCCTCGGCCGAAGCAAGCTTGGTTGGTGGAAAATTTTTCACCGACATTTGAGAAAATGGCGGTCGGGAGATGGCTCAAGAAATTATAAGAAAAAGTGAAAAAGGTATTCACGATGCTAGAGAAATAGCTGAGGCCGCTGAGAAAAGTGCGGATCTCGAGAGGCGAACAGGTATTGATTAATAACTTTTTACTTTATGTTGTAATTTTATGACTTCGAACTTATTTATGCTTTGCATCATAGCTGCACTATCTCCTCCCCCAGAGCCCATCGAGCCATTAGCGGACCCCAAAGCAAAGGAGGAGGATGAGATTATAAAAATGGCCGAAGCTATTATGGATAAAGTTGTTGATCAACTATTAAACGAAGCTGCAGAAGTAGTCTTGAAAGAAGATTAGCTGTTATTGTAAAGATATTTGGAATTTAATATTTGCTGGACAATGTGTGTAATATTTTATAATTTTGAATGTAATATATAAGCTGTTTATAATTCAATTCTTTACGATGCATGAAACTTTACATACATACCGTTTTTGAGCCTTCGGCGAAAAAACACCTTCCCTTCTTTTCATGCTTCGTAAGGAATATCCACATTCGTGAAAATATTATGCTTCATAAGCAATATATTTCCCCCGATACTGAAGTTGGCGAAACTGCACTTCTTCAAACTTTATTTTGTGCCTTGGCATAATTTCTTCGAAAACAATTTCCGAAGGCTATCATTGTATTCCCCTTCTTGTGCCATCGATGCAATATGATGTATGATGTCATGTTTATGCGAATGATGTGATGATGCTATGATATGCAATGATGGCATTTGTTCCGAAGGTACACACACATCCTCACAGTAGAATACAATCTCTTTGCCATTTATTTTTCAACTTCACCGTTTATTTTTTGGTATATCAGCCTTGACTTTTCGCTGTAAGCCTCCCTTAGGAGCTTCTTCGCCTTTTATTTCGGCGGTATCAGCATTTATTTTTTGCTGTAAGCCTCCCTTAGGAGCTTCTTCGCCTTTTATTTCGGCGGTATCAGCGTTTATTTTTCGTTGTAAGCTCTGCATTCCCTTTGGAACGACTTTTGAGCAGAAAACTTACGCTGCGTTCCCTTAAGAACGACTTTTGTTGCTTTGACAAAAACTTGCAGTGTATTCCTTTATCAAGACCTTTAGAACTTTGTCGATGTTTGAAGAAGGTATATTCATTATGATAATGACGAAGCAATTACAAGAAATTGAAAACAACAAAAGAACTAAGTTTTCAATGATTGTTCTTTATTGAAAAGGTAAATGATAACAAATGTAAAAGCTATTTCAGAGCTAGGATATATCTTAGTAGATGTGCTTTGATTCTTGCACAGTACTGTTGACTATGCGAGCTTCGGACTGCTCCCTAAAGTCTCGCTGCTGGTGATTGTGCTGGCTCCCTTCTGGCTGCTGGCCTTGGGGATAAGCAGGTTGCATTGGTGGTGGAGGTGGGGGTTGTTGCCAAGGTGCCTGAGGTTGGCTTGCCGAAGCAACAGAAACTGCAGGATGGTTACCCACATACTCTGGAATGTATGGTGAGTGGTACGAAGTAGTATGCATAACCTGCTTCGGCTGGCTCTGTTGGGCTGTAGCTTCTGCTATCTCTTTCTGTTTTTGAATGGTAACATGGCACATCCTGGTAGTATGGCCCTTGTCCTCACCGCAGAATAGGCAGTAAATTTTCCTGGGTTGATCCCCAAACCTTCCTCCAAAGCCCCTGGTGCCTCTGCCCCTTGGAGCTGGGGGCCGAGGATAGTTCTGTTGCTGCCCCGAAGCCTGGGAGGAATACTACGGCCTTTGTTGCTGACTTCCCCTATCGTCATTCTGAGTAGAATGGATAGATCTGATGTGCCTAGGGTGGATTCTCCCTCCAAAGCCCCTGGTCATTTCGGAGAACCTGTAAGCTTCCTCCCTTCTTTGCCGAAAGTCATTATCTGCTCGGGTATATTCATCCATCTTCTGAAGCAGTTTCTCCAAGGTCTGAAGGGGTTTCCTAGCGAAGTATTGGGCTGTAGGTCCTGGCCGAAGCCCCTTAATCATGGCCTCAATAACAATTTCATTAGGCACCGTTGGCGCCTGTGCCCTCAATCGTAAGAACCTTCGGACATACACCTGAAGGTATTCTTCATGATCCTGAGTGCACTGGAACAAAGCTTGAGCAGTGACCGGTTTCGTCTGAAACCCTTGAAAGCTAGTGATGAGCATGTCCTTCAGCTTTTGCCACGATGTGATTGTTCCTAGCCGAAGAGAAGAGTACTAGGTCTGTGCAACATTTTTAACTGCCATGACGAAGGATTTCGCCATGACTGCAGTATTGCCACCATATAAAGATATGGTTGCTTCGTAGCTTATCAGAAATTGCTTCGGATCTGAGTGTCCGTCATACATTGGTAGCTAGGGTGGTTTATAAGACGGGGGCCAAGGTGTAGCCTGTAGTTCTGCTGACAGAGGAGAAGCATCATCAAAAGCAAAATTTCCATGATGGAAATCCTCATACCAGTCATCCTCGTTGACGAAGCCTTCTTGGTGAAGCTCTCTGTACTAGGGCCTCCGGTTTTGCTCATCTTGCATAAGATGACGAACTTCTTCAGAGGCTTCGTCTATCTACCTTTGTAGGTCAGCTAGCTGGGCCATCTTTTCTTTCTTCCTTTGCACTTGTTGATGCAGCATCTCCATGTTCCTGATTTCTTGGTCCAAATCGTCCTCCTGAGGCGTTGGACTGGTGGCCTTCCTCTTCTGGCTTCGGGCTTCCCGAAGAGAAAGGGTCTCCTGGTTCGGGTCCAGCGACTGCAGAGCAGCAGCCCCTGTTGCTGAAGCTTTCTTTGGCGGCATGACGAAGGTCGATGCTTGCCGAAGGTGGTTAAAAAGGGTTCACCGGAGGTGGGCGCCAATGTTGGAGACTTGCTCTCAAATGCTTCGTCTTAAGAGCAAGGCAACATAAAGAATGTTAAACGTTAAAGTTCTTCGTCCTTCAGAGCATTATTTCCCTTAGGCTATAATGTCTTTCAGACGAAGATTACAAAGAGCATACCTTCGTAAATTCGACATATAAAAATGAAGAAGGAATTATACGAAACATTTACAGTACGAACCATCAAATATGTTATTATTATTGTATTATTTTTATTTTATTACCATGAATAAGTAAAGATAACAATTCATTGCAATTGTACCTTCGGCTTGAAGGAAGATAAAGAATACAAGCGTGATGCAAAAGCAAATGCCAAGTCAGCGTGAACAGTATGGGAGTACTGTTCATCTATTTATAGGCACGGGTCGCAGCCCATGCAAAATTACATCCAGGCCCTTTGCATTTGATAATAACTCTATAGTAATTTATCGGGGTCTAGATAGCCTTTTCCTCTTTAAGTCGGTTTCCTTTTTCCTGCCAACATGCCGAAGCTCCCTTGCGCACAGCTTCGGCTCTGTTCCATCCTTCGTTCTCCTTGTGTTTCTTTATACAGCGATTTTGACTCAAGTCCGAAAGGTCCATGTCCGAAGGTACCTGCTCATGTATTACACTCCAGAAACATTGTCAAATCACGTTTTTGAGGACCTTCAGAAGCCGAAGGCCCCCAACACATATTTATTCACTGATATGATGAAGGTATGCCCTTCATGACCTTCATCTAAAGATCATTATATCCAAAAGGAGATAATGCTTCGAAGGATGAATGCCTTTATTTGTTAACAATTGTGTTGTCTTGTTCTTGATGTATAACATTTGAGAATAAGGACCAACATTGGCGCCCACCTCCGGTGAACTCACTTCCACAACTGTGACGATGGCTTCGCAAAGCAAACAAGCTATGGCACCTTCAGTTACGAAGCTGGTGTTCCCAATCATAGGCGGCTCAAGTTCTAAACCAGCCAACAAGAGGTAGAAGAAAGAAGCACAGAGAAGGGTACAACATGTTGGGGTGCAGGGGCCCTTCATCAAGTCCAAGTGGTCTCATATTCCAATTACCTTCTCTCAGGAAGACCTTCAGCTCAAGGATTATCCTCACAATGATGCAATGGTTATATCTTGTGTCATCAAGGGATTTTTTGGTCCACAATATCCTGGTGGACACAGGCAGTGCAGCGGACATCATCTTTGCAAAGGCTTTCAGGCAAATGCAAGAGGCAGAGGACAAGATACATGATGCAACACACCCTCTTTGTGGCTTTGGAGGAAGACAGATTGTGGCACTTGGCAAAATAACAATGCCGGTTACCTTCGGCTATATTCATAACACAAGAACAGATTAGGTTGTCTTTGATATTGTTGATATGGAGTATCCATACAATGCAATCATTGGTCGAAGGACGCTTAATGCCTTCGAAGCAATACTTCATCCAGCATATCTTTGCATGAAGATACCTTCGGAACAAGGGCCCATTGCGGTACACGGAAGTCAAGAAGCTACCAGGCGAGCTAAAGGGAGTTGGACGGATTTGAAGGCTATTCATAATATAGATGAAGCCGAAGATTATCAGGAGTATAAGCATAAAAGAGAAAAGGCTGCTTTAGCAGACCAACCGAAGCCTATGCTTTTGTGTGAAGACATAGCAGAGCAAAAAGTATTGTTGGGATCTCAGTTATCTGATGAACAAGATAAGACTCAGTTAAGATTTTTGTTTAACAACAAAGATGTTTTTGCTTGGACAGCCAATGATCTCTGTGGTGTCAATAGAGATGTTATTGAGCACTCACTCAATGTGGACCCGTCCTTCAGACCAAGAAAACAGAGGCTTCGGAAGATGTCCGATGATAAAGCCGAAGGTGCACGAAATGAAGTGAAAAGACTTCTAAGTGTCGGCGTCATCAGAGAAATGACATACCCAGAGTGGCTGGCCAACACTGTCATGGTAAAGAAAGCTAACGGAAAATGGAGAATGTGTATTGACTTCACAGATCTCAACATGGCATGTCCGAAGTTTGAATTTCCACTACCAAGAATAGATTCCCTTGTGTATGCAGCAGCTTCTTCAGAACTCATGAGTTTACTGGACTGCTACTCGGGTTATCATCAAATCTGGATGAAGAAGGAGGATGAGCCAAAGACAAGCTTCATAACTCCTAGTGGTACCTATTGTTACCTTCGGATGCCTGAGGGGCTAAAAAATGCTGGAGGAAGCTTCAGCAGAATGACTGCCAAGGTTCTTCACTCCCAAATTGGCAGGAATGTGCTGACATATGTCGATTATATCATAGTAAAAAGCACAAAGCAAGAAAACCATGTTGTTGATTTGCAAGAGACATTTACCAACTTCAAACAAGCTGGTCTCAAGTCAAATCTAGAAAAATGTGTCTTCGGAGTGAAGAAGGGCAAGTTTCTTGGTTGTCTGGTATCGACAAAGGGAATCAAAGCTAACCCAAGCAAGATCGAAGCTATCCTTTGGACGGACTACCAAATTCAAAAAAGGGGGCTCAACGGTTAGCAGGAAGGCTGGCATCGTTAAACAGATTCATTTTAAGATCAGCAGAGAGGAATTTACCTTTCTTTGAAATATTGAAATCAGTCGAAGTCTTCCAATGGGGTCCAGCTCAGCAGAAAGCCTTTGAAGAGCTGAAGCAGTATTTGATAGATTTAACAACTCTAACCCCACCTTCATCAGGAGCTCTATTACTTCTATATGTGGCTGCTTTCCATGCTACGGTTAGTGCGGCACTTGTATAGTAGAAACAAGAGGGCCAGGTAAAAAAGCAAGCACCAATATACTTTGTTTCCGAAGTACTCAGCCCTTCAAAGAAAAATTACACAGAGTTGGAGAAGGTATTATATGCTGTACTGATGGCCTCCAGGAAGCTTCGGCATTACTTTCAAGCATATCACTAATAGTGCCTTCATCGCAACCCTTGAAGGACATAATGAGGAATAGAGAAGCCACAAGAAGGATAGGAAAATGGGCCACGGAACTTAACGAATTCACCACTGATTACGTGCACAGATCCTCAATACAATCTCAGGCGATAGCATACTTCATTGTTGATTGGACGCCAGGAGCTCTGGATGAAGAAGCAACAAAAGATGCCGAAGCTTGGACGGTATTTTGCGATGGATCTTGGGGGACCTTCGGTGCAGGGGTAGCTGTTGTTCTAGTTGCACCTTCTAAAGTCAGAACATGTTATGCAATAAAATTAGACTTCAGTTGTACAAATAACATTGCCGAGTACGAAGCTCTTCTTTTGGGGCTTCAGAAACTAAAGGCGATGGGAATAAGAAGGGCAATCCTCAAGACTGATTCGCAAGTTATCTCGAGCCATGTGGATAAAAGCAGTAAGGCACGAGACCCGAAGCTTGAAAAGTATTTAGAAGCAGTCCGAAGGTTGGAAGCTTCTTTTGAAGGTTTTTCTGTAAAAAATACCCAAGGGGAGAGAATGCACATGCAGAGTTATTAGCTAAGTCAGCGGCACAGGGGCTCTCTTTTCCTTCGGAAGTATTTTTTGAAACAATAAAAGCACCTTCAGTTGAGCTCATGGAAAGAGCAGTGCTCATAATTTCACCTGTACATAGTGAAGATTGGAGGACCAAAATTGTATCCTTTCTCCAGGGCAACTGTCTTTCAGATGACGAAGCTTATAACAAGAGAATGGAAGCAAGAACAAGACCTTATGTAATAGTAGAAGGGGAGTTATACAAACATGGAGTTTGCTCTCCATTACTCAAGTGCTTGTCCAGAGCCGAAGGGCAAGAATTGATGAAGGAGATACATGTAGATTTATGTGGAGCCCACATTGGGTCCAGACCTCTGCTAGGAAAGGTTTTCAGACAAGGTTTTTACTGGCCAAAGGCAGCTTCAGATGCGGCAGAATTAGTTCAGAAATGTGAAAATTGCCAAAGATGCGCCAGATACCAGAAACAACCTTTGTCTTTAACCCAACTAATACAACCAACATGGCCATTGCAAAGATGGGGTTTGCATTTGTTAGGGCCACTACCACCAGCACAAGGCAACTTGAAATATGTCGTGGTGGCAGTGGAATACTTTTCTAAGTGGATTGAAGCAAAACTTTTGGCTATAATAACTTCGGCCACAGTGCAAAAATTCTTCTAGCAAAACATAGTTTGTCGCTTCGGCGTACCAAATCTATCACCGTTGATAACAGAACTCAATTCGATGTGGAAACTTTTAAAACTTTTTGTAGCCATATTGGCACAAATATACACTTCGCATCAGTGAGGCACCCGGAGTCAAATGGGTTGGTAGAAAGGGCAAATGGAATCATAATAACAGGAATAATGATGTCAATCTTCAATCAACCGAAAGGGAAGTGGCCAGACGAATTAATAAAAGTGGTTTGGAGCCATAACACCACTGCATCTGTGGCAGAGCCTCCCAAGATATTGGGCCCACATGCACCTGCCCTTGTCTCAAAGACCTCAGACGGCTATACATGTGCACCGGATAATTTAACAGGATCCATCCAAGTGTCCCAAGGACCCCGGATAAACCACTCACAACCAGGATCACAAGATTAAGTAAACACAAATCACACACCAACATTTTAGCAGCGGAATTTCTTTATTACAAAAGTTACAAGTTACAACAAATTTACATTATGTTTATCGGAGTGGTTACAAAAGTGATTCAAAGAATTAAACTTTGAAATGTTATAAATTATTTATAAGTTTGAAATATATGCTAGCTTAAGTGACCATCCTCAATAAGAAGTATAGAAGAGTTACTTAGACTTATAAGAAGGTCTTGCCCACCGGCGCTTAACACCAATCACAATCAAAGTGACTCGTAACCTGCAGCAACAATGGGAATTAAACCATAAGTACGCAAGTACTCAGCAAGACTTACCCGACTAAAGAAAAGACTCTCAAGGGTATGATGGTTTTAAAAGGATTCAAGGAGAGGCTTTTAGCAAGAATCAACTTAGATATTTTTGCAGAAATAGCTTACTAAAGTGAGTCCTTACTTTCAATATTTTAATGCCAGATTAAATATTAATAGACTCTGGTTGCATCTAGTCTAATTTCACCATCTCATCAATACAACATCATTTTTATTCATAATGTTTACATCCTGACTTAGGTTGTAGGGCAGCGATCAAGTCTCCACTCTCCGTGTGACACCCCAGGTGTCAGTTTCGCGTTATGTCGGGAGATTTATCCCAATCTCGGATGCTCAGTGAAAATTTCTATTTCTTGCTCGCGTATGTCTCTGATTATCCAGACTATTCGTACATGTTTCACCGGATTCGTAGTTATTCAGTCTCACAGAAGGCCGAATTTGGAGCCTGTTAAAAACTTTTGATTCTTGGCACGAATGCAAACTCGATAATCAATCTCGAACTATAAATCTCGTCGAAAGCTCATTTAATTAGACACTCGACAGTTGCTAGTCGAACGGTGTCCGAATCCAATTTCTCGATGTTCGATCTATATATCCAAATATTTTATCTGAATCTGTACTCTCAAGCGGGATCTCTAATGTGTCGACTTCTAATGAATTCTTATCCGACCCAAACTAGTGTTATCCATATTCTATCTGATTACTTCCCTCCTAAATTGGTTCCTGATTTAATAACTAAAATATAACATCACGTTTAGAAAGACCTTGATTTTTATAATCCCAGCCACGAGCGTAGACTTGTACAGGAGTAAAAATTGTATCTTCGGCGTGAACAAGGCAGCAATAATTTTAAAATGGAACAAATCACATTATTAAGTTTTAATTCGAACTATGAGGTTCTAACTTAGGAGCATAGTCGAACTTGAGTCAAATCTTTTAATTAAAAAAAGAGAATTATAACACGAGAAATTTTCAGACAACATCGATTCAAATTTCTACCAAATTGTATTTTTTATACAAAGATGTAAAGGAAATCAAAGAAAAACAAAATCGCACGCACACGCCAACGTCCATCCCTTTTTCTCTCTCTCGTGAAGAGTTGGCAGCACCAACGCGTGACACAGGAAGTCTGCCACCGTCGCCTATGGCCAGTGCCCGGCTGTTGGGGGCCTTCGTCCTCCGAAGGTCCTCAAAAACATGATTTGACAATGTTTTCCAAGTGGATTATGTGAACAGGTATCTTCGGACTCAGAATTATGAACATAAAGCACGGTCAGGACGAAGCCTGAACCAGACGAAGGACGAGCTGATTACCAAGTTCTACGAAGGACGGTGCACAGCCGAAGCTGTGTGTAGGGAAGCTTCGTCGCGATAGCGGAAAGGGGAACCGACTTAAAGATGAAAAGACTACGTGGGCCTCGACGGATTTCCATAAGTCATTAACAAATGTAATGGACATGGATGTAATTTTACGTGGGCTGCGTCCTGCGTCTATAAATAGATGAACAGTACTCCTGTACTGTTCACGCTGACTTGGCATCTGCTTTTGCGTCACGCTTGTACTTTTTACCTTCTCTCAAGACCGAAGGTACATTTGTAATTTGAAATCATTTCTATTTTTCCATGTTAATAAAATAGAAATGATTCTTTGATGGTGTTTACATTATATTTCATGCCTTATATGAATCCTTCGTCATTACTTATTATGTTTACGAAGGTATGTCTCTTATGACCTTCGTCCGAAAAGCATTATCTCCCGAAGGGACATAATGTTCCGAAGGACGAAGGACTTTAACACTTAACATTTTTATGTTGCCTTGTTCTTAACTCATAGCCTTTGAGAACAAGTCCCCAACACCGGCCACCGCTGGATTGGCCACTACGTGCTCGCCGCCCAATCCTGACCAATGGGTTGCCTGCAGCGTCACGTTAAATCCACCAGCAACCATAGTTGAACCTCCTCCCTATGTCCTTAGCGCAGAAGCATCACCCTGTCTTCTTCCTCGACGCCCCTGCTCCTCTCTCTACCGGCCCCCATTCTCCACGGCGTTTGGCAGCAGGGAGCCCTTCTCCCCAGCGCGCAGGAGCAGGGCCTCCATGGCGTCCGACCCCCTCTCCTTTCTCCTCCCCGCTCGAAGCTCTGCCATAGCGCACGCAAATCCCTTCCCCCTCCATTCCTAGGCGCAGGAAGTTCTCCCCCACGCCGTCCAGCTCCAGGCAGGATCCAATTCGCCCTATCCCTGCTCGCCCAGAATTTCTTGCCCCAAGTCCGACAATCCCCTCCTTGCCGTGGATTTCCTCGAGCTTGCCTCCCCATGGCCGCCCACCATCCTGCCTCCTACCCCTGGTGCGCTGGGCGCCTAGTGCTCTGACCTCGATGGCCCCCCTCCTCTCTGCTCGAGCAATGCTAGGGACGTGCGGCAAACCCTCGTTCCCAGCGCCGCGCCCTTGCCTCCATCAACACTAAGACCCCGGTAGCGCCTGCCATGGTGGCCGCAGGTCTCTGCTCCCTCCCCAAGCTTGCCCTCATCTCCCAGGTCACCGCTTTCCTCTCCCTGCCCCACCTCGTCGAATTTTGCTCGCTTGCGTGCTTGCCGGCATGTTCGGGCGCGGCCCTGCAGATTCCTCATGGGTACCTCCTCGAACTCCTTGACACTAGTTGTGGACGGCATTGGTACCCCTCTGCTCCAGCAACGTTGCGGCGCCCCGAGCTCCTCCTCCACGTGCCGCCATGGCCAGGGTCAGTCTCATCCGACAACGCCCTGACGTCCACTCCGCTCTGTGGCGAGTAGCCCCCTGCACCATCTATGCTCGTCGTGTGTTCGAGAGTTCACACGCAAGTCTCTGTGTGGTAGCTGTGTCGCTGCAAGCTTGTGCCACGCACCCGGGCATCGTGTCACACCAAATAGCAGCAGCGACACACCCTCAAGCCTCGCATTGAACCTGCTCGACGAAAAGCGCAGCAAGCTGCGTGTCGTTAGTCCCTGCAGCAACACCATTCTTCACTTCGCGTCATACATCGCATAGCCTTCATCGCTGCGCATTGTCCGCATCGGCGCAGCAGCCCTCCCGTTCATTCTCCACTCCCCTCATCGCGTGTCATCGCTCTCGTGCTTGCTACGCAGCCCATCCTCGTCGTCATTGAAACCCTTGGTGAGCCCCTCGCTAGTACCCCACTGTTTTTGGATCTCGGGTGCTTGATAAAATGTTTGAACCACTGGGTGTTTTTAATTGCAGCTAGATGTTGCCGTTGCGCCTCGCGCAACGCATGATTCGGTGAAGCGCCTATACCGTGGAGACATGCGCGACACGAGTTGACCAGGTTGTTCGCATTGAGTGATTCATGATTTGTTTTATTTACATATTTGGTCAATAATGTGCATGTGGTTATATGTGTGTGAAAATATAATTGTATGAATGGACGCGTGTAGAGAAGAAACTGAAGTAGAAAAGAACTCGAATGTTTTTATATTTTTATTTTGATTGGAAAATATGCGATGCGTTGTTTGATGCGAAAAACTAAGTTACAAAATGCGGATTATGTTTTGGGAAATGCATCGATATGTGTTTATGTGATAAGTGTATTTGTTTTTATGCGATGTAATGAGATTCGTGATTATATAGGGAGTATATTTATTGATGTGACGAGTAGTTTAGGAAATGCCAGTTTGCGTGGAGGATGTATTGTTAAGGCATGAGTGTCGGAGTTCATGTATTAGTGGTTATGCCACATTGATTGAAATGTCTCGAGTGCACGCCACAATATGGTTGTATGCGAGACAGGGTTATGTGCATGACGAGTTTTAGTAAAAATCCATCGGTGTCACTAGTGTTAAGTTGAGGTTTATTTGCGCGTGGAATGTAATAATGTGTTTAATACTAGAACTATTAGTCGATAGTAGAAATTGTTTTGGCTTATATAGAGAGGTGGTGACATGCCAAAGTAGTCGTCACTTTCTCTATATTTATAAGTCGAGTCGAGATGATGCGTATTATGCGTTCGATAAATTAGGCTTCGCATATAGTGTATGATTGTGCTCACGATTTCGAGCGGACACTCCAAGTAAGTCAAGTAGGTTTGTGATACAAGTGTGTAATGGAGTTCGTGTTTTAGAATAATTATTGAAATACTCGGCTCGTATGATAAACATGTATGCGTTCGTGATTTAGGAAGTAAATGCATGGTGATTGCGATTTGGGGATCAGTGGTTTACGATTCGTATAGATTGGTCGATGTGCGAAAATACTTGTGAATATGTATGTTTACAAAAATGTTGTAGTTAGTGTATGTCTCGGATTTCGATAGTAAGAGGCTAGCCAACGAGTATGTTGTATAGCGGCCTATGTCGTTACTCTACTTAGTCGAATCGTTGGACGGCTTTGGTTAAGCACGTAATCGCGATAAATGCTTGTTGTAGTCCAAATGTGTATGGTTATGATCGCGGGTAAAAAGTAGTAGTGCTCATGTGATGTCTAAGTTGAAATGCAAATCATTGGGTAAAAAGCGCTTCGATATTGATTATCGTAGAGAATGCGTTGTTAATTGAGTATGGTACTTCTAGTGTTCAAAATGACACGGATAAGAATTAGTAAGTCTACTTATTAGTCCTCATTTGATTAATTTAACGCTAACAAATGGTAAAGTGTTAGAATGGTTCGAGTCTCTAAACGCGGCAATTCTTGAAGTAAATAAGAGCTGAAATTATTAGTTGTTGTTTTGGACTGCACGCAGTGATTTCCCCGTGTTGTATGTTTGATGAACCAAATTGTGTTTTCTATGGATATGTGCTATAGAAAAGTTGTAGATAACTGTATTATCTTGCTGGTGTTAAAATTTGACAGGCATAAGTCTGATCGTTTAGGAGCTATGCTTTTTACAAATTCAGTAAATAAATCTGTCCAATCTCTGTACAGATTTCAGAGAGTGAAATGTTTGCTTAAGCTAATTTTACAATCTGTTCATGGTCATTATAAGAAAGTTGTAGATGCTTTTCTTATCTTGCTTGTGTTAAAATTTCACAACCATAGGCCTGACAGTTTGGGAATTATGAATTTTACAAACTGGTTGCTGTGTTCTGTCCACTAACAGAACAGATTTCGATAATTATATTGTTTGATTTAGTTAAACATGGAATTTGGTGATTATAAAAGTTATGTAGTGCTTTTGCTAAGCTTTCTAAAAAGTCTTGGATCACTCTTTTTGGTGATCTGAATATTAAGTTATGGATGTTTAAAGTCTGAAGACTGAATCTGTCCAGTTTTGGACAGCAAAGCCTTCTAAGTGTCTTTTATCCTTAGTTAAATATTGAATCACCTTGAGATGTTTATAAATGATATGTAGACAATTTCATTATATTTCTATAAAGTATAGGATCACTTTGTTTGGATACATAAATCTCTAGTAGTGAATTTTTGAAGTTGCAAGTCTAAATCTGTCCAAATCTGGACAGAGCTGCTGTGATTGCATGTTTTGACCCTGCTAAGTGTTGAATCAGACTGAGGTGATAATACCAAAGTTGTAGAACACTTTTTAAGCTTTTCAGAAAGTTTTAGTTTGCTATTTTTGGATTAATATTTGAAGAGTTATGATTAAAACAAGTAACTGCTGTGTTGCTGTCCAAAAATCTGCAAGTGCTTATTTGCTTGTTGAGTTCACCCTTTTTTGCTAAAAATGTTGGTTAGCTCTTAATTAATGTAGTCTTGCCATGGCTAAGTTTGAGATAACATATATGTCCTGTTTTATATGTTTCTTTCTCTAGTTGATTGTGATGTCGTATTCGTGTTGCGTGAGTATCTGAAATGTTGTCGTCTTTTTAACGGTGTTAATGATGAACGCCGATAACGTACAACTAGCTAGTGCTTGCGTATAGTCGTTGCAGTGTCTTATTAATTAGTGTTAGTTCGCTACCAGGTATTTGAATGTCTTGTGATATTTTTCATTATATTCATACATATGCATCTTGCATCTCATTTAGAACCGAGAGAGGATGATCGTGCAAGTGATGTGGTCCCACCCACAAGATGCAGTCGGTGGACGACCTAAGGAAGGATGGACATAACCAGTGGATGCTCGCCAAGCGAGTACCTCCCCCAGCAAACACTATCTAAGTGTTAAATTAAAGGCAAGCCCCGGTTTTATGCATAACCGTTTATATATGCTATTTTACTACACTTAATGTTTGTAGGCTTGTACCGTGCACTTAAGTGTAGGAGTTGCCTGAAACCTTAGTTGCATGAACTCAGGATTCCTTTTGAGATGGATACTAGTATGTTAGGTCGAGTAGCTGCTATGCTAAATCAGGATCTCGGTAGAAGTCGAGTGATTTTTTAGCACTCGTGCGAGGTCAGGAATTGGTTGTATCCATTTTGATAACAGAATGATGATGGTCTGTGGACACGGATACATAGGGATGCGTTGTCTATAAGACGAAATTGGAATAAGGATTAACGTGCGGATACCTGTGTCAAGCGTTTGAATGTACTAAACACATGTCGGGAAATATGGTAACCGGTAAACCTAGTACCTGAGTGAAGCCGGGCGCGGACTTTATCCCTCACGCGACCTGAGACTGGGTCTCCCATTCTAGATATGGTGGGTACAAGTGCGGCCACTACACGGTGGCAGCCGGGGTCAGTGGAGCATTGTATGCCAAGGCGGTGAGGCCTGACCGCGAACGGGGAATCGATGGGGACGGTTGACGTGTGTGGGGACGGAGTGCCCTGACATGTCGTGTGTTTAGGTTTACCTTGCAAGGTTAAAACTCGATTCGAATCGTCTGTTTCTCGCAGCTAATGAGACTACTTGATCCATTGTACTGCATTGAGTAATAAGTGGAAATGAGGTTACTGGCAAAAGATGTTGATTGATACAATGTCTGATACCATGTATGAATAGATAGGTTCTCACCTAGTCTAAATTATTATTCTAGAACTTGAAAAGCTAAAAATTGTTTTTAGACTTAGCTAGTGCTTTTGGCAAACCAAACCCCTCAGCCAAACAGCTGCATGGTCTAGAGGTAGAGGAGTAGACTCCTCATACCGGGTAAGTCTAGCTGAGTATTAGTATACTCAGCCTTGCTTGTGGCATAATTTTTGCAGGTACCTCCTTGATTTTGTTGATGGTGTGACTTAGCCTCCATCCCTACCACCGGGATAGATGGTCGAGAGGGTTACAGCTTCCGCAGGAGAGGACCAAGAGGAGTAGCGTGGCCAGGCTTCGTCATGTTACTCGGTTTTTCTCCATTAGTTATTTCCGCTGCACTAAAAATATTGTTACTGCTTTTGAAACTCCGATAATGTAATCAATATTGATACTTATTAAATTTGTGGTATTATGCTTTATTGTATTTCTCTGTGCCTCACCTTCGAGTGAGCTAGTGGTATTCGATCCTGGATAAGTGGCTTTATCGGACTAGATTCGAGGAACTAATGGGTTATTCCGATTTAAGTGTGTTGCGGCTTCTAAGGCGTGACTTTGGCACTTAAGCTGGAATAATTCGGGCGGTTCCGCCACACTCCGGGGATATAACAGCGATCCGAATCAATTTACTTAGTTGAGGATATCTAACCACACAACATATGTTTCTCATAACTCTTGCATATGTCTACCATTCCCACGGATCCTCCACTGCATGAACAAGTCCACGCCACCCGAGAACACACCACCCCTTTTAGGCGGTCCTTTGCCAGGAGGGTACGTGCCACTCTCGCCATCTCTCCACTCCCAGTGCGCGATTGTCTTTTCATGTATGGAATAGCCGAGTTCAAGCTTACCCTGTCCCATATCCAGGGCATGTGGCCAGTTAAGATTGTCCTTGATCATACAGGCCTACATACGCATCCAATCCTTAATTAACCTGGGTAGAACATCACCTGTTCCTAGCCCAAGTCCCGAGTTAAGTACTTTCATCCTTAGGATTGTTTGTGTTCCTTAGGATGAAAAGAGCATTATAGGGAACTTTGCAGTAAGATCCCACCACGCTCCCAATGAAAATATTCTTGCAGGTAGAAGCCATCCTTCCTCAGGATAACCCCTAAGCTAGGCATTAATGCAAAAGACAACCTCTATCCACAAGATCTAAGCAGGGCTAAGCATTTTTGTAAACCATATTTGATACTTCCAAAGAAGTACCTATAACATGAATGGATATCAAGGTAGTCAATGCATCAAAGGGTTTCCAAGCAACTCCTACAAACCTAGTGCACATATCACTAGACTTAAAGTGTGTAAAAATCATTTAAAACACAAGAAAGGGGTTGCATGCATTGGGGCTTGCCTCGGATAAACACTACGTTAGTGTTTGTTAGGTGACGTCCACTTGGCGATCAGCCTTTTGTGTTGGCACTCGTTCAGATTATTCATCTTTCGGTTCGTCCATCAGCATCATCTTGTGGATAAACTCACGCTTTCCATCTTCTTGTGGTCGACTCAGCTTTGGTTCTCCGCATCACGTGATTAATTACCGTACCTATATGGTATGCATAATGCACATGTATGAACATAAAAACAACTTGTACATTACTAAATAATGTTACACGGTAGAGGGTTAAATATTGGCTAGCAAGACATTAGAACCAATCACAAGTAAACGCTAGCTATCGTCATACGACTAACTATAATAATTACGCTTCTTATTTAATCGGATCTAATTCAAACATTAAGCACTCGTGAACCATGCTTAAGCACTAAATGTCCTTAACCTTACCACAACTTAAACTTATCAACCTGGGGCATCTACAACTTAGAAGAAAATAAAACTTGAAGTGCCTAAATACATTTCCTCACTATAAAGTTCTCAGATTTGCATAGAAACAAATTTATCTATGTTACTTCTAAATACTAGGAGGAGCAAGCAACACCTATCTATGATGTTTAACCAACCATTAAACCTCGAGTATAATGATGACTAAAACACGGCATCACGTTCTTTTAATTCGTTTAACTATTTATTACCCGTATAATATGATGTCAATTAAAGAAAAGCATCACTTTATCATATAAGCAAAATTAACACCATAACATTGACGGAGCCTGTCGACTACTCATTCGAGACACTAAACCTAGTGCTAGCTTTACAAATCACACCACACTCCCGCTGCGCATAATTTGCATCTTAATCTAAGCTTTGCCGCACACTGCGTCTACTCCACATTCATGTACATAACCACACATTATATATGAGGAGGTATTTTGACAATCATTAAATACAACCACAACGCTCGTGTGCTATTGACAAGAGAACTAACATACCTAATAAATTTACTTAATCCAATCATCGAACCAGTAGTAAAAATAATGAATACTAATTCGGGCTTTTCGTCGATCACACGTTAAATATCGCACTAATTTGGTTCTCCGTCGGCTTACTCCAACTAAAACCTATAAATCACTTCGAGGCAACGAACAATCAAACCGTCGCCACCCACTCACCATATCACTATGCACACTAAGATATTTCGTCGTACAACAAATATAACTACGGCACGTAAGCTCACAATGAGATAATCATCGTGACTACTATATTTATCCAATCCAACCATTCCTTATACTCACGGGAAATAAATGGATCAGCTTACCATGTCCTAATCGACTCGGAGTCGTGATTTCGATGAGGCTATCCGGTTTGAACCATTCATTGAACACCATGTGTGCATCGTTCTCCCCAAAATCAAACAATCAATATCCGGCAAGAACATCGGTGCCGATCTTCCCAATAGGCGACGAGCACCGGTCCAATCATTTTTCCGAACAGGGAGCTGCAGGGGCGCACGTCCAGCGGCACGGGGAAACGACGATAGCGGGGAGCGAGCTCACGGCACGGCACGACGTGACTATGGTTGCCGGTGAACTCGGAAATCATGATACGGGGAGCAGGAGAACGGCTGGGGCATGAGCACCATGGCTGAGGGCGAGCCAGGGTGCGGCCAGGTGAAACTCAAGCAGGGACCAGGAGCGCGCCATGGGAAAGCCGCCATGGGGACGAAGGCCGGGCTTGAGGGGCGCGGTCAGCTGCCAGAAAATGATGGCCGGATCCAAGCTGGAGGAAGGAGCAGGGAAGTTGCCACGCAGGGTGGGGAGAGTAGAGAGGAGCAGAGGCGCTCGCGGAAGATGGCCACGGCTGGAGAGGAGAGTGCCGGGAGAGAGAGCAGCGTTGGGGAGAGAGAGAAGATGGCTAGGCGGTGGGATTTTTACAAGCTCTAAGCGGAGGCTGGACGAAAATATCAAGGGGAGAGAGAGTGGCGTGAGGATAGGGATGGGAGGGGAAATATATTTTTTTAAGAAATTCACAGTTATTTCGAAATCAGATAACTCATTTGCTTTCGTCCCAAATATTTGATTTAGCGAATACTCTGGAATTCAAACGAATTTTTACGCGTCACCTATATCCGAAGATTTGGATCTGGACGAAAAACGACATACCGAAATAAACTGATTTCGGCTTGATATTTTAATTTACGACTGATTTCATTGAAGTCAAACTGATTAGTAATTATTCGAGTTCGGTTCTAATTATTTTTATCTGCTTTGAACGATTTACTACTAAATACCCATGATTATCAACCTCGTGCAAGATTTCCCTCATATAACGCGCGATCCTAATTATTTTGCACCTAAAATTTTTAGTCATCGATTTCTAATAAATCTCATTTCAGACAAAGTCGGAGGGTTGAACTAAGTTTCTAAATTTGTCTTTGCGTGAGCAATGCATTTTAAATAATCACCGGACTCACCGGTTTTCGGAACAACCACGTTTCGATCATTACAAAAATTTAGGAAGAGCCCGGATGGATAAAGACTGAAATGATGTCGAACTCGCGACAGACGAAACAGATTAAGATAGAGAGACTGTTATTCTTATTAATATTCTCGTACTTACGTCCATATTCGTTGTTTACGTATAGTAACACGTGGGGTATTACAGCATCAAGGTCAACAGGGTTTACTCCATTCAAGCTTCTATTCGGTGACGAAGCAATAACACCGGAAGAAGCAAGAATGGGTTCAATAAGAACCTTAGCTTCGACGGAAGACGAAGCCGATTGCCAAGTAACAAAAGACACCATAGAAGGGACCATACTTCAGGCTATAGAGCACATTAATAAATATCAGTCCGAAACAATAAAATGGCGTGACAGAAAAGTCCGATTGAAAAATATCAGGCCAGGTCATTTGGTGCTTCGAAGGATAGCTAACCCTGATACAGTGGGGAAGTTTCAGCTAAAATGGGATGGCCCTTTTTTGGTAGTATCTTCGTCAAGACCCGGTTCTTATAGACTGAAGGATATGGACGGCAACGACATACCCAGGTCTTGGAATGCAGATGAGCTTCAGAGATATTATATGTAATTGATGTAATTTTCTTATTTTTTCCCTTTGGCACCCTTTTCCTTTCAGAAGGGGAGATACGTTTTTAATGGGGCCATAGGTTATAATTTTCATTTTTTGTTTAGCCCTATGCAATACAAGGGCCAAATTCCCCCAAGAATGTAACATGTAACATCAGAATACGCACCATCGAGTGCAAAAAGAACAGGGAGAAGCTCAAAAGTCGTCCCTAAGGGGATGCAGAGCTAAAAGGGTCACCTGGAGGGTGACTAAGCTACAAAAAGTCGTTCCTAAAGGAGCGTAGAGTAAGTTCTAAAGCTCAAAAGTCGTTCCTAAGGGAATGCAGAGCCAAAATGCCACCAAAATAGAAGGTGAAGGAGCTCAAAAGTCGTTCCTAATGGGATGCAGAGCTTAAATGCCACCGAAATAGAAGGTGAAGAAGCTCAAAAGTCGTTCCTAAGGGGATGCAGAGCTTAAATGCCACCGATATAGAAGGTGAAGAGACTCAAAAGTCGTTCCTAAGGGGATGCAGAGTCTAGGTGTGGTTTCGTGTGTGTTCGCGTCATACATTTGCATATTCCATCACATCATCGTTTGCATTCATTCAAACATTCGTTAGACATTCGTAGGATCATCATTATCATGACATAAAGCACATGCGTTAACAGGAAAGAAAAAAGGTGCTTGTTTTGGAGACAAAATGCTTCGTTGAATACGAGGATGCTTCGTCTCAGATGAGACGTATATGGAGGCACTCTATTTACAATGAAAAATGCTTCGTTGTGAACAAAAAGAAGGGAAGGTATTTTTCGTCTTTGGCTTAAAAATTGTAAATGTGGGTTTCGTCCACATCAAAGCAATTCACACATAGACGAAGAGGTAAAATTATATTACAAGGTATGAACAAATATGTACAATGTTGTGTTCAACTCTCAATTACAATCTTTTGCCAAATAATGCAAAGAGATCCTGAGTTTTCTACAGGTAACTACAAAAAGAAGATCTAACAGTCTTCAGCCCTTTAGAATAAGCTTCGGCTCAGTGACCTTCGGCACCACCATCCTGCAGATAGATGACGGTATAAGGTAACCACAAATATAATAAAGAAAAACCAAGGTAAAAGACAGGTAAAAGTTTCATACTGAATCGAGCAGTTTTTGAGCTTCGTCTCTAGCCAGCTCACGCCCTCCCTTAGCCCAAATTTGAGTGATAAATCTGTTTCCAATGCTTCGGGCTTCACCGGAAATATCAACTAAGTCTGATGATGAGAGACCGAAGGTTGGCTTGTTAACTGTTTTGGCATGAGTACATCCGGCCTTCAAAAATACAGCAGTTGTGCAACAAGAAGCTAACAGAGCACAGAAATGCCCGTGCCTAGTTATACTTCATCGAGTGCTTCAACTTCGTTTTCAATGTGCTCGAAGGCTTTGGGGATATCTTCAGCCGAAGGAGCAATCTCTTCAGAACTATCCCCAACCGAGCTGAATATTCCTTTTAGTCGGTTCGCACAGCGGGTGGCGAAGTCCATGCACTTATTCCGAAGGTCTATCAATGACTCTCGCAGTTTCGTATTTTTCTTAGCTCCGGCTTCAACTTTTACTTGAAGTTCTTTTGTTTCCAGCTCGAAGCGCTCTGATTCTTTTTTAAAAATTGTTTGAGCATTGTCAAATTCCTCGCTTAATTTAATATTTTGAGATTATACTTCCGCGAGGGAACCTTCAGCTGCTCGTAGCAGAAAATATTTCTCCTCTAGAGAAGCTTCAAGATTCTTTAATTTATTCTCCAAGCCATCAATTATAATCTCGTTTTTTTGTCTTCGTTATCCTGCTGCATTTTCAGCGCTTTGCTTAGCAGCATACTCTGCGAAAACAAGTTAAAATTAGAACGTTTTCATCCATCACGAAGGTAACGAAGACCTAGACAAAGATTTCACCTTGAAATTGGAATAAAATAGGCTACCAACAATGTGTTGTCGTCGGTAACCACTGATGTCGACCTCCAGCTTCGGAAAACCGACACTTTTAGAAAGGGTGCCAATTATCTTTGCCCCAGCGCGGTCGTGAACACATCCTAAAATTTCTTCATCAACCCCGCCGAAGAGCAAAGATCCCGGCTGATAACCACAAGATATTGCATATTCTTTCAACTCTTCTTTGTCTTCCTCGGACAGTTCCTGGCCACCCTGGTGCCGAAGGTCAAAATCTTTCTCTCTCAAAGGAGTGTCAATAACTTTCTTCCCTTTATCAGGCACCGCGGCCATGCTTTCCTCTGCAGCCACACCTGTCTCCTCCACAACCACACCTGATATAAGCCTATCAATTTCCGACATTGTGGTTGCGAGTTCTTCAGCTTCGGCTCTGCCAGCATCTTTGGTATCTTCAGGAATTGCTACTTTTGCCGCTGAAGCTGAAGGAGGTGTTTGCTCAACGGCTTGCATCACATTTACAATTCTTTGTTTCTTTTTCCCTTTAACCTTCTCCTCTGCACCCGAAGGTTATTCCTTCAGTAAAAATTTTGTCAGTTCTGGTCCCAGAGGACTTAGTAGCTTCAAGTGTGGGGAATCAGTCATTACCTTCAAAATTTCTGCTACGTCGGCAGCAAAGGGCGTTAAAGGAGCCTCTTCTCCTGATTCATCCACCTTCAGCTCAGCTGAGGGCACTGTGTCAAGTCTTCGCTTTTTAGAGGTTGTCGTCTTCGGCTCAGGAGATGTTTTTGTCTTCTTCAAAACTTTTTCATCTTCCTTCACTAGCCGAGCAGCTTGCCGACTCAGGATGCTGACAACTCTTTTCCTTTTCACCCCTTCGGCCCCTTTGTCAAGCCTTTCGTAGTCTGGGTATTCAAATTTTAATGCGTCCATCACCCGATTCAGCCTTCGTTTTGGCCGGATGTCGATGGCGGTAGTCATTAATTGGTCCTCTTTCTTGGTGTAGTTGCCAAGAATTTCATTGCATATTGTCTCGATCATTTCTAGCCACTCTTTGCATGGCTTCTTGAATTGTTTCTCAAATTTAAATCGGTAAGGGAGCCGAACAAGTTCGTACTTTTTGCCCCCTCCTTTTTCTTAGGCATTCCCCAGCCACTAGAAGTTGGAAATACTCTATTTCCCAAGTACTCTTGCACTAGATCTCTAGTGCTGATTTTGGCTGCTACCACTCTGAACTCTACTTTGGCTACCTGGCATGGGGAGCCAAGCTGCATATGGCACAAGGGCCTTGTCATCCCGAAGCTAAATCTCAATGGACTCATTACCATAGTCATTAGCTTCTCTCTTCTCTTCTCTTCTCATCTGCCTTTATGTAAAACCACTCGCTTGTCCAACCAGTCGGCCACTTAGTACGGTAGCCGAGAACTGGGGCCTTTGTATCCTTACGATACGCAAAGTTGTAGCAGCCAAAGTTCTTATGAAGACCATCTGCCCTGGCCTTCATTTGATAGTGCAGCTCATGCACTCAGCAGAAAGCTTCGGCATTGGGACTCATACCCTAGCTTCGAAGAGCCCATATGTAGACACTAAGTCTAATGATTGCATTGGGTGTCAGCTGATGAAAGTATATCTCAAAATTTTTGAAGACTTCTCCAATCATATCATGTAGGGGGAAGCGAAGTCCTGCCCTGAAGAAGCTTTTAAAGACTACGACTTCATCATCTTTTGGCTCTGGAATCACCTCTTCCCCGGCAAACCGGACAAGCTTGCTCTCGGCCTCCCCAAAGATGCCCAATTTCTTCATCATAACCATGCCATTTGTCGTCATAGTAGATTCACCAAATTCAATATGGCTGGGTTTTGTTGGACTCAGAATAGTGTTGTCCTCTTCATCTTCGTTCTCACTTCCTCGTTCAGCTACGATCTGTTCAGCTTCGACGATAGAAGTACCTTCGACAACAGCCCCCTCTAGCACAACAAGACCCGATCGCCTCATCACTTCTGATATTGGCGCCATTTCGGTCACTTCAGCCTCGTCACCCTCATGAGACACCCTAGCAGTGGATCGTACTCTGGCCATTTCAATGTTTAGGCTTCTTTAAGACGAAGCTGATTTCAAATGATGAAGCACTTGATCAAAAAAGCAGTACAGAAAGCTTTGGCCATGGTTAAAATTTTTAACAGCACAACGGCGTGATGGCAATGAATGTTGTGGTAACTCCTCACCAACCCGTCTGTTTATATAGTGCTGCAGAGGAGAAGGCAAACTGCCATACTGCTCGCACTGACTGAGCGGTGGACCATCCAACGTCTGTAATATTATAATCGTTTCTCGACAACGAGCTCAGGGAAGGTGTTTTTTGGACCTTCGGCATTCCGAAGCCTTCGTGTTTTTCGCGGATCGAGCTTGTTATGAAAAATGATCTAGCACCGCGAAGGGCTACTGTTGGGGGTCTTCTCCTCCGCCGAAGGTCCTCAAGGCAAAAACACCTTCGGTAAGACAATACAAAAGCAGGTGCAACATGAACATACAAACCAAAGAAGATGTTGATGGAAGCCGAAGCTATGACTGAAGGAGCTTTGGCTTAGTATTGTGACGAAGACGAAGGATGATACCGACTTAAAGGAGGAAAAGTCTATCTAGTCCTTAGTAGTTTGTATTATAATTACAATTAAATGACAGGGACATGAATGTAATTTTGTTCGGGCTGCGTCCCGTACCTATAAATAGATGAACAGTACCCCGTATTGTTCACGCTGGATGGTAATCACTCTTATGTAATTTTCGCATCTTCACCTTCTGGCAAGCCGAAGGTACCAATGTAATATAAATATTGTCGATGTTTTTTCCATGTTTATAAAATGAGAATATAAATAGATTGCTGTTATATAATCTTTATTTATATTCTTTTGTATTCCATATGCCCCTATTCATATTTATTCACTGATATGATGAAGGTATGCCCTTCATGACCTTCGTCTAAAGATCATTATATCCAAAAGAAGATAATGCTTTGAAGGACGAAGGCCTTTAATTGTTAAAAATTGTGTTGTCTTGTTCTTGATGTATAGCATTTGAGAACAAGGACCAACAGTGGCAATACAAACAAACATGGTATAGGCACAATTAGCATCACACCAAACATAAGCAAAAACTGCATAATAATATTCTACGCATCGTAACGAGATCCTAGATTCAAGAACCACCAAATTCGGAGTTACGGTCGAAAAGTTATGTTTTTCCAAAGATACTCATAGTAGAACTATGTTGTTTTGATCATGTGAGGAAGGAATTCACTAGTTTAGCTTTAATTATAACTTGATTAGAGATTATCTTGTAGTTGGTTTATAATTATAGACAATTTAAAATTTCACATTTAACTTGTATAAGAAATGTTAATTTGATCACTAGAGGTCAAACAACTTAGTTATTTATTTTTTTAGAAATATGCTTCCTGATAAAACATAGTTAATAAACTGTAGGAAACATCATTATGAGACTAACGCAATTTGAACGAGTTAAATCGGAGCTATAATGAATTAATTATGAATTTTTGAAGTTTATTACTCTTCTAGGGGTTGCTTTGCAAAATCTGGGGCCCTATCTGTAATTTTAAAACAATCATGAGGGCCTTTGTTTGTAACATAGGACTACGGGTTCTAATATTAAAACTCTCGAGGGCTCTTATGCAAACTGGCATGGTGAAGGGGTATGACTAGATCTCATCCAATGGATCACGGTTGGACGCGTGGGATTAAATCAAGCCCCCACTGAAACGGTACTCGCCCGATGTCGTTGGATCCTGCATGTGGCAGAACCGCCCGAATTATTCCAACTTAAGTGCCTAAGCTCTGCCTTAGAGGCTAAACCACACTTAAATGGGAATAACCCGTCAATTCCTCGGATCTAGTCCGACACGGCCACTGACAGGATCAAGTACCACAATCTCACTCGATGGTGAGTCACAGAGCAAATACAATAAAGCATAAAACCATGCATGTAGAGTATTAAATTATTACATCATCATCATCGGAGTTCTTGCAAAAGTAACCATCATTGTTCGAAGTGCAGCAGAATGAAACTAGCGATAAATAAATAGAGAGATGGGGAAGCCTGTCCCATCACTCCTCATGCTCCTCCTCAGCCGAGGAGGGGTCCCACTCAACAGTCCAACCCGGTGGCAAGATGGACGGCCAAGTCACTCCAGCAACCATGTCCTCCAAAGAACCTGTAAAATTGTGCCACAAGCAAGGCTGAGCTCAGCTAGACTTACCCGGTGTGAGGAGTCTACTCCTCTACCTCTAGACATGCAGTTGTTTGGCTGTGGGGTTTGGTTGCCAAAAGCACTAGCTGAGTTTCTAAATTCCAGTTTTAACTTTGTCAAATTTAAGTGTGACTCTCTTAAGGCTAAATGTGTACTATCTACTCACACATAGTAGCAAACATTTTTAGCAATCAACATCTTGTATCATCTCGTCATATTTCCACTTGTTACTCAATGTAGCAGCATGGATCAAGCAGTCTCATTAGCTGTGAGAAGCAGACGATTCGAATCGAGTTTTTAAACCTTGCATGGTAAACCTAAACACACGACGTGGTGAGGCACTCCGTCCCCACACACATCAACCGTCCCCATCGATTCCCCGTCAGCAGAGAGGGGCTCACCACCTTGGCGTACAATGCCCCACTGACCCCGACTGCCGTCGTGCAGTGACCACACTTGTACCCACCATAACCGGAATGGGAGACCACGTCTCAGGTCGCGTGAGGAGGGCAAACTGCTGCCAGGTTCACTCAGGTACTAGGCTTACCGATTTACCATATTTCTCGGTATATGTTTAGTACGTTCAAAAGCTTGACACACGGTACCACACCTTAATCCTTATCCAAATTTTCATCCTGTAGACAACTAATCCCCATGGATTGTTGCCCACAAACCAACCTCATTATGATATGAAAGTGGGCACAACAAATTCCTAACCTCGCGCGAGTGCTGGGAAAAATCACTCGACTTCTACCGAGATCCTAATTAATAAAGCATCTACTCGACTTATCATACTAGTATTCATCTCGATGGGATTCCTGAGATCATGCAACTAGGGTTTCAAACAACTCCTACACTTAAGTGCACAATACAAGCCTACAAACATTAAGTGTAGTAAAATATCATATAGAACAGGTCATGCATAAAACCGGGGCTTGCCTTCCAAAGCTGTGGCAGGCAGATCCTCTAGTGCAGGCTCTGGTGCTGGATCCAGGGCTACCTCCTGAGCAGCTCCTTGCTCCGGCACGAGGACGTACTCTCCGTCAGCAAGGTTACAGTCTATCGAAATGCAATGAACATGCATGTCAAGATTATGCAGAATTTAATAACATTATGCTAAGAGAAGATAAACTAAGTTAGTTAGTAACTTAGGGCTTTCTTGGTCCTGCGGGGCTTTTAGTGGCTTAGGCTTATCACTCTAGGTTTAGGTTTTGTTAAGGATAGGCATAGGGAATTAGTATTGCCTTTATATATTTTAGTGGACAAGTCATAAAGGGTTTTAGGATGACAATCCTTTCCTTTTATTCATCTTTTCCTTTCTTTATTTTCTACTTATGGTTTCTAGTGTAGGTTTGATCTTATGACAGTGGTTTAATATTTTCTAAAAATTCTATAAAAATTACAGTGGGTTGCCATTGGTCATTATAGCTTGTTCTAGGAATTTGGGGCTTAAAAATAAAAAAGGCCATGCTTTAGACAAAAATGACAAGGGTTGTGCAAAATGGGCCACTTGTACTACAACTCTTAACTAGGAGTAGGTTCTATCCTAAGGGTTATTTTTGTTGGCATCTAACAGTAATAATAAGTTTCTGTGCCAAAAATCACAGAAGGTTAATTAGTGGTTATTTAGTTGTCATTTTCTAAAGTTAAATGCCAAAAAGGTGCTTATAACTAACTTGCCATTTGAAAAATATCAAACAACAGATTTTGCATTTTTCCTATGTTCATAATAACCAAACATTAGTTATCCCAAGGTTTGAGGTGTTTTCACTTTAGGGTTATTTTTGTAGGGTTTTTCTAAGTTTCCTTGTTTTCTTAAAATAAAAGGGATCCTACTTATTTTATACTAAACCAGGGTATGATAGATTTTTCTAGTAAACTACATGGAATAAGTACTCTAACAAAAATAGGGGTGCCCTCTGGTTCATTATTTAAATCATCTTTTCCATTTTTCTTAATCTTAAGCATATTGTAAAGTAAATGGCAAAAACTAACTTAATGGGTTGGACAGAGAAGTTTAGCATTTTTAAACAGGTCAGTAGGTGGATATGAACTCCAAATTTTTCTAACTCTAGCCAAATAGTGCAACTATTTTTATCCCTATTATTTAGCTTTTGGTCAAAACAATAATTAAATCATATCCTTATAGTTTTCTGTAGTACTTAAAGTTTTTTATATTTTTCCTAGGCAGTTATTTAAAGCCTGACAAAATTGGTTTGACCAAATTTGGATGAATAAAACAGGAGTTATGAATTATTAAAGTTCTGCTTAAATTTAAAATGAGATTTAATAAAGGTTTTCTGGAAAAGCAGTTTACATCGAGGACCCTGGGGTATTTCCAAACTAACTCTCTCAGTTATACCCCCGCGCTACTAATCATTTGAGTCACTGATATTTCACAATACCCCCCAGACTTCTTTCCTTCTCCCTCGCGGTCCTTCCCTAGGTTTAAACAGTGTCCGCAAGAAAGAAAAGGGTGGCGCGGCTCACCGGCGGCGAGATAGGTCTGGCGAGGGGCAGGGTTGGCTCGGGGAGGCTCTGGCGGTCACAGCGATGTACGGCTCGACGGCGGGGATGGCCGGAATCGCCTGGTCCACGTGTGCAGGCGGGTGTCCTCGTCGGCGGCGGGTGTGCCGGCCAAACCACGGCGATCTAAAGCAATCCAGTGGCACGGTGAGCTTCACGGGGTGATGTAGAGACTGTGTGCATAAGGAATCGGAAAATGGTCCAGTGGATTACCCGGTTCACGCACTCCGGCGGGGTTGTGAACTCCGGCGACTGTGGACTGGCCTCTCCGGCGAAGCAGGCTTCGATTCCTCGCTCGGGGAGCTTCACCGAGGTGTGCTCACTCGTCTCCTAGGGTTGGACGGGGTTGGGAAAGGCTGGGCTGGCCGGTCTACGACAGCAGGGGCTCGGGTGGCCGCGGACACGCCGTGCACGGGCAAACGACGGTGAGTTGAGCTCCGGTGAGGTTTGAGCGTGCGCGGAGAAGTGTGGTCGACGCTTGAGTGGGCTTTATAGGCGCGGCGCACACAGGGGACACGGGCGCGGCTCGGCGCGGCGCGGGGTCGGGCGCGGGCGTGCTCTGGCGTGCGCAGAGCGCGTCGAACACGTGGAGCTTTTCTTCTGCCCTTGTTCCACAACTCACCCAAGTCGCAAACGTGCGAATCTTGGCAAAAATCCGGCGCGAGTCTTTTCCTGGCACCTAGGGCTGTCTCTCATTTGTGAGTTGCCAGGGCAGATATGGCCTAGGTAGGGAGATCTTCGGTCGCAAAAACAGGTATGTCACTCTTCCCACCTCGCGACAAAATCCATGCCAAGGCATGTCAAACGTCAGAGTCTCGGGCTCAACTTTTTCCAGTGGGTGCCCTAGGTGGTATGCCACATTTTTGGTATAGAACATAGGTGGTTTTGGTGCCATCTTCAAGGTGAACACGGTTGATCTTTAGTGTAGGTGTAGTTTTTGACTTAGAGAGAATTAGAGAGCTCTAGCTCTCACTCTACTTGGAGATTTGATTTGGGGTTTCTCCAAGGGTCTTTTTGCAATATTTCCTCCCTATAATTGTAGGTTAATAAGTTACTTAACTTGTGTCAAAATTTTAACTCATGGTTTGCACAAATGCTCATTCTCTCCCCCTTTCAACCATGGCTTTGGAAGATGGGGTTCAAGGGGGGGTCTAGGGTTTATTCTCTTCTTGTCCAAGGTGGTAAGTGCACAAAAGCTTGAGTGATGCTCTTAGGTCATTAACATCCTTGATTAACCCATGGCTTCCAAGGTTCTTATGTTCTTCTCAAGTTTCTACCACATGTGATCACAATCACCAGTGCATAGATGTGCTCTAGCAATGGTAACACCTGAGGTGTTACAGCCCTCCCCCCTTAAAGGAATCTCGTCCCGAGATTTCAGGCAGAGTCCTCTAGAGGGGGGGTGCTTATGAAGGTATGCTGGTGTGTGGTTTCTGCTTTTCCTTGAGTTTCTCTAGTTAACTGTTCTTCGAATGTCATCCTCTTTGCAACTTCAGAAGGAAGTCCTTTTTAAGTTAAAACCCCTACTTAGACTACCCTTACTATCTAAGTTTTTCTTATAATTGTTTTCAAAGGGCAGGTGGGGGTGGGGTTTTGGGTTACGTACCGACTCCTTTGGGCAGAAAGTCGGGGAAGCGAGAGCGTAGAAAATACTCAGTCTCCCATGTAGCTTCTTCTGCTGAATGGTGACTCCACTGGACTTTATACATTCTGATTGACCTTGCCCACGTTGACCTTTCTTTCTGATCCAGTACCTTGACGGGGTACTCTTGATAGGACAGGTCTGGTTCTATCTCAATGTCTGGTTCAAGTAGCACTTCAGTGGGTTGGCGGACACATTTCCGTAGCTGAGATACATGGAACACATCATGAATAGCTGACATGCTGGGTGGCAACTTCAATTGATAGGCTATAGGCCCATAAGTTTCCTTGATCTCGTAAGGCCCGATGTAGCGAGGAGCTAACTTGCCCTTGATCCCGAATCTCTGGACACCCTTGGTGGGTGACACCTTAAGATAAACATGGTCTCCCACTGCAAACTGTAGAGGTTTCCGCCTTTTATCATGATAGCTCTTTTGCCTGGCTTGAGCAGCTTCTAAGTTCTTCTTGATGACTCTGACCTTTTCCTCTGCTTCAAGTACCAAATCTGGCCCAAATATTTCTCTTTCTCCTGCTTGAGACCAATTCAGTGGGGTCCTACACCTTCTCCCATATAAGGCCTCAAAAGGTGCCATCTTCAAACTGGACTGGTAGCTGTTATTGTAAGAAAATTCTGCTAAAGAAAGACACTTATCCCAATCCTTTCCATAGTGTAGCACATATGCCCTCAACATGTCTTCCAAAATCTGGTTTACCCTTTCTGTCTGGCCATCTGTTTGAGGATGGTATGCTGAGCTTCGTACTACATGGGTCCCAAGTGATTCCTGCAATTGTTCCCAAAATCGTGCCACAAATGGTGCTCCTCTGTCTGACACTATAGTCCTGGGTATCCCATGCAAACGAACTATCTGGTCAATGTAGATTTCCGCATACTTCTCCGTCCTGTGGGTGGTATGTACTGGCAAGAAATGAGCGGTCTTAGTCAATCGGTCCACAATAACCCAAATTGAATCATGGCGCCTGGAGGTATTGGGCAATCCTACGATAAAGTCCATGCAAATGTCCTCCCATTTCCAAGATGGTATGGGAAGGGGTTGCAAAGGGCCTGCTGCCTTCAAATGACTGGCTTTAATCCTTTGGCAGGTGTCACACTCGGATATGTACTTGGCAATTTCCCTCTTCATTCTGGTCCACCAGTACAAAGATCTGAGATCATGATACATCTTGTTGCTACCAGGGTGCATGGAGAATTTTGAAAGGTGAGCTTCATCCAATATCTTCTTTCTGAGCTCAGGGTCCTTGGGAACAACCAATCGATCTCCAAACCATAAAATCCCCTAACTGTCCTGACAGAAGCACTTGTATTTTTCTGCCTTCTGCTTGAGCATGTCTTTGATAACCTGAACACCTTTATCCCCAATCTGTGCTTGGACTATTTGCTCTTGCAATGTGGGCTCCATCGAGATATAACTTAATTCACCGGAAGGAACAACTTCCAGGTTCAGCTTACACAACTCATCACACAGGGTGGTAACTCTTGCATCCATGCTCATATAGTTACACTGGGCCTTTCTGCTCAAGGCATCTGCCACAACATTGGCCTTGCCTGGATGGTAATGCACCTCCAAATCGTAATCCTTGATTAGTTCTAACCATCTCCTCTGCCTCATGTTCAGATCTGCTTGAGTGAAGATGTATTTGAGACTCTTGTGATCAGTGTAGATGTTACCGTGAGCTCCCATCAAATAGTGTCTCCAAATCTTAAGAGCATGAACCACAGCTGCCAACTCCAGATCATGTGTAGGGTAGTTCTACTCATGGGGTCTGAGTGCTCGGGAAGCATAAGCAATCACTCTGTTATCTTGCATCAAGACACAACCCAATCCAGTACCGGAAGCATCACAATAAACTTCAAATGGCTTGGTGTTATCAGGTTGAGCCAGCACTGGGGCTGTTGTCAAATGCTGCCTCAAAGTATGAAAGGCATCTTCGCACTTCTGGCTCCAATCATATTTGGCTCCCTTCTTCAATAACTCAGTCATTGGCTTGGCAATTCTGGAGAAGTCCGAAATAAATCGTCGATAATACCCTGTCAATCCCAAAAAAGTCCGAATTTGCCTCACTGTAGTCGGGGGTTTCCAATTCATCACCTCTTGTACCTTCTCAGGATCAACTGATATCCCCTCCTGAGAAATTGTGTGACCCAAGAATTTAATCTCCTTCAGCCAGAATTCACATTTTGACAACTTAGCATAAAGACGATGATCGCGCAGTCGCTGAAGCACGATGTGCAGATGCTCAGTATGTTCGTCTTCATTCTTGGAATAGACCAGAATATCATCAATGAAAACGACCATGAACTTGTCCAACTCTGGCATGAATACTGAGTTCATTAGGTACATAAAATAAGCCGGGGCATTGGTCAGCCCAAAAGACATCACCAAAAACTCATAAAGCCCATATCTGGTAGAGAAAGCAGTCTTTGGAATTTCACTAGCACGGATCTTGATTTGATGGTAGCCCGAGCGAAGGTCTATCTTGGAGAATACCTTGGCTCCCACCAATTGATCAAACAGAACATCGATGCGGGGTAGCGGGTATTTGTTCTTGATGGTTATCGCATTGAGAGGGCGGTAGTCAACACACATTCTCAAACTCTGATCCTTTTTCTTCACAAATAATGCAGGACATCCCCAAGGTGAAGTACTTGGGCGAATGAACCCCTTGTCCAACAATTCTTGTAGTTGCTTCTTTAGTTCTGCCAGTTCCGCGAGAGGCATCCTATAGGGTCTCTTGGAGATAGGAGCGGTCCCGGGTTGCAATTCAATTGCAAACTCAATGTCTCGGTCAGGTGGCATCCCTGGCAATTCATCCGTAAACACATCTAGGTAGTCACAGACTACTGGGATCTTTTCCACTGGGGATTCTATCATAACGAAGGCACAAGAATGGGTACAACCCTGATCAGGCAAATATAAAACGGTCTCGCCATAAGCAGGGGGAATGAATCTCAATTGCCCTGGCTGCAATGTCCAATACTGCCTGATGCCTGGTCAACCAGTCAGCTCCCAATATAATATCCACGCTATCCAATCCTAAGATGAGAAGGGTGGTTCTAATCACAAGACTACCAAATTTTATAGGCACTTGCCTGCTGATTTGATTGGTGGCAATCCTGCCTCCGGGTGTTGAAATTGTGATACCCCCATTGGTGTGATGAAAGGGCAATTGACACTTGGCACTAAATTTGGCACTAATAAAGCTATGTGATGCACCAGAATCAAAAAGAATTATAGCAGGACAATTCAAAACGGTAAAGATACCAGTCATGACGGGTGCTCCCTCTGGAATATCAGCCATGGTGGTAAAGTTCAGCTTGCCCTGCCTCACTTGCACCTTCTGCCTCTTGCCCTGGTTTTGATTGACATTCTGCCCCTGCCTCTGCTGGTTCCTGGGGCAATTCTTGGCATAATGCCCGGTGTTGCCACAGGTGAAACACCTGTTGTCATTTGCGTGGCGATACTGCTGCTGCTGATTGTTCCTCTGAGCTGGAAACTGGGTGCGGTTGGGTGCCTGTTGCTGCTGCTGCGGTCGGATCACCCATCGCCCTTGCTGCTGTTGGGGTCCCCTGCTCTGAGTGTCAGACACAATCCTGAAGCGCTGTGGCTGAGCTAAGGGTCCTGCCACAGGGGTCTTCCTCTTCTTCTCTACTTGACGAGCTGTGATGCAGTCCTCCTGGGAAATGGCCAGGTTGACCAACTCATTATAGCTGTTGGCCCTGACAGTGTTGAGACGATCACGGAGCTTAGTGCTGAGCCCCCGTCTGAACTTGTCCCTCTTCTTCTCATCTGTATCTGCATGGTACCCAGCATACTGGCACAGATCGTTGAAAGCCTGAGCATACTGCAACACTGTCCTGTTGCCCTGAGTGAGTGCCAAAAACTCGTTGAGCTTACGGTCCATAATGCAAGCTGGGATATGGTGCCCTCTGAAAGCTGCCTTGAACTCTCTCCAATCCACTTCATGGTCAGCTGGTTGCATAGCGAGATAGTGGTCCCACCATGTCCGCGGGGGTCCGCGAAGCTGTTGAGTGGCGAACCTGACCTTAGTCACCTCGGAACAAACTCCATTGAGTAGTGGGAATTTAGATTCCACTACCCTCAGCCATACATCAGCATCAAGTGGATCCTCTGCCCTGGTGAATAAAGGCGGCTGAGTACTGAGGAACTCCTGGTAAGTGGCCACTGCGAGGTGAAGCTGATGATCTCCGCCACCATAGTGCTGGGGTGGTGGCTGACGCTGAGCTAGCTGCCTCAAGATCTCGTTCTGCTGAGCCATTAGCTCCTGCAGAGTGGGAGGCGGTGGTGGCGGTGGAGGAATGCGCTCATTATGGCCAAGACGCGCTCTCCCGGCCATCTGAAAAATCACATATATACTTAACACCATATCTCCAAGTTCAAGGTTTAATCGCGGTGAAAGAGTCAAAAGCAAATTGATAAATCCCGACATAAACCAAAAAGCATAAACTTTCCGTTCAAATTTAAAACTGACATCATCCATCAACCGAACTTCCAAAAGAGTTTATCACGGTTACATCAATGGTCCCAAACAGACTTGACTCTATCTAGCCTAGTACCCCAAGGGTGCAAAAGCTAAGCTAGCCGCGAGGAGTCCTAACGCTACCAACTTCTATTCCTACCCCTGATACCTAGTGAGCAAACGAGGCAACACTTGACTCGGGGGAAGGTGGCCTCCCTGAGCCAGCAGTGTCCACGCTGGAGGCAGGCTCCTCCCCTCCCTTAATGTCGACGTCCTCGTTAGCCTCCACATCCTGGATCTCCTGGTGATGCATATCCAGGTGCTCATTGGCCTCGGCAAGATGCTGTGGGTGTTGAGGAGCTGATCCTCGAGAACCTCGATGGTGTTCTCCCTTGTCCCCACTAATTCCTCCAGCTCTTGGATCTCATCTGACAACTGTTCCACTTGTAAGTCCTTTTCCACCATCTCCTGGGACAAGTCAACCAAAAGCTTCTCCCTGTTATCCAGGGTGATCTTTGTAGCCTCCAACAATGCCATCAGATGGGACATTGCCTCGCCACGCATCACTTGCAGACGGTACAAGGCATTCATGCACCGCACTGACAAGTGAGCCGTCTGGCCTGGGTAGAGAGCCCAGATGTCTTTGGCATGCTCCACCCGATCCTTCCACATCGGGTCGTCCTACTTCTCAGCGGGGAACAAGCCAATGGGGTGGGTGGAAAGCTCCAAGGGGTGGAATCCGCAGAAGGTAGTCAACCCGTGCAGAGCGATCGCCTCGATCGTGTCCTCAGCTCGGTACCCAAAAGACTCAGAGTCTAGTGAACGCCAGCCTAGCTGCAGGGGATGAGGCTCCAAGGTCATCCTCACCCTACAGCGGGGCACCCGGTGCTTCTCGAACTGCTGCACCGTGTACTGAGGGGGTGTCATGTACCCGGCCCCCTGAAGTACCTCCCACAAAAATGCGGGGAAAGCCCTCCCGTGCGAGTTCGTCAATGTGGGACAGTGCATTCCCGTCGTCTGAGGATCCGTGGGAAGCCATCTGTGGACGGTCAGGCGTAAGTAATGGGAAAGAATTATAAAAAGAACAAGAAAAATAAGACCCAGCTCCTCTCTAACAAAATGGCACTGGGAAACTTAAATGGGTTCTAATTTTAAGTTCTTACTAAATTTTTTTCCATTTGTTAAATTTAAGAATGCATGCATGCTCGTCCTGAACGACCTCACAGCAATGAAAAAGGGATTAGGGAAGAACTCCCATCCCCTAAAGTGGCCTGTGGGGCCTAAATACTTAGCCACCTAGCTACCCTTCTATCATCCTAAGGCTTCACGTCCTAGGTCTATCCAGCTCGTCCTACGATCTATCCAATATTGTTTCTATCAAATTTTATTTCGAAAAGGGATGGTATTCATATTTTATTGATTCCTCTGTGGTGGTACAAGCTCCGATACCAGCTGTGGCGGAACCACCCGAATTATTCCAACTTAAGTGCCTAAGCACTGCCTTAGAGGCTAGACCACACTTAAATGGGAATAACCCGTCAATTCCTCGGATCTAGTCCGACACGGCCACTGACAGGATCAAGTACCACAATCTCACTCGATGGTGAGTCACAAAGCAAATACAATAAAGCATATAACCATGCATGTAGAGTATTAAATTATTACATCATCATCATCGGAGTTCTTGCAAAAGTAACCATCATTGTTCAAAGTGCAGCGGAATGAAACTAGCGATAAATAAATAGAGAGATGGGGAAGCCTGTCCCATCACTCCTTATGCTCCTCCTCAACCGAGGCGGGGTCCCACTCAACAGTCCAACCCGGTGGCAAGATGGACGGCCATGTCACTCCAGCAACCATGTCCTCCAAAGAACCTATAAAATTCTGCCACAAGCAAGGCTGAGTATACTAATACTCAGCTAGACTTACCCGGTGTGAGGAGTCTACTCCTCTACCTCTAGACATGCAGCTGTTTGGTTGTGGGGTTTGGTTGCCAAAAGCACTAGCTGAGTTTCTAAATTCCAGTTTTAACTTTGTCAAATTTAAGTGGGACTCTCTTAAGGCTAAATGTGTACTATCTACTCACACATAGTAGCAAACATTTTTAGCAATCAACATCTTGTATCATCTCGTCATATTTCCACTTGTTACTCAATGTAGCAGCATGGATCAAGCAGTCTCATTAGCTGCGAGAAGCAGACGATTCGAATCGAGTTTTTAAACCTTGCAAGGTAAACCTAAACACACGACGTGGCGAGGCACTCCGTCCCCACACACATCAACCGTCCCCATCGATTCCCCGTCATCAGAGAGGGGCTCACCGCCTTGGCGTACAATGCCCCACTGACCCCGACTGCCGTCGTGCAGTGACCGCACTTGTACCCACCATAACCGGAATGGGAGACCACGTCTCAGGTCGCGTGCGGAGGGCAAACTGCTGCCACGTTCACTCAGGTACTAGGCTTACCGATTTACCATATTTCTCGGTATATGTTTAGTACGTTCAAAAGCTTGACACACGGTACCACACCTTAATCCTTATCCAAATTTTCATCCTGTAGACAACTAATCCCCATGGATTGTTGCCCACAAACCAACCTCATTATGATATGAAAGTGGGCACAACAAATTCCTAACCTCGCGCGAGTGCTGGGAAAAATCACTCGACTTCTACCGAGATCCTAATTAATAAAGCAGCTACTCGACTTATCATACTAGTATTCATCTCGATGGGATTCCTGAGATCATGCAACTAGGGTTTCAAACAACTCCTACACTTAAGTGCACAATACAAGCCTACAAACATTAAGTGTAGTAAAATATCATATAGAACAGGTCATGCATAAAACCGGGGCTTGCCTTCCAAAGCTGTGGCAGGCAGATCTTCTGGTGCAGGCTCTGGTGCTGGATCCGGGGCCACCTCCTGAGCAGCTCCTTGCTCCGGCACGAGGACATACTCTCCGTCAGCAAGGTTACAGTCTATCGAAATGCAATGAACAAGCATGTCAAGATTATGCAGAATTTAATAACATTATGCTAAGAGAAGATAAACTAAGTTAGTTAGTAACTTAGGGCTTTCTTGGTCCTGCGGGGCTTTTAGTGGCTTAGGCTTATCACTCTAGGTTTAGGTTTTGTTAAGGATAGGCATAGGGAATTAGTATTGCCTTTATATATTTTAGTGGACAAGTCATAAAGGGTTTTAGGATGACACTCCTTTCCTTTTATTCATCTTTTCCTTTCTTTATTTTCTACTTATGGTTTCTAGTGTAGGTTTGATCTTATGACAGTGGTTTAATATTTTCCAAAAATTCTATAAAAATTACAGTGGGTTGCCATTGGTCATTATAGCTTGTTCTAGGAATTTGGGGCTTAAAAATAAAAAGGCCATGCTTTAGACAAAAATGACAAGGGTTGTGCAAAATGGGCCACTTGTACTACAACTCTTAACTAGGAGTAGGTTCTGTCCTAAGGGTTATTTTTGTTGGCATCTAATAGTAATAATAAGTTTCTGTGCCAAAAATCACAGAAGGTTAATTAGTGGTTATTTAGTTGTGATTTTCTAAAGTTAAATGCCAAAAAGGTGCTTATAACTAACTTGCCATTTGAAAAATATCAAACAACAGATTTTGCATTTTTTCTATGTTCATAATAACCAAACATTAGTTATCCCAAGGTTTGAGGTGTTTTCACTTTAGGGTTATTTTTGTAGGGTTTTTCTAAGTTTTCCTTGTTTTCTTAAAATAAAAGGGATCCTACTTATTTTATACTAAACCAGGGTATGATAGATTTTTCTAGTAAACTACATGGAATAAGTACTCTAACAAAAATAGGGGTGCCCTCTGGTTCATTGTTTAAATCATCTTTTCCATTTTTCTTAATCTTAAGCATATTGTAAAATAAATGGCAAAAACTAACTTAATGGGTTGGACAGAGAAGTTTAGCATTTTTAAACAAGTCAGTAGGTGGATATGAACTTCTCCAAATTTTTCTAACTCTAGCCAAATAGTGCAACTATTTTTATCCCTATTATTTAGCTTTTGGTCAAAACAATAATTAAATCATATCCTTATAGTTTTCTGTAGTACTTAAAGTTTTTTATATTTTTCCTTGGCAGTTTACATTATTTAAAGCCTAACAAAATTGGTTTGACCAAATTTGGATGAATAAAACAGGAGTTATGAATTATTAAAGTTCTGCTTAAATTTAAAATGAGATTTAATAAAGGTTTTCTGGAAAAGCAGTTTACATCGAGGACCCTGGGGTATTTCCAAACTAACTCTCTCAGTTATACCCCCGCGCTACTATTCATTTGAGTCACTGACATTTCACAAAACCCCCCCAGACTTCTTTCCTTCTCCCTCGCGGTCCTTCCCTAGGTTTAAACAGTGCCCGCAAGAAAGAAAAGGGTGGCGCGGCTCACCGGCGGCGAGATTGGTCCGGCGAGGGGCAGGGTTGGCTCGGGGAGGCTCTGGCGGTCACAGCGATGTACGGCTCGACGGCGGGGATGGCCGGAATCGCCCGGTCCACGTGCGCAGGCGGGTGTCCTCGTCGGCAGCGGATGTGCCGGCCAAACCACGGCGATCTAAAGCAATCCAGTTGCATGGTGAGCTTCACAGGGTGATGTAGAGACTGTGTGCACAAGGAATCGGAAAATGGTCCAGTGGATTACCCGGTTCACGCACTCCGGCGGGGTTGTGAACTCCGGCGACCGTGGACTGGCCTCTCCGGCGAAGCAGGCTTCGATTCCTCGCTCGGGGAGCTTCACCGAGGTGTGCTCACTCGTCTTCGAGTGTTGGACGGGGTTGGGAAAGGCTGGGCTGGCCGGTCTACGACGGCAGGGGCTCGGGTAGCCGCGGACACGCCGTGCACGTGCCAACGACGGTGAGTTGAGCTCCGGTGAGGTTTGAGCGTGCGTGGAGAAGTGTGGTCGACGCTTGAGTGGGCTTTATAGGCACGGCGCACACAGGGGACACGGGCGCAGCTCGGCGCGGCGCGGGGTCGGGCACGGGCGTGCTCTGGCGTGCGTAGAGCGCGTCGAACACGTGGAGCTTTTCTTCTGCCCTTGTTCCACAGCTCACCCAAGTCGCAAACGTGCGAATCTTGGCAAAAATCCGGCGCGAGTCTTTTCCTGGCACCTAGGGTTGTCTCTCATCTATGAGTTGCCAGGGCAGATATGGCCTAGGTAGGGAGATCTTCGGTCGCCAAATCAGGTATGTCACTTTGCCCACCTCGCGACAAAATCCATGCCAAGGCATGTCAAACGTCAGAGTCTCGAGCTCAACTTTTTCCAGTGGGTGCCCTAGGTGGTATGCCACATTTTTGGTATAGAACATAGGTGGTTTTGGTGCCATCTTCAAGGTGAACACGGTTGATCTTTAGTGTAGGTGTAGTTTTTGACTTAGAGAGAATTAGAGAGCTCTAGCTCTCACTCTACTTGGAGATTTGATTTGGGGTTTCTCCAGGGGTCTTTTTGCAATATTTCCTCCCTATAATTGTAGGTTAATAAGTTACTTAACTTTGTGTCAAAATTTTAACTCATGGTTTGCACAAATGCTCATTCTCTCCCCCTTTCAACCATGGCTCATTCTCTCCCCCTTTCAACCCCTTCGAGACCTGACAGCTTCCGCTCGATCAGAATCCAACGCTCTGTGTGATATTGGCCGAACTGGTATGAGGGTCCCCCAATCTGGATCGTTGACGCCGATCCAACGGCCATGATTCAAATAACCGAAGGGGTGTCACGCTTCTAATCTGAGCCCTCAATCTAGAGATCGACGGCGCCCCTATTCTCCCTTCCCCGACAGGGTAGAGTACGACGGTGTAGGGCCATCCAGCCAAGCCGACAAGTCATCACAAATCAAAGCGATGCTACACGTTGTGCAGCCAACATCGAACGCGCGAATGGGTTTCTTACCGACGGTGAAGATGACGGCGAGGCTGGCCACGCAGATGGGGGTCCGGCGATGGAGAACCCGCTCCGACGAGCAATTCTCGGGACTATAGCGACTCTCCTCTCGATTAATCCCTTCTACAGCTTCGCTAGGGCCTGGACTACCACTAAATAGCTTCATTGGTGACCGATTATCATTATCAGCGCGTTTCCGCAACGGCGACCCTTCCTACCCTACACACCCACACTCCGGTTCGTCTCTCCCGACGACCAGGGTGGTTTGGGATGGGTTTTGATGAATCAGATCGGCGCGCCACGACTTTTATGGGGGGAGGGAAGATCCGAGTTTGTCAAGGTGGCAACGGTGGTGCAAGGATGTCATGGCAGTGACCTCGGCCAGGTTGTTGAGGTGCCTGAGCACTAGGCCCCACCAGGCAGTGACTGAGCAGGGTAGCGCGGAGTCAGGCGAGGCTGACGTGGTGACCCCACACGGTGGCGACACGGGACAAGGCTGACGCAAATGAAGAGGCCGACAGGTGGGACTGTTAGTCAGCGTTACGAGCAGCGCGCCCAGCACGAAGTTGGGCCGCACGATTGGGAGCTATTGGGCCACGTGGTAGAGATTTGGCCCAGATGAGATCTGGTCTTTTCTTTTTCCTTTTTCCTTTTTTCCTTTTTCCATTTTCTTTTCTATTCTCTTTTCAAATCCAGTTCAAATTCAAACTCCTATTTTGAACTTTCAGATTTCAACTCCCAAGTATAATTCTAATATAAAGGTAAATCCTATTTTCATTATTATTTATTTTTCTCCCTATTATTTAATTATGGAAGTAATAAATTACTTTATTAAGATTTTCTCTCTCATTTTTCGTTTTATATTTCATTTATAAGTTGAGGTCAAATTCATGTTTTCAATAAGATGCATCATAACCACATCATCAACAAGAGGTGTACCATTCTTTATTTGTTTATTGGTTACTTAATTAATTTAATACCATTGATTGATTATGAAAAGGAAGAATCTTATTAAATTTTCCAAGGTTTCAAGAATTCCCAAATCACTATAATAAATATATTTATTTATTTAATTTATTATTATTATTTTTCTTCTACCAATTTTGGGCTTTACATAACACTAGGTTAGTGTTTGTTAGATGACGATCACTTGACGACCATCTTTATCCTGGCACTTGATTGGTCCATCTCTCATTAGGTTGATTCACCATCATTGATTCTTAGAGTAGTTCATCCTTTCATCCTTTTGGGTCGACATGGTTCTTCTCCTCCGCAACACGTGATCAGCTAGCGTACCTAATGAGATGCACGATGCATATATATGAATATCAAGAGGAATAGCACAAGATATTACAATGCTACACCGAAGTGGATTAAACATTAACAACAAGGCATCCCAAACAATTGTAAGCAAGCACTAGATACTAACTCACTAAGTACAACAGTCACACATCTACAGTTAACTAGTTCTAACACAAACATCACGAAATATTAAACAATGCACAAGTATTAACTTCCTCAGGTAGCATATCATACCCAAAAGATTAATAACACTAGAGTCACCGGCCTAGAACCTAGAACTTAGAATAAGGACGTGAGCATTTCAACTGGCTTTCTAAACTTCAACGGTACATTAGGGACTAATATAATGTTGCCAGACCTTGGTGCACTATATAGCAAAATGGATATATGAATGCGCTAATTTGGAGATAATACATAGATACACAAATATACGCAACTACTTCACATTTGTGAACACAATCACATGCATATATATCTATTAATATAGTTTCACCTAAGGTAACAATTCAAACTTTAACATCCACATTATTGCAAGTGGTTGAGATACTTCTTCGAACATCACTCATGCTTACTAATATTCTTCGCATAAATTTGCATCAAAATTCTAGACCTCCACCCCTCACTCGACTACTTTATAATTCTAAAAACAATCATATCACCATGGAACAGCACACCGACACGACAATGGATCTAGCCATAATCAAGAAGCGCACCTATACTAAATAAAAGGATCATTGCACTAACACATTAATTTATTCAACGATCCAACTATCACAAATAACCCATCCACTTACCACGACCAAAACAATTTGATAATCACAAATCAACGATGAATTTTGGTTTGGCCGTTTTGCCGAACACTAAGGGGACGTTGCATGAACCTTCACTGCCTACACCATCTAGCCTTCCTCACTAATCGCATACTGCAATTCAAACGCACCAACACAAGAAAGACATAAATCACCACATGAATACTAAAATGGCATCGATCATAAGATATATTTCCAACATCCACCTCCTCACCTATTTGCGCGGACGCCGGTGACGCTTTGACGAGACCGACAATCTAGGCACATCGGCATACGGAGACGTAGACCTGGTCATGATGAGGAGGAGTAGATAAGCAGGGACGAGCTTAGGCGACCGTCGAGGAAGTCAGTTGAACACGTATGGCCACGAGTCCTGCTGAGATGAGTGGCTCGAGGTGATGACGACACAGGCCAAGCACGACGAACAGCAGAGCGCACACTAGGGCGTGATGAAGAAAAGTTGAACAGAGACGACGAGCACCAGGGAGCCATTACTTGACACGGTGGGGAGGACCAGAGGTCGAGCAGGGACGACGGCACACGGCTTGGTGAGGCAGGGTCGAGCAATGATGTCTCCGCGACTAGGAGACGACGAGAGATGAACTGAGCACTAGAACAAGGAGGGGTAGCTACCGGCGCTAGGGTTGAAAGCTGGGCTTGCTGCATGGTGGTGAAGAGCAGAGGGCATGCCCGGTGTTGGGGAGGGAGGCAAGCTGCGCCATGTGGCGAGGGACAGGCGCCGGAGGCCGAGCAGGGAGCGTCGAGGAGCAGTGACGACGGCATGATCTGGGCGAGGAAGAAACCTGCGGCCTGGAGCAGACGTGCGACACGTCAGTAGAGGACGGTGCGGCGGCCGGGGTTAGCACCAAAGGCTGGACCGGCGAGCTGAACGTTTATGCGGGGTGCATTGATGTACAGGGAGGCAAGCACTAAAATTTACCATGGACTTGATCTGCATGGCCGATGACGTGCAGTGATAGAATTCAGAGAGAATTCCAGAGCTAGCACGTGTATAGGAATCTGGGATATTACGATGGCTTGAGATAAGAACAAGGGAGCAAGAGACGTGAGAAGGAGATTTACGTGACCTTCTGTGTGGTGGCTGAAAATAATGTCGATGGAAGACAAGGCTAGAAGCCTAACATGGGTTGAAGTAATAAGGGGATTTCCCCCATTTTCTTTAATGAAGACTTAAAAGTAAGTGGACACAAATAAGTTGGCCCAAAACAATATCAGGTACAAAGGAAAAAATTAAATAGAATTTGATTTGGTGAATACACTACTATAGGAAACCTCTGTACAGGCGGTCCGGTTAGCCTCTACACAGGCGGTTCCAGGAACCGCTTGTGGTGCACCGACTGTGATGTAAAACAACATCACAGGCAGTCAATCAAAAACCGCTTATGATAGACACACATCACAGGCGGTCTGGTTTAAAAGAACCGCCTGTGATATACACACATCACAGGCGGTCCAGTTTAAAAGAATCGCCTGTGATAGACAAACATCACAGGTGGTTTTAAATATAAGTCCGACTATATTTCAATATACAGATTCCAGATTCATATTTAGATTCCAGATTCATATACAAAATTAATAACAGATTCAAACACATATTCAAACACATATTCCATACACAGATTCAAACACATATTCCATACACAGATTCATAATACAAAGATTCCATACACATATTCATCCACATATCAAGTTCCATCATACACAAATTTATACACATATCAAGTTGCATAACAACTCAACATCTCAAAGTTCCATAGACAACTAAACATCTAAAGTTCCTAACTAAAGATTTAAACACTGTGTGATATCGTGTACAAACTTAGTTCTGGGAATTGTTGCAAATTTCCATTTGTATTGTAGAATAACCCTTGTTGATGAAGAACTTCACGGCGCATAAAGTAAAGCAAGTCTTTTACAACCTTAACCACGCCGACGGAAACCATATCTCTTTCTAACCATTCAGCATTGATCTTGGATTTAGGAACCTGCAATGAAAGCAAAAAGCAAGCAGTACTAAGAGTAATGTGATGAGCAACAATATAACATAAAAATTGCAACATAGACAATGATAGCGAACTTACATCCTCATGATTGACCATGTAATGAAAGGTGACACGACACCATTCGCATACATAATAACCGCACAGGACAGTACCCGGAGGTTGTTTGTCACCATATGGAAATAATGATATTGACAAATTAGGCTTGTCCTCTAGATGTTCACCGCCAAGACCTTTCCAATAAAAACGGTATGCACTGCATATAAGAATAGCATTGTGAGATTAAGAATACATTTGTTAAGTTGTAATAAGTAAAATTGTGCAATAATAATCATACTTATCTAAAATCTTCAAGAAGTCATCATACGTAGCCTTTTCCATTCTCAGTGAGTCGAAGACCACGACTTTACCATGCTTTGGAAAGATCATGATACAAATGTAGTGGTCACTATATAGACATCAACGAAAACACATGTTAAGATCACGATTGCCATAATTTATAGTTCAAAACCATGTCGAGAACTTACTTAAAGTGGTGCGGAGCTATTATTAAGTCCTTTCCATGTTGTACATGATTATACATGGCTCGTCCAATGTATGCCGCCATTACCTTCATTTTCTTTCTCTGATTCTGTTTGACGGCTTTCTCAAATTCAGCATCATCCAAGTCTTTGTATTCTTCTCCATGTCTCCGAGCAACTTCTTTGTAGCGAGCTTGGGATATCATCAACGGGTCAAGAAACCCTGTCTTAAGTTGTTTCTTCTTATCATCCATGTATTGCATCCTACGTGTAAAAGTGTTAATCGTTAGACTCTCGTTTATGTGTGCGTGTACAAAACTAACAAATATGAAAGTTTAGAGGTACTTACAAGCAAAAGAGGGTTAAGTAGTTGGTTTCCATCCTTTGTCGGTGGTACAACGACCAGAGATCGTCAAAGAATAAATGCCGCACAGGATCTATATTATCATTGCTCCAAAATGCATCTTCTGGCACAACAAATGTGAAGTCCTCGAGTTTGTATTTGTTGCTAGCCACCATGTACCACTCATGCATTCTAATCTCCGGAGTCGACAACTTAGAAGGTTGCACCGTTGTCAAGAACAGCCTCCCGTTCACAAATTTAGGAGGAACATCCTCCTTCTTGTATATCGAGATATTGGTTTTAAGACGTAATGATTCTTGAATATGAATCATTCCATCTTCTTCCCATACTTCGAAATTGTCTATTTGGGACCGTGTGCGTACTCCATGAGATGCTGATTCCGCTTTTGATTGATTTGTCATAACTCTCCGCAATTTATGGAGGTAGCGTGCCACTGATTCTAACAGTTTCTTGACATCGTCAGTGGCGATTCGCTGATGAATTTTCTTTGAAATAGTTGGCTCTTCAACATTGGTGTCAACCTTTGCTTCCTTTTTGATGTTTGCGTCGACATTTTGAGGAACAATTTTGTCTACGTCCCCCTCGTCGAGTTCCTTCGCAAGAGGTGATATGAAAGTTTCAACGATTTTTGTGGAGGTCGGTGTCATATTTTCCTGCACCATGGGGTATGGAATGATCGAACTATCTTTCTGTTGCATTGGTGTTAAATTCGGCGTTGCTGACTTATGACGCGTTACACGGCTTAAGATCGGCTCATCACCCAACTTGATGTCCTGTCGATGCCAAAGGACCAACTCGTTCATTGCCTCCTGCAAAGTTATGATCCCCTCAACTGGAAAGTCTATCTCCCAATCTTCACAACCACTATCTGTGTTCTCTAGAAATTGGATCACAGCATAGTGTGGCGGGACAGGATTATCCTTGTAGTTAACAAGTCCTGGTTTTACCAAACCAGTAGCAGCTTGTTTTGTTTTTGTCCCAGATCGATTGATTGGAATATGAAGAAAGCAAGGCTTGTCCTCAACAATATCGTCTACAGGGTACTTGGTGAAGTCTTGCACAGATCCTACACTGCTAGGGACTATCGGTGGACTCATGTGGCCTGGCTTGAGTTCAAATGATATGCATTCTGTTTTCTTCATTTTGTTCATCACGTCATTAATAACCTTTTGTACCCTTTCATCAATAGTCTCTTCAAGGGTCCTTTTCGACTTCTCGTGTTTCCTATATGACGATGCATACTCTGGAAACGCCTCTCTCCAGGAAATCTTGGAAGAGATTCCCCGAGCCCGTCCAGTGTGTTCAGGATTGCCTAGTGCTGCAGTTAGTATGTCATTCTCCCTTCGAGGCTTAAATTCGCCCTTCTTTCTCTTATCTACATATTCTTGATTTTTTGTCGAAACTTCGCCTATCAATTCTGGATGCAAAAGTGTGTCGTCCTCACTCAAACCTGCCCGACCTAAGATCCAACAAATAGCTCGCACATCGATATACAAGCGGTAGGATTTTTACATCACAGGCGGTTCGGTTAGAAAACCGCATGTGATGTCCCAGGCGGTTCGGTACGCCTGTGATGTATTAGTATCACAAGCGGTTTTTGTTTAGGACCGCCTGTGGTGCTATATTCTTTTCACAAATGGATCCTAAGGAAAAACCGCCTGTGATTGTGAAAATATGAAAATACAATTTAAATGAATTAATATTTTAATTTTTAACAGAAATATACAAATACAATTTAAATGAATTAATATTTAATTTTTAACATAAATATGCAAATACAATTTAAATGAATTATAATAGCACACATAGATAACAAGAGATTTTAAATTAATTGGCATTCAGAATGCCAATTAATTTAAAATCTCTAGTTATTTATGTGTGCTATTATAATTCATTTAAATTGTATTTGCATATTTATGTTAAAAATTAAATATTAATTCATTTAATATATATTTGCATATTTCTGTTAAAAATTAAAATATTAATTCATTTAAATTGTATTTTCATATTTTCACAATCACAGGCGGGTTTTCCTTAGGGTCCATTTGTGAAAAGAATATAGCACCACAGGCGGTCCTAAACAAAAACTGCTTGTGATACTAATACATCACTGGCGTACCGAACCGCCTGGGACATCACAGGCGGTTTTCTAACCGAACCGCCTGTGATGTAAAAAGCCTACCGCTTGTATAGAGCCAAATTGTACTAGTGATACTTCTAAAATTTTATAAATTTTTTACCAGTTATTTATATCCAAAGGTTTGCATAACAGCATTATACATGATTTTCTGCGGCCACCATTATTTTCGGCGGCCAAGGTCAGGCCGCCGAAAATAATTTATTATTTTCGGCGGCATAGGTTGACCGCCGAAAATTAGTTTATTTTCGGCGGCCTTTGACACCGCCGCCGAAAATAAGCTAATTTTCGGCGGCCTCTGACACAACCACCAAAAATAGCTTCTTACTTTCGGCGGCCCTACACTGGCCGCCGAAAATTAAGTTTTTAAAATGGCTCGTGACTCCTTTCTTCTCTCTGTCTCTTTCTCAACCGACCTTCTACCGCCCACCACTGCGCCGCTGCTGCCCACCCGCCTGCCCGCGCGCCGCTGCTGCCCGCCCGCGCGCACGCTGCCCGCCGCCGCGCCGCCCGACCGCCACCGTCGACCGCCCGCGTCTACTCCTCCCACCACTCCGCCGACGTCGTCAAACTCTTCGCCATCCAAAGGTAATTTGTTTGCGTATTTTATTTCATATTTTCGGCGACCGTTATTTAATTGCCGCAGAAATTAGTATATATTTGTAAATGTTTGTTTGATTTGTGTGTTTGATTAGTGTTATTGTTTAATTTGATTTCATTAATATTAATATATTAGTGGTATATCTGGTTTAGGTATTAGTGGCATATTGTATTTGTGTCATTAATTTCATATTAATATTATATTATTAGTTTTACATGTACATTATATTGGTACGTAGAATTGTTGCATTATTATGGTATGTGATAGTTAGTTTGATTTGATTAATGGTATATCATTTTATGTTTTATATATATGTAATATATTGTTTAGTGGCAGCGAAGTTATGCTATCGAATTTTTTTGGTCCTGCTAGCTTGCTGTGGGTTTAGAACCTATCCTTGCCTATACATATAGGACCTAAACCCTTAACGAAGTTGAATAATGTTTTTACGATATGGTTCGGTTTAACAGTCTCGGGCATGGCTGACGATCGTGCATGGATGTACAATGGCTGAAGTAGAAATGGTCGTCATTCTGATGATTGGGTAGCCAAAACCATAGATTTTGTGGACCACGTATTCTCCCTGTCCTTAACCGACACTGTCAGATGCCTTTGTAGGCGGCATGAAAACAGTATATTTCTTAATAAGAAAAGAGTTAGTCTAAATTTTTGTCAGTTTGGATTTATGCCCGGATATGAGGTGTGAGAACATCATGGTGAGGTAGTACCCAACCGGAATGTAGAAGAGGAGGAGAACAATGATTGGGGTGGCGATGATGCGATGCATAAGATGCTAGATTCACTACGTCCAGAATTAAACCTAAACTCCGAGGATCCTGCCACACCAAATGTTTCCAGATTTTTCAAACTACTAAAAGACTCTGAAGAGCCGTTGCATGAACACACAGATGTGAGTATACTCGCTTTTGTGACTCGGCTTCAGGCCATTAAGTCCAAGTACTTTTTCTCGAACAATTATTACAATGAGATTTTAAAGTTATTAGGAGATGTGCTCCCAAAGCCCAATAAGTTGCCTAAAGACATGTACCATTCAAAGACAATTATCAAAGGTCTCGGTATGGATTATGAGAAAATTGATGTGTCCAAAAATAATTGTATTCTTTTCATGAAGGAGCATGCGGAAGAGAAAAAATGTCTGAAATATGGACAATTTAGATTTGTGGAAGTTGTTAATGATGAGGGTGAGAAGGTGATGACAGATGTTGCACATAAACAGCTCCGCTACTTGCCACTAACTCCTCGAGTGAAACGGATGTTTCTATCTAAAAAAACCGCTATGCACATGCGATGGCACAAAGAAGGTGTCCGTGATAACGATGACCTAATCGTGCACCCTTCAGATGGGGATGCATGGAAGGCTCTCGACACGTTTGATCCCGACTTTGCAGCTGATCCGAGGAATGTTCAAATCGGCCTCGCGACCGATGGCTTCACACCTTTTGGTCAAATGGCATCATCATACTCCTGGTGGCCGCCGAAAATAACCTATTTTCAGCGGCTAGACCCTGGCCGCCGCAAATATGGCCTTATTTTTGGCTAATTTTTTCTGGCGGCTAGGAACCGCCGAAAATAAGCCTAAGGCCGTCGAAAATAGCTTATTTTCGGCGGCAAAGGCCTTATTTTCGGCGGTTTCTCGGCGCCGAAAATCACTGTAGCTCTTGTAGTGTTGGATCTGTGTGAGAAACAAACAGACCGAATCCAACAAAAATTGGGACCGATATTTTAAACTATATTTGATATGACTTAAGATAAGATAACTTTATCTGCAACTCGACACCTAAACCTCGTGTCGAGGATAATTTGCTAGAAACCAGAGGGGACTAAATTATTTTATACTCAAAAACTTAGTCGTCGACTTCTAATAAATTTTGTTTGGGATGAAATCGGAGGGCTAAACTAAATTTCCAAATTCGTATTTGTGTAATCGATGAATTTTAAATAATCCCCAGACTCGCTAATCCCCGAAACAAATATGTTTCAAACTTCGCAAAAACTTTAGGAAGATTTTAAAATAGACGAAGATGATTAAGACATAGAGACCATTATTCTCAACGATATCCCATGCTTAAGTCCATAATCGTTGTCGAACGGGAGATAAATATCTAGGGTGTTACAGCTACTAAAAGACATTTTAACTTAAACTTTCTGGAAAAAAAATCCTCTATATCCTAAAATAGGATTTCGGGTGTTACATAGCTGTGAGTAGGATAGATTATATTAAGTAGGTTGTTGGGGGCCTTTGTCTTTCGAAGGTCCTCAAAAAATGATTTAACAATGTTTCTGGAGTGTAATACATGAACAGGTACCTTCGGACTCGGATCAGAACCACAGTGTGAGAAGCACAAACAATACGAAGGTTGACGCAGCGCCGAAGCTACGCGCAAGGGAGCTTCGGCATGACAGCAGGAAAGGGAACCGACTTAAAGGGCAAAAGACTATTTAGACCTCGATAGATTACCTTAGAGTCATTAGCAAATGTAAAGGGCATAGATGTAATTTCACATGGGCTGTGTCCCGTGCCTATAAATAGATGAACAGTACTCCCGTACTGTTCACGCTGACTTGGCATTTGCTTTTGCGTCACGCTCGTACCTTTGTTTTCTGTCAAGCCGAAGGTACCAAATGTAATTCAATATTGTCCTTATATTAATTTACGATTATATACTGAAAAATATATATGATAATGTTATTGTTCACATTGTTTCTTATGCTTTACATGCTCCATTCGTTGTTAATATTTATACATATATGTATGTTGAGATAATGAAGGTATGTCCTTCATGACCTTCGTCCGAAGATCATTATATCCTTGGGGAAATAATGCTTCAAAGGACGAAGGACATTAACAAGTAACTTGTTTTGGTGTTGCCTTGTTCTCAATTTATAGCATTTGAGAGCAAGTCCCCAACATAGGTCAAGATCTAGTTTGATATTAGGTTGGAATGGATGGTCATCAACTCATCATGAACATGTTGGTTAAGTCGTTTGTTCATGGTCAAGTTGGTCTAAGGCACAAATTTATGGTGGAGTTATTTTAGGTAAGAAAATAATTTATATGAATAGAGCTAATCTATTTTACCAACTTTAATTAAAATGTTAAGTAATTCATATTAGATTAGATACACTTAGGCTAGACTTTTGATTAGGTCAGGCTAGATTAACCATATTAGGCCACATTAGATTAGATTAGATGAAATCTAGATTAGATTGGTTTAGATGAGATTGGATCTAATTATATTAGATTAGATCTGATTAGACTAGGTTAGATTAGATTAATCTATTAAGTTGCATTTAGATTTGTCGGGGACCATAATTAGGGGTACCCTCAAGGCTCCTAAATCTCAGCTGGTAACCCCCATCAGCACAAAGCTGCAAAGGCCTGATGAGTGCGTTTAAGTCAAGGATCGGTCCATTCGAGGGACGCGATCACGCCTCGCCCGAGCCCAGCCTCGGGCAAGGGCAGCCGACCCCAGAGAACCTACGTCTCGCCCGAGGCCCCCCTCCAGCAACGGACACACCTTCGACTCGCCCGAGGCCCAGTCTTCACCAAGAAGCAAACTTGGCCAAATTGCCACACCGACCGACCAAATCGCAGGGGCATTTAATGAAAAGGTGGCCTAACACCTTTATCCTGACGCACGCCCTCCAGTCGACAGAGCCGAAGTGACCGCCGTCACTTCGCCGCTCCACTAACCAGTCTGACAGGAAGACAGCGCCGCCTGCGCCGCTCCGACTGCTGAGCCACTCGATAGAGCGAGGCTGACAGCGGCCAAGTCCGGCCTCAGGCGTCATAGGAAACTCCGCCTCGCCCGACCCAGGGCTCAGACTCGGGCTCAGCCCCGGAAGACGGCGAACTCCGCTCCGCCCGACCCCAGGGCTCGGACTCGGGCTCAGCCCCGGAAGACGGCGAACTCCTCTCCGCCCGACCCCAGGGCCCGGACTCGGGCTCAGCCTCGGAAGACGACGAACTCCGCTCCGCCCGACTCCAGGGCTCGGACTCGGGCTCAGCCCCAGAAGACGACGAACTCCGCCTCGCCTGACCCCAGGGCTCGGACTCAGGATCGGCCCCGAAGGACGACGAACTCCGCTTCGCCCGACCCTAGGGCTCGGACTCAACCATGGCCTAAGATGACGGTCTCCGCCTCGTCCGACCCGGGGGCTCGGACTCGACCTCGACCTCGGAAGACAGACTCGACCTCGACCTCGGAGGAGCCTCCACCTCGCCCAACCTAGGGCACGGACCGACCACGTCAACAGGAAGCGCCATCATTACCCTACCCCAAGCTGACTCAGGCTACCGGGAACAAGACCGGTGTCCCATCTGGCTTGCTCCACCATACGAGTAATGATGGCGCCCCGCATGCCCTGTGACGACGGCGGCTCTCAGCCCCCATACGGAAGCAAGAGGACGTCAGCAAGGACTCGACAGCCCTGACAGCTGTCCTTCCGCCAGGCTCCAGCGCTCCTCCGACGGCCACGACACCACGCGATCTGGGTGCCAAGACCTCTCCAGCTGCCACGATGGCATGTACTTAGGGCGCTAGCTCTCCACCGCTAGACACGTTAGCACATTGCTACACTCCCCATTGTACACCTGGATCCTCTCCTTACGCCTATAAAAGGGAGGACCAGGGCCCTCTTACAGAGGGTTGGCCGCGCGGGGAAGGACGGGACGGCGCTCGCGCAAGGCCACTCGCTCCCTCCCGCGTGGAAGCTTGTAACCCCCTACTGCAAGCGCACCCGACCTGGGCGCGGGGCTAACACGAAGGCCACGGGTTCCACTCTCCCACGCCTGTCTCCCTCCTGCTGCTTCCTTCCCCCCTTCGCGTTCCGCCTCACGTCGACCCATCTGGGCTGGGGCACGTGGCGACAATTCACTCGTCGTTCCAGGGACCCCCTGGGTTTCGAAACACCGACATTTGGCGTGCCAGGTAGGGGCCTGCTGCGTGTTGACGAACAGCTTCCCGTCAAGCTCCAGATGGGCAGTCTCCAGCAACCTCTCTAGCCCGGGACGGTGCTCCGTTTTGGGAGTCTTGAGTTCATGTCCCTCGACGGCAGCTACGACATGATACTCCTTCCCCCGCCGCGCGGCAGCGACAATGGCGGTTGACAACCCGCTCGCCGGTGGGGAAATCGACGACGCCTTCCCCACATGGTGGAAGGACGACATTTGGGCTTATCCCGTCCCCTCCCCCGCCGACGGAGGAGGAGGCGGGGCAACCAAGGCCAAGCGGGAGGCGGCACCTCGTTGGCTGTCGAGCGAGTCAACCGGTGCCCCAACGGAGGACGCGTCGGACATCGGCCTCGCGTCTGAGACGAAGACGAGCGCCATCTCCCCGCAACACATCAACCTCGAGCAAACAGACGACGCCAGCACGCTCGCGAAGGACTTGCTGGGCGTCACCCTCGTACCTGAGACGACAGTGCAGTTAGTTCCTGATGTGACTTCGTCACCGCCCGTCGACCAAAAGGTACCGACCGACTCCCATCTCGCGTCTTTTGGATTCGGCCTCGACCCGCCAAGCGACTTCGCTTCGGTGGACATTCTCATAGAGGCGAGTCCAAACCCTCCGGGGTATCGTGTGCGGTCACCCTGGGACCAGCTGACGGCCGTCTCGTCCTACGGGCCCTCGGGGTCCGAGGAAGATGGCGAGCCCGACCTCTGTTGGGATTTCTCCGAACTTGGTAACCCCAGTGCCATGCGGGACTTCATGACCGCATGCGACTATTGCCTTTCCGACTGTTCCGACGGTAGCCGCAGCCTCGACGACGAGGGCTGCGGCCCAAGTCGTGAGTGTTTCCACGTCGATCTAGGGCGTCCCGGCGAAGGCAACCATCTTGGTATGCCGGAGAACGGTGATCTCCCTAGGCCTGTGCCTCGCGTCGACATCCTTCGGGAGCTAGCTGTGGTCCCCGTCCCGGCGGGGGGTCCTGACCCACAGCTCGAGCAAATCCGCGAGAGGCAGGCCAGGCTCGACGAGGGAGCAGGAACGATTGTGCCGATCCGCCAGGACATCGGGCAGGAATGGGCGGGCCAACCTCTGGCCGGAGAAGCACGTCATCTCCCCTAGGGCATCCAGCACCGCATCGCTGACGACGTCAGAGTAAGGCCGCCACCGGATTCCAGTGGAGTCGGCCAGGACCTGGCTGCAGCGGCAATACTTCTCCGCGCGATGCCGGAGCCATCAACCATCGAGGGGCAGCGTATCCAGGGAGAGCTCAAGAATCTCCTGGAGGACGCCACGGTCCGACGGGCCGAAAGCTCTGCCTCCTGAAGGCAGGGGTACCCCTCGGAACATCGCGCCGCGACTTCCCGATTCATGCGGGAAGCCTCGGTCCATACCGGGCGCACGCGCAACACAGCGCTTGCGGCCCCGGGTCACCTCGACAACGAGCACCATCATCACAGCCGTTGGGCCCACCTCGACGACAGGGTGCGCCGAGGCTACCACCCTAGGCGTGGGGGACGCTACGACAGTGGGGAGGATCGGAGTCCTTCGGCCGAACCACCTGGTCCGCAGGCTTTCAGCCGCGCCATACGACGGGCGCCGTTCCCGACCCGGTTCCGAACCCCGACTACTATCACGAAGTACTCGGGGGAGACGAGACCGGAATTGTGGCTCACGGACTATCGACTAGCCTGCCAACTGGGTGGAACGGACGATGATAATCTCATCATCCGTAACCTCTCCCGGTTTCTCTCCGACACCGCTCGAGCCTGGCTAGAGCACCTGCCCCCGGGGCAGATCTCCAACTGGGACGATCTGGTCCAAGCCTTCGCCGGCAATTTCCAGGCACATACGTGCGCCCTGGAAACTCCTGGGATCTCCGAAGCTGCCGCCAGCAGCCGGGAGAGTCTCTCCGGGACTACATCCGGTGATTCTCGAAGCAGCGCACCGAGCTGCCCAACGTCACCGATTCGGATGTCATCGGCGCGTTCCTCGCCGGCACCACCTGCCGCGACCTGGTGAGCAAGCTGGGTCGCAAGACCCCCACCAGGGCGAGCAAGCTGATGGACATCGCCACCAAGTTCGCCTCTGGCCAGGAGGCGGTTGAGGCCATCTTCTGGAAGGACAAGCAGCCCCAGGGCCGCCCACAGGAAGATGCTCCCAAGGCGACAACTCAGCGCGGCACCAAGAAGAAAGGCAAGAAGAAGTCGCAAGCGAAATGCGACGCCGCCGACGCGGACCTTGTCACCGCTGCCGAGTACAAGAACCCTCGGAAACCTCCGGGAGGTGCCAACCTCTTCGACAAGATGCTCAAGGAGCCGTGCCCTTATCATCAGGGGCCCGTCAAGCACACCCTTGAGGAGTGTGCCATGCTTCGACGGCACTTCCACAAGGCCGGGCCACTCGCGGAGGGTGGCAAGGCTCTCGACGACGCAAAGAAGGAAGATCACAAGGCAGGAGAGTTCCCCGAGGTCCGTGACTGCTTCATGATCTACGGCGGGCAAGTGGCGAACGCCTCGGCTCGGCACCACAAGCAAGAGCGTTGGGAGGTCTGCTCGGTAAAGGTGGCGGCGCCAGTCTACCTAGACTGGTCCGACAAGCCCATCACCTTTGACCAGGCCGACCATCCAGACCACGTGCCGAGCCCGGGGAGATACCCACTCGTTGTCGACCCCATCATCGGCAACGTCAGGCTCACCAAGGTCCTCATGGACGGAGGCAGCAGCCTCAACATCATCTACGCCGAGACCCTCGGGCTCCTGCGGATCGATCTGTCCTCGGTCTGGACGGGCGCTGCGCCTTTCCACGGGATCATCCCTAGGAAGCGCGTCCAACCCATCGGACAACTCGATCTACCCGTCTGCTTCGGGACGCCCTCCAACTTTCGAAGGGAGACCCTCACATTCGAAGTGGTCGGGTTTTGAGGAACCTACCACGCTGTAACACCCGGATTTTAGGGGTCCAAAACCCGGGGTTAACATAAACACCAGGTATGCTGGGACCAAGTCTCATACATATGATGTATAGTGGCACAGGATCGAATGTCACATCTTTACATATAACAGGAGTTCTATACAAAATAAATAATTACATTATAAGGAGACAACGGTCCAGCAACCCAAAGTTGACTGGGAGACGACGACCTAGACCTCTCACGAACTCATCGCAGCATCCTCCATGAGCATCATCCTGCAGTACCTGATCTTGACCTGTGGTGTATGTGAGACAGCAAGAGTGAGCTCACATACGTTCATCGCTCAACAAGTTGTGGGGAATAATGTGCATGACCTCACCAAAGGTGGGAGCTCATGTGAAGTGTAAGGCTTACCAAAGAAGATGGTTAGAGCTGAGCATTGCTTTTAATGTTGGTCAAAATTTTATTAGCAGTTACTAAGTGTAAGTAAATACCAAACCCAATTAAGTAATAGAACAAGAGTAACAACATCACCTGCAATGCAATGCATATGACAAATTGAATTTAGTTCCATAAGTTAATCATGTGAGTGTCCGAGCTGCTCATGACCGTGAGCACGGCTAGTATACCAGTTTTACACTCTGCAGAGGTTGCGCATCTTTACCCACAAGTCGTGTTACCCATCTGCCAAGGGGTCATGAATCCCATACACCTCTACCAAGGAAGTGAGGCAGGGTAGCACTACGAGGCCTTTACAAAGTTCCACTAGCTTCCGAAAACCCGCTACAGTTTATAGGAAGATCCAGTACAGGAATCCCTTGCAGGACCGCCATCGCAGCAAAATCCTCCCGAGGGCACTTCCCGCACTGACCTCTCCCCTACTGCCCTTGCCCCTTTCGGGTAAGGTAGTCTTCCACTAGCTTTCCTAATTAATCAGCCAAGGGCATCCCATACTACCCTTGTGGTAGCACTGTTTTCCCGGGTGGTCGCTCCATGTTCCAATTAACATAATGATCTTAACATGAACCATAATTAACAACTGATAACAAAAGTATAATCATGAATAGTGTAATCTTCATACCCAAAACCACATAAAGCACTAGCAAGTACTACCCAAAAAGTTTAGTGGTAAACAAGGTATAAAGATAATCAAACTAGGGTAACCTATTGGGTCCCATCAAAATTAACCTATGCAGATCATTATGATTAATCAGAACATGAGTGGGTAAAAAGAAGTGATCAAGGGCACAACTTGCCTGGGCCTTGAGAATCCAGGTACCAGGATGATCTTCAGATGACACGTGACCTCACTGCTAGTCGTAGCAATTCAAACAAACATGGTATAGGCAAAATTAACATTACACCAAACATATATGCAAAATACATATTAATAATCTACATATTAAAATAAGATCACAGGAAAAAGAATTATTAATTTTGGAGTTGTAGAATTCAAGTTATGAATTTCTTAAGATTTAAGGTGATTATAATATGATTAAATGATAAATAAATTTTCTGACAGAGTTCATGTCAACACAGTGATTCTAAATGATAGAGAATATTATTACAAAATTTTAGAAACTGGAATGGTTCAATTTGGAGCTAAAATGGATTTTCTATGAATTATCTAAGGTCTAGCAATTATTTTTGTATTAAAAATCTAATTTCTAATTCATTTAATCATTTTTATTACTGCACTGGACTGGGCCTCATTTAATGTGAAACACAGGGGGCTCGGGGTAAGAATCCGCAGACACAGGGAACAGGGTCCCTGGACGGCGGGTTTAATCCTAAAAACCAGAGGGGCTCATACGTAAAATGTCCAGGCCGAAGGGGGATGGACAGATCTAAGCCGTCCGATTACAAACCGACGTGCCAGATTAAATCAGTGCATACGTGAACCGGTACGCGACCCTAGCCGCCCGATCTGGAATCAACGGCTTAGATTTTATTAGACTAGATCTAATCTGTGACATCCGATTCTCGATCAACGGCTACCCCTGCTTCTAATCTCGACCGCACGCTGACCATCCAACGGCCGAGCGACTTCCTCCCCAAACGAGCCACACACGGCGGCGCACCAATCCATCCACGGCGGCGCGCAACGCCGGCGAGCAATTCCCGATGCCCCAGGGACCTAATTCGGGCGCAGTGCGAACCTATACCATCACAGAGAAATTCCGCAGCTAGGAGATGGGGATTACCAGTGGATTGGGTCGCGAAGGGGGCCGGCCACGGCGTGGGGCGGATGGTCGCCGCCGAACGAAGCGCGGTGTGAAATTCCGAGGCGACGGAGCTCGATTCGTCCACGAGGAGTAGTTGACCACCCTCCCCGAGACCAGGCGAACTCAATTGGACACTCGACGAGGGCACGGTCGCGTTGAGCTCGATTTTCAAGTGCGGCGGCAACAATGGGTTTCCTCCCGGCGGCGGCGCTGGTTAACTATGTGGGCGCGGTCGGTAGGGGATAGGAGGGTTCCGCAGGTGGTACGGGGTTTTATCCTCAGCTTCCGGGGCGCCGGACTCGGGCTTCATGCGCGGTGGGTGCAACGGCCATGCCGACCTCGCCGGCAATGTCGCGAGGTGGGTAATGTGGAAGGGGAGGCTGCCAGACCGGGTCCACACGCCAGAGACCGGTAGCTCGAACGAGTCCGCGCGGAGGGAGACAGACAAGCGGGGCCCGCGTGTCAGGGAGACAACCGAGGCGCGCGCGGTGAAGGATGGAAGCTGGGCGGTGGGTCCCGCGGCTCAGTGACACGGTGGTGGACGCGCGCGCGAGAGCAGCTGACGACTGGGCCCGATGTGTCGGCGCAGCGGGATAGCTCGGTTGGGCCGCGCGGGTAAAATTCGGAATTGGGCCGAAATGCGGTTCCGCCGGCCCAGGTAAGTATTTTATCTTTTTCTTTTTATATTTTCTGTTTTTCTTTTTCATTTCTCTTTTCAAATTCAAACTTCAATCCAAATTCAAACTTTTGTGAATAACTTGTCCTCAGTTTGAATAGTATACTTTAATATTATAAGTATGAAGAGTTTTTATTCTGATTTTATTTTGTTTTATGTAGTATTTTCCCTACTCCTTTTATTTTCTATTTTCTATTTTTCCTTTCCATTTGAATTTTAAACCAACACAAGTTTGAAGTTCAAACACTTAATTTGGATACACATATAGAACTTTAGCATAATGTGCAAAAACCTATTTTATGTATTTCTTTATTTATTTTAGTCCTTTTAGACAAGTTTTTATTCATATAGTAGAATAATCCCCACCTCATTAATTCTAGGGAAATCAAATTTAGACTTATATATGTTAAGAAATAGTTTGATCATGATTCTTCTTTATAACCTAACCCAAAGGCAATTTAGATTATCTAAGTATCTTTAATTATGTATTTTTAACATATTCATGAGTGGTAACACCTAATTTATGATTATCTTTAAGGAAAGGTGTTTTGATTTAAAATCTTTGAGAATTTTTCTTTGTCTTCACAAGATTTGAACTTTAGGGTGTTACAAATCCTACCCCCCTTAAAAATAATCTCGTCCTCGAGATTTGTAAGGAAAAAGGGTGCATGCTCATATTAATTCAACACATATGCATAAACAAAATCTCGGCATGATGCATATCTTATTAGCAAAACACAGGGTCAAATGGACCTTATTATTATTACTAAAATAGTAAAATACTACTACTAGCTAAACTAATATTTAGGTATTACAAATAGTAAAATATATATATATATATATATGTATCCATATCTATGTTTATCTCTTTATTCTTGTTGCTCGTTGACTTCTTCACCGACTATCTCATCTTCAACTGGCTCTTCTTCTTGAATTTGAATTTCAAGTTCACCGGGTTCAGCTTCTACTTCTGTATGATGGGCATATCCTCGGTTGATGGATAGGGGCTGACTCTTCCCTGCTGAGGCTTGTCCTTGCTTCATCGGTGCCGGTGTAGTGTAGGCAGCTCTGTTGGGACAGTAGTTGGCATAGTGTCCCGGTTGTCCACATTTGAAGCATGTCCTGATGGCGGTTGTGTTAGGAGCAGTGGGTCCTCCTGGAGTGCTTGCTTTTGAAGGAGCAGTTGGTGTCTGTTGGGTTTGTTGTCCGGAACTGCCACTAGCTGGTGTACTTGGAGTGGTAGTAGAGCGAGGACGGGAACTACTTCCAGCCTGCCCTTGATTGACAGCCTTTCTTTTCTCTCCAAAGATACTCCTCTTGTTTTCTACAGCAATAGCTTTGTCAAGTAGTCTTTGGAAGGATGGGAAGGTGTGCGATACCAGTTGATATTGCAAGGGTCCAATCAAACCATCCAGAAAGAGCTCCTGCTTTTGCTCATCATCCTCAACATCTCTGGGAGCATATCGCGATAACTGGATGAATTTGTCTCTATATTCACTTACGGACATACTTCCTTGCTTGAGTGATAGAAACTCCTTCCTCTTAAGCTTCATGAGTCCAGCAGGAATATGGTAATTCCTGAATTGTGCGGAGAATTCATCCCAGGTAATTGTATCGGCGGCAGCATGAGCTGCACAGTACGCATCCCACCAATCTGCAGCGGGACCAGCAAGACGACCCGAAGCATAGAGTACTTTCTCTCTATCCGAGCACTGAGCTATGTTGAGCATCTTCTCTATGGACTTTAACCAGTCATCTGCTTGCAGCGGATCTGCGGAGTTGGAGAAGGTTGGTGGCTTGTGGCTCATGAATTCCCGGTGCTTGTCCCGGGGTAGAACTGGGGGTGGAGGCAATGGCATTTGTTGTTGTTGCTGCTGTTGTTGAAGTTGTTGCTGCAGCTGTTGTTGTTGTACTCTCCTCTCCTGGCGTATTTCTTCCCGTTCTTGGCGCATTTCCCGACGTGCATCCTCTCTTTCCCGGTGCATTTCTTGGCGTTCTTGCTGCATTTGGGTGCGCATATCTGCCATGGTGTCCGCCATTTGCTGCATCATTCTCATTTGAGCTGCGACGAGTGGATCAACTCCGCCTTGTGGAGGATTAGGAGGATTCATTGCTGCTGATTGTGGTTGAGGTTGTTGGTTAGCAGGTATATTAATTCCACCACCCCGCCTGGTATTGACCATCTAAGTTAGAAGCATATGGTAAGATAGCTTTACAAGGGAATCATTTAATAGATAGAATGAATAAACTAATAGTTGGTTATGTACTGAAACTTCTTTGGCAGGGCTGGGCCAGATATTCTATGTCAAGACTAGGGTAATTAGTTATACGAGGTGAATGTCCAAAGGTAAGGTAGAATATGTTAAGATGAGATTGATACGGAATACTACATATATTTTCCAAGGGGATAATCTAGTTTGTCTAGTTAAAATGCTATCCTTTATCCCTAGATGTATATGCAGATGTAATTGTGGACATTACTCCACAACCCATCACACTCAATCAAAGATCCAAATCAGACAGATGTCATAAGAACAAACATTCAAACACTTAAGAAAATATTTTTTTGATTTTGTTCCTAAGAGTAGGTCTCCTATTCCTAAAGTCACTTTAGTCACAGGATTTCAAAGTGTGAAATCCACATTTGTCTTTAGAAGGAAAAGGTAAGAATAATCAGAGTAAAGCGGAAATAAATGAGAATAGATTAAGATAAGTTTAGAAAAGAATCAGAGTAGCAAAGGTAAGTAGGTAATGGTTGTCCAGTTCTATCTAGGTTTCGTCCTACAGTCAACATTCCTCTGATACCACTTCTGTAACACCCGGATTTTAGGGGTCCAAAACCCGGGGTTAACATAAACACCAGGTATGCTGGGACCAAGTCTCATACATATGATGTATAGTGGCACAGGATCGAATGTCACATCTTTACATATAACAGGAGTTCTATACAAAATAAATAATTACATTATAAGGAGACAACGGTCCAGCAACCCAAAGTTGACTGGGAGACGACGACCTAGACCTCTCACGAACTCATCGCAGCATCCTCCATGAGCATCATCCTGCAGTACCTGATCTTGACCTGTGGTGTATGTGAGACAGCAAGAGTGAGCTCACATACGTTCATCGCTCAACAAGTTGTGGGGAATAATGTGCATGACCTCACCAAAGGTGGGAGCTCATGTGAAGTGTAAGGCTTACCAAAGAAGATGGTTAGAGCTGAGCATTGCTTTTAATGTTGGTCAAAATTTTATTAGCAGTTACTAAGTGTAAGTAAATACCAAACCCAATTAAGTAATAGAACAAGAGTAACAACATCACCTGCAATGCAATGCATATGACAAATTGAATTTAGTTCCATAAGTTAATCATGTGAGTGTCCGAGCTGCTCATGACCGTGAGCACGGCTAGTATACCAGTTTTACACTCTGCAGAGGTTGCGCATCTTTACCCACAAGTCGTGTTACCCATCTGCCAAGGGGTCATGAATCCCATACACCTCTACCAAGGAAGTGAGGCAGGGTAGCACTACGAGGCCTTTACAAAGTTCCACTAGCTTCCGAAAACCCGCTACAGTTTATAGGAAGATCCAGTACAGGAATCCCTTGCAGGACCGCCATCGCAGCAAAATCCTCCCGAGGGCACTTCCCGCACTGACCTCTCCCCTACTGCCCTTGCCCCTTTCGGGTAAGGTAGTCTTCCACTAGCTTTCCTAATTAATCAGCCAAGGGCATCCCATACTACCCTTGTGGTAGCACTGTTTTCCCGGGTGGTCGCTCCATGTTCCAATTAACATAATGATCTTAACATGAACCATAATTAACAACTGATAACAAAAGTATAATCATGAATAGTGTAATCTTCATACCCAAAACCACATAAAGCACTAGCAAGTACTACCCAAAAAGTTTAGTGGTAAACAAGGTATAAAGATAATCAAACTAGGGTAACCTATTGGGTCCCATCAAAATTAACCTATGCAGATCATTATGATTAATCAGAACATGAGTGGGTAAAAAGAAGTGATCAAGGGCACAACTTGCCTGGGCCTTGAGAATCCAGGTACCAGGATGATCTTCAGATGACACGTGACCTCACTGCTAGTCGTAGCAATTCAAACAAACATGGTATAGGCAAAATTAACATTACACCAAACATATATGCAAAATACATATTAATAATCTACATATTAAAATAAGATCACAGGAAAAAGAATTATTAATTTTGGAGTTGTAGAATTCAAGTTATGAATTTCTTAAGATTTAAGGTGATTATAATATGATTAAATGATAAATAAATTTTCTGACAGAGTTCATGTCAACACAGTGATTCTAAATGATAGAGAATATTATTACAAAATTTTAGAAACTGGAATGGTTCAATTTGGAGCTAAAATGGATTTTCTATGAATTATCTAAGGTCTAGCAATTATTTTTGTATTAAAAATCTAATTTCTAATTCATTTAATCATTTTTATTACTGCACTGGACTGGGCCTCATTTAATGTGAAACACAGGGGGCTCGGGGTAAGAATCCGCAGACACAGGGAACAGGGTCCCTGGACGGCGGGTTTAATCCTAAAAACCAGAGGGGCTCATACGTAAAATGTCCAGGCCGAAGGGGGATGGACAGATCTAAGCCGTCCGATTACAAACCGACGTGCCAGATTAAATCAGTGCATACGTGAACCGGTACGCGACCCTAGCCGCCCGATCTGGAATCAACGGCTTAGATTTTATTAGACTAGATCTAATCTGTGACATCCGATTCTCGATCAACGGCTACCCCTGCTTCTAATCTCGACCGCACGCTGACCATCCAACGGCCGAGCGACTTCCTCCCCAAACGAGCCACACACGGCGGCGCACCAATCCATCCACGGCGGCGCGCAACGCCGGCGAGCAATTCCCGATGCCCCAGGGACCTAATTCGGGCGCAGTGCGAACCTATACCATCACAGAGAAATTCCGCAGCTAGGAGATGGGGATTACCAGTGGATTGGGTCGCGAAGGGGGCCGGCCACGGCGTGGGGCGGATGGTCGCCGCCGAACGAAGCGCGGTGTGAAATTCCGAGGCGACGGAGCTCGATTCGTCCACGAGGAGTAGTTGACCACCCTCCCCGAGACCAGGCGAACTCAATTGGACACTCGACGAGGGCACGGTCGCGTTGAGCTCGATTTTCAAGTGCGGCGGCAACAATGGGTTTCCTCCCGGCGGCGGCGCTGGTTAACTATGTGGGCGCGGTCGGTAGGGGATAGGAGGGTTCCGCAGGTGGTACGGGGTTTTATCCTCAGCTTCCGGGGCGCCGGACTCGGGCTTCATGCGCGGTGGGTGCAACGGCCATGCCGACCTCGCCGGCAATGTCGCGAGGTGGGTAATGTGGAAGGGGAGGCTGCCAGACCGGGTCCACACGCCAGAGACCGGTAGCTCGAACGAGTCCGCGCGGAGGGAGACAGACAAGCGGGGCCCGCGTGTCAGGGAGACAACCGAGGCGCGCGCGGTGAAGGATGGAAGCTGGGCGGTGGGTCCCGCGGCTCAGTGACACGGTGGTGGACGCGCGCGCGAGAGCAGCTGACGACTGGGCCCGATGTGTCGGCGCAGCGGGATAGCTCGGTTGGGCCGCGCGGGTAAAATTCGGAATTGGGCCGAAATGCGGTTCCGCCGGCCCAGGTAAGTATTTTATCTTTTTCTTTTTATATTTTCTGTTTTTCTTTTTCATTTCTCTTTTCAAATTCAAACTTCAATCCAAATTCAAACTTTTGTGAATAACTTGTCCTCAGTTTGAATAGTATACTTTAATATTATAAGTATGAAGAGTTTTTATTCTGATTTTATTTTGTTTTATGTAGTATTTTCCCTACTCCTTTTATTTTCTATTTTCTATTTTTCCTTTCCATTTGAATTTTAAACCAACACAAGTTTGAAGTTCAAACACTTAATTTGGATACACATATAGAACTTTAGCATAATGTGCAAAAACCTATTTTATGTATTTCTTTATTTATTTTAGTCCTTTTAGACAAGTTTTTATTCATATAGTAGAATAATCCCCACCTCATTAATTCTAGGGAAATCAAATTTAGACTTATATATGTTAAGAAATAGTTTGATCATGATTCTTCTTTATAACCTAACCCAAAGGCAATTTAGATTATCTAAGTATCTTTAATTATGTATTTTTAACATATTCATGAGTGGTAACACCTAATTTATGATTATCTTTAAGGAAAGGTGTTTTGATTTAAAATCTTTGAGAATTTTTCTTTGTCTTCACAAGATTTGAACTTTAGGGTGTTACACACGCGGTGTTGGGGAGGTCGTGCTACGCCAAGTTCATGGCCGTCCCCAACTACACCTACCTCAAACTCAAGATGCCGGGCCCCAACGGGGTCATCATCGTCGGGCCCACGTACCGACACGCGTACGAATGCGACGTGGAGTGCGTGGAGTACGCCGAGGCCCTCGCCGAGTCTGAGGCCCTCATCGCCGACCTGGAGAGCCTCTCCAGGGAGGCGCCCAACGTGAAGCGCCACGTCGACAACTTTGAGCCAGCGGAGACGGTCAAGTCCGTCCCTCTCGACCCCTGCAACGACGCCTCCAAGCAGATCCGGATCGGCTCCGAGCTTGACCCCAAATAGGAAGCAGTGCTCGTCGACTTTCTCCGCGCAAACGCCAACGTTTTCGCGTGGAGTCCCTTGGACATGCCCGGCATACCGAGGGAAGTCGCCGAGCACTCACTGGATATCCGAGCTGGAGCCCGACCCGTGAAGCAGCCTCGGCGTCGATTCGACGAAGAAAAGCGCAGAGCCATAAGCGAGGAGATCCACAAGATAATGGCAGCAGGGTTCATCAAAGAGGTATTCCATCCCGAATGGCTTGCCAACCCTGTGCTTGTGAGAAAGAAAGGGCGGAAATGGCGGATGTGTGTAGACTACACTGGTCTAAACAAAGCATGTCCGAAAGTTCCCTACCCTCTGCCTTGCATCGATCAAATCGTGGATTCCACTGCTGGGTGCGAAACCCTGTCTTTCCTCGATGCCTACTCAGGGTATCACCAGATCAGGATGAAAGAGTCTGACCAGCTCGCGACTTCTTTCATCACACCCTTCGGCATGTACTACTATGTTACCATGCCGTTTGGTTTGAAGAATGCGGGTGCAACGTAACAGCGATGCATGAACCATGTGTTCGGTGAACACATCGGCCGAACGGTCGAGGCCTACGTCGATGACATCATAGTCAAGACGAGGAAGGCCTCCGACCTCCTTTCCGACCTTGAAGTGACATTCCGATGTCTCAAGGCGAAAGGCGTGAAGCTCAATCCCGAAAAGTGTGTCTTCGGGGTCCCCCGAGGCATGCTCTTGGGGTTCATCGTCTCCGAGCGGGGCATCGAGGCCAACCCGGAGAAGATCGCTGCCATCACCAGCATGGGGCCCATCAAGGACTTGAAAGGCGTACAGAGGGTCATGGGATGCCTCGCGGCTCTGAGCTGTTTCATCTCGCACCTCGGCAAAAGAGGCCTGCCTCTATACCGCCTCTTAAGGAAGGCCGAGCGCTTCGCTTGGACTCCTGAGGCCGAGGAAGCCCTCGGGAACCTGAAGGCGCTCCTCACGAACGCGCCCATCTTGGTGCCCCCCGTGGCCGGAGAAGCCCTCTTGATCTACGTCGCCGCGACCACTCAGGTGGTTAGCGCCGCAATTGTGGTCGAGAGACGAGAAGAGGGGCATGCATTGCCCGTCCAGAGGCCAGTCTACTTCATCAGTGAGGTACTGTCCGAAACCAAGATCCGCTACCCACAAATTCAGAAGTTGCTGTACGCAGTGATCCTGACGCGGCGGAAGTTTCGACACTACTTCGAGTCTCATCCGGTGACTGTGGTGTCATCCTTCCCCCTGGGGGAGATCATCCAGTCCCGAGAGGCCTCGGGTAGAATTGCAAAGTGGGCGGTGGAGATCATGGGCGAGACAATCTTGTTCGCCCCTCAGAAGTCCATCAAGTCCCAGGTCTTGGCGGACTTCGTGGCTGAATGGGTCGACACCCAGCTCCCGACAGCTCCGATCCAACCGGAGCTCTGGACCATGTTTTTCGACGGGTCGCTGATGAAGACGGGGGCCGGCGCGGGCCTGCTCTTCGTCTCGCCCCTCGGGAAGCACCTACGCTACGTGCTACGCCTCCACTTCCCGGCGTCCAACGACGTGGCTGAGTACGAGGCTCTGGTAAACGGGTTGCGAATCTCCATCGAGCTAGGGGTCCGACGCCTCGACGCTCGCGGTGACTCGCAGCTCGTCATCGACCAAGTCATGAAGAACTCCCACTGCCACGACCCGAAGATGGAAGCATATTGCGATGAGGTTCGGCGCCTGGAAGACAAGTTCTACGGGCTCGAGCTCAACCACATCGCCCGACGCTACAACGAGACTGCGGACGAGCTGGCTAAAATAGCCTCGGGGCGAACAACGGTTCCCCCGGACGTGTTCTCCCGAGACCTGCATCAACCCTCCGTCAAGACCGACGACACGCCCGAGCCCGAGAAGGCCTCGGCCCAGTACGAGGTACCCTCGGCTCAGTCTGAGGTACCCTCGGTACGGTCCGAGGTACCCTCGGCTCGGCCCGAGGTACCCTCGGCCCCCGAGGGTGAGGCACTGCGTGTCGAGGGGGAGCAGAGCGAGGTCACGCCTAATCAAAACTGGCAGACCCTGTACCTGCAATATCTCCACCGAGGAGAGCTGCCCCTCCACCAAGCCGAGGCTCGGCGGTTGGCGCGGCACGCCAAGTCTTTCGTTTTGCTGGGAGATGGGAAGGAGCTCTACCACCGCAGCCCCTCTAGCATCCTCCAGCGATGCATTTCCATCGCCGAAGGTCAGGAGCTCTTACAAGAGATACACTCGGGGGCTTGCGGCCATCACGCAGCACCCCGAACCCTTGTTGGAAATGCCTTCCGACAAGGTTTCTACTGGCCGACGGTGGTGGCCGACGCCACTAGAATTTTCCGCACCTGCGAATGGTGTCAGTTCTACGCAAGGCAGACCCACCTGCCCGCTCAGGCTCTGCAGACCATACCCATCACCTGGTCGTTTGCTGTGTGGGGTCTGGACCTAGTCGGCCCCTTGCAGAAGGCACCCGGGGGCTACACACACCTGCTGGTCGCCATTGACAAATTCTCCAAGTGGATCGAGGTCCGACCCCTAAACAGCATCAGGTCCGAACAGGCGGTGGCGTTCTTCACCAACATCATCCATCGCTTTGGGGTCCTGAACTCCATCATCACCGACAACGGCACCCAGTTCACCGGCAGAAAGTTTCTGGACTTCTGCGAGGATCACCACATCCGGGTGGACTGGGCCGCCGTAGCTCACCCCATGACGAATGGGCTGGTAGAACGTGCCAACGGCATGATTCTGCAAGGACTCAAGCCTCGGATCTACAACAACCTCAACAAGTTCGGCAAGCAGTGGATGAAGGAGCTCCCCTCGGTGGTCTGGAGTCTGAGGACAATGCTGAGCCGAGCCACGGGCTTCACACCGTTCTTTCTAGTCTATGGGGCCGAGGCCATCTTGCCCACAGGCTTGGAGTACGGCTCCCCGAGGATGAGGGCCTACGCCGACCAAAGCAATCGAGCTAATCGAGAAGACTCACTAGACCAGCTGGAGGAGGCTCGGGATATGGCCTTACTACACTCGGCGCGGTACCAGCAGTCCCTGCGACGCTAGCACGCCCGAGGGGTTCGGTCCCAAGACCTCCAGGTGGGGCGACCTGGTGCTTCGGCTGTGACAAGATGCCCGAGGGCGACATAAGCTTACGCCTCCCTGGGAAGGGCCGTTCGTTGTCGCCAAAGTTCTGAAGCCCGGAACATAAAAGCTGGCCAACAGCCAAGGCGAGGTCTACAACAACGCTTGGAACATCCAACAGCTACGTCGCTTCTACCCTTAAGATGCTTTCAAGTTGTTCGTACACCCCGTTCACACACAAAGTCTGGTCGTCAAGGAAGGGTCAGCCTTGCCTCGGCAAAGCCTGACCCTCCCTCGGGGGCTAGAAGGGGGGAACCCCCTCTGCGTCAAAATTTTCCTCGAAAAAAGAAAAAATCTTTTCTGCCAGAATGCCTTTCGTGCTTTTCGACTACTTCGAAAGTGGATCCTGAAAATGATGGAGTACACGTAAGCAGCCAAGGCTGACCGAGCCGAGGGACTCCTACGCCTCTGGGATACGGATACCTCACTCATCACCTTCTGCGATAAGTAACTCGCGCTCGGATAAGTGATTCTGCAGACCGAACAAGTCTTCACGCTCGAAAGCTCCTCTGCCGGAATGATTTTTCGAGCCTTCTCGACTGCGTCGGTGACAGAATCCTATGGACGAGTAAGAGTGCGCGTAAGCGGCAAGGCCGACCGAGCCGAGGGATTCCTACGCCTCCGGGATACAGATACCTTACTCATCACCTTCCGTGAAAAGCAACTCTCGCCCGCACAAACAATTCTGTTACCGACAAATAAGTCCGGATACTCGAAACGAGAGGAAAAGGGACACAGGTTTACAACACGACGACGGTATGTTTGGGCCTCGGCGGCCGCAGAAAGCATACACACACTACAAGACAACCCGATCCTGCAGGCTCGGACGTCGACAGTTGAAGGGAGCAGCAGCACCCTCGGCGTCAACTACACCTTCGGCGGGGTCTGACCTAGCCTCGAACGGCGACACAGTCGGAGGATCCCCACTCTGAAGGACGACATCAGCACCACACCCGGGCCATCGCCGCCAGGGTCTTCTCCAGGAATCCGGCTCGAGCAGACGGCTCGGCCGGCCACCCCGAGGCCTCGGCCAGCTGTCCCCCAAAGACATCAGCCCGGCTTGAGACCTCGGTAGCTCAACTCCGGCGTCGGTTCCGCCAGCGGACGACCCAGCCAGGCTCCGGCCGACCACGTCTTCTTTTTCGAAGCCAACTCTGCCTCTGCCCGTGCTGACACCGCTACCTCTAGCTTCGGCTCATCAAAGAGCGGCCGAGGGTTCCTTTAACTGAGCAAGAGAAGCCTCGGACAGCAAGGCCGACCGAGCCGAGGGACTCCTACGCCTTCGGGATATGGATACCTCACTCGTCACCTTCGCACGAGGCGACTCACGCTTAGTGAAGCGGTTCAGATAACCAATAGGCGAGTCTTAGTGCTCGAAATGAAGAAAAAACACGGCTCCGTGCCGAAGATACATACATGTTCAGGCCCCGACAGCCGCAATGAACAAGACACCGGCATTCAAGGTGCCAATACAAACGGAACCCCGGTTCCGTCCCCACGGCAGCAGCGATGGCCTCAGGGCGGACGCCACTGCAACCTTGCCCTCACCCACGCCGACGCTCGAGGGGCGAGGACAAGTAGAAAGAGCCGGAGGCCCAGAGCATGGATGGTGGCAGTGATCCCGTCGGCAACGGGAACTTCTCAAGCCGCATCCACCTCGGCACCGACGACCGGAGCATCAGCCCATCGGTAGATCACCACTCGGATCCTCCTGGACGAGCGGATCACCGACCTCCGCGCGGAAGCCCCATACTGTTGCAAAGGCAGGACAGCCCCAGAACACGAACGCCGCTCTAGCGGCGCGCGATGTCTTGGGCGGTCCACCCGTGCGCACGGCGCGACAACCGCCCTTGCGGCGGGAGGGGGCATCGGGAGCCAAGCCAGCGAGCCCGACGTGCTGGAGCTGGCGACACCCGCCGTCGACCAGCCCCGCGTTGTCGAAGTCCGCCTCGCTCGCAAGGCCAGTGAGCGCCCTCTCCCTTGAATGCTGAAGGGGAGGCTGACCAACGAACCCGCGCGGGAGGTAGAGCTCCGGCTCAGCCCGGCCTCCGCCCCAGCAAGGATGATGAACATCCTTGAAGCTGAGGGCGGGACCAAGATCGCAGCCTGGCTTGCTCCTCCCCACCCAGAGGCTGGTGGTCACCGTCTTGGGTGACCACCGACGAGGGGATGCAGTCGTGCTGCCTGATGAAAATCCTTGAAGCCGAACGATGGCTGAAAGGTACCAACTTCCTCGAAGTTGCGTCTCTCCGATGATAAGATGGAAGGATTGCGGGCGGCCCCCCACCCGGGGGCTCGGAAGGTGGAGAGACACGATGCATGAGGGGAGCGCGAAGACATGGTTGCCCTCCAATGGGGGTCGCCCTCCTTTTAAAGGCAACTCTCCCCACTTGCGTCCTCAGCCATTACGGGCTGAGTCTTCTCCAACACGCTCCAAGGTCCTCCCCCTTACGACGCGGGGGCTGGGTCCCATGCGTCATGCAAGCCGGTCCAGGGCAGAAGAAGCCAAACCACCGCGCGCGGTGCATGCGACCGCCTAGCGGTTACAAGCATTCCTCCACTTTCGCCTAGACTAGCGGGTGAAAGGGCGGGCAACCATGCAGTCGACATGCAACCACGCCAAGTGGGCGCGCCCCTTCGACTCCAACGCGCCCAACATGGAGGCCCAGGCCCACACGTCATGCAACCGGCGCGCCGGTTGCTACGTGCGAGCAACTGCACCGCCACTCGCGCCACTGCCACGCCTCCTCGACTGCGGAGCCAATACCGCGACTCGAGGCAACCCTGCGTGTCACCCAGCAGTGCCAGCTAGGCGCGACGGTCAAATACGGTCAAAAATGGGCCGGCAGTAATGGCGGTGGCAGGCGGGCAGGAGCAGCGGTCACGTCGTCAGCCAAGCTTACGTCCCATCCAGGGGCAGCGAGAGAGCCCTCTCCCACGGCGTGAAGACGGCGCGCCCGTGATTCGTTCCTCGAACGGCCCGCGCACGCGCAACAGTCGCCTCGCGAACCACTCGCCCCGTCGCGTTAACTTCGCGGCGGGACAGGCGGTGCCTCAGGCGGGAGAAGCAAGCGACGCTTCGCCTTCGCCATAATGACCGCGTCGAAAAAGGTACGCCACGTCATTCGGTTTCGTATCCTTTTCCTTTTTCCTCTTTCTCTCTCTTACAACAGGGACCGGGAAAGGGGGATACCCCGAAAAGGATCCTTCTCCGTGAAGGAAACAGGCCCCGAGCCACCTTACTGATCAGAGGTTCGAAGGCTGGCCCCTTGGAGGGGTTCAATGGTCGCCTCAGAGCGATTGAGTTCTGCGCCCACTACTGGTCAGAGGTTCGATGGTCGGCCCCTCGGAAGGGTTCAATGGCCGCCTCAGGCCACTCGGGCTCCGCGCCCACTACTGGTCAGAGGTTCGATGGCCGGCCCCTCGGAAGTGTTCAACGGCCGCCTCAGGCCACTCGGGCTCCGCGCCCACTACTGATCAGGGGTTCGCAGGCTGGCCCTCGAAGGGTTCACAGTCGCCTCAGACACCGAGCGAGGGACGACCCTGGGTACGTTCGATACATAACCAAGGCTCGGGCTACGCTCCCGAGGTACCCTAGGACATTTCCGAGACCAGTGGGAGCGATCTTGTAATGGAGTTCCATCAAAGGGAGGCATCGAGCCCTCGGACCCCGTCAAAGGGGACCGGGTCCAGCAGATCACCCGCAGGTACTTTTGGAGCGCGCCTCCGGGCCTCTAGCCGACCCCTAGCAAATAGGGCACGGGCGTCCACTCGGATTACCCACCAGCAGCTCACCGGAAACACCATGTTCGGCGCTCTCCGAGGGCAACATGGCACTTTCCCCCCCTCCTCCTTGCGGAAAGGCGACGCAGGGGCGTATGTAAAAAAGTCAAGTCTGTCCTTGACCGTCCTCTCGCCCTGTGCAGAGGCTCGGGGGCTACTCTCGCAAACCCGGCTCCGGCCACACCGTTGACAGCGTCAACATACAAGCCCGAGAACTTGGGACCCGACCGTGCACCCGGGCTACGGCCAGCTCGCATGAGGGAACGACTAGACCAGCCGAAGTATTGCGAAATGCACTAAGACCTCGAAGGAGTAAAACTACTCCTCCGAGGCCTCGGGGGCTACACCCGGCGGGTGCGCTCGCGCGCACCCACCGGAACAAAATGCAACCAAGAAAAGGCTGGTCCCCTTGCAAAAAAGTGCGGCAAAAGCCTCCAAGCGAGTGTTAACACTCCCATCGAGGCTCGGGGGCTACTGTCGGGGACCATAATTAGGGGTACCCTCAAGGCTCCTAAATCTTAGCTGGTAACCCCCATCAGCACAAAGCTGCAAAGGCCTGATGGGTGCGTTTAAGTCAAGGATCGGTCCATTCGAGGGATGCGATCACGCCTCGCCCGAGCCCAGCCTCGGGCAAGGGCAGCCGACCCCGGAGAACCTACGTCTCGCCCGAGGCCCCCCTCCAGCAACGGACACACCTTCGACTCGCCTAAGGCCCAGTCTTCACCAAGAAGCAGCCTTGGCCAAATCGCCACACCGACCGACCAAATCGCAGGGGCATTTAATGCAAAGGTGGCCTGACACCTTTATCCTGACGCACGCCCTCCAGTCGACAGAGCCGAAGTGACCGCCGTCACTTCACCGCTCCACTGACCAGTCTGACAGGAAGACAGCGCCGCCTGCGCCGCTCCGACTGCTGAGCCACTCGACAGAGCGAGGCTGACAGCGGCCAAGTCCGGCCTCAGGCGTCATAGGAAACTCCGCCTCGCTCGACCCAGGGCTCGGACTCGGGCTCAGCCCCGGAAGACGGCGAACTCCGCTCCGCCCGACCCCAAGGCTCAGACTCGGGCTCAGCCCCGGAAGACGGCGAACTCCTCTCCGCTCGACCCCAGGGCCCGGACTCGGGCTCAGCCCCGGAAGACGACGAACTCCACTCTGCCCGACCCCAGGGCTCGGACTCGGGCTCAGCCCCGGAAGACGACGAACTCCGCCTCGCCCGACCCCAGGGCTCGGACTCGGGATCGGCTTCGAAGGACGACGAACTCCGCTTCGCCCGACCCCAGGGCTCGGACTCAACCATGGCCTATGCCGATGGTCTCCGCCTCGTCCGACCAGGGGGCTCGGACTCGACCTCAACCTCGGAAGACAGACTCAACCTCGACCTCGGAGGAGCCTCCACCTCGCCCAACCTAGGGCATGGATTGACCACGTCAACAGGAAGCGCCATCATTACCCTACCCCAAGCTGACTCAGGCTACGGGGAACAAGACCGGCGTCCCATCTGGCTCGCTCCACCATACGAGTAATGATGGCGCCCCGCATGCCCTGTGACGACGGCGGCTCTCAGCCCCCTAACGGAAGCAAGAGGACGTCAGCAAGGACTCGACAGCCCCGACAGCTGTCCTTCCGCCAGGCTCCAGCGCTCCTCCGACGGCCACGACACCCCGCGATCTGGGTGCCAAGACCTCTCCGGCTGCCACGATGGCATGTACTTAGGGCACTAGCTCTCCACCGCTAGACACGTTAGCACATTGCTACACTCCCCATTGTACACCTGGATCCTCTCCTTACGCCTATAAAAGGGAGGACCAGGGCCCTCTTACAGAGGGTTGGCCGCGCGGGGAAGGACGGGACGGCGCTCGCGCAAGGCCGCTCGCTCCCTCCCGCGTGGACGCTTGTAACCCCCTACTGTAAGCGCACCCGACCTGGGCGCGGGGCTAACACGAAGGCCGCGGGTTCCACTCTCCCACGCCTGTCTCCCTCCGGCTGCTTCCTTCCCCCCTTCGCGTTACGCCTCGCGTTGACCCATCTGGGCTAGGGCACGCGGCGACAATTCACTCGTCGGTCCAGGGACCCCCCGGGTTTCGAAACACCGACAAGATTAGATTAGACATATTAGATTAGATGGGATCTAGATTAGATTGGATACGACTAGATTAGATTAGTTTAGATTAGGTGAATCTATTAGGGTAAGATGGATCTTCTAAGATAAGATGAATCTTTATTAGGATAAGATATATATATGTTAGGATAGGATAAAACCCTTTAATATAAGATGGATCTATGAGATAGATTTATTGAGATAGGTCACATTCTTATTTGATTAATATTTTTTCTTTTAATTGCGAGATAATATAATTTGAGTAGTTTATCTTATAGACGTATATATATGTAGATGCAACTGTGGATATTACTCCACAACTCATCACACTCAATCAAAGAACCAAACCAAACAGATATCACAAGAACAAGTATTCAAGCACATATATACCTATAAAAATTGTTTTTCCTAGGATTTGGTCTCCTATCTCTTAGGGACAATTTGCGTGTATGATTCCAAGGTGTGAAATCCACTTGTGTCTTTAGAAGAGAAAAGGTAAGAGTGATGAGAGTAAAGAAGCAATAGATGAGAAAAGATTGAGGGAAGTTTAGAAAGAATCAGAGTAGCAAGATAAGTAGGTAAGGGTTTGACCAGGTCTATCTAGATTAAGTCCTACAGTCAATATTGCTCTGATAACACTTTTGTCACACCCGGATTTAAGGACAAATCTAGATGCACCACAAATATGTGTCAGGATCAAGTCTCACACATATGACGACTCAGTATACAGAAAACAATGTCACATCTTTCTTACTTAATAGAATACCTATACAAAATAACTAAATAAATTGCACCATATGATGACGACAATCCTCAACAACCATAGTGTGACACCCTAGGTGTCCGTTTCGTGTTATGTCGGGAGATTTAACCTAATCTCGGATGCTCAGTGAAAATTTCTTTTTCTCAGTCGCATCTATCTCCTTTTATCAAATTACTTGTGAAGGTTTCACCGATTGTTGAAATTATTCGCTCGTGAGAAACAACCAAATTTGGAGCCTATTAAAACTTTTGTCTCCTAAAGCAAATACAAATTCGAAAGTCAATCTCGTCTCGCAACATCCGCCCAGACTCATTTATTCGGACTCTCGACAGTGGTTATGTTATCCTATCGGTGTCCGAATCCGCCTTCTCGATAGTTGGTTTATGTCCAAATACGTAGTCTGAATCCGCATTCTCCAGCGGAATCTCTGTTGTGCGAACCTCTAATTAATTCTTATGCAAATCGACTTGTTATATCTATATCATCATTCATCTCTATCTATCAAGTGTATTCTAAAGATTTCTAGAAGATTAAAGCAAATACTCACATGAAAAGATAAATCCTATACTTGCTTGAAACTTCTCGTTTGAACATATGCAAATTTTGAAATTCAACCAAGCCTTGTAATCTTGCTCAAACAACTCTATATGAACTCTACAACAAAACTTATTAAGGGTTCATGTAGAGAAAATGCCAAGAAAATGTCGAGAAAATACCCCGATTGCCTTAAAAATATAATTTGAAGCTTTATAATGATGCTACCTTGACCAAAGTGAAACTTTAATTTATATTCAAGATATGAGATTTGACCTTTAATACAAGTTGTAGAACCTTTGTTATACAACAAATTTTATAATTAAACCAAGCCTTGATTCAATATCTAAGTATCTCAAACAGTGCCATCAAAACAGAATAAAAATCTGATTTCAGGATTCGAATTCTTCTAAGTCTGGAATCAGTGTCGTTCGGGTCGACGTCTCGTGTTCCCAAATTTTTGTTGAACAACTCATGTTTCCTCAAATATAAAAGTTGTTAATAACTAAGAGAGGCACAACATATTAATAGATGGTATTCATCCGATTTCGTTTGACATGCTTTGACACTCAGCTTTCACAAGTTTCCACTGATTTCTAACCTACTGACAAACCAATTTTCGTGGGTCTATAACTCTCTAACCATTGTCCGAATCACCTCAAGTGTTGTACAACAATTGTAGAGTGTAGATCAAGGAAGATATTTCCTACAGTAACCTTGATCCGATTCCAAGGGGAAAACGACGAAAAGGTGCGCCCAAAGTCGCTCTGCCATCACCTGCCACCTGCTGTTGCAGTCTGACATGTCCAAAGCTTTGCTCTATAAATGGCAGCCCCTGCCCTCTCCCTTCTCCCACACGCCACTTCTCCTCCTCTCCTCCCCTTGGCTCCCATGGCTACTGGTGCTCGCCCAGCCCTTGCGTGCGCTCCATCTCCCTCACCTCTGCTCTCTACCCCATGGCAGCCAAGCTCGAGATCCATGGTCGCTGGCTCTCACCGGTCGTATTCCTCCCTGCTCCCTCAAACAGCAGCAATGGTGGCTGAGCTCCCTCCCTTCCTAATGGTGGTGCTCGCGCCCTTCCAACAACTCGCTCGTCCCTATGCCCATGGAAATGCAAGTCGGCGCCCTCCCTGTTGCTTGTGTGTTCAGGAATCTCAAGGAAGAAGAAGCAATGTGTGAGTATGACGAATGGGCCCCATGTGCATTTATGCACAAAGTTGCAGATTTTTTACATTATGTTCTAAAATTTATATCTCGAGTTTGAGAGCTCCAGAAATGGTGAAACTTATTTTATTGTCTTCCTTACGAAATTCTCTGCTTATTAGATTTATATGTTGGTATGTTTTAGTGGAAAAGTTTTTCTGTATAAATTCGTCCTTAAAAACTGGTTTACAAAACAAATGAACTTGTTTCTCTCCATAGTTTTAATTATAAAATTCCAAAAATGATGAAACTTATTTTGTTAGTTAGATGTTGTCATACTCTAGCTAAGAAAATATAAAACTTATATGTTGTTCACTGTTTTCTTGGTGTTCTAATTAAATCATGTTAAATAGGAAAAAGATTATTGATTTGCTTGTTATTTTTGGATCTGTAGCTCTAGTGCTCCAAATAAACTCAAATGTTTACAGTAGACCCTCTGTGTGATGCTTGGTGACTGGTAATAATTTCATGAATTATGGTGCTTGTATCTCGGAGTTAGTGATTTAACTTGTTTGAGGCATATTAAGTAGTTTTAAATGGTTTATAAATAATATATGAAGGTAAAAATAGAAAATGGTGTTCCACTGTCCTTGCATGATATTATAGTAGCCTAAGAAAGCTTAATATGGTCATGCATCCACAGAAAATAATCAGTTTTAGATTTAACTTGCTCTCACATGATGTATTGCATTAACAATTTGTTATTTTTGTAGTAAATAAAATATAAAACCTGACCATGTGAAATTTATATATTAGTTATTATTTTTCATTACCTATGCCTCATAAAAATGCAAGCCCCAAATTAGATAGTTTAATATGGTTCTAAAATAACACCCATTTTATAATTACCAGAGTTAGTGAAAAATTAGGAGTAAAACAAAAGCGTGCATGTTTCTTGAAATGCTTAAGTATCTCAATATAAATTGAAACTTGATAACTAAGTCATAATGATTTAAACTTGATAAATTGGTGGTAGTGTCTCTCCATGATTTTTATTGATGGTTGAGTTGAGTGTTCTTGTGCTAGCAAACTGAAATTCCTGCACATACAGTTTTTGTTGTGCGGTTAATATAGTAAAGTAAAATATGTATTATGTAGATATGTGCTATATAAAAGTTGTAACTCACTTGTGTATCTAGCTCATCCTAAAAATTCATGAGCGAAGAATTGATGGTTTAGAAGTTATGCTTTTCACAAGTTCAGTAACTGAATCTATCCAATTTCTGAAGAGATTTCAGAGATTGCAATGATTGCTTAAGTTAATTTTGAAATCAGTTATTGGTGATCACAAGAAAGTTGTAGATAACTTTATTAACTTACTTGTGTTAAAATCTGACAGCCATAAACCTGCTCGTTTAGAAGCCATGCTTTTCACAATTTTAGTAACTAAATCTGTCCAATTTCTATATAGATTTCAGAGATCGGATTGTTTTCTTAAGTTCAGTTTAGAATCAGTCCTTGTCAACTATAAAAACGTTGTAGATAATTTCCTTATCTTACTTGTGTTGAATTTTCATGACAATAAACATGATAGTTTGAGAGTTATGAATTTTATAAGATGATTGATGTATTATGTCCACTGTCAGAACAGATTTCGAAAATTGTATTGTTTGATTTAGTTAAACATAGAATCACTTCTTGGTGATTATAAACGTTATGTAGTACTTTTTCTAAGATTTCCAAAAAGTCTTGGATTACTCTTTTTGGTGATCTGAAGATTAAGTTATGGATGTTTAAAGTGTGAAGACTAAATCTGTCCAGTTCTGGACATTAAAGCCTTCATAGTGTCTTTTACACTAGATACATATTAAACTAACCTGAGTGGTTTATAAATGATTGGTAGACAATTTCAATATCTTTCCAGAAAGTCTAAGATCAATTGATTTGGATGCCTGAGTCTCTAGTTATGAATTTTTGAAATCGCAAGTCTGAATCTGTCTAAATCTGAACATAACTGTCGTTGTTCACGATTTAACCTTGTTAAGTGTCTAATCAGATTGAGACAACGGCACCAAAGGTGTAGAGAATTTCTTATGCTTCCCAAAAAGTATCTGTTCACTATTTTTGGAAATATCTTGTATGTTATAACTGAAACAATCAATTGTTGTGCTGTTGTCCCAAACATATTGAAGGTGATTGATTGCTCTACTCTGTTGTAGTTGTCTTGAGTCGACTACTTTGTTTGTTTTGGGTTTTGATTGAACGAAGTAATAATGATAGTGAACTAAATTGGTTAAAGTCTAAAGAGTAGCTCAGCGTAATCACTTTTGGCAAGCGTCGTTATATGGACGAGAAACACAACTAATGTTATGTTACCATTTCTAATAATTGTGCTGCTAATCTGAGTATTACTAAATAACTAACCTCAATAGACTAGTATAATAAGCAGTGTGATTAGGCTACCACTTTCTTTGTGTGCTCTTGGATGTGTGCTTGCATTAGATTATTGTGAATGATTCTAAAACCCGATTAAGTGACTATTCCTTTTTAACTAAGTCTGTCTATATATAAGTCATAACAAATTTATGTGTGCTTAAATAGTTTAATAATAAAGTAACTAATAAATGATTAAAGTGAATGTGGTAAATGCTTGTACTTGTGATGTTGTGTTTTCGTTGGTTAATTATAGGTTGTAATCGTCGTATTTCCACTAGTGTTGATCTTGTGTGCCTGATAACATGTAGATAGCTAATGCTAACATGTGGTTGTTTACAGTGTCTTACGATTTAATGTTTAGTTGCTACCGCGTACTTGCAGTATCTTGTTATATTTTCATCATATTCATACATATGCATCTTGCATCTCATTTAGGACCGAGAGATGATGATCGTGCGAGATAAAGGATGTGGAGTGGAGCTGACTCCAAGACGGTGTTGGCAGATGCCTTGAATATGGACAGACAGAACAAAGGCCAGGATAGGAGATACTCACCAAGTGAGTATCCCCAGCAAACACTAACCAGTGTTGAATTCCAGGCAAGCCTCAGTTTTATGCATAACCATTATATATGCTATTTTACTGCACTTAATTTTTATAGGCTTGTACCGTGCACTTAAGTGTAGGAGTTGCCTGAAACCCTAGTTGCATAAACTCAAGATTCCTTTTTGAGATGGAGACTAGTATGCTAGGTCGAGTAGCTGCTATGCTAAATCAGGATCTCGGTAGAAGTCGAGTGATTTTTCTAGCACTCGTGCGAGGTCAGGAATTGGTTGTATCCATTTTTATAACAAAAAGATGATGATCTATGGACACGGATCCATGGGGATGCTTTGTCTACGAGACGAAATTGGAATAAGGATTAACGTGCGGATACATGTGTCAAGCGTTTGAACGTACTAAACACATGTCGGGAAATATGGTAAATGGTAAGCCTAGAACCTGAGTGAGCCGGGCGCGGACTTTCCTCCTCACTTATCCTGAGACGTGGTCTCCCATTCTAGATATGGTGGGTACAAGTGCGATCACTGCACAGCAGCAGCCGGGGTCAGTGCAGCATTGTATGCCAAGGCGGTGAGCTCTGGCCGTGAACGGGGGATCGATGGGGACAGTTGACGTGTGTGCGGACGGAGTGCCCCTGACATGTCATGTGTTTAGGTTTACCTTGCAAGGTTAAAACTTGATTTGAATTGTCTGCTTCTCGCAGCTAATGAGACTGCTTGATCCATTGTACTGCATTGAGTAATAAGTGGAAATGAGGTTACTTACAAAAGATGTTGGTTAACTAAATTGCTTGATACCATGTATGGATAGCTAGGTACTCATCTAGTCTAAATTATTATTCTAGAACCTTAAAAGCTAAAATTTGATTTTAGACTCTGAAAGTCGCCTAGAGGGGTGGATAGGCGGAAACTGAAATTTACAACTTTAAGCACACTACAAGTCGGGGTTAGCGTTAGAATAAAATCCGAGTTTGGGAGAGAGGGGAAAAACAAATCAACCAAGAAAATAAAGCGGATGACATGGTGATTTGCTTTACCGAGGTTCGGTTCTAAAGAACCTAGTCCCTGTTGAGGTGGTCACAAAGACCGGGTCTCTTTCAACCCCTTTCCCTCTCTCAAACGGTCACCTAGACCGAGTGAGGCTTCTTCCTTAATCTCACGGGTCACTTAGACCCCGCAAGGACCACCACACAATTGGTGTCTCTTGCCTCGCTTACAAAGCACTTGAGAGTAAGAAGTGAGAAATAAAAGAAAGCCAAGTCAAGCAAACAAGAGCAACAAGAAACACAAGTGATCCTCTCACAAGTCCTAATGCACTAGAATTGAATTGGAGACTTTGATCGGATTGGTGGCTTTGATTTGTGTCTTGGAGTGTTGCACTTTGCTCTTGTATCGAATGAGGAATGATGAATGCTTGGATGGTTGGAGTGGAGGTGGTTGGGGGTATTTATAGCCCTCAACCACCAAAACAACCATTGGAGGTGGCTACTGTCGATGGGCGCACCGGACAGTCCGGTGCGCCACCGGACACTGTTCGGTGTGCCAGCCATGTCACCCAACCTTTAGGGTTTGACCGTTGGAGCTTTGTCCTCTAGTGGCACTGGACAGTCTGGTGCGCCTCTGGCGGCTGCTCTGACTTCTGCGCGAACTGTCTGCGCACTGTTGCGTTTGCAGGTGTCCGTTGCAGTCGACCGTTGCACCGGTAGCAGTTGCTCCGCTGGTGCACCGGACAGTCCGGTGGCACATCGGACAGTTCGGTGAATTATAGCGGAGCGACGCCTGAGAAACCCGAAGGTGGCGAGTTTGGAGTTGTACGGTGCTGGTGCACCGGACACTGTCTGGTGCGCCAGACCAGAGCACCCTTCGGTTTCTTTTGCTCCTTTCTTTTTGAACCCTAACTTTGATATTTTATTGTTTTGTGTTGAACCTTTATGCACCTGTAGAGTATATAATCTAGAGCAAACTAGTTAGTCCAATATTTGTGTTGGGCATTCAACCACCAAAATTAATTATAGGAAAAGGTTAAACCCTATTTCCCTTTCAATCTCCCCTTTTTGGTGATTGATGCTAATACAAACCAAAGCAAATATATAAGTACATAATTGAACTAGTTTGCATAAGGTAAGTGCATAGGTTGCTTGGAATTAAACCAATTTATAGTTTCACTAGATATGCATGGTTTGCTTTCTTTTATTTTAACATTTTGCACCACTTGTTTTGTTTTTGCAAATTCTTTTTGGAAATTCTTTTCAAAGTCTTTTTGCAAATAGTCAAAGGTATATGAATAAGATTTCGAGAAGCATTTTCAAGATTTGAAATTTTCTCCCCCTGTTTCAAATGCTTTTCCTTTGACTAAACAAAACTCCCCCTGAATGAAATTCTCCTCTTAGTTTTCAAGAGGGTTTTAATGGATATCAATTAGAAATATATTTAGATACTATGTTTGAAAATATACCAATTGAAAATCAACACATCAATTTGAAATATATCATTTAAAAAATTTCGAAAGGTGGTGGTGCGGTCCTTTTGCTTTGGGCTTAATATTTCTCCCCCTTTGGCATTAATCGCAAAAAAATGGAGACTTTGAGAGCCCTTTTTACTTTCTCCCCATTTGTACAAGTAAATATGAGTGAAAGATTATACCAATTTGGAGTGATGTGGAGTAATGGAGAAGGGTAAATGATACTGATAGAGTGGAGTGGAAGCCTTGTCTTCGCCGAAGACTCCATTTCTCATTCAATCTACGACTTAACATAGAAATACACTTGAAAACACATTAGTCGTAGACATAAAAGAGATATAATCAAAGGTATATAAATGAGCTATGTATGCAAAGTTTCAATCAAAGTTCCGAGAATCAAGTATATTTAGCTCATTCCTATGTTTGCTAAAGGTTTTCTCATCTAATGGCTTGGTAAAGATATCGGCTAATTGTTCTTTGGTGCTAACATAAGCGATCTCGATATCCCCCCTTCGTTGGTGATCCCTCAAACAGTGTTACCGAATGTCTATGTGCTTAGTGCGGCTGTGTTCAGCGGGATTATCCGCCATGCGGATTGAACTCTCATTGTCACATAGGAGAGGGACTTTGCTCAATTTGTAGCCATAGTCCCTGAGGGTTTACCTCATCCAAAGTAATTGCGCGCAACAATGGCCTGCGGCAATATACTCGGCTTCGGCGGTAGAAAGAGCTACTAAGTTTTGTTTCTTTGAAGCCCAAGGCACCAAGGATCTTCCCAGAAACTGACAAGTCCCTGATGTGCTCTTCCTATCAATTTTACACCCTGCCCAATCGGCATCAGAATATCCTATTAAATCAAAAGTGGATCCCTTGGGGTACCAAAGACCAAACTTAGGAGTGTAAACTAAATATCTCATGATTCTTTTCATGGCTCTAAGGTGAACTTACTTAGGATCGGCTTGGAACCTTGCACACATGCACATGGAAAGCATAATATTCGGTCGAGATGCACATAAATAGAGTAAAGATCCTATCATCGACCGGTATACCTTTTGATCTACGGACTTACCTCCTGTGTCGAGGTCGATATGCCCATTTGTTCCAATGGGGTCTTGATGGGTTTGGCATCCTTCATTCCAAACTTTTTAAGAATGTCTTGAATGTACTTTGTTTGGCTGATGGATGTGCCCTCTTGGAGTTGCTTGACTTGAAATCCTAGAAAATACTTCAACTCCCCCATCATAGACATCTCGAATTTTTGAATCATGATCCTACTAAACTCTTCACAAGTTGATTTGTTTGTAGACCCAAATATGTTATCATCAACATAAATTTGGCATACAAACAAATATTTTGCAATAGTTTTAGTAAAGAGAGTAGGATCGGCTTTACCGACTTTGAAGTCATTAGTGATAAGGAAATCTCGTAGACATTCATACTATGCTCCTGGTGCTTGCTTAAGCCCATAGAGCGCCTTTGAGAGTTTATAGACATGGTTAGGGTACTCACTATCTTCAAAACCGGGAGGTTGCTCAACAAAGACCTCTTCCTTGATTGGTCCATTGAGGAATACACTTTTTATGTCTATTTTATAAAGCTTAAAGCCATGGTAAGTAGCATAGGCAAGTAATATACAAATTGACTCAAGCCTAGCTATGGGTGCATAGGTTTCATCGAAATCCAAACCTTTGACTTGTGAATATCCCTTGGCCACAAGTCGGTCTTTATTCCTAGTCACCACACCATGCTCATCTTGCTTGTTGCGGAAAACCCACTTGGTTCCTACAACATTTTGGTTAGGACGTGGAACTAAATGCCATACCTCATTCCTCATGAAGTTGTTGAGCTCCTCTTGCATTGCCAACACCCAATCCGAGTCTCTTAGTGCATCCTCCACCCTGTATGGCTCAATAGAAGACACAAAAGTGTAATGTTCACAAAAATGAGCGACTCGGGATCGAGTGGTTACCCCCTTATGAATGTCACCGAGAATTGAGTTCACGGGGTGATCTCTTTGAATCGCTTGGTGGACTCTTGGGTGTGGCGGTCTTTGACCCTAAACTTCTTGATCATCTTCCTTGTCTTGATCAACTTCATCTCCCCTTTGATCCTTGTCCTCTTCTTGAGGTGGTTCATCCTCTTGATCTTCATCATCTTGAGCCTGATCCTCATCTTGAGTTGGTGGCGATGCTTGCATGGAAGATGACGGTTGATCTTGTACTTGTGGAGGTTCTTTGGATTCCTTAGGACACACATCCCCAATGGACATGTTCCTTAGCGCGATGCACAGAGCCTCTTCATCATCTAGTTCATCAAGATCAACTTGCTCCACTTGGGAGCCATTAGTCTCATAAAAAACAATATCACAAGAAACCTCAACTAATCCAGTGGATTTGTTGAAGACTCTATATGCCCTTGTGTTTGAGTCATATCCTAGTAAAAAGCCTTCTATAGCCTTAGGAGCAAATTTAGATTTTCTACCTCTCTTAACAAGAATAAAGCATTTGCTACCAAAGATTCTAAAATATGAAACATTGGGCTTTTTACCGGTAAGGAGTTCATATGATGTTTTCTTGAGGATTCGGTGAAGATATAACGGGTTGACAGAGTAGCAGGCGGTGTTAATTGCCTCAGCCCAAAACCGGTCTGGAGTCTTGTACTCATCAAGCATGGTCCTCGCCATGTCCAGTAGAGTTCTATTCTTCCTCTCCACTACACCATTTTGTTGTGGTGTGTAGGGGGAAGAGAACTCATGCTTGATGCCCTCCTCAAGTAAGCCTTCAATTTTAGAGTTCTTGAACTCCGTCACATTGTCGCTTCTTATCTTTTTTATTCTCAATCCGAACTCATTTTGAGCCCGTCTCAAGAATCCTTTTAAAGTCTCTTGGGTCTGTGATTTTGCCTGTAAAAAGAATAACCAAGTGAAGCGAGAATAATCATCCACAATTACAAGACAATACTTACTCCTGCCGATGCTTATGTAAGCGATCGGGCCAAATAAATCCATGTGAAGTAGCTTAAGCGGCCTGTCGGTCGTCATGATGTTCTTGTGTGGATGGTGGGTACCAACTTGCTTTCCTGCTTGACATGCTCTACAAACCCTCTTTCTCAAAATGAACATTTGTCAGTCCTAAAATGTGTTCTCCCTTTAGAAGCTTGTGAAGATTCTTCATCCCAACATGGGCTAGTCGGTGATGCCAGAGCCAACCCATATTAGTCTTAGCAATTAAGCAAGTATCGAGTTCAGCTTTGTTAAAATCAACTAAGTATAGCTGACCCTCTAATACTCCCTTGAATGCTACTGAATCATCACTTCTTCTAAAGACAGTAACACCTATATCCGTAAAAAGACAGTTGTAGCCCATTTTGCATAATTGAGAAACTGAAAGCAAGTTATAATCTAAAGAATCTACAAGAAAAACATTGGAAATGGAATGGTCAGGTGATATAGCAATTTTACCAAGTCTTTTGACCAAACCTTGATTTCAATCTCCGAATGTGATAGTCGTTGGGGATCTTCGTTTTTCTCGTAGGAGGAGAACATTCTTTTCTCCCCTGTCATGTGGTTTGTGCATCCGCTATCAAGAATCCAACTTGAGCCCCTGGATGCATAAACCTGCAAAACAATTTTGGCCTTGTTCTTAGGTACCCAAATAGTCTTGGGTCCTTTGAGGTTAGAAACAAGCACGTTGGGTACACAAACACAAGTCTTGGAGCCCTTGTGTTTGCCCCCAACATATTTGGCAACTACTTTGCCTGATTTGTTAGTTAAAACATAAGAAGCATCAAAAGTCTTAAATGAAATATTAGGTTCATTTGATGCAGTAGGAGTTTTCTTTTTAGGCAATTTAACATGGGTTGATTGCCTAGAGCTAGAAGCCTCATTCTTATACATAAATGCATGGTGAGAAACATAATGAGTTTTCTTATCATGAATTCTCCTAATCTTGTGCTCAGGATAATTTGCAGAATATAAAATGTAACCCTCATTATCCTGAACCATGGGAGCTTTGCACTTAACAAAGTTAGATAATTTTTTAGGGGCATTAAGTTTGACATTGCTTCCCTGTTCGAAACCAATGTCATCCTTGATGCCAGGGTGTCTCCCTTTATAGAGCATGCTTCTAGCAAATTTAAATTTTTCATTTTCTATCTCATGCTCATTAATTTTACTAGTTAATTGAGCTATATGATCATTTTGTTGTTTAATTAAAAAAAGGTGATCATGAATAGCATCAATATTAACATCTGTACATCTAGTACAAAGAGTAACATGATCAACACTAGATGTAGAGGGTTCGCAAACATTTAATTCATCTATCTTAGATTTTAGCATGGCATTTTCATCTCTAAGATAGGAAATGGAATCATTGCAAATATTTAAATCTTTAGCCTTGGAAATTAAGCTAGCATTCTCATTCCTAAGGCTAGAAATTGATTCATTCAATTTGTCAATCTTAGCAATTAAACTAGCATTTTCATTTCTAACACTGACAATAGAATCATCACAAGCATTTAACTTTTCAACCTTAGTAATTAAACTAGTGTTCTCAGTTCTAAGGTTGGAAATAGTGTCATGGCAAATGCTAAGCTCTTTAGTCAATTTTTCACATTTTTCTATTTCTTGAGCATAAGCATTTTTAACTTTAGCATGCTTTTTGTTTTCCTTAATAAGGAATTCCTCTTGGTTATCCAAGAGTTCATCCTTATCATGAATAGCACCTATTAATTCATTCAATTTTTCTTTCTGTTGCATGTTAAGGTTGGAAAAAAGGGTAAGCAAATTATCCTCATCTTCACTAGAGCTACCCTCATCACTAGATGTTGTATATTTAGTGGAGGTTCTATATTTTACCTTCTCCCTTTTGCCATCCTTTGCCATGAGGCACTTGTGGCCGATGTTGGGGAAGAGGAGACCCTTGTTGACGGTGATGTTGGCGGCATCCTCGTCGGAGAAGGAGTCAGTGGAGCTCTCGTCGGAGTCCCATTCCTGACATACGTGGGCATCGCCGCACTTCTTCTTGTAGTATCTCTTCTTCTCCTTCTTCTTACCCCTCTTGCTGTCGCCCCTGTCACTATCACTAGACATAGGACATTTTGCAATAAAATGACCGGGCTTACCACACCCTCTTGGAGCGAGGTTTGTAGTCTTTCCCCCTCCTTTGCTTGAGGATTTGACGGAAGCTTTTGATGATGAGCGTCATTTCCTCGTTGTCGAGCTTGGAGGCATCGATGGGGGGCCTACTTGATGTAGACTCTTCTTTCTTCTCTTCCGTCGCTTTGAATGCGACGGGTTGCACCTCAGGTGTGGAGGTGCCGCGTTGCTCCAAGTCCACGATATGTTTGGAGCCTTTGATCATCAACTCAAAGCTCACAAACTTTCCTATCACTTCCTTGGGAGACATTAATTTGTATCTAGGATCCCCACGAATTAATTGTACTTGAGTAGGATTGCAAAAAACAAGGGATCTTAGAATAACCTTGACCATCTCATGGTCATCCCATTTTGTGCTCCCGAGGTTGCGCACTTGGTTGACCAAGGTCTTGAGCCGGTTGTGCATCGCTTGTGGCTCCTCTCCTTGGTTGAGGACGAATCAACCGAGCTCCCCCTCGATCGTCTCCCGCTTGGTGATATTGGTCACCTCATCACCTTCGTGTGCGGTCTTTAGTACATGCCAAATATCTTTTGCACTTTTTAGCCCTTGCACCTTATTATACTCCTCTCGAAACAAGGAGCCGAGGAGTATAGTAGTTGCTTGGGAGTCAAAGTGCCAGATTTGGGCAACCTCGTCCGAATTGTAATCTTCATCCCCCACATTTGGTACCTGCGCTCCAAACTCAACAATGTCCCATATGCTAGCGTGGAGTGAGGTTAGATGATGCCTCATTTTATCACTCCACATAGAATAATCTTCACCATCAAAACATGGTGGCTTGCCTAATGGAACGGAAAGTAATGGAGTGCGCTTAGAAATACGGGAGTAACGAAGTGGCATCTTACTATACTTCTTGCGCTCATGACGCTTAGAAGTGACAGACGGTGCGTCGGAGCCGGATGTGGAGGGCGACGAAGAATCGGTCTCGTAGTAGACCACTTTCTTCATCTTCTTCTTCATGTCGCCACTCCGGTGCGACTTGACGCGAGGAGGTGATTCCTCCCTTCCTTTGGTGCCGGACTCCCTTGATGGAGCCTTCCTGTGGCTTGTGCCCGTTTCCATCTCCCTCTTAGCGGATCCTCCCGACATCACTTCGAGTGGTTAGACTCTAATGAAGTATCGGGCTCTGATACCAATTGAAAGTCGCCTATAGGGGGGTGGATAGGCAGAAACTGAAATTTACAACTTTAAGCACACTACAAGTCGGGCTTAGCGTTAGAATAAAATCCGAGTCCGGGAGAGAGGGGAAAAACAAATCAACCAAGAAAATAAAGCGAATGACACGGTGATTTGTTTTACCGAGGTTCGGTTCCAAAGAACCTAGTCCCCGTTGAGGTGGTCACAAAGACCGGGTCTCTTTCAACCCTTTCCCTCTCTCAAACGGTCACATAGAGCGAGTGAGGCTTCTTCCTTAATCTCACGGGTCACTTAGACCCCGCAAGGACCACAATACAATTGGTGTCTCTTGCCTCGCTTACAAAGAAAAAAAAGCCAAGCCAAGCAAACAAGAGCAACAAGAAACACAAGTGATCCTCTCACAAGTCCTAATGAACTAGAATTGAATTGGGGACTTTGATCGGATCGGTGGCTTTCATTTATGTCTTGGAGTGTTGCACTTTGCTCTCGTATTGAATAGGGAGTGATGAATGCTTGGATGGTTGGAGTGGAGGTGGTTGGGGGATATTTATAGCTCTCAACCATCAAAACAACCGTTGGAGGTGGCTGCTATCGATGGGCGCACCGGACAGTCCGGTGCGCCAGCCACGTCACCCAGCCGTTAGGGTTTGACCGTTGGAGCTTTGTCTTCTAGTGGCACCGGACAGGCACTGTTCACTGTCCGGTGCGCCTCTGGCGGCTGCTCTGACTTCTGTGCAAACTGTCTGTGCACTGTAGCGTTTGCAGGTGTCCGTTGAAATCGACTGTTGCGCTGGTAGCTATTGCTCCGCTGGTGCACCGGACAGTCCGGTGGCACACCGGACAGTCCGGTGAATTATAGCGGAGCGACGCCTGAGAAACCCGAAGGTGGCGAGTTTGGAGTTGTACGGTCCTGGTGCACTGGACACTCTCCGGTGGCACACCGGACAGTCCGATGCGCCAGACCAGGGCATCCTTCGGTTTCTTTTGCTCCTTTAGTTTTGAACCCTAACTTTGATCTTTTATTGGTTTGTGTTGAACCTTTATGCACCTGTAGAATATATATTCTAGAGAAAACTAGTTAGTCCAATATTTGTGTTGGGCATTCAACCACCAAAATTAATTATAGGAAAATGTTAAACCCAATTTCCCTTTTAGACTCAGCTAGTGCTTTTGGCAAAACAAACCCCTCAGCCAAACAGCTTTATGGTCTAGAGGTATAGGAGTAGACTCCTCACACCGGGTAAGTCTAGCTGAGTATTATTATACTCAGCCTTGCTTGTGGCATAATTTTTGCAGGTACCCCCTTGGATGATTTGGTTGCTGGCGTGACTTGTCCTTCATCCCTACCACTGGGATAGATGGTCGAGAGGGTTACTGCTTCCGCAGGAGAGGACTGGAGGAGTAGTGGGCTAGGCCTTGCCCTATTCCTCCGTATCATCGTTATCAATTATCCGTTGCATCTTATTTATGACTTGTTCTCTTTTATTAATACTCCAACTTATGTAATAACTCCAGTACTTAAATTTGTGGTTTCATGTTTATTGTATTCTCTCTGAGACTCACCACCGTGTGAGCTAGTGGTACTCGATACATGGTAAGTGGCTTTATCAGACTGGATCTGAGGGACTGACAGGTTATTCCGATTTAAGTGTGTTGCTGCCTCTAAGGCGTGAATTGGGCACTTCAGCTGGAATAATTCGGGCAGTTCTGCCACACATAGTTGACAGGGAGACGCTGACCTAGACCTCTCCGAACTCATCGTAGCATCCTTCATGCTCCACCGGCAGTACCTGTTCTTGACCTGGTGTGATTATAGCAAGGATGAGCTCTCATACAGCCATCGCTCTGCAAGTGTGGAGAAAAGTGTGTCTGAGCTCACTTATGGTGGGGCTCATGTGTAAGGCTTACCAAGGAAATGGTTAAGGTTGAGCATCGCTTTTAATTTTGTTGGTCAAAATTTTATTAGCAATCACTAAGTATAAGTGAATACCATCCCAATTAAATAAGAGATCATAGATGGAATGTCCCACAATGCAATGCATGACAGGTTTAATTTAATTCTATAATTTAATCATGCGATAGCCCTGAGCCACTCATGATAGGGAGCACGGCTGATATACCAGTTTTATACTCTGCAGAGGTTGTACCTTTTACCAACAAGTCATGTCACCCATTTGCCAAGGGATCGCGACTTCCATTCATCTCTACCAAGGAGACGAGGCAGGGCCCCACTATGAAGCCTATACAAAGTTCCACAAGCATGAGAGATTCCGCTACGGTTTTAGTCAGGAGTGGGCAATATAGGAATCCCTCGTTTGAAAAGCTATCACAGAGAGATCAACCCGAGAACCTCCCTACCGGTAGCTCCTCACACCGCCCTTGTCCCTTTCGGGAAAGGATTAACTCACATTAGCTTTTCTAATTAATTAGTCAAGACCAGAGCCATATAGTCTTGTGGTAGCACTGTTTTCTCAGGTTAAGATCTATGTTCCAATTAACAAAATGATCTTATCATGCACAATGATAAAGAATCCAACAATATATAATAAAACATGATCATAACTCATAAGTATCATTAACCTAAAAACCAGGTAGAGCAATGCAAGACTACCCAATAGTTTATTTGTATGCAATGTATATGGTAGACAATACTAGGTAACCTATTAGGTCCCATCAAGTTAACTTAATAGTGCAAACATGGTGAGATTATGAGAGTATATATTATTAGGTCAAAAGAATGTGAACAAGGACACAACTTGTCTTTTACTTGCGATTTCAAGTACTCCTCAAAGTTGGGCTTCAGATCTTTCGTCGTAATCTTACTTTTACTCGTAGCAATACATACAAATAAAAAATAATGGATATGATAACATTACACCAAAACATGAGAACAAACTACGTAAGAATATTCTACATGTCGCTATGAAACCGTAGGTTCGAGAACCACAAAAATTAGTGTTAAAATGGATAAGATATGAATTTTTCTAAGTTCTTAGATTAATTTTTATGCTAGAAAAATCATTTTCTCGGAATTTGTTCTATAAATATCAAAAAATCAGGATTCTGGTTACTATTATTAGGGAGTTCAGGGTCTCAGGTGTAAATAAAAGGACCAAATCATAATTCATTTCTACTTCAACAGGACTGCTTGTTATTTTTGCAACTCTTCGAGGTCTCTTTAAGAATGTGCCATGTCATCTATAATGCGGGCTTATGCAGACTGTGGGATCTCTGATCAATGGTCCAGGTCATAACTCGAACCAGTACGTAACTGTTTTCATCAGATCCTGGATCAACGGACCGTGAGACGTCCACACCATGCCATAATCGTGATCGCACATCTATGATCGGACGGCACACTTCGCCCTAACCAAACCGTTACCTCTCATCTAATCTAATACGCACCCTCTGAATCGAATGGCCAAAGACTCATCCCCTCCGCCTGACCCCATACTGACGGTGGCGCCGTTCATCACCGCGGCAATCGTGCGCCGGCGAGAAATCACCGCAGCGCCCTAGTGGTTGAACCTCCCTTCCAACAAACGTTCTGTGAAGTAGTGGACATGGAAAAACAGAGGGACACATCCATACTGACGGCGAATTGGAGGCCGAGGCTAGCCACATCGATGTCGCCTCCGCGGTGGCTCTCGTATTCCGTTGAGCAACTACCCTTGCCCTACTGCTATAAGATGGACGTGGCGAGATACTACGTAAGGGAAAGAAGGTAGTGAAGGCCAAGGGAGTATCTCACCGGCGATGATGGCGTGGAGGCTCCTGATGATGGCGTGGCACGGCCCCACTCACTAGTACACAGAAGCTCTATAGTGGCGGTTCTAAACCTATTTACACAGGCGTTTTTCAGTACTGCCAGTGCTAGGGGTCAGTGGAAATCAGCATTTCCACTGGCGGTTATTTTGGAACCGCCAGTGAAAAGTGCATTTTCACTGGCGGTTTTCTTAAGGAACCGCCAGTGAAAAGTGCATTTCCACTGGCGGCTGAATAAAGAAAACCGCCAGTGGAAATGCATTTCCACTGGCGGTTTTATAAAGCAAACCGCCAGTGGAAATGCACTTTTCACTGGCGGTTTTCTTTATTTAGCCGCCAGTGGAAGTTTTCCCGCCTTTTTTCAAAATTTCAAACAATACTGAATTATATATATATTTATTTACACACACACAAACATATATATATAGATCTATATTGATATTGAAAGCAACATGAAATTAAATTCTATCATACATTTATATACATCAAAGTATTCTGTTTACAACCATATATGCTTCATGCATTCTATACATCATAAGTTTTCACCTAAGCTCTAATAACTATCTCGGCTAAGAGATAATCTACTAATTTCTGTTAGTATTCTGAACTCTGGCAAAGCTAATGTCCCGGAAGCATCGTGATATTTTCCTTCTGCGGGTATGACCTCTTTCAATATGAATGTGCAGAGGTCCTCGATTATGCCATACAATGCAGCTTCGGTCAAGTTCTCCGGGTTTCCTCGTTGAAATTGCTGTAAAGGAATTTTATAAACATCATCTATTTATACTCAATAATAACACATTTGCATCTTTAATGACATAAATACATACTTGACTATTACTAATAATACCTTGTCAGGGTTCGTGATGTATCGTCCTTTCACTCTCATGAACTCGCACGCATAGAATCCACATAGGACCGATCCTTGTGGTTGCTTGTGGCACTACATAACGGGAGATTGGTTATTTAGTTGCAACATTGTGTATGATATGTATTCATAAAATCACATACTTACCGGCCAGTGATGATGGATGTCTAGTGGCACGCCTTTTTTCGACAGGTCGTACTTTCCACCTCTCATCTTATAGAATCTATAAGCCCTGTGATCTCAAATAGAATCACCATGTTATTCTCAAATTTTAATCGATAAAAGTATGCATGCATAGAAAAGGCTTACAGCTCTAAGATGCTGAGGAATTCTGCATATGTCGAAGGGTCGAAGTTCAAGGAGTCGAGCACCAGCACCTTTCCAACCTTAGGATAAATGAGGAAGCATATCCAGTGGTCCCTGTACGAATCAAATTTGTGATGCATGTGTATTGAAATTATTAATTTTATTTATGCAAAATCACACTTACTTAAAGTTGTACGGGGCCATTATGGCTTCCCTGTCTTGAAATTGAAGCATTCCATGTCCTATATAGGTGGCGTATCGAGCTTCAAAATCCTTCTTCATATCCTTTATACGCTTCTCAACTTCTTCGTCCGTCTTTCCCTGTAATTCATCGTTGTCTTTCCCGATTCTAAAAGTGTGGCTTTCCTCGGATATAAGTATTGGGTTGAGATACCCAACCCTTTTACTGGCACTAGCATTGGGGTTGGTACCGTAAAGAATCTCCTGCTGATCATGTTGCATTCTGCAAGTCACACGTGCATGTCAGATATTGAAATTTTATACAACTCACTAATAATAACACACATATGTGGAAGTATGAGGGACACTTACAATGCAAACATCGTTACAAGTTGCACGTCGAGTCTCTGAAGGTTCATCATTAACCACATGTCCTCGAATGTAACAACGGCCTTTTGGTCCGAACCAATAAAAGCATGGTCTGGTATATGCACACTGATGGTGTCTATGCCAACCGATGATGCCCGCATGTACCAGTCATGCAACCTTTTAACACCAGCCGGGACCTTTCTTAGTTTCTCAAGAGGTAGCAGAGGTCTGCCCGGCACATATTTTTTAGGCACGTTTTTGTAATCTGCCTTAGTTGGCTTCTTTATCTTTGCGGCCATTGCCTCAGCCTTTTTTGCAGACTCCTCGTGCTTGGCCAAATCAACAGTTTGTGACGTGAGGCTCCGTCCAATCCCTTTAAAAAACCGAGCTGTGCCAGCAGTAGTAGCTTTACTCTTCTTTTTCTGATACGGGGACACCAATTTTGGAATAGGAAGTTTAGATTTCTTTGATGGCCTTGAATCCTTTGATGGTTGTGGAGAAGGTGGATCCCTTGATGGTGGCGTAGACAGTGGGTCACCAAGAGGATGGGGAGGAGAAGGTGGTGGAGCCCTGAATGGTGATGCTTGTGGCGGAGACGGTGGGTCAGAAAAAGGATGAGGAGCAGCATGTGAAGTTTGAGGAGGTGAGGATGATGGATGTACAATAGGAACAAAAATTTGAGAAGGCGGAGACGGTTGGGCCTGCGACGCCTGCGACGAATTCGACCAATCAAGCAAATCGACATCCCTTCGAGGCCAAAGGATAAAATTATTGATAGCTTGTCCAAGTTTCTCGATACCTTCGGGCCCAGGGATGTCTAGCATGTCGTCCTCGGATCCTTGGACGACCGACGTCACTTCTACTTTGCAATAATCATCTGGAATATCGTTTCCATGGAACTTACGTCCTGGGATCGCAAGGCCTGTGGCTACTTTCTTTGTACGTTTATTGTTAATACCATATCTTATAACCAGTGTGCACGCCACAGGCCTTGTGATGTCATCAACTGGATAACGGTCCTTATTTCCCGTTGAAGCAACAGAGCTTGGTAATGTCGTACAATCTGTGGAAGCCGGCGGTTGAGCTGCTGGAATTATTTGTATTTGTGGAGTGGTCATCTGTTGAACAGACATCGCACTCGCCAACTGTTGCATCAATTCTGGAGGAGGATTCGATAGCATTTGAGACATCATGGCTTTGAACTCTTTCTTGGCCTCCTCCTTAAAATAATCCGCCATCTCTTCCTTGTATCGATCACGTTTCCTGTACAGACCTTCCCACTGTTGTCCGAATCCTTCCTTCCATCCTTCCTTAGACGAGATTCCTCGTACACGGCCAGGATGCTCAGGGTTACCGAGACCAGCCGTTAGGATGTCTCTTTCCCTTTGTGGCTTAAAAGTTCCTTCGCTCTGCTTAGCTGCCATTGTATATATGTTTTTTGCCGCTTCTTCGACAATGGGATCATCAAAAGATACACCGGTCTCGGTTTCCCTTGGTTTTCTAGCACGGAGCCAATTTGCCGCCCTTTCACCAAGTTGCTCGGACAGCGTCGGCAACCCTGCGGCCTTCTTCTCGGCGTCTTCTTGTCTCCATTTAGGAACCAGACGCTTGTAACCACCTGTGCCTAGGTGGTGGCGGTACTTGTTCTTCTTTGATAGTTCCGAATTTGCCTCACTTAGAGATATGAAATCAGGGCTGCTCCTCTACTCTAGAAATACTGCCCACTGACCTGCTGAGATTTTATATTTTTTGGTCGGGTCCAGACCTTTCTTTGCAAACTTTGTGTTCATCTCAGACCTCCAGTTTCGGAAATTGATTGCAAGCTGCTTCATCGTGTATTCCTTCACGAGTTCTTCTGAACCCCGAGGCAGAACGAACCTCATTAATAGCTTATTCCATATTTGATTCTTGACATCATCTGACACATCTCTCCACTGTCGTATTGTTATGTTAAGATTATCTCTAACTAAAAACCCAAGTGCATTCCGGAACTTAGGTAGTGCCTCTTCTGGAGCTAGGGGCTGACCTTTCGGGCTCACGTCTGAGATTTTGTATGTTTTGTCGGGAAACTTGTTCAGCCCCCTGTCACCTCTTTTTCGATCGCTCTGCTTCCTTTTCCTTGACGTCTCGGTTGTTGTCTTGGTCTGTTCCGGTGCGTCTTGGGTCGGCTCCGGTACGTCTTCGTTTCGTGCCACGGCTTCTTCGAGTATCGCACGAAATTCAGACACGACCTCCTATTCATGTAATAAAATGCACAAGAGATCATGCATGTGAAATCAGTAGGGTACACATACGAAGCTAAAGATGCGTACTTTTACCTCAGCTTCTTGTGGATCATAAGTAGGGTCACGTTGCAACTCACGGAGAGCGGCCCTATCTATGCTAGTGGTAGGAAAAGGGTCGCTAGGCGTTTCATATCCTTCACTGCTGGATTGTTCTTGAGCAACACTCTTGTCCATGTGCTCGGGCACTAAATCTTGGTCCTTGATCGGAGAACTCATTGAGCTATATATATACAAATACATAAGCAATAATTAAATACATATTAACACATATTAACGTAAGCAATAATTAAATTCATATTAACAAATAGTATAATTAAATACATCCTCAGGCACTAAACCCTTAACCCTAACCCTAACCCTAAACCCTAACCCTAAACCCTTAACCCTAACCCTAACCCAAAACCCGAACCCTTAACCCAAAACCCGAACCCTTAACCCAAAACCCGAACCCTTAACCCTAAACCCTAACCCTAACTATAACCCTTAACCCTAAACCTAACCCAAAACCCGAACCCTTAACCCAAAACCCGAACCCTTAACCCTAACCCTAATCCTAACCCTAAACCCTAACCCTTAACCCTAACCCTAACCCTAACTACAACCCTTAACCCTAACCCTAAACCCTTAACCCTAACCCTAACCCAAAACCCGAACCCTTAACCCAAAACCCGAACCCTTAACCCAAAACCCGAACCCTTAACCCTAAACCCTAACCCTAACTATAACCCTTAACCCTAACCCTAACCCTAACCCAAAACCCGAACCCTTAACCCAAAACCCTAACCCTAACCCTAAACCCTAACCCTTAACCCTAACCCTAACCCTAACTATAACCCTTAACCCTAACCCTAAACCCTTAACCCGAACCCTTAACCCAAAACCCGAACCCTTAACCCAAAACCCGAACCCTTAACCCAAAACCCGAACCCTTAACCCTAAACCCTAACCCTAACTATAACCCTTAACCCTAACCCTAACCCTAACCCAAAACCTGAACCCTTAACCCAAAACCCGAACCCTTAACCCTAACCCTAACCCTAACCCTAAACCCTAACCCTTAACCCTAACCCTAACCCTAACCCTAACCCTTAACCATAACCCTAACCCTAAACCGTAACCATATAGTATCGTATAGTCGTATAGTATCGTGTAGGACGGGGAGAGAGTCGCATAGGACGTATAAAGAGGGAGAGAGGGAGAATCGTATGGATATTATCGAGTTACGTATAGAGAGGGAGAGAGGGAGAGTCGTATAGGACGAGGAGAGGGAGAGAGGGAGAGTCGCATAGGACGTATAGAGAGGGAGAGAGGGAGAGTCGTACGGAAATTATCGAGTTCAGATCGAATTCGGATCGGATCGGATACGTATATTATCGAGTTGTGACGGATAAAATTACAATGTATATATTCAACATACATTTGAACACATATGAACACACATATATATATTGAACACATACATTTGAACACATATGAACACACATATATATTGAACACATACATTTGAACACATATATATATTGAACACATACATTTGAACACATATGAACACACATATGAATAAAAATAAGTATTGTATGAATACTCTCATCTCCTCTCCTCTCTCTATCTCTCTCCTCTCCCTCCTCTCTCTCTCTCACCCTCCTCTCCCTCCCTCTATCTATCTCCTCTCCCTCTATCTCTCTCCCTCTCTCTATCTCTCTCCTCTCCCTCCTCTCTCTCTCTCACCCTCCTCTCCCTCCCTCTATCTCTCTCCTCTCCCTCTATCTCTCTCCCTCTCTCTATCTCTCTCCTCTCCCTCCTCTCTCTCTCTCACCCTCCTCTCCCTCCCTCTATCTCTCTCCCTCTCCCTCCTCTCTCTTCCCTCTCCCTCTCCTTCCTCTCTCTTCCTCCCTCTCGGCGGCGGCGGCGCGTGCGCCCTCCTCTCTCTCACTCTCTGCAGAGACGCGCGCAGGGGTCTCCCTCTCTTCCCTCTTCCTCCTCTCTCTTCCCTCTCACTCTCTCACTCTTCCTAGCCCGAGACGGCGGCGGCGGCGTGCGCCCGCGTGCGCGCGGCGGCGGCGCGCATGGCGCCCGGCCAAGCCCGAACGATCATAGACGAAGAAAGGGAGAGAGAGAGAGAGAAGAACTTACCTACGGCGCGGGGACGATGACGTGGACGACGGCGTGAACGACGGCGGCGCACGGCGGAGAAAATCGCCGGGGAAAATTTTGGCAGCCTGACGGCGGGAAGATGGAAAGACAGGGCGCCAGAGACTTAGTGAAATTTTTCGGCCCCGCGCGCGCTCCTTTATATAGGAGATATTTCTACTGGCGGTTGACAATGAAAACCGCCAGTAGAAATCATTTCTACTGGCGGTTTTCATAGAGAACCGCCAGTAGAAATGCCATCCACAGACTGTGGAGGCCATTTCTACTGGCGGTTTTCATCGACAATCGCCAGTAAAAATTAATTTCTACTGGCGGTTTTCATTGTCAACCGCCAGTAGAAATGTTTTTAGTATATAATTTTTTATTGTATATTCATACATTAAGTATATAAATTTTTGTACATATTAAATATATAAATATATATATTTAGTATACATAATATATATATTTATATATTACTTCTCTCTCTCTCCCCTCTCTCTCCCCTCTCTCTCTCCTCTCTCTCCTCTCTCTCCCCTCTCCCTCCTCTCTCTCCCCTCTCCCTCCTCTCTCTTCCCTCTCTCTCCCTCCTCTATCTCTCCCTCTCTCTCTCCTCTCTCTCCTCTCCCTAGCTCCTCTCTCTCTCTCTATCCTCTCTCTCCTCTCTCTCCTCTCCCTAGCTCCTCTCTCTCCCCTCTCCCTCTCTCTCTCCTCTCTCTCTCTATCCTCTCTCTCCTCTCTCTCTCCTCTCTCTCCTCTCTCTCTCCTCTCTCTCTCCTCTTTCCCTCCTCTCTCTTCCCTCTCTCTCCCTCCTCTGTCACTAGAATGCCCGTTCTTGTAGTGTTTAAATACTACGTCGTCTCATGGCTTCGCGTCTCTCATCACCATTGGTGTGAAGTTCTTTCACAAGTATCAGATCTGGTAAACATCTTTCCAAGTTCTTTTACAACATGTTCTTTGAAGATGCTTGTTTCTTACTGCCTGATATGTATATATTAGTCGAATAGTCCTCCCTGCTTTTATTTTACCTCGTTCTAGGTGATAAACCATGACGGCGGCACTCCAAAGAAAGCCAAGGTGGTGGTGGAGGATGAGGAAGAGGTGGGGTTGGAGGATGAGGAAGAGGCGACTGTGACACTATCCATGGAGAAGGACGCGCTGGAGTGTGACATCTGCTGCCTACCCTTCCAGTGCGAAGTTTTCATGGCAAGTCAGATTACCATGCATGTATATATACAGTACATATTGATCGGTAGGCTCCAGCATGATGCTCTGCTCTGTGTAAAATCAGTGCAAGAACGGGCATTCTGGATGTGCAAAGTGCTGCATCCGCATAGACGGTAAGTGCTGGACCTGCTCCGAGCGCATTGGCAACAATAGCTCTCTCTCCCTCTCCCTCTCCTCTCTAGAAAGTCGTGTAAAATTACATGCTTCGGTTTGTCGCTAACAATAATCAATTACATGACATGTCCTAACAATAATCAATTACATGACAACTATATAATCTAGGGAGCTATTGTTCTGCCTTGTCCATCGTGGCGTACCCAGGGCATCGAATTGCGTGGGATGCTTCGCTCAACGTTCCTTATCTTGGTTGGATGGTCTATGAAAAGAGACATGTCATTGAACTGGTTAAAATCCTCTAAATCAGATACACCATCAACTCCTATAGCTTGTTGTTTTCCAGGAAAAACTACATGCTTCGGTTTGTCGGTGCTTTTCTTCTCATTGTTAGAAATGATCTGTTCAGCATAGAAGACCTGTGCAGCACGATTAGCAAGGATCCATGGGTCATCTTTGTAACCTACCTTACTTAGATCAAGAACTCTGACCCCATAGTTGTCTACCGTGACATGTTTGTCTTCAACCCATTGACATCGGAAAACCGAGATCTGAAATGTACCATAGTCTAGTTCCCATATGTCCTCAATAAAGCCAAAATATGTAATAATCTCACCAGTTTCATCATCTATGGCTTCGCATCGAACACCACTGTTTTGTGACATGCTCTTTTTGTCCTTGGACTTGGTACAAAATGTGAATCCACTAATGTCATAGGTTTGCCATGTTGTGACCTGGTGTGATGGTCCAGATGCCAAGCCCTTGATGGTTTGTTCTTCTATTGTTTCTCCACGTGGAATGTCCTTCACCATTAGCCATGTGTTGAACCGCTGCTTATGTTGCTTCATTACCCAATCATCCGTATGCCCAGGATTTTGCTCGCGAAGCTCATTGATGTGTTGTTGGATAAATGGCTCCATTATCGTTAGCTGATGTAGGATGCTCTGATGTGCCTCAAGTACTATATCGTAATCCGGTGGGATGAAAGATTTCCGTCCCATCCTCCCGCTTCCATACAGTCTACCCTCGTGTCGTGACGGAGGCAGACCTATTGCAACCTGGTCTTTTAGGATACTATTGCAGAATGGACCTCCGGACTCAATGGCCTCTTCGGTACAGTACCCCTCTATCATGGATGCCTCGGGACGAGCACGGGTTGATACATAGCCATTCAGTATTGACATGAAACGCTCATACGTCCACATTTCATGCAAGTACATAGGACCCAATGCTTCTATTTGTGGCACCAAGTGCACCACAAGGTGCACCATAATATCAAAGAACGATGGAGGGAAACACATCTCAAACTGTGATATTGTCTCCACTGCGAATTCCTGAAGAGATGCCAACTCATCACGGCCAATTACCTTTTGTGAAATCCTGTTGAAAAAGTAGCACAACCGTGTGATTGCCATCTTTAAAAACAAAGGATTTATAGCCCTGATGGCAATAGGTAGGAATGTAGTCAGCATGACATGGCAATCATGTGAGTTGTAGTTGGTGATTGTCAGGTCTTTCATTGACACAATACTCCGTATGCTAGAGCAGAATCCGGATGGGACTTTCAAATTCTTGAGCCAAACACACATCGCATGTTTCTCATCTACATTGAGATTGTAGCTTGCTGCTGGGAGATGGTACTTCCCATTTTCTTGAAGAACGGGATGTAGTTCCTTTTTTATGCCTAAATCTACCAAGTCCATGCGTGAATTGAGCCCTTCTTTTGTTTTGCCCTTTATGTCTAGCAAGGTGCCCATTATGCTTTCAAACACGTTCTTCTGAACGTGCATACCATCGATCGCATGCCGCACATCTAACTCTTTCCAGTAAGGCAAGTACTCGAAGAAAATAGACTTCTTCTTGAATATAGCCCCCGAAGATGGTTTAGCATCCTTCCTTGTTTTTCCGTCTTTTGTCTTCTTCCCGAAAACAAACTTGATATTCCTGACTATTTCAAAAACTCTATGACCTCTATTGTTACCCGATGGAGCAGTAGAATGTAGTTCACCATTATTGTCGAAGTACTTATCCATCTTTCGCATGCGGTACCTGTGTCCTTCCAATAAAAAGCGTCTGTGCCTCATGTAAACTATCTTCCTAGATGCAGCAAGGGATACGTAAGCAGTTCCATCAATGCATACTGTGCAACCAACCTTTCCCTTAAACTGGCCTGATAATGTGAAGAGAGCAGGGTAATCGTTGATCGTAACAAAAAGAATTGCTCTCAGCGTGAATGAACCTTTACGATACTCATCCAACATTTGAACACCCGTTTCCCACAATATTTTCATATCCTCCATTAAGGGCTCCAAAAATACATCCATGTCAACTCCAGGTTGTGTAGGTCCAGAAATAAGGATGGTTAGCAAAATGTACTTCCGTTTCTGCATCGACCATGGAGGAAGGTTGTATATGGTGACGATCACCGGTCATGTGCTATGCTTGCTGCTCCTCTCAGCAAATGGGTTCATTCCATCAGTACTCAGTGCGAACCTAACATTTCTCGGTTCATCGGCAAAGTCTCGGTGGTTGTCATTGAAATCTTGCCACTGCTTCCCATCGGCTGGATGTCGAAGCTTCCCATCGTTTTTGTGCTCATCAGAAGCATGCCAGCTCATAAGTCTGGCATCCTCAGGATTAGCGAACAAACACCTCAATCGATCGACGACGGGGAGGTACCACATCACCAAAGCAGGAATCTTTTTGAGCGCATAATAGTCTACTTCTTCTTTTTCTTTGCTCGTGGATTTTGAAGTCTTTTTTTGGGCTTTCTTTCGCTTCTTCCCTTTAGACACGGATGCAACACACTCTTCGTCCTCTCGATAGTCTTTATTCGTCTTGTACCTACTTGCACCGCACTTTGGGCAGCTCTCCAAGTCTTTATAATCATCACCTCGATAAAGGATACAGTGATTTCTACACGCGTGGATCTTCTCCACACCCATAGTGAGCGGACTGATTAGTTTCTTTGCATAGTACGTGTTAGCAGGCACATTGTTCTCCTTTGGAAGCATGTCTGCGATAATACTCAAGAACGCATCGAAGCCAGCATCAGACACACCATATTTAGCTTTTAACATCAACAGCTTTAGCACAGACCGGAGCGTCGTGAACTCTTTGGTACAACCCTTAGACTCGTCGTACAAAGGCTCTTCTGCTGCCTTCTTCAGGGACTCCATACCTTTCATTAAGAACATCGATTGATCTGTATGACGACGCAACATTGCCTCTAGCAACTCTGCATCTTCCTCATCCATAACACTTGGCAGAACATGAGGTCTATCATGTTCATTTCCTCCAGCGTAACCATGATCAGTAACATTTTGCACTACATGTTCGCTCTGTGGAAGAGGTTGGTGTGTCTCATGAACGAACTGAAATCTGTCGTCGATGTTCTCAGGGTTTCCAGTCGTATAAGGCGAAGAGCTACCCTCTCCATGCTTTGTCCAAATTGTGTAATCCTTCATAAATCCTCGGCATACCAGATGAGATATGATTTGTTCTGTGTCATTAAATACAGCAGCATTTTTGCAGTCCATGCATGGACAATATATGTGTTTTGTCTTTGTTCTCCAAGCATGGTTCGTAGCGACATCAATAAACCTATGGACCTCGGATATGTATGATGGATCTAGCCTTGATAAGTTATACATCCAGGATATGATGGATCGGTAGAAACCCTATATCCACCTGTATGATGGATCGGTAGACTCCAGCATGATGCTCTGCTCTGTGTAAAATCAGTGCAAGAACGGGCATTCTGGATGTGCAAAGTGCTGCATCCGCACGAACGGTAAGTGCTGCACCTGCTCCGAGCGCATTGGCAACAATAGCTCTCTCTCCCTCTCCCTCTCCTCTCTAGAAAGTCGTGTAAAATTACATGCTGCACATGGAGGATGAGGAAGAGTCGGGGTTGGAGGATGAGGAAGAGGCGACTGTGACACTATCCATGGAGAAGGACGCGTTGGAGTGCGACATCTGCTGCCTACCCTTCCAGTCCGAAGTTTTCATGGCAAGTCAGATTACCATGCATGTATATATACAGTACATATTGATCGGTAGACTCCAGCATGATGCTCTGCTCTGTGTAAAATCAGTGCAAGAACGGGCATTCTGGATGTGCAAAGTGTTGCATCCGCACGGACGGTAAGTGCTGCACCTGCTCCGAGCGCATTGGCAACAATAGCTCTCTCTCCCTCTCCCTCTCCTCTCTAGAAAGTCGTGTAAAATTACATGCTGCACATGGAGGATGAGGAAGAGTCGGGGTTGGAGGATGAGGAAGAGTCGGGGTTGGAGGATGAGGAAGAGGCGACTGTGACACTATCCATGGAGAAGGACGCGTTGGAGTGCGACATCTGCTGCCTACCCTTCCAGTCCGAAGTTTTCATGGCAAGTCAGATTACCATGCATGTATATATACAGTACATATTGATCGGTAGACTCCAGCATGATGCTCTGCTCTGTGTAAAATCAGTGCAAGAACGGGCATTCTGGATGTGCAAAGTGCTGCATCCGCACGGACGGTAAGTGCTGCACCTGCTCCGAGCGCATTGGCAACAATAGCTCTCTCTCCCTCTCCCTCTCCTCTCTAGAAAGTCGTGTAAAATTACATGCTGCACATGGAGGATGAGGAAGAGTCGGGGTTGGAGGATGAGGAAGAGGCGACTGTGACACTATCCATGGAGAAGGACACGTTGGAGTGCGACATCTGCTGCCTACCCTTCCAGTCCGAAGTTTTCATGGCAAGTCAGATTACCATGCATATATATATACAGTACATATTGATCGGTATATGTACAAATGTAGTTAGACTACTTTATCTCTTCCAATAAAAGTAGTTAGACTACTTTATCTCTAACACATGGTGAAACCCTATATCCAAAATGTGGCTAAAATGGAGGAAAAATGAACAAAATTTGGCAAAAGAAACATAAGCCAAACTTTCCTAGCAACTAATAAACAAAAAAAATTAATACCCAAACCTATCTTTAACACATGGTGAAAGCCTAGTTTCAAAATGTAGTTAAAATTGAGCAAAAATAAACAATAACTAACAATTGAAACATAATTAAACCAATCTTCCATACAACACATTCACCATTCATTAAGCAACTAAACATGAAAAAGGAGAGGGAATAGACAAAAACTAACCATCTTATGCAACCTCATTTGAGGAAATAGAGAAAATTACCTAGCTATACTCTTCTCTCTCACATGTAAAACCCTAGATCCAAAATGTGGCTAAAATTGAGCAAGAATGAACAAAAATTGACAAAGAAACATAAACCAACCTTTCTTATCCACCTTCTTCCAAGAAATGAAGACCAAAACCTCCCCCTTATATTTTTGTGAAATCTGGACCCCCAAAATCGCCTCCAATGGAAGCTGGCTGCGAGCATACAATTCACTGTCGCGGGGAAGAAGAGAGGTATTTATAACAGACAGTTCACTGGCGGTTGGCTTGAAAAACCGCCAGTGGAAACCTATTTCCACTGGCGGTTATCTTAACACAACCGCCAGTGTAAATAGGGTATTTACACTGGCGGTTCTGTTACACCAACCGCCAGTGGAAATTGCTTTCTACTGGCGGTTCTGTTACACCAACCGCCAGTGGAAATACCCTATTTCCACTGACGGTTGTGTTAAGATAACCGCCAGTGAAAATGGGTTTCCACTGGCGGTTCCTAAGTCGGGTCCACCTTGTTTTTTTTACTGGCGCGTGATAACTGAAACCGCCAGTGATAATTTATGGGTGCCGCAGGCTATGAGCTCTTTTCTACTAGTGACTGCAGAGGCACCCACCGGTGCATGATTCCGGACACTCCGAGTCGGGTTGGCGCCAGATATCGCCACGCCACGGACATCTTCCCTGCAACCCAAGAAAGCTCTGAGACTCCCCTATGGAAAAGATCTAGAGGTGGTTGCCCAGGTAAGCGACGGCAGCTCGTCGCTTCCTATTGCGAGTTATCGGCAAAGGCGTTCTCTCATTCTGTCGATTTGCTCGGCAGCTATGTTTGGCAGGGAGGGTCACCGGGGCTCGCTTTTATACACCTGTGATGCCGAATCCCAACAGCCCCACGAGTTTGTTATGAACAGAATTCTGATCCGGCCGGTGATAAGAACAACGGACGGAATCACGTGGAGGGAGGGGACACGGCGACGCTGACGCACTGGTCCCACACGGAGACGAGACGGCGTAGCGACGCTGCGTAACCCAGGCGCGCGACGAGCGCCTACCCATGCGGGCCTGCCTGGCGGCGCTAGGTGCTTGGCACACTGGCTAAATGGTGAGTTGGACTGGGGTGAGCTTCGGGCCGGATGAGGGGGGATTCGGCCCAAACGTCATTTTTTCTTTTTTCCCCTTTTCTTTTTCCTATTTCCAGTTTTTATTATGTTTTCTGAAATCCAATTTAAATATGATTTGAATCCAAAGTTTCAAATTGTATGCAACACCCAAAGTCTAGCATGAGATGCATGAATACAAATATTTTTATTTAATTAATTAAGCATTGCATTTAGGTGGATAATTCATGAACCTAGGAATAAAACATAATGTATAACCTTTATCAAAATATGCTTAAATCCTTTAGTGAAGACTTGTATAGTTTTATAAAAGCGATAACTTAATTCATTTGATGTAATAGTTTATTAGAAACCACATTTACTTTTGCAGAAGTAACTGTAACAAGATTCTTATTAAAAGATATTTTAATTCAAAAAACTTTGGAAAAATCTTGCTAAATCAAAAATAGGGTTTTAGAGAGTTACATTCATGGAGGCAAAGGAAGAAGCTTTTATTCATGCTCGAGATTTGATTCTTTAGTTGCAAAATGAGTTTCCCAAAATGCCATAAGAGCGATTCGCATTGACAATGGCACATTCAAAATACTCATTTTGAGACCTTTTTGCTTCTTTGGGACTCGAGCATCAGTTTTCCTCTCCATATGTGCCTCAGTAGAATGGCATTATTGAATGCAAGAATCAGAACCCTGTTGAGATGGCTAGGACGATGCTCGATGAGCATAGAACTCCTAGGAGATTTTTGGTCGAAGCGATCAACACTGCCTGCCATGTGTCTAATCGCATCTTCCTTCGAGCCTTCTTGCACAAAACCTCTTATGAGTTGTGGTTTGGACTACCACCTAAGGTTAGCCAATTCAGGGTCTCTGGTTGCAGATGCTTTGTGTTGAAACGGGAAATTTGGACAAATTTGAGTCATGGTCTTTCGACGAGATTTTTCTGGGTTATGCATTACTCTCATGCTTATTGTGTTCTTAACCTAGAGACTAACCGTATCATAAAGACCTGTGAGGTGACTTTTGAAGAGACTTCGTGTAACATCCCAATTCTCACTCAAGAGGTTAGTAAAGAAACCCTAGTTACCTAACCAGATAAACCCTAGCATCATTGCATCCATCTTTGAAAACTATATTCATGTGAATGAATGGTGATTGGTAGAGGCATCTCACCTAGCTACTTTTCACCTTGCTAGCAAATAATAGGATTTATTTCACACCTAGGAATCATATACACAAGAAAAGAGAACAAAGAAATTAGAAAAAGGGAAAAATAAAAGAACCCCCCAGCTCGACCTAGGCCGGTTTCAGCCTAGAGGCCCGCTCTCGCGCTCGCCTTCCCCTCACAGGCCCATCTGCAGCCCACGCCCTCGCACCCACGCGCCCACGTTATGTCCCCCTCTCTTTTCACTAACAGCACAACCCCACCCGTCAGCACCTTCTTCTTCCTCTCCCCTCATGGGCTCACAGTGGTGCGTGCCCTCGCCGCTAGCCACTGTCCTCCTCTCCCCCTTCTGCCGATAGCCACAGTGAAGTTTGGCACCGCTTCGTCCTCCACTCACTGTGCACATGTACCTACATGCCAACACCATCCTTCACCACCATGGCATCCCATCGACGCCGCCATGTGCGCCGCCGCTATTCACCACCCGACGGTGTCTAGCTAGCCGCTGCACCCCTCCCCGACCGTCGATAAAAGGGCCACCTAGAGCCCCTCTTCGCCCCGCACCACTCACCATCCCTCCTCCTCTCCTCCCCGAGCTCAATTCAAGCCAGCGTCGGTGCCTCTCCCAACTCCGGTGAGGTCCCCATCTCCTCCTCCAGTTGTCCAAAGCCAAATCAAACTAGCACACAAGCTTCACTGCCCCCTCCTATACACTATGCACGTCAACCCACCACGGATCATCCACAACCACCTCGCGGCAGCTTCACCGTCATGATGATCCTCTGCCCCACCGTGGCCAGCCATTCCTAGCTCACCTTCGGCCAAATTAAGTCCACCCTCGAGATCGCACACCTCTCTCCATGCTAGCGCACCTCCCCATTGCCTGGGAACCGGAGCAACGGGGGAGAGCCAACGTGAACCCCATGAATGTTCAGTTCATGCCCCCCGTTCACAACCGCTAGATGCCATCCGCCACCCCTCCCTCTGAAGCATGTGCCTATCCGTGTCTCACCGTCGCCCACTGTCCCCCTTCCCGTGGGCCGTGTGCTCGCGCCCTGCACGCTCGTCGCGTCCAGCTGGGCTGCTTTTTGCCCGCTAGGCCCACCAAGCCAAGAAATCCTTTTTTTCTAATTTTTATTTTCTATCTATACACATGTATATATATGTATTTTGGCACAAAAACACGAATAATAGTACAAGCACATTATGGTCACATAAAATAATGATCACAATATTATGACTTACTTTTTCCTAGCAAGACATTGGTTGATGTATTGTTTATTGATTGTTTTTGATAGAGGAAGCAGTGATCGACACCCAAGAAAACCTAGCTCTGAAAGAAGGGCAGGAGCCTGACCTCCCCAAAATAGAACCTTCATGTCACGAGAGCTTCGACGAAGGCAAGTTCATTCAAACCTTGATGCATAAATTACCGATTCTTTCTACCATCACCTATGTCGGGATCATGGGAATGGTTTCATGAATATGAGAGATGAGGTTAAGCCTTCATTAAATACACATTTTGTCTTGATAAAAATGTGGGATATGGGTGGTGTTTTCAAAAGAAAATGTTTTTCAAAATGGGTATGATGAAGGGTTATCACCCTTATCACCTTGAGCGGGATGATCGGGACTCCCTAGATTGGGAGGGCCCCAAAGGAGTTGGCTCAACCTTGTTAGATGTGAGCATGAAGGATTGTCCCAACTTGTATAAGGACCGATTTGTCATCTTTCATTACCTATACTCATATCAAATGCAACCACTCGAGACTGTATGGGCAGTCGCTTGATCCAAACTTGTACGGTCTGCACCCTAGGGTTATGATGGCTGGGGAGCACCAGAAGGATAGGGAGGGACAATGTTCCGTCCTGGTTTGGGCGAGGAGGTGGCTATCGATGTTTAGAGCCTGACCCCACACCCAGGGTTACCCTTGCAGTGCTTTTGAGTAGGACAGTGCTGTTGATGGTAACTCAATGGTTCGTGCTCGACGCACGAAAGAGAGAGACAGACGATTTTCTTCAGGTTCGGTTCGCTTGGAGAGGCGTAATACCCTACTTCCTAGGGTGGATCTATATGTGGTGGGTTACAAGCGATGTCTCCTGAATGGAGAAAAGCTAATGAGATAGGTAGAGGGCCAATGAATATGATGGGGTACCCCCTGGGCCTTATATATAGGACCGTGGGGCACTCCATATGTACATCATGATCACATGTCTCCTAAACAATAGTGAACCGACTGAACTGATCTCCCGAAAATACCGTCGTCTCATCCCTAATTCGCCCCGATATTTGAGGACGCCATGCGGGAAAGTCGGATGGTTTCTTTGGATAGCGCAAGATTCAACGGATTGCTTGGGCATGAGTCTGTTGCCTTCTCAGGTCGTCCCATTCCGCCAATAGCTCTAGCCTATAATACCCCTGGTGTTACTGCCACTAAAACTTGAGCATAACATCATGAGCATTGGCATATCATGTGTTTGTTGCACCTAGAGTGCATTTACTAGGTAAAAATTTCAAATTAGTTGTACTGATGTGACTTGAGGTGTGATTAACCCTAGGATGAAGTGTTTAACCCTAGATCATGGCTTATGGATTTAGGTGAAGTCTAAATATGAGGAAAAGCTCAAAAGACATTAGAAATGATCATAAGATATCATCTTTAATGTATTTTAGTAACATCAAAACCCTAAAGTGCTAAAAACCCTGAAAAGACCCCTGAAAAACCCTAAACTAGAACCCTAGGGGGCTAAGTGTAAAATTGGTGCACTTTTGGACCAAAGTGCAAAAAACCAAAGTATTAAAACACCACAAATCATATGTTTCACATATTTGAGGATTTGCAAGTCAAATTATGGGATTTGGACTTATTTGCAAAAAGGACACCCCATACATCCATATGCCTAAGTCTGAAATTTAGTGTATAAGGTCAACTTCGGAATCCTATATCTCTCAATTCATAAGGAATTTGCCCTAGGTCAACACATCAAATTTGTAGATCTACAATAGGAGTACAACTTTGCTTAAGTGATTAAGCCTTGATCACATATAAAATTTAGAGTAAAATGAGCTCAAAGTTGAGCTGTCAGTCACACTAATAACTGAATTATGGCCACCAGTGACATTAGCAGGACTTTGAGGTCGAATTAGAGTAGGATCTAGTGATCGTTTGGGGATGGTTACTATAGTTGAATTGTAGCTGGACTATAGGACTACAACTTTGTTAAAGGTGGATTAGCAAGTTTTTACATGGAATTTTGAGATTTGGGCGCTGCAATCTGCTTTGTCAGGTGTTCTGAATAACATTCTGATGGTACAGTAACTGACATAGATCCTAGGAGCAGCTCCCCTCGCCGCCGGTGAACCGCTCACTTGGATTCGCGCCGGCCACCGCAATTCGTGCCTCGGATAACTGGATTACGCTTGGCCGTGAAAAGATCTTTGTCGTAGATGAACTCGGGACACTATGGCCGCTCTATCGTCCATCCACTTGTGCCGGCTACGTGGCCAAGCGACCGTCGTCGAGCTATACGTCTCCTGTCGTGATCGTGACACACCCTGACCCTTTAACCATGTTGCAGTGAGTCGCCTTAGCCCACCCGTTCATCGCTGGTGGTCTTGCCATGGTAAAGTCTACGAATCGCTTGCGCCAGTAGCTTCTTCCCTCTCCGACCGCCAACACAATCCCTACAAATTGAACGCCACCACCCTCGGATCCTATAAATTGAGCGTGCCATCAGCTCCGCTAGGTATTCAAGCATCCAGCGCACCCACTCGTGTCTCGGATTGTCCACCAGAGAGCTCTAATTTGAGATTTCCCCCAAATCCGTCCTGAATACCATGCTGTGAGAGCTCACCGTGGCCAGCTCTCCACAGGTTCGATCATGCCCTCCTAACTCTTTTTTCATTACTCTTGTGTGCTCTTGATACTCCTCGATCCATTCAATTGAGCTAGAACACGCAGAATCACTGGAACGCCTCGGTCTAGCCGTTGATCGCACTGTCACTGTGGGCAGAGAGATTAGGGGCTAGAACCTTGAAATTGGTTGAGGGGAAATGGTTATTAAGGGTCAAATTAGGTGTCCACCAAGCTAGAGCACCGGTCATTGCATATCTTGGCCGGTCTTGGCTCGCCGGAGCCGTTGCTCCGCCGTCCATAGTTGGGGATCGCGGGTTGTGAAGAATTAGAAAGTGAAGGGCCTCGGCGCAAATGTCAGTGACACATAGAAATAGTGCGCGGGACTATTAACCAATTTTTCAAACAACCGAGGGCCTTTGCGCAAAGCTGACATCGCGGGCGCGGGCGCGCGCGTTTCGCCTGGGCATGGGCTGTATTGGGCCGGTTTCAGCCCGATACTATTCATGCTTTTCCTTTTTCTTTTTCTGCCAGGACTAGAGAAATCATAGAAAATTCTAGAAAAATGCTAAAAATATGAGACCAATTTTGTTGAACACCTAAATTTCTATAGTATTTAATAAAAATAGTTCTATAATTTAAGTCCAAACAAGGAATTATGTAGTATTTAAAAGAGCTTAAACCTATACCTTTGGAATTTTAGAAAATACTTGGTAACTCCAAAAATCACCAAACTTGTTAGATAAGCATAATATAATATTTAAATCCTATGAGTAAAGTTTTACTTGTTTTGAACATTGTTTGATTCCTAAACCCAAAAACCCTAGCTCATTTGGGTAAAACTGTCTAACCCTATTAGGGTGTTGACCTAGGAGACCCCAGTTTCCCTGGTGCACCGTGAAGAAAAATTGTATTCAAGATACCACTTGACAAACTTTTTTCTATTATTGCATTTTCATAAGCATTACATGAGTATTCATGGTTATATATGGTTATATATAGAAAATGAGGAAGAAGTGACTATTGAAGACGAAGAGTCTACTCCATCAACAGAAAATCCACCTGCTGAGAACTGTTTCTATTTTGATATCTGTGGAACAGAGCCCGACTCTCCTACAACTCAAGGCAAGCCCCGGTGCATTTGCCACCTCCTTGCTGTTTTAAACTCTTTATAACTTGAATGATGCATTAGGTGATAGGAGTTGGGTGTTAATGAGAGCACCTAGAGGGGGGTGAATAGGTGATCCTTTAAAATCAAACACTAAATAGCCACAAATTTTCTTATTAAGATGTTAGTGAAATCAAGTGGCTATGGAACATGCTCGTGCGGTCAAAACAATCACAAGAAGCAACACACGAGACACGCGATTTTTATCCCGTGGTTCGGCCATGTAACACTTGCCTACTTCCACGTTGTGGCGTCCCAATGGACGAGGGTTGCACTCAACCCCTTTCAAGTGATCCAATGATCAACTTGAATACCATAATGTTTTTATCTTTGAGTACTCTTCCCGTCTGCGAGGAATCTCCACAAGTTGGAGCCTCTCACCCTTACAATAAAGATCACAAAGAAAGCACAAGAGTAAGGTTGGGAGAGCAACACACACAAGACTTAAATCCGCAGCACAACCATGCACACAAGCCAAGACTTAAGCTCAAAACATAGCACAGGGAGTTCGCAACTCAAACAGAGCTCAAATCACTAACACAACGAATCAAATGCGTGGAGACGGAGTCTGGGAGTCTTAGAATGTTTCTTGAGAGCTTGGTGTACTGCTCCATGCGCCTAGGGGTCCCTTTTATAGCCCCAAGGCAGCTAGGAGCCGCTGGAGACCAATTTGGAAGGCCATCCTTGCCTTCTGTCGAGTGGTGCATCGGACAGTCTAGTGCACCACCGGATAGTCACTGTTCATGTTCGGTGCGCGATCTCCTTCCAAATCGGGTGCATCCGATCGTTGCTCCTTGGGGCTGGTTGGCGCACCGGACACTGTCCGGTGCACACTGGACAGTCCGGTGCACCCAGCCGACCGTTGGAGCAGGCCACGTGTCACGCGTTGATCGTGCGGACGACCGTTAGCTGCTGGCGCTGTTGGCTCACCGGACAGTCCTGTGCACCACCGGACAGCCCTGTGAATTATTGCCACGTCGCCTTTTTCCTTTTCCTGAGAGCGACAAGTTCATTGCTGACGACTCACCGGACAGTCCGGTAAATTATAGCCACGTCACTCCCGAGAGTAGCTGGTTCACTGCCGTCTCGCCTGGGGCACCGGACACTCCGGTGTGCCAGGGCCGAGCAGATGTTGGCTGTACACCGCTAACTCTTTTCCAATCCGTTTCTTCCTTTCTCGGCACTATTTCTAGCACTTAGATAAACATGTTAGTACTCAAAAACAATATACTAAGTCTAGAAACATAACTTGTACCTTGATTTGCACTTTTCACACATTTAGCACATGAGGACTCAATTAATATGTGTTGGGCATCTAATCACCAAAACAATTATAGAAATGGCCCAAGGGAACATTTCTCTTTCAATCTCCCCCTTTTTGGTGATTCATGCTAACACATTAAAAAGCAACAAAAGAAGTGCAACATCAGTGCAATTGAAGACCAAATTGTTTTTGCTTATAATTTGGCATATTTGGATCACTCTTTGCCACCACTTGGTTTGTTTTTTCAAATCAAATTCTTTTTCCTATCTCTAAGTCAAACACACTTGTTTGGGCAAATAGAGAGATATTCCAAGAGTAAAATTGATCACATGCCAAAAACTCCCCCTTTTTCCCATAATCAAAATTCTCCCCCATAAGAGACCAAATTTTGCAATAAGAGTATTTTGGACAAAACACAAATTCTAACTCTATTGTTTTCAAAATTCACAAGTGGTTGGCTGATCCATTTGCTTTGGCCTTAATTTCTCCCCCTTTGGCATTAAGCACCAAAACAGGATCATTTTTGGCCCTTTTAACCCGATTGCCTCAAAAAATGTCAATTAAGAGCAAAAGGGCAATGAGAGCACAAATATGAACTTGGAATTAAATATACTAATACCGGAGTGCAGTGGAAGTCTTTGCGTCGTCCAAGTTCACTTTCCCTTTCAGTGTACCTTTGAGACTACATCAAGTGTACTAAAACAAACAAGTTAGTCTCAAAGGAGTCAAGTTGTAGCACATCTCCCCCTAAATATATGCATCATTTGCAGACAGACTTGTGAGGTCTGGGGATGACTTGTACAACTTGAGCACCACAAATAAACAATAACTGATTTATATGCACAAAGTAACATGATCAAAGGCATAGAATACATGTATGCTATAGATCAATCCAAGTTATGCGAATCTAAGACATTTAGCTCACTACGCAACCTGCAAAACCTTTTCTCATCTAAAGGCTTAGTGAAGATATCGGCTAGCTGGTTCTCGGTGCTAATATGGTACACATCGATATCTCCCTTTTGCTGGTGGTCTCTCAGGAAGTGATGCCGGATGTCTATGTGCTTAGTGCGGCTGTGTTCAATAGGATTATCCGCCAAGCGGATTGCACTCTCATTATCACATAGGAGTGGGACTTTGCTCAGATTGTAGCCAAAGTCCCGGAGGGTTTGCCTCATCTAAAGTAGTTGCGTGCAACACTGTCCTGCGACAACGTACTCAGCCTCAGCGGTGGATAGGGCAACGGATGTTTGTTTCTTGGAACTCCAGGACACCAGGGACCTTCCTAGAAATTGGCATGTCCCTGATGTACTCTTCCTATCAACCTTGCACCCAGCATAATCGGAGTCTGAGTATCCAATCAAGTCAAAGGTAGACCCCTTTGGATACTAGATCCCGAAGCAAGGCGTAGAAACTAAATACCTAAGAATTTGCTTAACGGCCACAAGGTGACATTCCTTGGGGTCGGATTGAAATCTAGCACACATGCATACACTAAGCATAATGTCCGGTCTACTAGCACAAAGGTAAAGTAATGAACCTATCATTGACCGGTATGCCTTTTGATCAACGGACTTACCTCCTTTGTTGAGGTGAATGTGTCAGTTAGTTCCCATAGGTGTCTTCGCGAGCTTGGCGTCCTTCATCCCAAACCTCTTGAGAAGATCTTGAGTGTACTTCATTTGGGAAATGAAAGTGTCGTCCTTGAATTGCTTCACTTGGAATCCAAGGAAGTAGGTCAACTTGCCCATCATCGACATCTCGAATTTCTGCATCATCACCCTGCTAAACTCCTCACAAGACTCTTGGTTAGTAGAACCAAATATTATGTCATCAACATAAATTTGGCAAACAAAGAGATCACCGTTGCAAGTCTTTGTGAAAAGAGTGGGATCAGCTTTCCCAACCTTGAAAGCATTAGAAATAAGGAAATCTCTAAGGCATTCATACCATGCTCTTGGGGCTTGTTTAAGTCCATAGACCGCCTTAGAGAGCTTATATACATGGTCAGGATACCTGTCATCCTCAAAGCCAGGGGGTTGTTCCACGTATACCTCCTCCTTGATTGGCCAGTTGAGGAAAGCGCTCTTCACATCCATTTGGTATAGCCTAAAAGAATGGTGAGCGGCATAGGCTAATAATATCTGAATTGACTCTAGCCTAGCTACAGGAGCAAAAGTCTCCTCAAAATCCAAACCTGTGACTTGGGCATAACCTTTTGCCACAAGTCGAACCTTGTTTCTTGTCACCACTCTATGCTTGTCTTGCTTGTTGCGGAACACCCACTTGGTTCCCACAATGTTTTGCTTTGGTCATGGCACTAGGCTCCAGACTTCATTCCGTTTGAAGTTGTTGAGCTCTTCCTGCATGGCCAACACCCAGTCCGGATCCTGCAAGGCCTCTTCTACCCTAAAAGGCTCAATAGAAGAGACAAACGAGTAATGCTCACAAAAATTAGCTAAACATGAGCGAGTCGTTACTCCCTTGCCGATGACACCTAGAATTTGATCGACAGGGTGATGTTTTTGGATTGATGCTCGGACTTGAGTTGGAGGGGCCCATGGTGCTTCTTCCTCCATTAATTGATCTTCCTGTGCTCCCCCTTGATCTCGCCCTTCTTCTTGAGGTACCTGTACATCGTCTTGAGTTGGGGGATGCACCATCGTTGAGGAAGATGGTTGATCTTCTTCATCTGGTTCTTGTGGTCGTACATCACCTATCGCCATTGTGCGCATTGCGGCCGTTGGAACTTCATCCTCATCTATGTCATCAAGATCAACTTGCTCTCTTGGGGAGCCATTAGTCTCATCAAATACAACGTCACTAGAGACTTCAACTAATCCTGATGATTTGTTGAAGACCATTACGCCTTTGTATTTGAATCATACCCTAGTAAAAACCCTTCTACTTGTAGGATTACGGGGAGGCTACGCTAGCGCAAAACAAAATTTTCATCCCCATAATACCAAGAACTACTGCAGTTATAGGTCATGGAATTACCACTAGACGTGCAGAGCAGCGGAAGACGTCTCGATGTAGACGAACGCGTCGAGCAGTGCCGTGCAGTCGCCGGCGTCCTTCACGTCCTCGCACGGTTCGTCCAAGTGCTCCAAATGCAGCACCTCCGAGGTATCCACACGTACAGGGAGGAAGCGCCGCGTACCGAACTGCTAGGTTCGCGACGGCGGCTTGGCGAGGGCGAGAGGCGAGCGGCTGCTGCTGATTTGCAGGTGGCGAATTAGGGTTATCTCTTAACCGCGCCCCCGCCCCTCATTATATAGGCGTTATGGTGGGCTTCTGACGCCGAGGCCCATCATTAACCCTAAAGCCCAGTCTAATTTCGGATCTAATCCGAATTAGGCTTCCTTCCCCTTAAGTGTGTGACCCTATAGGTTCACGTACAAATAGACATAGCCCGAGTACTCTTACTTGGCCCAATAATTGACAGCGGCCTCTAGCAAGACATGTCAACTCCTATGTGTACGTAAAGATCATATCAGACGAACCATTGCGACATTAAGTACATGCTGTTCCCTTTGTCTCACGATATTTGGTCTGGCTCTAAGCTGACCTCTCTTTCTCGATACTGTGAATTGGAATCCTTTCAATGGTTAACTCTTAACCCTAGCACGGCCATGCATTTCTTGATCCAATCACTCGAGGGGCCCAGAGATATCTCTCTCACAAAGAGAGGGACAAATTCCATCATGACTGACCATGCCTCATAGCATGCTTCCTGACAAACCCAAAACTACCTTTATAACTACCCAGTTACGGGATAGCGTTTGATAGTCCCTAAGTAAGTCAATTCACATCTTGAGAACATGCGGCAATCTCAGGTCTAAGGATACAGTATTCATGTTGCAAGAAGAGAACTATATTACAATATCTCACGTTGGGTCGGTCCAGCCTCATGTCATACATGCGCCCACATTATTAATTTAACATCTCCATGTTCATGACTTGTGAAATGTAGTCATCAACTAATACATGTGCTAGTCATCGACTCTGACTAGGGACATCATTTAGAATAACCATATAAGTAAAGAATCTCACAAACAATTCACATAATTGCTAATCAATACAAGGTGCCTTCCATGGATATTCAATTAAGCAATATATATATCATGGATACAAAGAAATATGCTCATCTCTATGATTATCTCTAGGGCATATTTCTAACAGTCTCCCACTTGCACTAGAGTTAATCTAGAAGATATCTAATACCCATAGATCTCACGTGTGCCTCATGCTTAGGTTGTGGAAGAGGTTTTGTCAAAGGATCAGCAACATTCAAATCCGTATGTATTTTGCATATCTTTATCTCACCCCACCTAATGAATTCCCGTATGAGGTGAAACTTCCGCAGTACGTGTTTGTTTTTCTGGTGGTTCCTTGGCTCCTTAGCTTGCGCAATAGCCCCATTGTTGTCACAGTAGAGGTTCAATGGGCTAGATGCATTAGGAAACACACCAAGCTCGATGAGGAACTTTCTTATCCAAACACCTTCCTTCGCAGATTCAGAAGCTGCAATGTACTCGGCTTCTGTTGTAGAATCAGTCACAGTCTCCTGTTTGGAACTCTTCCAACTAACAGCACCACCATTTATTGTGAACACAAAACCTGATTGCGATTTTAACTCGTCTGGGTCAGTTTGGAAGCTAGCATCGGTGTAACCAGTTACAACGAGCTCCTCCTTACCCCCATATACCAGGAACATATCTTTAGTCCTTCTTAAGTACTTAAGAATGCCTTTTACCGCTGTCCAGTGATCCTCACCTGGATCAGCCTGGTATCTACTCGTAGCACTTATAGCGTATGAAACATCTGGGCGTGTACTTATCATGGCATACATGATTGAACCAATTGCTGAGGCGTATGGTACCTTACTCATGCGCTCCCGCTCATTAGCCGTTGCAGGACATTGCATCTGGCTAAGGTGTTTACCATGTGACATAGGTATGAACCCTTTCTTGGACTGTTCCATGTTGAACCGTTTCAAAACCTTGTCAATGTACGTATCTTGACTTAATCCTATAAGCCTCTTCGACCTATCTCTATAGATCCTTATGCCCAAAATATATGCTGCTTCCCCTAAGTCCTTCATAGAAAAACTCTTTTTCAGTGAAGCCTTGACGGACTCCAGCATAGGAATGTCATTCCCAATCAATAATATGTCATCCACATACAAGATTAGAAATACAACAGCGCTCCCACTTTCCTTCTTGTAAACACAAGCTTCTTCTTCATTTTGATGAAAACCAAGCCCTTTGATCACTTCATCAAAACAAATGTTCCAACTCCGAGATGCTTGCTTCAACCCATAAATGGATTTCTGAAGTTTGCATATCTTTCCAGCATTGATCGGATCGACAAAACCCTCGGGCTGTATCATATACACGTCCTCATCTAGGTTTCCATTAAGGAAAGCTGTTTTGACATCCATCTGCCAAATCTCATAATCGAAATATGTGGCAATAGCTAGAATGATCCGAATAGATTTAAGCATCGCTACTGGCGAGAATGTCTCGTCATAGTCAACTCCTTGAACTTGTCGAAAACCCTTTGCAACAAGTCGAGCCTTATAGATGTGAACATTTCCATCCATGTCTTTCTTCTTCTTATAGATCCATTTGCATTCTATAGGTCTAACACCATCAGGCGGGTCAACCAAGTTCCAAACTTGATTTTCTCCCATGGAATCTATCTCGGATCTCATGGCGACATGCCATTTCTCGGAATCTGGGTCCATCATCGCTTCTGAATATGTTGCAGGTTCGTCGTTGTCTAACAACAACACTTCCCCATTGCCCAACAATAGCACTTCTCCTCGTGCCTCGCGAAGCCTTGCTGACCTTCGTGGTTGTGGTGGTGATTCTCTTGCCATAGACGTCTCAACTTGTTCTGCTACATTAGCATCACTTGTTGAATCTTGTCCCACTGGCTCATCCTGAACTTCTTCAAGATACACCTTTAGTTTACTTTTCTCTCTTTTGAGAAACTCTTTCTCTAAGAACACACCGTTCCGGGCGACAAACACTTTTCCCTCTGACCGGTGGTAAAAGTAATATCCTAAAGTTTCCTTTGGATATCCCACGAACATGCACTTGTCCGATTTTGGAGTGAGTTTATCCGACTGTAGTTGCTTGACGTAAACCTCACAACCCCAAATCTTCAGAAAAGACAAGTTGGGAGTCTTCCCAGTCCACATCTCATATGGTGTCTTAACTACGGACTTAGACGGTACCCTATTTAGTGTGAAAGCTGCTGTTTCTAGAGCGTATCCCCAAAACGACAAAGGTAGGTCCGACTGGCTCATCATTGATCGAACCATATCCAATAAAGTCCGATTACGTCGCTCAGACACACCATTCCTCTGAGGCGTTCCAGGCGGCGTAAGCTGTGGAACAATTCCACAACTCTTTAGATGATTGCTAAACTCATGACTCAAATATTCACCACCACGATCTGATCGCAGTGCTTTAATTTTCTTGCCACGCTGATTTTCTACTTCATTCTGAAACTCTTTGAACTTTTCTAAGGATTCAGACTTGTGTTTCATTAAGTAGACATACCCATATCTACTAAAATCATCAGTGAAGGTTATGAAGTATTGGAATCCTCCCCTAGCTGTCGTACTCATTGGTCCGCACACATCAGTATGTATGAGTTCCAATAAATCTAACGTCCTCTCCGGTAAACCCGTGAAGGGCGCCTTGGTCATCTTACCAAGTAAGCAAGCTTCACATGTCTCGTATGATTCAAAATCAAATGAAGTTAAAAGCCCATCAGAATGAAGCTTCTTCATGCGATTCTCACTTATATGACCCAAACGACAGTGCCACATGTAGGTAGGACTTAAATCATTAGGCCGAGGCCTTTTAGCATTAATATTACAGATAGGTGCATCATCAAGATTTAAAATGAATAACCCATTCATAATGGATGCAAAAGCCACAAACATGCCATTCTTAGAGATCACACAACCATTGTTTTCACTCGCAAATGAATAACCATCCTTCATCAAACATGAAGGAGACATAATGTTTCGACTCATAATAGGAACTAGATAACAATTATTTAACTCCAAAATAAATCCTGATGGGAGGTGGAGTTGCATCGTCCCGACGGTCAACGCAGCAACTCTTGCATTATTGCCTACCCAGAAATCAACTTCTCCTCTTTTCACGCTTCTACTTCTTATCATTCCCTGCATCGAATTGCAAATATGGGCAACCGATCCGGTATCAAATACCCAAGAATTAATATAAGAATCAGCAAGGAAAATTTCTGTAATGTGAATAGCAAGTGTACCTGCTGCGGCTGTACCCTTACCGCCGCGATCCTTAATAGAGGCCAAGTACTGCTTGCAATTCCTTTTCCAGTGACCAAGTTCTTTGCAATAAAAGCACTCTGCATCTGCAGCTGGTCCAGCCTTGGGCTTTTGATTTGGCTTGGATACTGTATCCTTTGCCTTGCCCTTCTTCTTTTGAGATTTACCCTTCTTCTTAAAGTTGGGTTTGTTTTGGACCGCCATCACATGGCCGCTGCTGCCAGCGCTTTTCTTTATGTCCCCCTCTGCTGTTTTCAGCATGCCACATAGTTCATTGAGGCCCCTCTCCGCCCCATGCATATGGTAGTTCGTGATGAAGTTTCCATAGCTGGGCGGAAGAGATGCCAAAATGAAGTCAGTGGCCAACTCTTGGCTTATTGGGAAGCCTAGCTTCTCCAACCTCTGACTGTAACCAACCATTTTGATTATGTGTGGCCCAACTGCTGCGCCTTCTGCTAGCTTGCATTCCAGAAAGGCTTTGGACACATTGAACCTTTCTGTCCTAGCCTGAGTCTGGAACATATCCTTGAGCGCCACGATCATATCGTGCACCTCATGGTTTGTCTCAAACTGCATCTGCAGCTCAGGCTCCATGCAAGCAAGCATTAGGCAACTCACTTCAAGATTAGTATCCATTGCTTTCTTGTAAGCGGTTTTAGCTGCAGCAGTTGCATTTTCACCAGGATCCTCTAGTAGTGGGGTGTCTAGAACGTCTTCCTTTTTTTCAGCCCTGAGAACAATTCTCAGGTTACGGATCCAATCCGTATAGTTTGTTCCATTTAACTTATCCTTTTCAAGAATTGATCGCAAAGTAAATGTTGGTGTGCTAGGTGCCATTTATCTACAACAAAATAATGCAAAATACTAAGACAAAAATATCCATGACAGAGTAAATCATATTAAACATTTAATAGTCTACTCCCACTAAAATCAATATCCCTCGATTGATACTTAGTGATTCAGAACCCACAACTAACAAGTCTACTAGTGAGCTTTAACATCACCGCTAGAAGACAAGGTAGATCGGTAAGCAACTCCTTGCTAATCATATCATATATATGACTCCTGTTGTTGGGTGACATCTCTATGTCTCGGCTCCCAACCTTATGCCTCAAAGTCCTTAACCATTAAGCTGACTTTGTTTAAGTTAACCAACCCTTTCTGCAGTTCGTATCCGATACAAACCTATCTAGTCAAGGAAAACTGGTGGCACCCTAATTTCATAGACCCACCACCAATTGTACAAGACTTATGATAGTGCAAGGTTTGGAGAGGCATTAAAGCTTAAACATTTATGAGGGATCGTCCTACTTATAACATCGCACGCAAGGACATATATGCAATATAAACAAGTAGAACAATAAGAATGTCATTCACACAACAGTTGTGATTCGGTATGGCTTGCTGTCACATGGTGATCCCCATCTCCAATAATCTGTCCATCACGATGATCTCCATCTCCATGATATAGGTATGCCATCCTCCAGGTGATGAGTCCTTCAAGACCTATCTAACGTATGCTGGTAAACAAATTACATATACGCTTTGGATCATCACATGTTGACACGCAGGTCATTACATTAAATTTGGACAATACATGTGGCTCCAGCCGAATTGCCCTGGTCACGACACGCAGGTCATGAATAATTTATTAACATGCATCATATACACAATAGCCATACCGATCACAAGATGTCCTGCAAAAACAGGTTAGACAAACACGTTTCTATACGTTCGCCACTTCAGCAGATAGCCACGGCGGTTGATCAAATCAACCCAAATCCGAGACTTTCGACCCGAAGAAGATTACACTCATGACGTTGACCTGTTACGTCAATCTGCTGGTTGTGTACGCAGTTAGCCCCGATGGTGATTCCAGCCGGTAGGGGCAAGTCGCGCATACAACAGAGAAGGACGAACTGATCTCTCCAGTCATATCCGATGTAATCTACTTCAACCCTTTATTACCAATTGATCTAATCAAACCGTGCATCAAGTAGATCCATCTCATGATCCTAGATCCAGACCTAAAACTACGCAGAACCAGGCTCCGATACCACTGTAGGATTACGGGGAGGCTACGCTAGCGCAAAACAAAATTTTCATCCCCATCATACCAAGAACTACTGCGGTTATAGGTCATGGAATTACCACTAGACGCGCAGAGCAACGGAACACGTCTCGATGTAGACGAACGCGTCGAGCAGTGCCGTGCAGTCGCCGGCGTCCTTCACGTCCTCGCACGGTTCGTCCAAGTGCTCCAGATGCAGCACCTCCGAGGTATCCACACGTACAGGGAGGAAGCGCCGCGTACCGAACTGCTAGGTTCGCGACGGCGGCTTGGCGAGGGCGAGAGGCGAGAGGCGAGCGGCGGCTGCTGATTTGCAGGTGGCGAATTAGGGTTATCTCTTAACCGCGCCCCCGCCCTCATTATATAGGCGTTATGGTGGGCTTCTGACGCCGAGGCCCATCATTAACCCTAAAGCCCAGTCTAATTTCGGATCTAATCCGAATTAGGCTTCCTTCCCCTTAAGTGTGTGACCCTATAGGTTCACGTACAAATAGACATAGCCCGAGTACTCTTACTTGGCCCAATAATTGACAGCGGCCTCTAGCAAGACATGTCAACTCCTATGTGTACGTAAAGATCATATCAGACGAACCATTGCGACATTAAGTACATGCTGTTCCCTTTGTCTCACGATATTTGGTCTGGCTCTAAGCTGACCTCTCTTTCTCGATACTGTGAATTGGAATCCTTTCAATGGTTAACTCTTAACCCTAGCACGGCCATGCATTTCTTGATCCAATCACTCGAGGGGCCCAGAGATATCTCTCTCACAAAGAGAGGGACAAATTCCATCTTGACTGACCATGCCTCATAGCATGCTTCCTGACAAACCCAAAACTACCTTTATAACTACCCAGTTACGGGATAGCGTTTGATAGTCCCTAAGTAAGTCAATTCACATCTTGAGAACATGCGACAATCTCAGGTCTAAGGATACAGTATTCATGTTGCAAGAAGAGAACTATATTACAATATCTCACGTTGGGTCGGTCCAGCCTCATGTCATACATGCGCCCACATTATTAATTTAACATCTCCATGTTCATGACTTGTGAAATGTAGTCATCAACTAATACATGTGCTAGTCATCGACTCTGACTAGGGACATCATTTAGACTAACCATATAAGTAAAGAATCTCACAAACAATTCACATAATTGCTAATCAATACAAGGTGCCTTCCATGGATATTCAATTAAGCAATATATATATCATGGATACAAAGAAATATGCTCATCTCTATGATTATATCTAGGGCATATTTCTAACACTACTGCCTTGGGAGCAAATTTAGAATGTCTACCTTTCTTCACCAGAATGTAGCATTTGTTCTCAAATACACGAAAGTAAGAGACATTTGGTTTGTTACTGGTAAGGAGTTCGTAGGAGGTTTTCATGAGGAGACGATGCGAATAGAGCCGGTTTATGGCGTGGCAGGCTGTGTTCACAGCTTCTGACCAAAACCGCTCGGGCGTCTTGAACTCTCCAAGCATCATTCTCGCCATGTCGATTAGCGTCCTGTTCTTCCTCTCTACCATACCATTTTGCTATGGTGTGTAGGGAGCGGAGAACTCGTGCTTGATGCCTTCCTCCTCAAGAAACTCTTCAACTTGTAGATTTTTGAACTCGGACCTGTCGTCACTCCTTATCTTTTTAACCTTTAGCTCAAATTCGTTTTGAGCTCTCCTCAAGAAGCACTTTAGGGTCCCTTGGGTTTTTGACTTATCCTGCAAAAAGAATACCCAAGTGAAGCGGGAAAAATCATCAATGTTTACAAGACCATACTTACTTCCCCCGATGATGAGGTAGGCAACGGGTCCGAAGAGGTCCATGTGAAGAAGCTCCAGTGGTCTTGATGTTGACATCACGTTCTTGATGTGATGAGTGCTTCCCACCTGTTTCCCTGCTTGACATGCTCCACAAGGTTTGTCTTTCTCAAAACAAACATCGGTTAGTCCTAACACATGATCTCCCTTTAGAAGCTTATGAAGGTTCTTCATCCCAACATGTGCTAGACGGCGATGCCAAAGCCAGCCCATATTAGTCTTAGCCATTAAGCATGCATCTAGATCGACATTCTCTTTCAAAAAATCAACTAAATAGAGCTTGCTGTCTAATACACCCTTAAAAGCTAATGAACCATCACTCCTTCTAAAGACAGATACATCTATATTTGTGAATAGACAATTATAACCCATGTTACATAATTGACTCACAGACAATAAGTTGTACCTAAGCGATTCAACTAAAAACACATTGGAGATAGAATGCTCGGATGTGATGGCTATCTTTCCCAATCCTTTAACCTTGCCTTGGTTCCCATCTCCAAAGATAATCGCATCCTGGAAATCCCTGTTCTTGACGTAGGAGGTGAACATCTTCTCTCCTGTCATATGGTTTGTGCATCCGCTGTCAATAATCCAGCTTGAGCCCTCGGATGCATAAACCTGCAAGACAATTTAATCTTGGGTTTTAGGTACCCAACTCTTGTTGGGTCCTACAAGGTTAGTTATAACAATTTTTGGAACCCATATGCAAGCTTTATCTCCCTTGCATTTGGATCCCAACTTCCTAGCAACTACTTTTGCATTCTTACATGAAAGTACAAAAGAGGCATTACAAGCATGGTAAATAGTAGTAGGACCATTACAAACTCTTCTAGGCGCATGAGACACAACATGATTATGCCTAGACCTATTTCTACCATGAGAATAAGTAGAGCTAGAAGCAACCATAGCATGAGAAGTATGATAATTAGATAGAACAACATGATCATAGCATCCATCATTATAAGCATTCCTAGAAAATTTCCTATCATAAATATAGGCATGATTCTTTTGGGTACTACTAGCCATGGTGCCTTCCCTTTCTCCTTATTGAGAACGGGAGTCCTTTGGCTTGTTAAGTTCTTGGTTTCCTTTCGAAAACCAAGTCCATCCTTAATTGAGGGGTGTCTACCAACAGTGTAGGCATCCCTAGCAAATTTTAGTTTGTCATAATCACCTTTGCAAGTCTTTAGTTGAGCAATAAGACTTGCCACCTCATTGTTCAATTTAGTAATAGAAACAAGATGTTTATCACAGGCATCAACATCAAAATCCTTACATCTACTACAAATAGTAACATGCTCTACACATAAACTAGTTTTATTAACTTCCTCTAGCTTGGCATTTAATTCATCATTTAAATTCTTTAAACTAGAGACAGATTCATGGCAAACAGACAACTTAGAGGATAGCATTTCATTTCTTTTAGGTTCTAAAGCAAGAGATTTTTGAACATTAACAAACTTGTCATGTTCCTCATACAAAATGTCCTCTTGCTTTTCTAGTAGTCTATCTTTTTCATTTAGAGCATCAATTAATTCATTAATTTTCTCTACTTTGGCTCTATCTAACCCTTTAAACAAACCAGAGTAATCTACTTCATCATCGGAGGATTCCTCATCGCTAGAAGAAGAGTACTTGGGGGTATCTCGAATACATACCTTCTTCTCCTTAGCCATAAGACAAGTATGGCGTTCGTTGGGGAAGAGTGAAGACTTGTCGAAGGCCGAGGCAGTCAGTCCTTCATCATTGGAGTCAGATGAAGAGCAATCAGAATCCCATTCCTTTCCAAGATGCGCCTCGCCCTTCGCCTTCCAGTAATTCTTCTTCTTCTCCTTCTTCCCATGTCTTTCTTGTGCCTAGTCATTTTCATTATCAGGACATTGAGCAATAAAATGACCAGTCTTACCGCATTTGAAACAGGAGCACTTTCCCCTTGCTTTATTCTTGTTGGGGGTACTCTTTGTGTCCTTTGAGTGCGGTCTTGAAACGCTTGATGATAAGCGCCATTTCTTCCTCATTTAGCCCGGCAGCCTCCACTTGTGCTACCTTGCTTGGTAGCGCCTCCTTGCTACTTGTTGCTTTGAGAGCAACGGGCTACGGCTCATAGATGGGCAGTGGACCATTTAGCGCATCGTCCACGTATCGTGCCTCCTTCACCATCATGCGCCCGCTCACGAATATTCCAAGGACCTCCTCGGGCATCATCTTAGTGTACCTGGGATTTTCATGAATAAGGTTGACAAGATGGGGGTCAATTACAGTAAATGACCTTAGCATGAGTCGGACGACATCATGATCCGTCCATCTTGTGCTTCCGTAGCTTCGGATCTTGTTGACCAGGGCCTTGAGCCTATTGTAGGTTTGTGTTGGCTCCTCTCCCCTGATCATCGTGAATCATCCCAACTCGCCTTCCACTAGTTCCATCTGGGTGATCATGGTGGCGTCGTTTCCCTCATGAGATATCTTGAGGGTGTCCCAGATTTGCTTGGCGTTGTCCAAGCCACTTACTTTATTATACTCATCCCTATAAAGAGATGCTAGCAAAACAGTAGTAGCTTGGGCATTCTTATGAATTTGTTCATTTATAACAATAGGATTATCAGTGCTATCGAAATGCATCCCATCTTCTACAATTTCCCATATGCTAGGATGGAGAGAGAATAAATGACTACGCATTTTATGGCTCCAAAATGAATAGTCTTCTCCATCAAAGTGTGGAGGTTTTCCAAGGGGAATTGATAGTAAATGCGCATTTGAATTGTAGGGAATGCGAGAGTAATCAAAAGAATAATTTTGATTGTCCGTCTTTTTCTTTGATGAGGAGTCGTTGTCGTCGTCCCTTGGTGAAGAAGATGAAGCATCACTGTCGTAGTAGATGATCTTCTTGATGCACCTTTTCTTCTTCTCGTCCCTCTTCTTGTGACTCGAGCCTGAGTCGGTAGGCTTGTTGTCTCTTGGCTCGTTGAAGAGGGATTCCTTCTCCTTGTTGTTAATCACCATTCCCTTACCCTTAGGATCCATCTCTTTGGGTGATTAGTCCCTTAAATGAAGAGTACACCTCTAATACGAATTGAGAGCACCTAGAGGGGGAGTGAATAGGTGATCCTGTAAAATCAAACACTAAATAGCCACAAATTTGATTATTAAGATGTTAGTGAAATCAAGTGGCTATGGAACATGCTCATGCGGTCAAAGCAATCACAAGAAGCAACACACGAGACACGCGATTTTTATCCCATGGTTCGGCCAAGTAACACTTGCCTACTTCCACGTTGTGGCGTCCCAATGGACGAGGGTTGCACTCAACCCCTTTCAAGCGATCCAATGATCAACTTGAATACCACAATGTTTTTATCTTTGAGTACTCTTCCCGTTTGCGAGGAATCTCCACAAGTTGGAGCCTCTCGCCCTTATAATAAAGATCACAAAGAAAGCACAAGAGTAATGTTGGAAGAGCAACACACACAAGACTTAAATCCGCAGCACAATCACACACACAAGCCAAGATTTGAGCTCAAAACACAGCACAGGGAGTTCGCAACTCAAACGGAGCTCAAATCACTAACACAACGAATCAAATGCGTGGAGACGGAGTCTGGGAGTCTTAGAATTTTTCTTGAGAGCTTGGTGTACTGCTCCATGCGCCTAGGGGTCCCTTTTATAGCCCCAAGGCAGCTAGGAGCCATTGGAGACCAATTTGGAAGGCCATCCTTGCCTTCGGTCGAGTGGTGCACCGGACAGTCGGTGCACCATCGGACAGTCACTGTTCATGTCCGGTGCACGATCTCCTTCCATATCGGGCGCATCCGACCGTTGCTCCTTGGGGCTGGTTGGCACACCGGACACTGTCCCGCGCACACCGGACAGTCCGATGCACCCAGCCGACCGTTGGAGCGGGCCACGTGTCACGCGTTGATCGTGCGAACGACCATTGGCCGCTGGCGCCGTTAGCTCACCGGACAGTCCGGTGCACCACCGGACAGTTCGGTGAATTATACCCACGTCGCCTTTTTCCTTTTCCCGAGAGTGACGAGTTCGTTGCTGACGACTCACCGGACAGTCCAGTGCACTACCGGACAGTCCGGTGAATTATAGTCGCGTCACTCCCGAGAGCAGCTGGTTCACCACTGGCTCGCCTGGGGTACCGGACACTGTCCGGTGCACCACCGGACACAGTCTGGTGTGCCAGGGTCGAGCAGGTGTTGGTTGTACACCGCTAACTCTTTTCCAATTTGTTTCTCCCTTTCTCGGCACTGTTTCTAGCACTTAGATAAACATGTTAGTACTCAAAAAAAATGTACTAAGTCTAGAAACATAGCTTGTACCTTGATTTGCACTTTTCACACATTTAGCACATGAGGACTCAATTAATATGTGTTGAGCATCTAATCACCAAAACAATTATAGAAATGGCCCAAGGGCACATTTCCCTTTCAGTTAAACCAATTGCTGCATTTCCTTCCTTGGAATGGTTTACCATTCCTTGATTACCTGTTTTATTAAAAGGTTTTATGATGCTTAGTTCTGCTTTAGAAAACAAAAAGTTTTTGTTTAAACCAAAAGTGATGCTTCAAAGGGAAAGGGATGTTTTAAAAATAAAACTTGATGATGGATCCATCATGGCCAGGATGGGTTCAACATCGGATAAGATGTACCTCTGTCAGGTACCAAGTTTTTGGGTTTAAAATGATAAAGCTAAGACCGGGCGAGTGACTTGCACGAGAAGAGAGTCTCAGTGTAGTGTCTCTGTCTGAGTCGATTAAGGACTGTCTCGATGTAGGCTTGATGATTGAGGACCTTTTAACTGGTCACATACCTCATCATGCGTAAGCTTTGCCTCGGGCAGACAAATACCAGAAAAGGACAACACACAATGGGAGTGGAGAGATGGTGAGAGTAGTGTGTACCCTCCGTGGCAAGAGGCTGGACGGTGGTGTATCTGTGCTCTCGGTTGGCGTGAACCCGGTCTGGTCTTAAGAACCCTGGTGGCGAGTTGACATATGCAAGGGTTAAGTGCTACATATGTCGTGTGATTGGAGATTCCCAGCTGGGTATTAATCGATTTGGATCGCCGTTACTTCTCGGACATGAAGACTTGGTCACTGACCTACACGTAGCAATCCAGTGAAGAAAAAGGGTGATAAAAGACAGCTAGTGTAGGCCAAGTGCTCGAACTAGGGTAGAAAGAACTCTAGTAACAGGTAATGACTTAACTTGCTAATAAAACTGGATTTTTAAGGATCCACTATTAGTAAGCATTTTTGCAAACAGAGTCTTGATTCTTGATTAAACATTACCTTGAATCCCTTAAAGCTAGCATATCCTTGAGAGTCTTTTGTTTTGACGAGTAAGACTTGTGAAAGTACACTTCATACTCAGGGTTTTCGAACCCATGTTGTTGTAGGTGATGAAACAGCTGACTTTTGTTGTTTTGCACTAAGGTGCATGGTGCCCAAGGATGTGGTGCCCAAGGACAAATCTCAACAGTAATGTGGTTGTGGGAGGACTTGGTCCTTCCTTTTGAAAAACAATATACTCTTATGCGGGAGGAGTTTTTGCCTCCCAGGGTTGTAATAATAATACTTATGCACTCTTATATCCTGGTGATGTAATATTAACACTCTTTCTATATTTTAATGAATGTAAATTAAGTTATCGTAATTTGCTTCCGCTTATTCGTTTCTCCGATGTGTTGTAATATCTGCGTGACGAGTGAAACGCTCTTGGGCCAGGAAAAGGATATAGATACCAAACTTGTCAAGTAGTTATATGCATCTACAGGGTTTCCCAAAGTCCGTTGGACAAGGACAACTGTAGGTGGGCCTAATTACTTGGGAGGTTCCATCACAGCTGGTATCGGAGCGAAGCCCATCTCTTCAGATATTATGAAGCATTTCAAAAAGAATTTTTAAATACTTATCCAAGAAAATTTCTTTCATTCTTACCTTGCCATTTTTTGGAAGTTTTTATCCTGCAAGACCAGGTAATCGAGTGCAATATATAAGAAGTGGGATCAACGAAGGTTGATTCCATAATCATTGGGTTATGCATGCATCATGTTAAGAATCTACTAATAAATTTTCCCTCTTATGGATATATGACATACACAAGGAAAATTGCACGCAAATCTATGGGACCCTTTGGTGTGCCTCGCCATCTGTTAGCCCCCAGACATGAAGGGAGCAGTAGCGGCTCCAACGACCCCATTGGAGATCTAGAAGCTAAGGTGGAGCAACTACGATCGGAGCTATGCCATCGGAACAGGGCATGGGAGCAGGACAGTCAGCGTATAGCTGAGTTGTTAGCTGAAGTCGGCCGCTTGCGGTTTGAGATCTCGGAGCGGGATTCGGCCATCGACTGGGCCATTAACTCGCGTTCGATTGCTTGGCACCGTGAAGCCAAAGCTCGAGCTCATGTGGATGAGCTCAGCACGACCCTCGATAACCTGCAAGTATACTGTAATACTCTACATGAGGAGGTACATGTACTGTATGGTCGACTGCACCCGGACGTGCCCGCTGACGCTGCTGCACTAGAAGCTGGACCCTCGGGAATAGCAAATGAAGGACTTGGTGGGGAATTGAACTTTTTCAAGCCCCCTCCTATGAACCTAGCTAATGAGCGGTTTTCTGCAGCAGACAGTGAAGCGACAAAAGACAATGAAGACAAGAATAGTATAGTTTAGTTATTGTACTTGTGTAAAATAAGTACTGTAAGCATGTTGTACACTAGAATTTGTAAAATTACATGTTGATAATGTAATATGATGGTATATGCTGGCATGTTATATTCTTCCCAAATGTTTCTTTGCCTTAGATGCCATCACGAACTCGCGCGCACGACGGTGCGGGGACTTCCCGAGGTCAGGAAGGTACTCCTAATCCGCCGCCTGTACCACCAACGTTGGTCGAGGCTATCGCTGCCTTGGTCAATGCGACTACTGATAATACCCGCTTCCTACGTGAAATGGCGAGTAACCAATTCCAGTAGCAAGGCGGAAGGGCTCCTCCACCGGGACCGCGTGAAACCTCATATCTGGACTTCTCTGAAACGCATCCCCCACTCTTTGTTAAAGCTGAAGACACTCTTGAAGCTGATGAGTGGATCCGGGTAATAGAGCAGAAGTTTGGATTACTTCGTTGCACTGAAACACAGAAGCCGTTGTTTGCTGCTCAGCAACTGAGAGGCCCTGCCAGTACCTGGTGGGGAAATTTTGTGGTAGTTCAACCAGCCGGACACCAGGTCACTTGGGATGAATTTAAGATAGCATTCTGTGAGCACTATATTCCAAAAGGAGTGCTTCACATGAAACAAGAAGAGTTTATTCGACTAAGGCAAGGTGGAGATACTGTAATGCAGTATCTCAATAAGTTTAACCATCTGTCTTAGTACGCTATCGACCAAGTGAATACTGATCTAAAGAAAAAGAATTGCTTCATGCGAGGACTCAACGACATGCTGTAGAGGAAAATGGCCACCTATCTAGATCTTACCTACAGTAGAGCCATCAGTACGACATTGGCCGTAGAAGCCAAGAATACAGACCATGGAAAGTCAAAGGGATTTGGAGGTGACAGGTCGAATCAGGGACCTGAGAAGCGAACCAGGTTGGTAATCCGACCATTCAATCATAATCGTTCTTCACCTCGCCCACCCTCCTATCCATTCAAATAGCCTGTTTTCATTCGTCCCACCACTGCCCCCACTTCCACAAATCAGCCGAGTGCCCCTGGTGCTCGTTTCCCCACCCTCCCTAGTTCTCCAACTGGCTGCTTCAATTGCGGGAAGTCTAGTCATTTTATAAAAGACTGTCCATTTCCGAAGCAGAATAAGTTCAACAATCAACAGAACTCTAGGAACTCCACTCAAGGCAAGGGAAACATGGCTAATAATTCAGCGGGCAAAAATGTCAAGAAGACTGGGCGAATCTATTACACTCAAGTGGCCAGTACAATAGAAGGAGAACCGGTAATGATGGGTACGTTCCTTATGGCCAATCACCCAGCAGTCATTCTCTTTGATTCTGGTGCTTCGCATACATTCATAAGCAAGAAATTCATGGAAAAATATTGGATTCCTTGCACTAAATCAAGGGAAGGGTTTATTATTCAATCACCTGGGGGACAAATATTTACTAAGGATGTAGCCTTCCATGTGCCAGTAACATTGGCTGAACGAGACTTTACCACCAACATGATTGTCTTAAAGGGGCAAGACATAGATGTAATTCTAGGCATGAATTGGTTAGCCCAGCACAAAGCTATCCTTAACACAGACTTGAGGACTATCAAGTTGAGCCATGGCCATGAAAAGGTTCTCTTGTCCATCCCTATAGCTGTCCCAGCCAAACCATTTGGACGGGTCTATGAAGCTATCATACCTAAAATCCAGGATATTCCGGTAGTGTGTGAATTTCTGGATGTCTTTACTGAAGATCTGTCTTGATTACCTCCAGAAAGGGATGTAGAATTTGTAATAGAACTGAAGCCTGTACAGCTCCTATCTCTCGGATGCCACCAAATGAATTGGCGGAGCTCAAGACTCAATTGCAAGACTTACTAGAGAAGGGATTCATTCGGCCCAGTTCATCACCTTGGGGATGTCCCACAATCTTTGTCAAGAAAAAGGATCAAACACTTCGAATGTGTGTGGACTACAGACCCCTTAATGAGGTCACTATCAAGAACAAGTACCCTCTTCTCCGGATTGATATCTTATTTGATCAACTTACCAAAGCTCAGGTATTTTCCAAGATTGACCTCCGGTCGGGCTATCACCAGATCTGTATTCGACCCGAGGATATACCCAAGACCGCATTTACTACGCGGTATGGATTATTCGAATACTTGGTTATGTCTTTTGGATTGACAAATGCTCCTGCCCACTTCACCTATCTAATGAACTCGGTGTTTATGCCCGAGTTGGATAAATTTCATGGTGGTCTTCATTGATGATATCTTGATTTACTCCAAGAATGAAGAGGAGCATGCTAAACATTTACGGATCGTATTAACGCGCTTAAGGGAGCACCAATTACATGCTAAATTCAGCAAATGCTCGTTTTGGCTGGAGGAAATCCAATTTTTTAGACATGTATTGTCTGCAAATGGGATTGCGGTTGATCCCAGCAAGGTCAAGGATATCCTAGAGTGGAAACCACCAACCACTGTACATCAAGTCTGAAGTTTCCTTGGACTGGCTGGCTATTACTGCATATTTATCCCGGATTTCTCCAAGATTGTGAAGCCAATCACAAGTCTATTGAAGAATGATACCAAATTTAACTGGTCCTCAAAATGCAACGAAGCCTTCGAGCAGCTAAAGGTATTATTGACCACTGCTCCGGTATTAGCTCAACCGGACATTGAAAAGCCTTTTGATGTGTATTGTGACGCATCGGGTAGTGGTCTCGGATGTGTCTTGATGCAAGAGGGCTGAGTTATAGCATATGCTTCAAGACAGCCGCGCTGGCATGAGGAACATTATCCAAACTCATGACTTAGAATTAGCTGCTATGGTTCATGCCCTTAAAATATGGCGTCATTATCTACTTGGAAATATCTGTCATATATATACAGATCATAAAAGTTTGAAGTATATTTTTACCCAGTCAGAACTAAACATGAGGCAGAGGAGATGGCTTGAGCTGATTACGGATTATGAATTAGAAATCCACTATCACCCAGGAAAGGCCAACGTGGTGGCAGATGCACTAAGTCGCAAGACTTCCTGCCACTGTCTTATAGTAAGGATTTCGGACACCACATTATGTCAAGAAATGGAGAAATTAATCCTGGGAATGATTCAACATGGAACCTTGAACCAATTGAAGCTTGAGTCAATTCTTCTGCAAAAGATTATTGATGCACAAAGAAGTGATAAGGGTATGAAACATATTCATGAGAAAATAAAAGCCTGTAAAGCAAATTGTTTTAGAAAGGATGATAAAGGCATAGTATGGTTTAATAACCGCATAGTTGTGCCCAAGAATGATGAAGTCCACCAGCAAATATTGGACGAAGCTCATCTTAGTCGATATTCCATTTATCCTGGAAGCACTAAGATGTATCAAGATTAGCAACATTATTGGTGGACAAAAATGAAGATCAAAATTACACGCTATGTAGCGAAATGTGACACCTGTAGACGTGTCAAAGCCATACATATGAAGATTGTTGGTCCATTGCAATCTTTACCCATCCCCACTTGGAAATGGGAGGACATTAGCATGGACTTCATTATGGCATTACCCAGGACAGCAAAAGGATTTGATTCTATCTGGGTTATAATTGATCGGCTTACAAAAATAGCTCATTTTCTGCCAGTCAAGACATACTACCCGGTCATCACCTATGCACAGCTATATATTGCTCGTATTCTCAGTTTGCACGAAATTCCAAAAACAATAGTGTCGGACCGCAGATCACAATTTGTATCCAAGTTTTGGGAAGAACTACATAAATCTCTGGGTACTAGGTTACTCCACAGTTCAGCGTATCATCCTCAAACCAGTGGACAAACTGAGAGAGTGAATCAAATACTCGAAGACATGTTGCGAGCATGCGTTCTGGAATTCCCACAGAAATGGGATGAATGTTTACCATTGGCAGAGTTTTCATATAACAATAGTTATCAAGAAAGTATTAAGATGGCACCATTTGAAGCATTATATAGACGACTGTGTCGTACTCCATTGAATTGGTCTGAACCAGGAGAAAGGTGGTTTTTCAGGCCTGATATGGTTAAAGAGATGGAAGAAAAAGTACAATGCATCATACATAACTTGAAAAAGGCACAAGCTCGACAAAATAGTTATGCAGACAAACACCACCAACCCTTGTACTTTCAAGTTGAAGATTATGTGTACCTAAAAGTATCGCCAGTAAAGGGTGTATCTCGTTTCGGTGTAAAAGGAAAGCTTGCACCCCGGTACATTGGTCCGTTTCCTATCCTTGAAAGATGTGGACCAGTGGCATACCGACTCCAACTACCCGAAGTATTGTCTGCAGTGCACAATGTGTTCCATGTATCTCAATTAAAGAAGTGCCTTTGGATTCCAGATCAAACCATTGATATAAAGGATGTTGTCTTAAAACCAGACTTGACTTATTCAGAACATCCTATTCGGGTCCTGGATCAAAAGGACAGGGTCGCCCGAAGAAGAGTTCTCAAATTCTATAAGGTACAATGAAACCAACATACTGAAGATGAAGCTACGTGGGAAACCCAAGACTTCTTAGAAAAGAATTTCCCTGGCTTTTTAGCTTCATGTAATTTGTAAGATATGTATATTGAATTGTAAAGGCAAAGTAAACCCCATACCCCTGCCTTGTAAGACAATTAAGGGAATAAAAATGTGACGTGTTATTTTTTCCATTACTTGCCCTAGGACCTTAAATCTCGGGACGAGATTCTTTTATGGGGGGAAGGATGTAACACCCCTGGTGTTACTGCCACTAAAACTTGAGCATAACATCATGAGCATTGGCATATCATGTGTTTGTTACACCTAGAGTGCATTTACTAGGTAAAAATTTCAAATTAGTTGTACTGATGTGACTTGAGGTGTGATTAACCCTAGGATGAAGTGTTTAACCCTAGATCATGGCTTTTGGATTTAGGTGAAGTCTAAATATGAGGAAAAGCTCAAAAGACACGAGAAATGATCATAAGATATCATCTTTAATGTATTTTAGTAACATCAAAACCCTAAAGTGCTAATACCCCCCAAAAAGACCCCTGGAAAACCCTAAACTAGAACCTTAGGGGGCTAAGTGTAAAATTGGTGCACTTTTGGACCAAAGTGCAAAAAAACCAAAGTATTAAAACACCACAAATCATATGTTTAACATATTTGAGGATTTGCAAGTCAAATTATGGGATTTGAACTTATTTGCAAATAGGACACCCCATACATCCATATGCCTAAGTTTGAAATTCAGTGTATAAGGTCAACTTTGGAATCCTATATCTCTCAATTCATAAGGAATTTGCCCTAGGTCAACACATCAAATTTGTAGACCTACAATAGGAGTACAACTTTGCTTAAGTGATTAAGCCTTGATCACATATAAAATTTGCAGTAAAATAAGCTCAAAGTTGAGCTATCAGTCACACTGATAACTGAATTATGGCCACCAGTGACATTAGCAGGACTTTGAGGTCGAATTAGAGTAGGATCTAGTCATCGGTTGGGGATGGTTACTATAGTTGAATTGTAGCTGGACTACAGGACTACAACTTTGTTAAAGGTGGATTACCAAGTTATTACATGGAATTTTGAGATTTGGGTGCTGCAATCTGCTCTGTCAGGTGTTCTGAATAACATTCTGATGGTACAGTAACAAACATAGATCCTAGGTGTAGCTCCCCTCGCCGTTGGTGAACCACGCGCTCGGATTCGCGCCGGCCGCCATGATTAGTGCCTCGGATAAGTGGATTATGCTCGGTCGTGAAAAGATCTTTGTCGCAGATGAACTCGGGACACTGTGGCTGCTCTATCGTCCATCCACTTGCGTCATCGACGTGGCCAAGCGGCCGTCGTCAAGGTATATGTCGCCTGCCGTGATCGCGACACGCCCTGACCCTTTAACCACGTCGCAATGAGTCACCTTAGCCCACCCGTTCATCGCCGGTGGTCTTGCCACGGTAAAGTCCACGAATCGCTTGCGCCAGTAACTTCTTCCCTCTCCGACCGCCAGCGCAATCTCTTCAAATTGAACGCCACCGCCCTCGAATCCTTTCAATTGAGCATGCCATCAGCTCCGCTAGGTATTCAAGCATCCAGCGCACCCACTCGTGTCTCGGATTGTCCACCAAAGAGCTCTAATTTGAGATTTCCCCCAAATCTGTCCTGAATACCGTGCTGTGGGAGCTCACTGTGGCCAGCTCTCCACAGCTTCAATCATGCCCTCCTAACTCTTGTTTCAGTACTCTTGTGTGCTCTTGATACTCCTCGATCCATTCAATTGAGCTAGAACACGCAGAATCACCGAGAACGCCTCGGACTAGCCATTGATCGCACTGTCACTGTGGGCAGAGAGATTAGGGGCTAGAATATTGAAATTGGTTGAGGGGAAATGGTTATTAAGGGTCAAATTAGGTGTCCACCAAGCTAGAGCACCGGTCATTGCATATCTTGGCCGGTCTTGGATCGCCGAAGCCGTTGCTCCGCCGTCCACAGTTGGGGATCGCGGGTTGTGAAGAATTAGAAAGTGAAGGGCTTCGGCGCAAATGTCAGTGACACATAGAAATAGCGCACGTGACTATTAACCAGTTTTTCAAACAACCGAGGGCCTTTGCGCAAAGCTGACATCGCGGGCGCAGGCGCGCGCGTTTCTCCTGGGCATGGGCTGTATTGGGCCGGTTTCAGCCCGATACTATTCATGCTTTTCCTTTTTCTTTTTCTGCCAGGACTAGAGAAATCATAGAAAATTCTAGAAAAATGCTAAAAATATGAGACCAATTTTGTTGAACTCCTAAATTTCTATAGTATTTAATAAAAATAGTTCTAGGATTTTTGGTCCAAAAAAGGAATTATGTAGTATTTAAAAGAGCTTAAACCTATACCTTTGGAATTTTAGAAAATACTTGGTAACTCCAAAAATCACTAAACTTGTTAGATAAGCCTAATATAATATTTAGATCCTATGAGTAAAGTTTAACTTGTTTTGGACATTATTTCATTCCGAAACCCAAAAACCCTAGCTCATTTGGGTAAAACTGTCTAACCCTATTAGCGTGTTGACCCACGAGACCCCAGTTTCCCTGGTGCACCGTGAAGGAAAATTGTATTCAAGATACCACTTGATGAACTTTTTTCTATTATTGCATTTTCATATGCATTACATGAGCATTCATGGTTATATATGGTTATATATAGAAAACGAGGAAGAAGTGACTGTTGAAGAGGAAGAGTCTACTCCATCAACAGAAAATCCACCTGCCGGGAACTGTTTCTATTTTGATATCTATGGAAAAGAGCCTGACTCTCCTACAACTCAAGGCAAGCCCTAGTGCATTTGCCACCTCCTTGTTGTTTTAAACTCTTTATCACTTGAATGATGCATTAGGTGACAGGAGTTGGGTGTTAAACCAATTGCTGCATTTCCTTCCTTGGAACCATTTACCATTCCTTGATTACCTATTTTATTAAAAGGTTTTATGATGCTTAGTCCTGCTTTAGAAAACAAAGAGGTTTTGTTTAAACCAAAAGTGATGCTTCAAAGGGAAAGGGATGTTTTAAAAATAAAACATGATGGTGGATCCATCATGGCCATGATGTGTTTAACATCGGATAAGATGTACCTCTGTCAGGTACCAAGTTTTTGGGTTTAAAATGATAAAGCTGAGACCGGGCGGGTGACTTGCATGAGAAGAGAGTCTCAGTGTAGTGTCTCCGTCTGAGTCGATTAAGGACCGTCTCGATGTAGGCTTAATGATTGAGGACCTTTTAACTGGTCACATACCTCATCATGGGTAAGCTTTGCCTCAGGCAGACAAATACCAAAAAAGGACAACAGACAATGGGAGTGGAGAGATGGCGAGAGTAGCGTGTACCCTCCATGGCAAGAGGCTGGACGGTGGTGTATCTGTGCTTTCGGTTGGCGTGAACCCGGTCTGGTCTTAAGAACCTTGGTGGCGAGTTGACATATGCAAGGGTTAAGTGCTACATATGTCGTGTGATTGGAGATCCCAGCTGGGTATTAATCGATTTGGATCGCCGTTACTTCTCGGACATGAAAACTTGGTCACTGACCTACACGTAGCAATCTAGTGAAGAAAAAGGGTGATAAAAGACGGCTAGTATAGGCCAAGTGCTCGAACTAGGGAAGAAAGAACTCTAGTGACAGGTAACGACTTAACTTGCTAATAAAACTGGAATTTTAAGGATCCACTATTAGTAAGCATTTTTGCAAAAAGAGTCTTGATTCTTGATTAAACCTTACCTTGACTCCCTTAAAGCTAGCATATCCTTGATAGTCTTTTGTTTTGACAGGTAAGACTTGCGAAAGTACACTTCATACTCAGGGTTTTCGAACCCATGTTGTTGTAGGTGATGAAACAACAGACTTTTGTTGTTTTTGCACTAAGGTGGTGCCCAAGGATGTGGTACCCAAGGACGAATCTCAATAGTAACGTGGTTGTGGAAGGACGTGGTCCTTCCTTTTGAAAAACAATATACTCTTATGCGGGAGGAGTTTTTGCCTCCCAGGGTTGTAATAATAATACTTATGCACTCTTATATCCTGGTGATGTAATATTAACACTCTTTCTATATTTTAATGAATGTAAATTAAGTTATCGTAATTTGCTTCCGCTTATTCGTTCCTCCGATGTGTTGTAATATCTGCGTGACGGGTGAAACACTCTTGGGCGAGGAAAAGGATATAGATACCAAACTTGTCAAGAAGTTATATGCATCTATAGGGTTGCCTAAAGTCTGTTGGACAAGGACAACTGTAGGTGGGCCTAATTACTTGGGAGGTTCCATCACATTGCCCGACCCACGAAGGGATGGCCTTGCGGGGTATCTGGCCCGAGGCCTCGCGCAATGCCCTTTCGCCTTCTAGTAGACCCGAGGGATATTTGTCCCCCACAAGCCCATAATCTTTGAGTTGATTTTGTAATAATCAGCCCAAAGATTCTTGGTCTGGCTTATGGGTTTGTTATATGGCCTGATTTCTGCTCTGTCATTGGGTGCACCAAAGGTGCACCCATTGGGTGTAGCCCCCGAGCTTTGAGTGGATTTTGGAAATAATCCATTCAAAGGTCTTCATCTTACACTTTAGAAATCAACATTTTGTCTCCATGGGACTATAAATCTATTGGGCACCCAATGGGTGTAGCCTCCGAGCTTTGAGTGGATTTTGGAAATAATCCATTCAAAGGTCTTCATCTTATGCTTTAGAAATCAGCATTTTGTCTCCATGGGACTATAAATCTATTGGGTGTAGCCCCCGAGCTTTGAGTGGATTTAGAAACAATCCATTCAAAGGTCTTCCTCTTGTGCTTTAGAAATTCAAACGATGCCATCTGTCCATGCCTTGTTAGGTCTGAAATCAATTTGATTGGTGATGGATTGGACGTTTAGTTAGTTGAGGCAGATGGCTCTCAGCAAGACATCACCCTGCTCTGTGCTTCAATGCTTCTGTTGATTAGACTCGTGCTTGAGTAGCTACATTTGGATTTCCTTCCATCTCAGCCGATCTCCTTCTTTTGTCGTGGTACATTCATTGCGTATATTTTGTGGATATCATTTCTTTTGAAAATATTTGAAAATTCTTGGCGACACACCCAATGGGTGTTCCCAAGGGGCGTCATGGTATGCAGAGTGTTTATCGCGCTGTCCTGGAGTAGTAACTTGATGTGACCGAGAGGTGTAATCATTTTCCTGAGCAGTTGACTTAGGTCCAACTGGTGCCGTGTTACGCGAAGCAACACCTGTTGCCTGACTCATTTTCAGGCGGCTTGAATTTCTTATTAAATTCTTGCGACTGTTCGGCGAGCGGGGTATGAAATGGACAGTCACTCCCGGCTTTTATAAATAGCCTGCTTGCTCTGGCTGTTCTCTTCACTTGTTCTTTGATCACTTTCTTCCTTCTTCTTCTTCACTTCCCCCCTTTCCAACCGACCATGGGTAGGCGTAGGAGGGGTAGGGGTTGGACTCGCCGCGCCGATGGCAAATGCAAGCGCACTCCAAGCCCTCCCCTAGAGGACTTTGGCGACTCTGAATACTCAGAGGAGGCATCCTCTGAGTATGATCGATCGCCCGCTCCTGCTTCTCCCGTGGCGTTATCCGAGGATTCGGATGACTCCATGGGACTATCTACCACGGCCTGAGCGTGCTGGCGTTCTATCGAGCGCACTGGGCTCAGTGGGTCAGATGAGGTCTCCTCAGAAGAGGTGGACTCATCCGACTCCTCCGAGGAGTGGAGTGGCGGCGATGCTGACGGCAAGGGCGACAACAGCGGCGACGACGACGGTAGTAAGGGCGAGGGCGACGATAGCAAGGGCAACGGTGACGGCGAGGTCAACGGCGACGACGACGATGGCAAGGCTAGTGCCATAATGTTGCTTGTTTAAATATTAGTATAGATATCAGTAGTAGTAGTAAGTAGCAGTAGAATAAGGTAGTGTTAGTTAGTATTGTAGTGTAAGTAGTAGGGTAATGTAATGTAGTGTCCAGGGGTAGGAGAGGCTGACTCATTATGAGTTGACTTCGAGTTTGTGTTAATTCCCCCATTATGAATGAAGGATGAAGTTACTCCACCTTACCACCGTTGCTTGCTTTTTGTTCGTGTGCTTGAAAGTTTGTGGCATTTTAGAGGTAATGCCCTAGTGACGATTGCGATCCTTACTTTTCCGAGTTATGATCTAGCACTTTAGAGGTAATGCTCGACTTAAGGAGCCAACTTATACTCATGCCAACGTGCCTTCTTGAGTCCCGGACCCTAAATCTCACTTTTTTCCTTCGCTTTTCTGTTTTATGAATTCTCGAGCCCGCTCGTTCCGCCCGAGAGATTGTGATGGCTCCCAATCGGAAGAGACAAAGTGCAGCCGTTCTGATCATTCTGCCCATCGATCCCAATAGCCAGCTTCCATTCGCTGGTAATCACATGTCCATAATTTCTGAATCAGATCTTTTGCATCTTGTGGAGACTGGGGTTTTGCCACCGAAAGAACTATGTTAGTGGATCTAGTGTGGGGTCACTGTTTCGACAGAGGACACCCACGAGGCCATCGTTTTTGTGTCGTTCCTCATCCGAGGGCTTGCTCTTCCTATTTCTCCATTTTTCTATGGTCTCCTTGATTTTGAATTAAATCTTACACATTTAAATCCCAACTCCATTCTTCAAGTTGCCATTTTTGTACACCTACATGAGGCCTTTCTTGGAATCCTTCCCCATTGTGGGCTCTGGAGGTATCTTTGCCACTGTCGGCCCGGTATGGCTGGAGGACAACATCAGCTTGTCGGTGGCGCCAGTTTGGAGCTTTGCTGTGGGAGGAAAGTGGAATACCTTGATATCCCTCTCAAGGACAGCATCAAGGGATGGAGCGTCGAGTGGTTCACTATGGAGAATCACAACAAGTCCCTCCCCCTCGATCAGGGAGGCAACACGATCTTCGCACGCCCAGCTGGGTAGAGTCCCCCACTTATTCTAAGGTAGCCAAAGCCAAGGTGGTGCTTGCTAAGATTTGCCTATTGGAGGACAGGGGCCTAACTACTGAAGCCTTGATCGCTGACTTTGTCTTCAAGAACATCCAACCTCTGAAGGACAGAGTATATCCTGCTTACTTGTATACCGAGGTCAACGATTCTACCTGAGTTACAAACAGATGGATTCCCAATGAGGACCTGCTGAGCCAACTTGATCTAATGTTAAGGGGTAAGGTTTTGAATGTTGGCGCCCCCTTGTCTTACTCTGCCTAGAAACTGCCTCCTCAGAGTCCCTTCTCCAATTTTGTTTCTAATCCTCTGGTTTGAGATGGCAGCCTGGGCCATAGAGTGCAACCCTCCTTAGATGACATTGAGGCCTTAATTGCTCCCCTCCAAAATCTTCCCGAGGCTGAGAAACAGACTCATTTTGAGATGTCGCCCATCACTGATGATGCTAAGATGAATGCTGTTCTTAGCCTACTGGCCGGAGAATCATCTGGCTGTACCCGCGTTAAGCCGACGGTAGTTGCGATTGAGCAAGACTTTGGTGAAGACAAGGAAATCTAGAAACTAGAAGGTGCTCGCCGCAATCATTCACACCGAGTGAACCATCCAGATGCACCTGCCGAGGAGAAGAAAAAGAAAAGGCGACTCCGGCGGTTGTCATGTTTGGAGCAAGACGCTAGCCCCTCCACATTATTCCTTGGTGATGGCCCAGAGAGCACCATCCTCGAGGACAATTTCGAGGGTTGCGACGATGTTTGGGTTAACGGCGGTGCGCTTGATGAGGAAGAGGAAGAAATTCCGCTGATATGCAAGAATAACTGTCGCAACAGAGGCAGCAACATTCCCATGCAAGCCCTGTCAGCACTTGTCAGCTTCAGGGGTTGTCAATATCTGATTTTGACCAAGCGCTGGAAGAGATCATCCATGAGGACCTTCTATCAGAGCCTCCTGAAGATGACAATCCCACTATCTGTTCAGAGGACCCAAATGATGGTCTTCTGCCGCATGATCATGCCGGGCAAGAGATAACCCGGGTAGTTTCTCGTGCTTTGTCGACCTTAGAGGCGATCTGGCTCATGAAGACGCTGACCCGAGTCACCTGGATCCTATGGACATGGCTGAGGGATCCTCAACCTTACAGGTGGCTGCCACGGAGGACCTAGCCCCCGAGGGTGGCGCTGGGTGCGACCTAGCCCCCGAGGGTGTTGGGGCAGGCTCCCCCTCTGCTGCTTCCCTGGACATCCAGGTTGGATCACCGCCAATCCAGTCCGATGAGGCTATGGTGAGACATCTATCTACGACTCTCATTGGTCTGGTCACTTTAGAGGCTAGTGAACCAGAAGCTAGGAGTCTGCCGCCTGCTAATGGGGCTAAGGTTCCTCCGAGTCATGCCTTTGATATCGTTCCCGCTGAACTCCCCTCATCAAGCAATGTATCAACTCTTCCTGCTTTGGTTCTTCCTTTGTTCCTATCCAATCTTCAGGTGAGTCATCATTTGCTTTTTTACTGCTCCCTTTGGCAAACTAGATTTTTGCTTATCTTTTCATAATCATAGGATGTTCTTGGTGGTGTATTTGCCCAACTGAGATCCTACGGTGCTCGTGTCCCCGACCAAGTTTCATCTTTGATGCGGTGGAACCCTCTACTGCTTCAAAAACAAATAGATGATCTGAGGGCATCAAACATTGGTTAGTGAGCTCATAGTTTCCCCTTTTTTACTTTCGTTGCTCAGCTCATTTAGTATCCTGTGCTTTTCTTCTACTGCTTTATCAGATTTGGCTCGACGGTGTTGTGATATTGAGGAGAAGTATTCTCAGAGCCAGACCGACTTAAGCCAAACTTCTACTTTCTTGGACGGTGCTTGCTCCATGAACTCCTCTTTGAATGCACAGCTTGACTCCGAGAAGATGGCACACGTGGTAAACTCTCTCGGTTGCTTCTGTTTTGCTTCCCTTGCTTCAATGCTTAGTGTTGTTCTTGCTTGTAGGAGGAAAAACGAGCACTTGTTGCTTCTTCTGATAATCTAGACAAACTATATCGTGATGCCAGCACCTCCTTGACCATTCTGAAGAGGAGCCATCGCTTTACCATGTCTGATTTGGACCATCATCACGACGAGCTGAGGGCATCCCAGGATGAGGTGTCCCAACTCGGCAAGCTATTGTCCACCAAAGATTCTACCGTCAAGGAGTTGCATGCCTCCAAGAAGCTTGTCACGCAGGAGCTGGAGGCTGCCCGCCACACTATCAAGGCCTTGGAGGATGACCGCGTCGTCATGAAGGCAATGTGCGACAAGGCCATGGATAAGGTTGTTCGTGCTAGGCGGATCATGATGAGGAGACCCGGTGTCGTGGTGCCTGAAGACATTGTCGCCGATGTCATGGCCACGCCTGATGCCGCAAGCCGTCCATCTTCTTCTGTTGCTCTTGCAAATGATGCTTCCTACAAGAACACTCCAGCGCAATGATTTGCCTAAAAAACACTTGTTTATCAAGTTAGCACCTTTTAGAGAAAAGTGTAATATGAGTTTTGTATGTGTGCAATTGTTATGTGTGAACTGATTGTTCCGTCGGTAGAGTGCTGAAAAACACCCCTAACACTATAAGCGAGATATTTCTTTTTTCGAAGTACTCCTGATTTGAATTGTCTATTTTGCTACTAGGGTATAGTGATCACCCTAAATCATGCAAGCGTGAGCATGTCGCACTGGCTTAAGGCGTTTCCAACTTAAGCCGATTGCTTTGTTAGTAGGGTATAGTGATCACCCTAAGTCATGTAAGCGTGAGCATGTCGCACCGACTTAACGTGTTTCTGACTTAAGCCAATTGCTCCGTTAGTAGGGCATAGTGATCACCCTAAGTCATGTAAGCATGAGCATGTCGCACCAACTTAAGGCGTTTTCGACTTAAGCCGATTGCTCCGTTAGTAGGGCATAGTGATCACCCTAAGTCATGTAAGCGTGAGCATGTCGCAGCGACTTAAGGCGTTTCCAACTTAAGTTGATTACTCCGTTAGTAGGGCATAGTGATCACCCTAAGTCAGGTCATGCCGATTTCGAGTCGAGCCCAATCTAAGTCAGTTGTCAATCATGACGACGCCTTGGAAGATGAATGCCTTTGGAAGATGAAAGCTTTATTGATGATGAAACCTTCAGATTATAGAGTACAACTTGCTCTCGAGACTTTTGAGGTATCACTAAGGGTAGAACTTTCTGAGGTGCTCGATATTCCATGAGTTCCCCACCTCGGTGCCGTCCATCTGAGTAAGCCGATAGGATCCCGGCCGTGTGACCTCTGCCACGACGAATGGTCCTTCCCATGGTGGTGATAGCTTGTGTCGTCCCTCCCCCATTAGTGCTCGGTGGAGGACCAAGTCTCCCACCGTAAAGGATCGGGGTCGCACAGCTTTGTCATGGTAGCGCCTCAACGTCTGCTGGTATCTAGCCGACTGAATTACCATGTTTAGTCATTCCTCCTCTAGCACATCAATGTCTTGTAGCCTGGTTGCTTTTGCTTCAACTATGCTTTCAAAGGTCAGCCTAGGTGCCCCAAAGATCAGATCGGCAGGTAGCAGCCTAGGTTCGTAGGCTCCAAACCACGTATGGTAGTTCCCTGATCCACTTCCCCGCAAGCTTCTCGCTCTTGTCGAATACCTTTTTTCTGAGTGCATCCAGTATCATTTTGTTGGCTCTTTCCACCTACCCATTGGCTCTTGGGTGTGCCAGTGATGCGTAATTGATCTGGATACTACTTTGCTCACAAAAATCGAAGAACTCTGAGCTGGTGAAGTTTGATCCCAAGTCAGTGATGATGCTATTTGGTATTCTGAATCTGAACATTATCTCCTGGATGAATTCCACTTCCTTTGCTGAGGTCAAGGAAGCAATGGGCTTGTATTCTATCCACTTCGTAAATTTGTCAATTGCAACCAGTATATTAGTATAACCTCACTGAGCTTTCTTGAAAGGTCCGATCATATCCAGCCCCCAGCATGCAAACGACTAGGTTACAAGAATGGTCTGCAGGTACTGCGCGGGTAAGTGCTGCTGTTTTGACAAGAATTGGCATGCCTCGCACATCTGGACTAACTCGGCAGCGTCACTCTTCGCAGTTGGCCAGTAGAACCCAGATCTGAAAGCCTTTCCCACCAGAGTCCTTGATGCAGCATGCACACCACACTGCCCGGCATGAATTTCATCTAATAGCTGTCTCCCAGTGGCCGAGTGGATGCATTTCATGAGGACTCCTCCTGCGCCTCTTCTGTACAGCAAGCCCCCTATAATGGTGTAGTGGGCTGACTGTCTTGCAATGCGTTCTACTACAGCCTTGTCATCCAACTCCTCTTCATTCTTTATCTACCTAATGATTGGCTCTCTCCAGTCATTGGGATCTGCCTCTGGCTAACTTAGGGCATCGCATTCTTCCATCTGATCCGTGACGATGCTTGGTTGTTGTATTTCTTGGACGAAGATCCCAGGTGGGGCTTGGGCCCGACTGGGCCCCAGCTTCGACAATGCATCAGCCGCTGCATTGCGATCCCTTTCCATGTGGTGGAACTCTAATCCTTCAAACTTGTCCTTCAGCTTCTGCACGGCTGCACAATATTTGCCCATCGAGTCCGTCGAGCACTCCTAATCTTTGTTTATTAGGCCCACCTATAGATGTCCTTGTCCTAAGGACCTTAGACAACCATGTAGGTGTGAATAATCACTCGACAAGTTCGGTTATCTGTATCATCATCTTGTCTCCAAAGAGCGCTTCACCCATCATGCAGACATTACACACATAATCAGAGTAAAGGATAAGCGAAAGCGGATTACAATAACTTAATTTACATTTAGAAAATATAGAGGGAGTATTTATTACAATATCGGGTGCTTGAGTGCATAACTTATTATTATTACACAACAGGGAGGTAAAACATCCTCTTGCACACAAGCTTAGTGTTTTAAAACTGGGAGGCGACACATCCTCCCCAAACAAGTTTACTGGTTCTCCTCCTGCTTTGGCACAACCTTCGAATAGAAACAGCAAAACTCGGCTATTTCCTCACCTACAACAACATGGGTTCGAAAACCTGAGTACGAAGTGTACTTTCACAAGTCTTACCTGACAAAGAAAAATACTCTCAAGGATATGCTGGCTTGTGGGATTCAAGGTAAAGCCGATCAAGTATCAAAGAGCTTACTAACAGTGGATCCTTACAAATCCAGTTTTAATATCAGGTTAAGTCATTACTTGTATCTAGAGTTCTTCCTATCCTAGTTCAGGCACTTAGCCTATACTAGTCATCTTTTATCATCCCTTCAATTCACTGGATTGCTACATGTAAGTCCGTGACCAAGTCTTCATGTCCGAGAAGTAACAGCGATCTGAATCGATTAATACCCAGCTAGGGATCTCCAACCATATGACATATGTAGCACTTAACCCTTGCATATGTCAACTCACCACCAGGTTTCTCAAGACCAGAATGGGTTCACGCCAACCGAGAGCACAGATACACCACCGTCCAGCCTCATGCCATGGAGGGTACACGCTACTCTCGCCATCTCTCCACTCCCATTGCATGGTGGCCTTTCTGGTATTGGTCCGACCGAGGCAAAGCTTACCTACGATGAGGCATATGGCTAGTTAAAAGGTCCTCGGTCAGCAGGCCCACATCGACATGGTCCTTAATCGACTCAAACGGAGACACTACACCGAGACTTCCTTCTCGTGCAAGTCAACCGCCCGGTCTCGTCTTTATCATTTACAACCCAAAGTTTGGTACCTGACAGAGGTACATCTTTTCAGATGTTGAGTCCATCACGACCATGATGGATTCACCATCAAGTCTTTTCTTTGAAAAATTCCCATTCCATATGAAGCATCACTTTTGTTTTAAAACAAAACATTTTGTTTTTCTAGAGCAAGGCTAAGCATCATAAAAATCCTTTTCATAAAAGGGTATCAAGGAAGGGTAAGCAATTTTCCAAGGAAGGAAATGGATCAATTGTTTAGCACACAACTCCTATCACCTAATGCATCATATAAGGTGATAAATATTTTAAAACAACAAGGAAAGGGATAATGCACCGGGGCTTGCCTTGTGTTGCTGGAGGTTCTGGGTCTATCCCACAGATGTCAAAATAGAAGTTGCTCTTGACAGGTGGAATTTCAGCTTGCGGGGCAACTTCTTCTTTGACTACCACTTCTTCGTTTTCTATACATAACAATACATATACATGAATGCTTATTGTGACACCCCAGGTGTCTGTTTCGTGTTATGACTGGAGATTTATCCTAATCTCGGATGCTTAGTGAAAATTTCTATTTCTCGATCACATCTATCTCCATTCATCAAGTTACTCATGAATGTTTCACCAAGTTTGGAATTATTCGATCTCAAGAACAGCCAAATTGGAGCCTGTTAAAACTTTTTATTCTTGAAGCAAATGCAAATTCGAAAGTCAATCTCGTCTCGCAACTCCCGTCCAGACTCATTTATTTGGACTCTGGATAGTTGTTATGTTATTCAATCGGTGTCCGAATCCGCTTTCTCGATAGTCGATCTACGTCCAAATACTTAATCCGAATCTGCATTCTCCCGCAGAATCTCTTTGTGTCAACATCTAATTAATTTTTATGCAAATTGGCTTGTTATCTTTAGGTCATCATTCATCTCTATCTATCAAGTGTATTCTAAAGATTTCTTAAAGTTTCAATCAAATATTCGTGTGAAGTTATAAATCCTACGCTTGCCTGAGACTGCTCGATTAAGTAAAAGAAAATTTATAAATTCAACCAAGTCATGCCAACTTTTCCAAAACACTCTATATGAACTCTACAACAAAAGTTATTAAGGGTCCATGCCAAGAAAACGTTGAGAAAAATACCCCAATTGCCTTAAAATATAAATTGAAGCCTTATAATGATACTACTTTGACCAAAGTGAAACTTTAATTAATATTCAAGATATGAGGTTTGACCTTTAATAAAAGTTGTAGAACATATGTTATTCAACACATTTTATATTTAAATGAAGCCTTGATTCAATCTCTAAGTATATCAAACAATGCCATCAAGATAGAATAAAAATCTGATTTCAGGATTTGAATTCTTCCAAGTCTGAAATCAGTGTCGTTCGGGTCGACGTCTCGTGTTCCCTAAAATTTGTTAAACAACTGGATTTTCACCAAATATAAAAGTTGTTAGTAACTAATGGAGGCACATCATATCAAAAGATGGCATTCATCCGACCCATTTTGACAAGGTTTGACATCCATTCTTAGGTGAAATTAACCCTTTGATAGTTGCAACTTTGGACTTAATTATCTCTTAATCTATTTGGCAAATGGCTGAGAACCCTTAATCAAAATTGTAGAGTATTGCGTGGTAAATATCTTTGCTACAGTGACCCATATCCGAATCCAAGCAGAAGATGCCAAAAATGGCCGCCCAATGTGGCTACTGTAGCACTCGCCACGTGTTCGATGAATTGCTGCAATGGAGAAACGTGGCCGCCGTGCTCTGGAGCTTCTCCTCCATAAATGGCAGCCCATCTCTCTCCCTTCTTCCCCCACACGCCACTTTTCCTCTCCTCCCCTTCTCTGGTTAAGCGCAGGAGTAGGGAGCTCCCTCACCCATGGGCGCGCCCTCTGTTCTCCTGCAGCAGGAAACCTTCTCCCCATCGGCTTCTCCCCCATGGCCGAGCTCCATTCTTCCATGGCCGCCCAGCTCCCTGTCCATGGCGCCAGTCCCTGCGCCCTCCTCTGCACAGCACCTCCCTGCCATCTTCCCACCCATGGCGAGCAGCCCCCTGCAGTGAGCTCCTTCCCCTTCCCCAGCCATGGAGCCGAAGCTCCCCTTTCCTCCCTACTGATTCACTGTCACAACCGGGTTTCGGGGCACCAAGACCCGGGCGTGAACATAATCACCAGGTGTGCTGGGACCAAGTCTCACACATATGATGAATCATGGCACAGGATAGAATGTCACATCTTTACTATATAACAGGAGTTCTATACAAAATAAATAAATAATTACATTATAAGGAGACAACGGTCTAGCAACCCAAAGTTGACTGGGAGACGACGGCCTAGATCTCTCACGAACACATCGCAGCATCCTCCATGCGCCTCATCCTGTGGTACCTGTTCTTGACTTATGGGGGGTGTGAGACAACAAGAGTGAGCTCACATACGTTCATAGCTCAACAAGTTGTGAGGAATAATGTGCATGAACTCGCCAAAGGTGGGAGCTCACGTGAAGTGTAAGGCTTACCAAAGAGGATGGTTAGAGCTGAGCATTGCTTTTAAAGTTGGCCAAAATTTTATTAGTAGTTACTAAGTATAAGTAAATACCAACCCAATTAAGTAGTAGAACAAAAGTAATGACAACACCTGCGATGCAATGTATATGACAAATTGAATTTAAGTTCCATAAATTAATCATGTGAGTGTCCGAGCTGCTCATGACCGTGAGCACGGCTAGTATACCAGTTTTACACTCTGTAGAGGTTGCGCATCTTTACCCACAAGTCATGTTACCCATCTGCTAAGAGACGGCCAATCCCATACACCTCTACCGAGGAGGCGAGGCAGGGTAACACTACGAGGCCTTTACAAAGTTCCACTAGCTTCAGAAAACCCGCTACAGTTTATAGGAAGCTCCAATGCAGGAATCCCTCGCATGACCGCCATCGCAGCAAAATCATCCCAAGGGCCTCCCTACACTGACCACTCCCCTACTGCCCTTGCCCCATTCGGGTAAGGTAGTCTTCCACTAGCTTTCCTAGTTAGTTGGCCAAGGGCGTCCCATTAAACCCTTGTGGTAGCACTGTTTTCCCGGGTGGTTCTCCATGTTCCAATTAACATAATGATCTTGACATGAACAGTAAATAACAACTGATAATAAAAGTATAATCATGAATAAATGTGTATCTCTATACCCAAAACCAAATAAAGCAATAGCAGGTACTACCCAGAAATTCAGTGGTGAACATGGTATAAAGATAGTCAAACTAGGGTAACCTATTGGGTCCCATCAAAATTAGCCTATGCAGATCATTATGATTAATTAGAACATGAGTGGGTAAAGAGAAGTGACCAAGGGCACAACTTGCCTGGGACTTGAGATTCCAGGTACCAGGATGATCTTCAGGTGACTCGTGGCCTCACTGCTAAACGTAGCAATACAGACAAACATTGTATAGGAAAAATTAACATCACACCAAACATAAGAACAAACTGCGTAATAATAATCTACGCGTTGCTACGAGATCGTGGGAACAAGAAACAATAAATTCGGAGCTACGGTTGTTAAGATAGGAATTTCTGAAGTTATTTAAATACTTAGCATAGAATAAATCAAGCGGATAATTTTTATCTAGGTTTCATGACAAAATAGGGTTACTAGATAATAAACAATATTAATATAAAATTTTTGCAACTGGAATGAATTAAATAGGAGCTAAGATGAATTTCTTATGCATTAAACAAGTTTCTGGGTTTATTTTTACACTAAAAATCAATTTCTGAATTTATTTATTTGATTTCATGAGCTCTGGACAGCGCAACAAATACTAGAAAGTCCGAGGTTAATATCGCAAAAGCTACCAGACTCAGCCCTGACCCGAGGTGGACGGCGGGCTGATTTTGTATTACCCCGAGGGCTCTTATGTAAAGATGGCTCGGCGAAGGGGTATCGGTGATTCCCAGCCGTTGGATCAAGACTAAGGGCCCAGATCATATCTGGCGCCACACTAAACCGGTATGCTCATTTAGCCGTCGGATTGAAGGCCAATGGTTATGATTTAAAAATGGACGTGATTGATTTCGAGCCACCGGATCCCGATCTGAGGGCTAAGACATCAAACCGGCTTGATATAGCCTCATTCTAATCTCGCCCGTCCATCAACGAATGGACGGCTCCTGTCTTTCTTCTTCCCTTATTCCTCTCTCTCTACCACCGATGCCAACCCGACGGCGGCGGGTTCGCCGGAACCCAGGATTCGACTTCCTGGAGCCCGATTCTTCGAAATTGGTCGACGCAATACGATGCCGAGGCCATGGCAAACACGGAAGTGTAGGATTTACCGGCGATTGTGCAGTGGCGAGGTTCAAATTCTATGCCCAGCGGCAACGGCGGCCATGCCGCGAGCTCCACATCTAGTGAGCTTCGATTCCGCCGCACCGGCCACGAGGAGACAGGCCGACCTTATTCGGAGGGTCAAGTTGGTCGCGCGGCTGGGCAGAGAGGCAAGGCGCGACGGAGTGTTGAAGGGAGGTCCAGCGCTTATGGTGTCGTGCGCCATGGAGGCCGAGCTGGGGGGTACTGGGTGGAGGAGCCATCCGGCAGGGGCTATTTATGGGCACGGAGAGAAGAAGGATGAGCAGGGAGGGTCCCGGATCACACGGCGTCATCTGTTCCCAACCGCCCGGCGAGATCCGCTCGAGCCCGCCGTTTACGCGCTGTTTGTTGCGCGGCTCCGTGGAAGAGATGACAGCATGAGCCCACCGTTCAGCGACCAGGCGCGAGGATGGCTGGCTGCAACACGGGGCCTGAGCGCCAGTGCAACAGGCGAGAGGGTGTTATGGGCCGCGCACTTAGCCAGGGAGTTGGGCTGGCGCAGGGTGCAATGTAAGTGGGCCGCCTGAGGAATTTTCGGCCCAAATGCATGGATTTCCTATTTTCTTCTTCTTTTTATGTCCCATTTCAATTTTTCAAACTAAATTCAAATTCTTGTTTTTAATCTCTAGGTTTCAAACATCAAAACAAATTCTCATACTTCTACTATTTGCACTGAAATTATTTATTTATTATTATTATTTATTCTCCTTCCACTTTCAAATTTTTTTTGAAGTGATAAATGATTATTACAATTTCTTTTCTCAATTTCTATTTTATCTTTTCATTTAAAATTCTAAGGTTAAATTCAAGTTATGTATTCAATAAAGTGCCCGACACAAAATGATAAGCAAGGATGCAATTTCTTCATTGTTTATTTATTGGTTGTTTAACTAATTTATTATTGATTATAAATGGGAAGGGTCCTAATATATTCTCAAAGGTTTCAAAAATTCTAGAAACATTATCCTAAATATTTTTATTTCTTTATTTATTTTTTTCTACCAAATTTTGGGCTTTACAAATCCTACCCCCCTTAAAAGTAATCTCGTCCTCGAGATTAGTAAGAAAGAGGATATAGGAAGAGTGGTTTGCAATTTAGCTTTTAGTTTCCCATTAGTTCAAAATTAAAAGTCCATTTTTTTTATAAAAATCCTTAATGGGTGATTAGGAGAGCATTGGTATATATATGGTTATAGCCACCTTATTGTGTATTGTAAAAGATAGGTTAGGGCAAGAATGGCCTAGGGTGAGAAAGTTTATGGTGAGAAAGAATTCCGTGTTGAGTGGTAATGCATCTGAAGATTGAGTTTGACTTCCTTCCTTCCTTGACGAGGTTGATCTTGTCCTTTTCGGGTCTTAGTCTCATTGATTCAAGGTTGAGTTGGCCTAATGCACTAATTTAGGGTTAAGTGCATGAGGGGAGAAAGGTTCATAGGAGTAGGATCCAGTTTATTTCACTAGTGTTAACTTGTTAAGTGACTGTCCTTAGGTTAGCTCAACTTAAGGTTAGACTTCGTTAGGTTAGATTAACTTATTAGGTTGGATCAGATCTAGAATAAATTGATATGACTATTTTAGAGTAGATAAGATCCAATTAATTTGGGTTAGATCATGTTCATGGTGGGATAAATCATGTGGTTTTAGTCACACAAATATAACTTAAATCTGATATATCATTATTTTGGATTAGATCCTAGTTGTTACTTTAGGATGAGATAAGTAAAGTGGTTAGGATAAGATGAAGCTTTCAAGATAAGATGAATCTATTAAGATAAGATGACTAGGCTTGATATATTTTTAATAGGGAATATTCTGTGTTGTCTATTTTATAAATATTTTTCCTTATGTCTAGGTGTATATGCAGATGCAATTGTGGATATTACTCCACAACCCATCACACTCAATCAAAGATCCAAATCAGACATGTATCACAAGAACAAACATTCAAGCACATAGATACTTATAAAAATACTTTTGTTTTTGTTCCTAAGAGTAGGTCTCCTATTCCTAAAGGTCACTTTAGGCACATGATTTTAAAGTGTGAAATCCACATTTGTCTTTAGAAAAGAAAAGGTAAGAATAATCAGAGTAAAGCGGAAATAGATGAGAAAAGATTAAGATAAGTTTAGAAAGAATCAGAGTAGCAGAGGTAAGTAGACAATGGTTGTCCAGTTCTATCTAGGTTTCGTCCTACAGTCAACATCCCTCTGATACCACTTCTGTCACACCCGGATTTTGGGGCACCAAGACCCGGGCGCGAACATAATCACCAGGTGTGCTAGGACCAAGTCTCACACATATGATGAATCATGGCACGGGATCGAATGTCACATCTTTACTATATAACAGGAGTTCTATACAAAATAAATAAATAATTACATTATAAGGAGACAACGGTCCAGCAACCCAAAGTTGACTGTGAGACGACGGCCTAGATCTCTCACGAACACATCGCAGCATCCTCCATGCGACTCATCCTGTGGTACCTGTTCTTGACCTATGGGGGGGTGTGAGACAGCAAGAGTGAGCTCACATACGTTCATAGCTCAACAAGTTGTGAGGAATAATGTGCATGAACTCGCCAAAGGTGGGAGCTCACGTGAAGTGTAAGGCATACCAAAGAGGATGGTTAGAGCTGAGCATTGCTTTTAAAGTTGGTCAAAATTTTATTAGCAGTTACTAAGTATAAGTAAATACCAACCCAATTAAGTAGTAGAACAAAAGTAATGACAACACCTACGATGCAATGCATATGACAAATTGAATTTAAGTTCCATAAATTAATCATGTGAGTGTCCGAGCTGCTCATGACTGTGAGCACGGCTAGTATACCAGTTTTACACTCTGCAGAGGTTGCACATCTTTACCCACAAGTCATGTTACTCATCTGCCAAGAGACGGCCAATCCCATACACCTCTACCGAGGAGGCCAGGCAGGGTAACACTACGAGGCCTTTACAAAGTTCCACTAGCTTCAGAAAACCCGCTACAGTTTATAGGAAGCTCCAATGCAGGAATCCCTCGCATGACCGCCATCGCAGCAAAATCATCCCAAGGGCCTCCCTACACTGACCACTCCCCTACTGCCCTTGCCCCTTTCGGGTAAGGTAGTCTTCCACTAGCTTTCCTAGTTAGTTGGCCAAGGGCGTCCCATTAAACCCTTGTGGTAGCACTGTTTTCCCGGGTGGTTCTCCATGTTCCAATTAACATAATGATCTTGACATGAACAGTAAATAACAACTGATAATAAAAGTATAATCATGAATAAATGTGTATCTCTATACCCAAAACCACATAAAGCAATAGCAGGTACTACCCAGAAATTCAGTGGTGAACAAGGTATAAAGATAGTCAAACTAGGGTAACCTATTGGGTCCCATCAAAATTAATCTATGCAGATCATTACGATTAATTAGAACATGAGTGGGTAAAAAGAAGTGATCAAGGGCACAACGGAGTGTTGAAGGGAGGTCCAGCGCTTAAGGTGTCGTGCGCCATGGAGGCCGAGCTGGGGGGTACTGGGTGGAGGAGCCGTCCGGCAGGGGCTATTTATGGGCACGGAGAGAAGAAGGATGAGCAGGGAGGCTCCCGGATCACACAGCGTCATCCGTTCCCAACCGCTCGGCGAGATCCGCTCGAGCCCGCCGTTTGCGCGTGGTTTGTTGCGCGGCTCCGTGGAAGAGATGACAGCGTGAGCCCACCGTTCAACGACCAGGCGCGAGGATGGCTGGCTACAACACGGGGCCTGAGCGCCAGTGCAACAGGCGAGAGGGTGTTGTGGGCCGCGCGCTTAGCCAACGAGTTGGGCTGGCGCGGGGTGCACTGTAAGTGGGTCGGCTGAGGAATTTTCGGCCCAAATGCATGGATTTCCTATTTTCTTCTTCTTCTTTTTATGTCCCATTTCAATTATTCAAACTAAATTCAAATTCTTGTTTTTAATCTCTAGGTTTCAAACATCAAAACAAATTCTCGTACTTCTACTATTTGCACTGAAATTATTTATTTATTATTATTATTTATTCTCCTTCCACTTTCAAATTTTTTTTTGAAGTGATAAATGATTATTACAATTTCTTTTCTCAATTTCTATTTTATCTTTTCATTTAAAAGTCTAAGGTTAAATTCAAGTTATGTATTCAATAAAGTGCCCGACACAAAATGATAAGCAAGGATGCAATTTCTTCATTGTTTATTTATTGGTTGTTTAACTAATTTAATATTGATTATAAATGGGAAGGGTCCTAATATATTCTCAAAGGTTTCAAAAATTCTAGAAACATTATCCTAAATATTTTTATTTCTTTATTTATTTATTTTTTTCTACCAAATTTTGGGCTTTACATTCACGTACTGAAATGGAGGTAGAAGAAGACCCCCCCTGAGTCTATGACGAGTGGGCTCAAGGCCATGGGTAAGAACACACAAAGTTACAGATTTTTGCTCTTCCTTGGAATATTCATATATCGAGTTTTAGAGCTCCTAAAATCGTGAAACTTATTTTGTTGGCTTCCTTATGAAATGCTCTAACTATTGGATCTATAGGTTGGCATGTTTTAGTGGAAAAGTGTTTCTGTAGAAATTCGTATTTAAAAACTGGTTTAGAGAATAAACTAACTTACTTCTTTCCATAATTTTATTTATAAAAATCCAAAAATGATGAAACCTGTTTTGTTAGTTAGATGTTGTCATACTCCATCAAGAAAAAATATAAAACTTATATGTTGTTCCCTGTTTTCTTTTCTTGGTGTGCTAATTAAATCATGTTAAATAGGAAAACGAAGATTTATTTGCTTGTTATTTTTGGATCTGTAGCTCTAGTGCTCCAACTGGGTTGAATTTTTTAAAGTAGACTCTTGTGGTGATGCTTGGTGACTGGTAAAAAATTTCATGAATTGTTGTGCATGTATGATTAAGTTAGTGATTTAACTTGTTTAATGCACCTTAAGTAGTTTTAAATGATTTAAAAATAATGTATAGATGCAAAAATGGAAAATAGTGTTCTACTGTCCTTGCATGGTATTATAGTAGCCTAAGAAAACTCAATATGGTCATGCATCTACAGAAAATAATTAGTTTTAGATTTAACTTGCTCTCACATGCTTTATTGCATTAAAAATTTATTATTTTTGTATTAAATAAAATATAAAACCTGGACATGTGAAATTTATACATTGGTCATGAATTGTTATTACCTATGCCTCATAAAAAATACAGCTCCAAATTAGATAGTTTCATACGTTGCTAAATGACACACGTTTTATAATTGTAAGAAGAATTAGAGACAAATTAGAAGTAAACAAAAGCGTGCATGTTTCTTGAAATGCTTAAGTGTCTTGAGTGCATGCCGCAATATGGTTGTATGAGAGACGGGGTTATGCACATTATAAGTTTAGTAAAAATCCATCGTTGTCACTGATGTTAAGTTGAGGATTATTTGCGCGTGTAAAGTAATGTATTTAATATTTAGAACTCTTAGTCGATAGTAGAAATTGTTTTGGCTTATATAGAAAGGTGGTGATATGCCAAGTAGTCATCGCTTTCTCTATATTTATAAGTTGAGTCGTGACGATGCGTATTATGCGTGCGTTAAATTATGCTTCGTATATAGTGTGTGATTGTGCTCATGATTTCGAGTAGGCACAACGGGTGGTCAAATAGGGTTGTGATACAAGTTGGGTAATGGAGTTAGTTATTTTAGGTTAATCATTGAAATACTCGGTTTATATGATAAATATGTATGCGTTCGTGATTTGGGAAGTAAATGAAGGGTGATTGCGATTTGGAGGTTAGTGGTTTACGATTCGTATGAGTTGGTCGGTGTGCAAAAACACTTGTGAATATGAGTGTTTATAAAAATGTTGGAGTAAATAAAATTGCAAATTGACTCGTGGTCCTCATTCAATTGTCTTAACTCTAACAAATGGTAAAGTGTTAGAATAATTCAAGTCTCTAGAACACGACTAATTCTTGAAGTAAATAGGAGCTGAAAATGATTAGTCGCTGTTTTGGACTGCATGCACTGTTTTTGTTGTGCTGTTTGTTTGATGAATTAAATTATATTTTCTGTAGAAAATCCATATCGAAAAGTTGTAGATAACTTTATTATATTACTTGTGTTAAAATTTGACAGCCATAAGTCTGATCGTTTAGAAGTTATGCTTTTTACAATTTCAGTAACTGAATCTGTCCATATTCTGTACAGATTTCAGAAATTTCATTGTTTGCTCAATTCAATATTACAATCTGTTCATGGTCGTTATAAGAAAGTTGTAGATGCTTTTCTTATCTTGCTTGTGTTAAAATTTCACAACCATAAGCCTGACAGTTTAAGAGTTATGAATTTTACAAACTGGTTGCTGTGTTCTGTCCACTGTCAGAACAAATTTCGAAAACTGTGAGGTTTGATTTGAGTAAACCTGGAATCACTTCTTGGTGATTATAAAAGATATGTAGTGCTTTTGCCAAGCTTTCCAAAAAATATTGGATTACTCGTTTTGGTGGTCTGAATATTTAGTTATGGATGTTTAAAGTGTGAAGACTGAATCTGTCCAGTTCTAGATAGCACAGCCTTCATAGTGTATTTTACCCTTGATAAATATTAAACCAGCCAGGGATGTTTATAAATAATTTGTAGAACATTTAATTAGCTTTCCATAAAGTCTAAGATCACTTTGTTTGGATGTCTGAATCTCTAGTTATGAGTTTTTAAAGTCGTAAGTCTGAATCTGTCCAAATCTGGACAGAGCTGCTGTGTTTGCACAATTCGATCTTGATAAGTGTTGAATCATGTTGAGGTAAAAATACCAAAGTTGTAGTTCACTTTTTAAGCTTTCCAGAAAGTCATAGTTTGCTATTTTTGGATTAATATTTGAAGAGTTATGATTAAAACGAGTGACTACTGTGCTGATGTCCAAAAAATCTGCATGTGCTCATTTAATTGTAGTTCACCCTTTTGGCTAAAAATGGTTGGTTAGCACTAAATTAATATAGACTTGCCATGACTAAGCTTAATAATGCATGTGTGTCATGTTTTATATGTTTCTTCTCTAGTTGTTTGTGATATAGGAGTTTCATAGACATTGATGCCTAGGTCCTATTTAAACTTACGTGTCTTGGTTACTCTTGTGTGGTCAATAGGAGAATAAATGAATAATTAAGGTGAGCGTAGGAAATGCATGTACTTGTGATGTCGTAGTTGTGTTGCGTAAATAAATAAAATATTTGTCGTCTTTTAGTGGTGTAAATGTTGTGCGCTCGGTGATATGTAGTAGCTAACGCTAGTGTGTGTGGTTGCTTATGATGTCTCGCTACTTAGTGTTTAATTCGCCAGCATGTACTTAAAGTATCTTGTGCTACTTTCATTATATTCATATATATGCATCTTGCATCTCATTTAGGACTGAGAGATGATGATCGTGCACGTGATGTGGTGCCAACCACAAGATGCAGTTGGTGGATGACCTGAAGAATGATGGACTTAACCTGTGGATGCTCGCCAAGCGAGTGCCACCCAGCAAACACTATATAAGTGTTAAATTAAAGGCAAGCCCCGGTTTTATGCATAACCAATTCTATATGCTATTTTACTGTACTTAATGATTGTAGGCTTGTATTGTGCACTTAAGTGTAGGAGTTACCTAAAACCCTAGTTGCATGAACTTAGGATTTCTTTTGAGATGGATACTAGTATGCTAGGTCGAGTAGCTGCTTTACTAACTAGGGATCTCGGTAGAAGTCGAGTGATTTTTCTAGCACTCGCGCGAGGTCAGGATTTGATTGTATCCACCTTTCATATCGGAATGATGATGGTCTGTGGACTCAGATCCATGGGGATTGCGATGTCTACGAGACGAAATTGGAATAAGGATTAACGTGTGGATACCTGTGTCAAGCGTTTGAACGTACTAAGCACATACCGAGAAATATAGTAAATCGGTAAGCCTAGTACCTGAGTGAACCTGGCAGCAGATTTCCCTCCTCACGCGACCTGAGACGCGGTCTCCCATTTCGGTTATGGTGGGTACAAGTGCGGTCACTGCACGACAGCAATCGGGGTCAGTGAGGCATTGTACGCCAAGGCGGTGAGCCCCTCTCTGCTGACGGGGAATCGATGGGGACAGTTGATGTGTATGGGAAGGACTGCCTCGCCACGTCGCGTGTTTAGGTTTACCTTGCAAGGATAAAAACTCGATTCGAATCGTCTGCTTCTCGTAGCTAATGAGACTGCTTGATCCATTGCACTGCATTGAGTAATAAGTGGAAATGAGGTGACTGACAAAAGATGTTGATTGCTAAAAATGTTTGATACCATGTATGAGTAGCTAGGTACTCATCTAGTTAAAAAGGATCATACTAAAACTTGAAAAGCTAAAACTTGATTTAGACTCAGCTAGTACTTTTGGCAAACCAAACCCCTCAGCCAAACAGCTGCATGTCTAGAGGTACAGGAGTAGACTCCTCACACCGGGTAAGTCTAGCTGAGTATTAGTATACTCAGCCTTGCTTGTGGCATAATTTTTGTAGGTACTCCTTAGGATGATTGGTTGATGGTGTGACTTGGCCTTCATCCCTGCCACCGGGATAGACGATCGAGTGGGTTATTGCTTCCGCAGGAGAGGACCAGGAGGAGTAGCGTGGCCAGGCTTCGCCATGTTACTCGGTTTTCTCCTTTAGTTATTTCCGCTGTATTAAAATTTATGGTTATTATTTGTGAAACTCCGATAAGGTAATCACTAATGATACTTATTAAATTTGTGGTGTTACATTTTATTGTATTTCTCTGTGCCTCACCTTCGTGTGAGCTAGTGGTATTCGATTATGGTAAGTGGCTTTATCGGACTAGATCCGAGAGACTAACGGGTTATTCCTGTTTAAGTGTGTTGCTGCCCTTAAGGGTGCGACTTGGGCACTTAAGCTGGAATAATTCGGACGGTTCCACCACACTTATGTGATGCTATGAATATGCAATTATAATAGAAACACACTAAGTTGTACCTTAAATACAACTTTCCTTCACGGTGCCCACTAGTCATTAGGGTTTCCTAAATTAGTTATCCTATTAGTACTAGACAATTAAACCCTAGGGTTTGGGATCAAACAATATCCAAAGCATGTCAAACTCTACCCAACGGCTTTAATCATCAAATTAAGCTTACCCAAAAAGTTTTATTATTTTTGGAGCTACCCATTTAATTCTAAAATTTTAAAAGGCTAGGTTTAAGCATCTTTAAATGCTAAATAATTCCTGGTTTGGACTAAAAATCTTGGAACTATTTTTATTAAATACTAGATGATTTTAGAAGTCTAATAAAATTGGTCTCATATTTTTACCATTATTCTTGAATTTCCTATAAATTTCTAAGTCTGGTAGAGAAAAGAAAAAGGAAAAGGAAGAACAGTACTGGGCCAAAACAAGCCCGAGCCAGCCCACGACCAGGCAAAACACGCCCGCGCACGCCCGCGCTGGTGATTTTGCGCAGAGGTCCCTGGCAATTCGAAAAATCCGTAAAGCGTCCCTACGCACTATTCTCTATCTCACTGACAATCGCGTTTAAACCCCTCTCCTTCCTCCCCTTCGCAAGTCCTAGTACCCGACGATGGACGATGGTGTGTGCGCTCCGGCGAACTTGTACCGGCCGCAACACTCAACAATCCGTGCTCTAACTTGGTCTATGCCTAATTCTATCCTTGGCGATCCACTGGGAATCACCAATTTGATCCGAACACCATTCTAGAGCTTAGTCCACGCACACCCACGGAAGTGAAGCTTTCCCGGTCTGTTCCCGGCAATATAACGAAGTAGTATACAAATTGAGAGCATGGTAAGCTTTAGCAACTTACCAGGACTTAAGAACAGTAGCTAGGAAGGCGGGTGGAGGGACAGGACGACGGGTCGACGGAGGGGTGTCCGTGGCGGCGTGGAGAACTGATTTGGGGGAAATCGAAATTGCTTGGGCTATGGTGGATGGCCGGCCGAGGTTAGAGTTGTGCTGGGTTCGTGATGAGGGGCGAAGCAAGGGAGGCGCTCAATTTATAGAGGTTGGCCACGGTTATCCCAAATTTGGAAGAGATTTGGATCGCAACGGTTTTGCACTGGTGAGCTCGTCGTGGTGTTCAACGACACTATGACTCAAGGGCGGTAACTCTTAGCTTGCCACAGCTTCGGGTACGTGGTGAAAGGACTACGGTGTGGCACAATCGTGGTGAACGGTGATCTCCATGGTGATGACCGTCTGGCCACGTCGCTGCGCAAGTGGGTACGACGACTGGGCAGTAACAGTGCCCCGACTTCATCCCCTGCGCGAGATCTTTCACTTTACATAGGTATCTGTGCGCCACCGGGCACGAATCGCAACGCCGACGAGGATCACGGCATGGGAGCACCGGCGGCGGTGCACTGAACCTGGTGATCTTCGTCAGGTTACTGTACCATGCGAATTCCTTTCATTGTGCCTGACAGAGCAGATTGAGAAGCTCCATTCTCCATTTTTCATGTGGAGAGCTACCGATCCATCAATACCAAAGTTGTTGCTCTTTAAACCAGCTTGGATCTTGTTATAAAGACCTTGATCGAATTCTCACCGAATTATACATAATTCAGCCTCTAAAGTTCATCCGAGCTCACGGTCAGTCAAACCCTAACACCTGATCCGACTGACAGCCTAACTTTTAGTCCATTTTTGTCCAATTTTTGTACAACACTAATGCTTAGTCTCTTAATCAAACTTGTACGTCTAACATAGCTCTACATGTTTACTGTAATGACTTGGGGCAAAATCCTCATGGATTAAGAAATACAAGGCCCCAAACTTGGCCTCATTACACTGATTTTTTAGAGTTAACCACATGGGTACTCTTGTGGTTTTTTATGCAATTAACTCCAATTTGTTCCACATCACTTGAAATTCTTATAATGTAAAAGTTGTTTAGTTTTTGATAATCTACCACTTTGATATATGCATTTTGGTCCAAAAGTGTATAGAAATTGAAATCACCATATATGGTACAAACTAGGGTTTCTAGGGTTCCATTTAGGGTTTTGGGGTGCTTTAGGGTTTTTGTGCCACTCAAATTCATCAAACTTCATCTCTTGTGAACATTTTCAATAACTTTTGAGGTCATACTCAATTTGGTCTTACATTTACCCATATGCTCTAATCCCATAGTTAAGTATCCTAACCTAGGGTTAAGAAACACTTCAAGTCATCACATCACACTTGTTTTGAAGTTTTAGCCTAGTGGATGCATTCTAGTTGTAACAAACATAATGACATGTCAATGCATATGATGTCAAGCACATGTTTTAGTGCTAGTAACACCAGGGGTGTTACATATGACTACCAGTGAATCGCCATACACCATTAGCTTCTTGATGCCGAGTGAAATGGCGATGCTCAGCCCGTGGACTAGTGCTTTGTATTCCGCTGCGTTATTGGATGCTGGAAACAAAAGCTGGAGTGCATACTTAAGTTGTTCACCTCCGGGAGCAATAAAGAGAATCCCTGCACCCGCTCCTTGTAGCTTCAGCGAGCCATCAAAGTACATTCTCCATACTTCAGCGACCTCTGGGCTTTCCGAGACCTGGTGCTTAGTCCATTCTAATATGAAGTCAACCAGTGCCTGAGTTTTTATCGCCGTACGGGGTCGGAACTCTATGTCATGAGATCCAAGCTCACATGCCCACTTGGCTATTCTTCCAATAGCTTCTTTATTGTGAAGAATGTCACCTATTGAAATCCTATGACTACTATAACTTTGTGGTCGTCAAAGTAGTGCCGGAGCTTGCAAGCGGTTAGAAGTACCGCGTACAACATCTTTTGGACTTGAGGATACCTCATCTTTGAGGGCCCAAGGACTTTGCTGATGAAATAAACTGGATGCTGTACCGGGTATGCGTGTCCTTTTTCCGCCCGCTCAACTACTAACGTGGTGCTTACCACGTGAGTCGTGCAGGAGATATATAGGCGTAGATCTTCTGCCAACTGACCGGGCGTAGCTTGGTGTGGTGGCTTGAGTACTGGCGGAGTGTTCAAGAACTTTTTTAGTGCCTCTAGAGCTTCACGTGCCTCAGTGGTCCACTGAAACTTGTCCACCTTCTTGAGTAATTTATAAAATGGCATTCCTTTCTCACCTAGCCTTGATATGAACCTACTCAGAGCTACCATGCATCCAATAAGCCTTTGCACCTTTTTCTGCGACCGTGATGCTTCCATTCCCATGATGGCCTCGATCTTCTCTAGATTTGCTTTATTCCTTGATGGCTGACAATGAATCCGAGCAGCTTTCCAGCTGGTACTCCGAAGACACACTTTTCTGGGTTCGACTTCCACCGGTAGCGCCTCAGGCTATTGAAGACTAGCTGCAAATCTTTGATGAAGTTTTCTAAATTTTCTATTTTGATGACCATATCATCGACGTAAGCCTCCACCCGCTTGCCCTAGTGATTGGCTAAGCATGTTTGGATGGCTCTCTGATACGTCGCTCCAGCGTTCTTGAGGCCGAACGACATGGAGGTATAGTAGAAAGCTCTAGATGGTGTGATGAAAGCAGTCTTCTCATCATCTTCTTTTGCCAAGCTGATCTGATGATATTCAGAGTAGCAGTCTAGGAAGGAGAGCATAGAGCAGCCAGCGGTTGAGTCAACTACCTGACCTATTCTAGGGAGCCCGAAGGGATCCTTCGGACAATGCTTGTTGAGATCAGTATAGTCGACACACATGCGCCAATCAACTTTATTCTTTTTTAGTACAAGAACAGGATTTGCTAGCCACTCAGGGTGCAGTACTTCCCTAATGAATCCTGCTAACACTAAGCGAGCTAACTCGGCGCGAATAGCTTCCCTTTTATCAGGCGTGAAACGATGTAGCTTTTGTCGAATCAGCCTTGCTTGAGGATACACCTTCAATTTGTGCTTGGCCAGTTCTCTCGGGACTTCCAGCATATTCGCAGGTTGTCATGCGAATACATCCCAATTATCTTGCAGGAACTAGACGAGTGCGCTTTCCTATTTGTCATCAAGGCTCGAACTGATGATGGTAGTCTTGCGTTCATCAGAGAATCCCAGATTAATCCTCTTATTCTCTTCAGTCGTCCGTATAGAGGTCATGGTCTGAGCTTTGTTAGTGGGTATTGTGAGATTTTCCTCTTTCGGCCTGGTGTTCACCTGCATGGGAAGAGCTGCTAGGGGCCCAACAGTGAGAGCTGTTTGAATGGTCCCCAGAAGCACTCTACAGTGCCTTGGAAATCAGCACGCACAGTGATAATTCCTTGAGGTCCTGGCATTTTTAGTATCATATACGGTTAATGTGGAATGGCCATGAACTTCGCCAGTCCTGGCCTTCCGATGATGGCATTGTACCCACAATCGAAGCGCGCCACCTCGAACCTCAGGAACTCAGTTCTGTAGTTCTCTGGGGTCCCGAAGGTGACGGACATGTAGATATGCCCGAGTGGGTACTCCCCTTCGGTCGGCACGATGCCGATGAAGGGAGTATCTGATTCGATGAGGTCTTTGAGTGCGACCCCTAGGGCCTGGAGCGTCTGGGGGAAGGTGATGTTGATGTTGCATCCCCTGTCCACTAATACTTTCTTCACCCGGCTTTCTCGAATCACCAAATCAACGAGGAGCGGGTATTTGCTGGGATGATCAAACTTGAGCCATTGATCAGCTCGACTAAAGGTTATCGCGTGCTCTGACCACCGGTAAGGAGCTAGGGCACTGGTGGTAGCCACCAGAACCTGCCGGTCGTTGAGATTTTGCTGCCTCCTGTTCTCTTGTGCTCCGTGCCCTCCGAAGATGACGTTGACCTCCCTGTCAACACAAGGAAAAGCTTCACCCCCTCCACCTTCCTACTGCTGAGGCTGCCTAGGCTCGCCAGGCTCTCCTCGTAGTGGGGGAGGCGGTAGAGGCTAGAACGGCCAGCCATGCCCGACAGAGTGCTTGAAGTCCCTGCAGTTCCATAGGGTGTGTTGCATGTCCTTGTGGTATAGGCACTAGGATTCGAGTATTTCATCTAGTGTCTGTACCCCTCCACGGGGTGCGCCACGGGCCAGGGCGACGGGTGGCTCGGCGGTGTGCACCTCCTCGCGGGGCCTCTTTTCCCAGCGCCTGTCCGGCTGCTGGTTTGCGTCTTGCTGTGGCACAGATTTCGTGCCTCCGATGAGGTCCTGAGCCTGTTCATCCGCGGTGATGTATAGGTCTGCCTCCTAGAACAATTGTTTGGTGGTGGCCGGTGCTTTCTAAAGTATGGCTCGGACGAAGGCCGAGTCATTGGATCCCCGATAGAAGTCTTCAACCACCGCCGCCTCGGCGACTTCAGGGATGCGGTTCCTCATTGTCTGAAACCTCTTGAACTACGATCGAATGGTTTCATCGTTCTGGCGCCTGATGGATTTGAGGTCCCATGGATGCACCGGCTTGTCAGAGAGGGACTAGAAATTGGTGATGAAACACCGACTGAAGTCGCTCCAATCGTCAATGCAGTGTTGGGGTAGATGTCGGAGCCACTGCAACGCATCTTGCCCTTGGAAAATGGGCAAGTTCGACGTCATCACGTCCTTCGTCGCCCCGGCGGCCCGAGCGGCAGTCATGTAGATGGCCAACCAGCTGCCCCTGTCCTGCTTGGGCTCATACTTGTCGACATTGGATACCTTGAAGTTGGGAGGCCACTAGATGGCCCGAAGACGAGGAGTAAGCGCAGAGACTCCGCACATGTCTTCCTATCAGCGTTCGTATTGTCGGTACCGGGAAGGGGAGTCGATAGTATGTCGTCTCGACCGTCCTTACAACGACCCACTAGTCGAGGCTGCGGCTGACTCAACATGGGTGGTGCGACTTCGTGCCGCGACGCCGTGATCCCGGTCATACTCCTCCCTGTGCCTTATCTCATTTTCGTCTCGTTGGTCGCGCCGGCTGTTGAGGGCGTGATGTAGGTCGTTTGTAGGATGAATGATGGGTAGAAGGTGATTAGCTGCTTGAGTAAGCAGCCGCCGCTAGTACCCCTCCAACTTCACTCGACGTGTTCATTGCACGAGCAAAGTCGGGGTACAAGTTCCGAGCGAACAGAGGGTTCTCTCGGTGCAGTCTTGCACCTTGCTCGGCTTGCTCTCGTTCTCAGTCCTGAGCTTGTCGGCGATCGCGACAGCGAGAGTTTCGCCTTTCTCAGTGCACTTGCTCGTCATGAGTTTCCCCAACTTCTGAGGCTTCATCTTGAGATACGGGCTACGCCGGATCCTGTTCCCCAGCTTCGTGATGTCGCCATATGTTCCGATGTCTGTTCCTCCGTCGCCGTGCTTTACACTGGGGAGGTTCATCCCTTGTATGGTAGGCTCATCGTCGGAGATGGGTGACGACTCCAATCTCCCCTGATGAAGAGGACGTATTGGTAGAAAAGAGCTGGCATGATAGCGCTCTTCTTTCTGTCCACCTTTGAGGGCGAAGGCATCGGAAAGATGGCTCGGTGTGTTCTCGTCTCCTGACTCGGGATGTTTGCTTCCTTCTTTCGAGTGATCCATGTCCACTCCTCTATGGGCGAGGTGGACAGCGGAGTTCTTTGGGTAGGCGAGCTCCCGACCTTTGGTTTGTAAGGAGTCATCTTCCCTTGGGGGTGCGAGTGGTGGCACCACCCGCTCTTCTGTTCTAGCTCCCCTATGGATTTCTGAGGAAAGTTTCTTGTCTGGCAGATCTGCCACACGGTGTAGGGTTCCCTCTTCATCCGCTATGGACGCGATGGTTCCAAAGTAGAACGTAGTTCTAGGGCAAATGGCGATCTTGCACTTGGAGGTGATGGGCATTGAGCTAGCTTGGACCAACGACACACCCCCTACCTGGCGCGCCAGCTGTCGGTGTTTAGAGCCCGACCGCACACCCAGGGTTACCCTTGCAGTGCTTTTGAGTAGGACAGTTGTGAATCATCTAGGCCCCTTAGTGATGTTTTGGTAATTAATGACAACTATTTGTGGACTAATAGTTCTTAGAGAAATAAGAATGCAGGTTGGACCATAAAGAACAGAAAATCTTAGAGACTTATAAGCATTGGTTGTGGATCAAGTGAAGGCAAAGGTATAACATAGGTTTTTGTTTTTGCCGGTCTCTAGGAGTTTAGAGAAGACATTTGACCAGATTAGTAGGCTAGATGGCCATACTATTAAGAGGGGTCAACGACTTTGGTCTGTGTAAAACTTAGTGCCTCATAGAGCATCAAGTGGTTGCATTTGCATGAGGTCTAACAACGCTTCTGATTTCGGGAGTTAAAAAATCTTTTCGAAAGCGTGTTTGAAAAGTTGCTAAGTCATGAGGTTAGCAGACCGTCCGGGCCAAGTGGCCGGACCGTCCGCGATCTATCCAGAGGGGTCCAAAGTATGTTCACTTCGGACTGGTCCTATATGTTTGTACTATGGACCGTCTGGGCCTTAGGGCCGGACCGTCCGCAGTCCTGACCCGAGAAGGTTGCCCTCTGCATAGTCCCTGTATAATTGTGCAGACTGTCCGGCCGGGGTAGGCGGACCGTCCGCAGGTGCCAAATTAGTTTGGGCAGGGACTGTGTGTTTTTGGGCACTTGTACTACGGACTATCCAGGGCCTGAGCCCGGATAGTACTAACTCCCAGGTCGTGGACCATCCGGCCTTGTATGGCGGACAGTCCGTGTGTGTTAGCTCATCGTGGTCAGAGCTCTGGTGCTCCATGTTGCCAGGTTTCGGACGGTCCGATCAAGGATGGCAGACTGTTCGGACATTGCTTTTTCTGACAGCTCTGACATATTTCAAATGGGAAATCTAGTTGTTACTTGTACGGCGGACCATCCGGCCTAAGGGCGCGGACCGTCCGCGTGTGCGCAGAAGTTGTGCTAGTTGCACATAACGGTTAGAAATGTGAAGTGGGCTATAAATAGAAGGGGAGCTCGTGTGTGAGGGCTTCTCTTGGCCATTCCTTGCACACTTTGAGCTCATTTGTGATCCTCCCACTCATTCTCTCACACTCCTTGCTTGAGATTGCATTCTAGTGAGAGATTGAGAGCTCCTAGTGCATTTGCATCCATTGGTGATTCTTGAGGCACTAGGTGGTACACTGAGCAAGCATCATCGGCTTGTTACTCTTAGAGGTTTCCACCTCCTAGACAGCTTGGGTGTTGTCTCCATTGAGCTCTCCAAGAAGTTTTTGGAGGAGCCACGGTGTCGATTGTGAGGGGTTCGCGCCTACCGTGCCGAAGCGACAAAGGCGACACTAGTGGAAACAAGGTATTGAGAGATTTCTTGTCTACTTGGCTCAAAGATCAAGCCACGTCTTGATAGAGGAGCAAGTGAGAGCTTGAATTCCACCTCAACATGGATTAGGGGTGATCAGCAAATCACTGATACCACGGGATAAAATCCGGTGTCTTTCTCTTCTCGCATTACTTATTACCGTGCAAGTAATTAGTATTTCGTGTATTGTCTCTCTTGTATACAATTACCATAGTTGTTTCTCATAGATTTCTTATTTGTTGTCACTAGAGAATTTATACCCCTTGTCATATTGATTAAATTTCTCTAGTGTTTTTGATTTTAGTCAAAACCGTCTATTCACCCCCTCTAGCTAGTGTCCTAGATACTACAAGTGGTATCAGAGCCGAGGACTCCATTGTTTGTGGATCTAATCATCCCGGAGTTGGACAAAATGGCTAGTAACAACAATGTGCACATTGGGAAGCCACCGCATTTTGATGGAAATAACTATGACTATTGGAAAATAAGAATGTCAATGCATCTTAGAGCAATGGGTGGAAAAATTGGGCAAATTGTCAAAGATGGGTTTGTTGTGTTGAAATAAGATGAACCATCGGCTAGTGACAATGAAAACATTCTTACAAATGATCAAGCCATGAATGTATTCGATGATGCTCTTGACATGAATGAGTTCAACCGTATCAAGAATCTCACAACTGCTCATGGGATTTGGACTAAGCTAACGGAAATTCATGAAGGAACTACAATTGTGAAGAGTGCAAAGCTATATGTGCGCAAAGGAAAATTTGAGCAATTCATTATGAAAGAAGATGAAAGTGTATCCGATATGTTCAACCGGTTAAATGAGATAGTGAATGAGCTCAAGGGACTTGGTTTTGATGTACCGGATGTGGATTTCACTCATAAGTTCCTTAGATCCCTTCCAGAGAAGTATGAAACTATTGTGACCATGCTAGTAAGAAGTGATTTATCTACAACTTCTCCAACCGAAGTATTGGGAGAAATTCTTACTCAAGATATATTCAAGAAATCTCAAGCTGATGCTATAAGTTTGGCAAAGAAAGTGAAGAATGAATCAATCGCTCTCAAAGCTAAAGCTTCTAAGGCAATTGAAAAAGAAGATAGTGATGATGAAGAAAATGAAAGTGAGAGTGATGGAGATATGGCTCTATTTGTAAAGAAATTCAACAAATTCATGAAGAAGAAGAGGGGTCAACCTAGAAGAGGCCAAACATCAAGAAGAAATGCTTTCAATGATAGAAAGTGTTTTGAGTGTGGGGAACCTGGTCACATTGCCATGAATTGCCCTAACAAGAAGAAGGGTAAGGATGGAGATGGTAAGAAGAAGAAGAAATTCTACAACAAGAAGAAAAATGGCAAAGCCTACCTAGTTGAATGGGATTCGGATGCTAGCTCGGATGATGATGATGATGACACCTCATCCAAGCTTAATGCCGAAATTGCCATCAAGGAAGCCCCTTCACTTTTCTCATCCCCTCATTGTCCAATGGCAAAGGGAGATGTTAAGGTAAAAATCACAACCGATTTAGATGATGTAGATGATGATGATGATGTTGTTGATGTTGATGATGATGGCTATTCATATGATGATCTTGTTAGAATGTTAGGTGAGGCCAATGACTACATGCACAAAGAAAAAGAAAAGTTTAAGACCTTGAAGGAATTGTATAAAAACCTCCAAGTGTCTTTTGAGGAGCTCAAGACCTCTCATAATATTCTGAAAGAGAATTGTGAGAAGCTTGTGGAAGCTCAGAACTCATCTATTGTGCATGAAGTTGTGGTGGTCACCGAGGATGTTGGAGTCACTTGTGATTTACTTGATAGTCCTACAAGTGAACCACAACCTACTAACTCTATTTGTGATAAATGCAAAATTTCTCTTGTGAATGATAATATTGCTCGTGATAAATCACAAATCATTGTTGAGAATGAAGTATTAGTAGAGAGAGTGAATGCTCTAACCCATGATCTAGAGAAGGCATATGGTGGAAAGGCTAAATTGGATTTCATATTAGGAAGTCAACGGTGCTCACTTAATCGTGAGGGTCTTGGATATGTTCCCAAGAAAGGAAAGAATGCTTTTGTAAAGCAAAAGACATTGTTTGTGAAAGAATGTGACAAAGTGTGTCACAAGAAGGGACATATCAAGAAGAATTGTCCTAAGCTCAAGAATGTATCCTCCACTTGTTTTGAGCATTGTTATGTTCTTTCTCATAATGCAAAAGGTGTTCATGCTAAATTTGTTGGTACTTCAATTGTTGGCAATAAGAAGAAAGCCATTTGGGTGCCAAAGACCTTGGTCACTAATATCCAAGGACCCAAGAAAGTTTGGGTACCTAAAGGAGATTGATTTCCTTTTGTAGGTGAACTACAAGGCGAGAGGGAATCATTGGGTGTTGGATAGTGGATGCACTCAACACATGACCAGAGATATGAAAATGTTCACCCAAATGAGTGTGGAAGATTGCTCAAGTTATGATAGTGTCACATTTGGAGATAATCTCAAAGGAAAGGTTAAAGGTTTGGGTAAAATTGCTATTTCAAATGATCATTCCATATCAAATGTGCTCTTGGTTGAGTCTTTGAATTTTAATTTACTATCTGTAGCTCAATTATGTGATTTAGGATTTAGTTGCAATTTTACCATTGATGATGTTATTATCTCTAGTGTTGATGGTAGCAATCTTAAGTTTAAAGGCTTTAGATATGAAAATCTTTATCTTGTTGATTTCTCATCTAGTGAGGCAAAGCTCACAACTTGCTTATTCTCAAAGGCTTCACTAGGTTGGTTACGGCATAGAAGACTTGGTCATGTTGGAATGAAGCAACTCAATCATTTAACCAAACATGACTTAGTCTGTGGCTTGAAAGATATGAAATTTGAGAAGAACAAATTGTGTAGCTCTTGTCAAGCCATGAAGCAAGTGGCAAATACTCATCCAAATAAGAGTCAAATGTCTACTCATCGGCCTTTGGAATTACTTCACATGGATTTATTTGGACCAACATCTTTTGTGAGTATTGGCGGTAATTCCTATTGCCTTGTGATTGTGGATGATTATTCTAGATTCACTTGGGTTTATTTTCTTCCGGATAAATCTAATGTGTTTGAAACATTCAAGTCATTTGCTATATTGGCTCAAAACTAATTTGATTTTGATATCAAGAAAGTTAGAAATGATAATGGGTCGGAATTCAAAAATGCTAGAATTGATGAATATTGTGATGATAAGGGTATTAAACATGAATTTTCTTCCAAATATACTCCGGAACAAAATGGTATTGTTGAAAGGAAGAATAGGACTCTCATTGATATGGCTAGGTCTATGCTAGCGGAATATAATGTGTCGGATTCTTATTGGGCTGAAGCCATAAACACCGCTTGTCACGCATCAAATAGGCTATATTGTCACAAGCTCTTGAAGAAAACTCCCTATGAATTGCTCATTGGTAGAAAGGCAAATATCTCATATTTTAGAGTATTCGGTTGTAAATGCTATATTTTGAGAAAGGGAAGTCGGCTCTCTAAATTTGAGAAGAAATGTGATGAGGGTTTTCTACTTGGATATTCATCAAATAGCAAGGCTTATAGAGTTTTCAACAAGACTCATGGTATTATTGAAGAAGCATATGATGTTGAGTTTGATGAAACAAATGGGTCTCAAGATGAAAACGATAATCTTGATGATGTTGGTGGAGCTCAATTGAGAAATGCTATGAAAACAATGGCTATTGGTGAAATAAAGCCAAAAGAAGATGATGATGATAATAGTGTGATTGTCATTCCATCCTCTTCAACCCTAAATGAAGAAAATCACCAAAGCCAACAAAATGATGAAGTTGTGGATGCTCATGATCAAGATACTTCAAGTCATTCGGTCTCTCCTCATGCTTCAACTAGTAATTCTCAAATGGTATCAAGAATCCATCATTCTATTGTGAAGGATCACCCAGTTGATCAAATTGTTGGTGACATTAGTAAGGGTGTTCAAACTCGCTCTTGTATAGCTTCATTTTGTGAACATTTCTCTTTTGTATCTTGCATGGAACCTAATCGTGTAGATGAAGCTCTACTTGATGTTGATTGGGTGAATGCAAAGCATGAGGAATTAAATAACTTCACCCGAAATGAAGTTTGGGAGCTTGTTGAGAGACCAAAGAACCATAATGTTATTGGTACCAAATAGGTGTTTCACAACAAACACAATGAAGATGGATTACTAGTAAGAAACAAGGCAAGATTAGTGGCACAAGGGTATACTCAAATAGAGGGATTGGATTTCGGTGAGACATTTGCTCCCGTGGCAAGATTGGAAGCAATCTGGATCCTTCTTGCTTATGCTTGTGCTCATAATATCAAGCTCTACCAAATGGATGTAAAGAGTGCCTTTCTAAACGGTAAGATTAGTGAACTAGTGTATGTTGAACAACCTCCCGGTTTTGAGGACCCCAAAAGACCTAACCATGTGTACATGCTTTCTAAAGCTCCCTATGGGCTTAAGCAAGCCCCACGCACTTAGTATGAAAGGCTTAGGGATTTCTTGCTTTCCAAAGACTTTAGAATTGGGAAGGTTGACACTACCCTATTCACTAAAAGAGTTGGCAAAGATTTGTTTGTTTGTAAAATTTATGTTGATATTATTTTTGGATCCACTAATGAGTTGTTTTGAGAGGAGTTTGGAAAAATTATGTCAAAGGAATTTGAAATGTCTATGATAGGAGAATTGAGCTTCTTTCTCGGTCTTCAAATCAAACAATTGAAACATGGAATCTTTGTAAGTCAATCAAAATATCTGAAGGATATGCTCAAGAAGTTTGGCTTAGAAAATGCAAAGCCTATCAAGACTCCTATGGCAACAAATGGTCATCTAGACTTAGATGAGGGAGGTACAATGGTTGATCAAAAACATTTTCGCTCAATAATTGGTAGTTTGCTTTACATTACCGCATCTAGGCCTGATGTTATGTTTAGTGTTTGCATGTGTGCTCGATTTCAAGCTTAACCTAGAGAGATTCACTTGAAAGCCGTAAAAAGAATTCTAAGATATTTGAAGTATACCCCCAATATTGGTCTATGGTATCCCAAAGGTGCTCAATTTGAATTGATTGGATATTCGGATTCGGACTATGCAGGTTGCAAAGTTGATAGGAAGAGCACCTCCGGTTGTTGTCAATTTCTTGGGAGGTCTCTTGTTTCATGGTCTTCTAAGAAGCAAAATTCCGTTGCTCTCTCTACCAACGATGCGGAATATATATCGGCTGGTAATCGTTGTGCTCAATTATTATGGATGAAACAAACTCTATTGGATTATGGGATCACTTTCAAGAATGTGCCTCTTAGTGTGATAATGAGAGTGCGGTAAAATTGGCTACAAATACGGTCCAACACTCAAGAACGAAGCATATTGATATACGTCATCACTTCTTGAGAGATCATGTTGGAAAGGGAGATATCTCTATATATTCGATTGGCACGGATGATCAATTGGCCGATATATTTACAAAGCCATTAGATGAAATGAGGTTTTGCAAATTAAGAAGTGAAATGAATGTGATAGATCTCTCAAATGTGGCTTGAGGTTGAATACACATGTGTAGTATTGCATTTAGATTCCAAAGGTGCTCTCTAGGCTATTTATTGGATATTTTTGATGATTTTTTGATTCTTGCTTGATCTAAATAGTCTTATATGAAAATTTGTGTTACTCAAGTACATAATGTGTATATGCATGCATACTAACCCTTGGATTGGTCAAAATGTCCATATTTGAGCGATAAACCAAATTTGAAATTCAAAATCAGAAAGTGGACAAAGTTTGGATATTTGAGTATCAGGTCGCGGACCGTCCGGATAATGACCGTGGACCTTCTGACGTATCAGGTTCTGGACGGTCCGAGTCAGCAAAGCAGACTATCTGAATTGACAGGGCACAGACCGTCCGCAGACCCCATGCGGACCGTCCATGATAGGCAGATAACTCGGGCAGAGGCAGTCAGATTGTCACTTTCAACACTTGTCTCTTTCTCTCTCACACTCCAAACGCCAAAGGTGATTCTTGTCGTTTGTGAGAGGACGGTGAATCGAAATTGCGCACGGACTGTCTGGGAGATTGTTTGGAGTTCATCAACCATGTCTTCATCTCGGTATTTCAAAATCTCATGGAATCTGTCTGATTTATTCAAACTTGGGGATTCATAGGTTTTTCTCTCTGATCTAGAATTGGGCAGTGGAATTACAATTTTGATTGGTGGAATTGCTCGTGTTACTCATTGTGAATATGGTGAAAAATTTGAATGGATTTGGATGGTTATTTTCTGTCAAATCAATGATTGGATGGATGGGGGCGGCTAGGGTTCTAGAAATCGCCTCTAGACAGTCGCGGACCATCCGCCAGGATGGCGCGGACAGTCCAGCCACCTAGCGCGGACAGTCCGGCCCCCTATCGCAAATAGTCTGGTCCCTGACAGAAACTTACTCTTTCTTTCTCTATGTTTTGACATCATCAACTATTAACCAGTCGATATTCCTCATATATATTGCAGTGGTCTGGGTGGTCTTAAGAAGAAGCTTATAGGTCATTTTCAGTCAAAGCGTCGTCGTGCAGATGATGCAGATTATAATCCAGCTACAGACTCTGAGGCCCAATCATCAGTTGGGGGCAGCATTTCTATGGACACAGAGGATGCTCCACACGCTCATCCAAATTATCCAATTGATGTCACAGGATGGCCTATCCCAAGAGAAGATTCTCTATGGCTGAGTACTATTCCTGGAGGACAATTAATTAGTATGATCTGCCCTCTGATACAAACTTTTAGTTTTTTCATACTCAGCTTCAGTTTGATGTCTTCTGGGGAACCCTAATCGACACAAACTTTCACAAGCATCAAGTTATTGATTGGAAATTTATGCTGGGTCAGTTAGTCATGGAGGGATTAATTCCTCAGTTCCAGGCATGTGGTCTCTATGACTTTATGGGCCAGAAGATAGACTTTAGTGAGATGGCTGTGAAACTGTTCCTGGCAACTGTTGAGATTGACATTGATGAGCAATCAATCACTTGGATGACTGGCTTTAAGAGGTATACTGCCACCTTTGCTGAGTTTGCTACTGCAAATAGTTTGGACTATGATATAATCTCAGATGGGATTGATTTGTATATTGAGGACAAATTTGAAGAATATGAGCAGTTCTATGAGCCAGTGAGGCTGGGTATTCGTAGGAGGTTTGGTGAGACTCCAGGACTGAGGCATCATCCTGCTATCATTAACAAGATTGCCAGAGTAACAATTCTCCCAAAGAGTGGAGATAAGAGCAAGATCAGAGATAAGTTCTGGAACATCATCCACCATATCATGAATGGTGAGGTGATGAATGTAGTGCTATTTATGATGAGGCAATTAAATGACCTCAAGATGGACAAGAACTAGAACTTGGCATATGCTCCATACATCATGGCTCTCATCAAGGCTAAAACCAGATTTGAGGGGCGTTGTGAGATAGCTCACACTCCATTTAGGCCTTTCAAGAATGAGATTGGATTTCTCACCAGGCCTCTTACTCCTTTCCCAGATGATGAGGAAGAAGCTGGAGATGATGAAGAAGTTACTCCTGAGGCTGATGCAGCTAAGCAGATGCCTCCTCCTCCACCTCCTCCTCAGCCTGAGCAGTTCTGGCAGTCTGATCCAGGCTATTTTGATCCTTACTTCTAGCACATGCAACAAGGGCTCTAGACACATATGGATGGCCGATTTTAGGGCATGTTGACCCATATGGACCAGCGCATGGATGCCATGCAGACTCACTTTGATGATAACTTTGATGGGCTGAACTATGAGCTTACTGAGCATCGCACTCACATCCAATACACTGTTTATGATCCAATTATGACTAGAATGAACAACATGCAGCAGAGCTTTCAGGATAATATGGGGGCCTTGTCCAGTAAGTTTGAGAACCTGTCCACAAATGAAAGCATCCAGGATATACGTCAGAGGCAACAGCAGCTCCAGCATGACTTCGGGCAGTTCTCCTCTGTCTTCGACACTTTCAGCACCCATTACTACAGCATATACCCTCCACCTAGCTAGTGATCAGTGAGACCCCTCCTTTGTGGCAATTGATGCCAAAGGGGGAGAGAAGAAGCTGAAGTTGGGGATGTCATAATCAGGGGGAGCTCATGTGGACATTGAGACTTTGCACATGCATGTTTACTATTTGAACTTTTTGTCTTATGCATTTGTTGAACTATGTCTTGTGTTTGTGGACAAATGTCTGGTGATATTTTGTGGATCGAACTATGTCTGTTAAATCTTATGTTTCTATTAGTTCGAATTATCCTGTGAATGGTTGATCGAGGAGTGATTAAATTTGTTGCACTTATTTCACATAATACTTCTTGTATGCCTCGATAACCATGATTGTAGGAAGATCTCCATCAAAACTCCGATCGATTATTTGTGTCATATCTTCAACTAGAAATATCATGCACACATATAGGGGGAGCTATTCCTACACTCTGAGTTTTGTTGAGACTTATCTATCTCCCAGATGGAACTTCAAATCAAGATAAGTCTTTTGAAACTCATCTCTAAAATCCTTCTTATACCTAAGGTACGAGGAAGATTTGAAAATCAAAACCTCTCTTAGATAAAATGTGTAGTGTTGTCATCAATTACCAAAAAGGGGGAGATTGTGAATCATCTAGGCCCCTTAGTGATGTTTTGGTAATTACTGACAACTATTTGTGGACTAACAGTTCTTAGAGAAATAAGAATGCAGGTTGGACCACAGAGAACAGAAAATCTTGGAGACTTATAAGCATTGGTTGTGGATCAAGTGAAGGCAAAGGTATAACATAGGTTTTTGTTTTTGCCGATCTCCAGGAGATTAGAGAAGACATTTGACCGGATTAGTAAGCTAGATGGCCGTACTATTAAGAGGGGTCAATGACTTTGGTCTGTGTAAAACTTAGTGCCTCATAGACCATCGAGTGGTTGCACTTGCATGAGGTCTAACAATGCTTCCAGTTTCAAGAGTTAAAAAATCTTTTCGAAAGCGTGTTTGAAAAGTTGCTAAGTCATGAGGTTGGCGGACCGTCCGGGCCAAGTGGCCGGACCGTCCGTGATCTATCCAGAGGGGTCCAAAGTATGTTCACTTCGGACTGGTCCTATATGTTTGTACTATGGACCGTCCGGGCCTTGGGGCCGAACCGTCCGCAGTCCTGACTAGAGAGGGTCACCCTCTGCACAGTCCCTGTATAATTGTGCGGACTGTCGGACCGGGGTCGGCGGACCGTCTGCAGGTGCCAAATTAGTTTGGGCAGGGACTGTGTGTTTTTGGGCACTTGTACTACGGACTGTCCGGGGCCTGAGCCCGGACAGTACTAACTCCTAGGTCAGGGACCGTTCGGCCTTGTATGGCGGACAGTCCGTGTGTGTTAGCTCATCGTGGTCAGAGCTCTGGTGCTCCATGTTGCCAGGTTTCGGACGGTCCAGTCAAAGTTGGCGGACTGTCTGGACTTCGCTTTTTTCTGATAGCTCTGACATATTTCAAACGGGAAATCTAGCCGTTACTTGTACGGTAGACCGTTTGGCCTAAAGGCGCAGACCGTCCTCGTGTGCGCTGAAGTTGTGCTAGTTGCACATAACAGTTAGAAATGTGAAGTGGGCTATAAATAGAAGGGGAGCTCATGTGTGTGGGCTCTCTTGGCCATTCCTTGCACACTTTGAGCTCATTTGTGATTCTCCCACTCATTCTCTCATAATCCTTGCTTGAGATTGCTCTCTAGTGAGAGATTGGGAGCTCCTAGTGCATTTGCATCCATCGGTGATTCTTGAGGCACTTGGTGGTACACTGGGCAAGCGTCATCGGCTTGTTATTCTTGGAGGTTGCTGCCTCCTAGATGGCTTGGGTGTTGTCTCCGTCGAGCTCTCCAAGAAGTTTGTGGAGGAGCCGCAATGTCAATTGTGAGGGGTTCGCACCTTCCTCGCCGGAGCGGCAAAGGCGACACTAGTGGAAATGAGGTATTGAGAGATTTCTTGTCCACTTGGCTCAAAGATCAAGTCGTGTCTTGATAGAGGAGCAAGTGAGAGCTTGAAGTCCACCACAACGTGGATTAGGGGTGATCGGCAAATCACTGATACCACGGGATAAAATCTGGTGTCTTTCTCTTCTCGCATTACTTATTACCGTGCAAGTAATTAGTATTTCGTGTATTGTCTCTCTTGTATACAATTACCATACTTGTTTCTCATAGATTGCTTACTTGTTGTCCCTAGAGAATTTATACCTCTTGTCATATTGATTAAATTTTTCTAGTGTTTTTTATTTTAGTCAAAACCGTCTATTCACCCCCCCTCTAGCCGGTGTCCTAGATCCTACAACGGTGTTGTTGATTGTAACTCAATGGTTCATGTTGGACACACGAAAGAGAGAGAGACAGATGATTTTCTATACGTTTGCGCCACTTGGAGAGGCGTAATACCCTACTTCCTGGGGTGGATCTATATGTGGTGGGTTACAAGCGATGTCTCCTAAATGGAGAAAACCTAATGAGATAGGTAGAGGGTCAATGAATATGATGGGGTATCCCCTGGGCCTTATATACACGACCGTGGGGCACTCCATATGTACATGATGATCACATGTCTCCTAAACAATATGGAAACGACTGAACTGATCTCCCAGAAATACCGCCGACTCATCCCTAATCTGCCCCGATATTTGAGGACGCCATGCACAGGAAAGTCGGATGGTTTCTTTGGATAGCGCATGATTTGACGGATTGCTTGGGCTTGAGTCTGTTGCCTTCTCAGGTCGGCCCATTCCGCCAATAGCTCTAGCCCGGCCCACGAAGGGATGGCCTTGCGGGGTATCTGGCCTGAGGCCCCACGTGAGGTCCTTTCGCCTTCTAGTGGACACGAGGGATATCCGTCCCCCACAGTGACCTTGTTCCTTTCGGTATAACCGTTAAGGTAAAGTCATTCAAGGGAGGATAGAGTTTCGGATTCGGGTCTCATTGGCCATGAGGCCATAGAGTCAAAATCTATTCGAATAGTTCATGTCCACTAGTATGGACAAGTTTGGTGTGGTATGACAATTATCATTTTGTTTCAGAAAAATGGGAAAATGTGTGCGTGCCTTGGAAAGAAAAATTATGTCACGGGAGCGGGATGCTCAGTGGTGGTTGAGTAAAACTTATGCTTCTCTTTTCTGTTATGGAAAATGCCAAAATATTGCCTTTTCTGAGATAAAACAAAGAGTGACTTATAACACCACCATATCAAGCATGTACAATATAGGTCCCTCTCTATTTTACGAGTTAGAATGGGCTTGTGGAATACAAAAGTATTCACATGTTGCTATACATGTTTTTTAGTGGTCAAAAACTTCATTATCGCTTTGTTCGACTAAAAGGGGGCTGCGTCTGCAGCTAGTCTGCCTGTGGCAAGGGCTATTTCTCGCTCTTCTTTTCCTTCGCTCCTCGGAGCTTCACTTTTAGTATTGTATTGTAGAAGTATCTAATGGGGACGTGGGTTATGGATCTTCCGTCAGGAGGGGTAACTTTCGATTTGGTGGAGATGTCACACATACGATCCAGCTTCCAATCAACACGACTAGAACCCCACAATCGCAGCACCACTTCTCCTCTGGTTATCAACTGTGCACTGCACGATTGACCTCGCCACGAGGGCTAATTCCTGCCTGAGAATCAAAGACACAAGCAAGAACAAGAAAGAACACAATCTGGAATATTGCGGATGAATGATTAAGCTCACAAGTTGGGGTCTCACAAACCGATGGAGCGGCGAACTGTTCTTGATAGAATGACTTAAGAAAAACCCGAACCCTAATGTGGTGGCGGCTACTGATTATATGAGGGTTAGGAGCGTGACTCCCTCCTTGGACGCGCCCTAATGGGCTCAACAAAGATACACGGCCCAAAGGCCAAGTTACGGTGTCGCAGCACCGAGACAGATTACAGATGTCATCTTGTTTCGACGATTCTGAACGACTTGGATGGAATTTTGAGGTGGGACCTGTGCCATTGGAAGCTCTATGAAATTCTGGTTCCACCCATATAAAGTACGTCCAAAACCGACTCCGTATGCGACCTGAGTGTCCGTTTTACGACGGGCTGTTCCTGGTGTCCAAAACTAAAATGAAGTCGAATCGGTTTGGACTTCCACCTTGATCTGAACGTCCTTGCTGGCCTTCCACGCCTCCAAGTCCTTCACCATGTCCTTGCTGGTCCTTTCCTTCATTCCCATGTACAATTAATCATTAGGTAGCACACTATTCTCAAATGCACAAGAATAAGTACATAGGAACGAGCTCACCAGCAAATTCAATTGTCTTGCTCGTGAGCGAGTAATCGGACCTTGAACATCAACTAGGGGAGTGTTGTTTGTATCCATGGGAGTGATGTCCTCATCATCCTCCCCCTCTTGAAGTGGAGTCATCCTCGACTCAAGCTCATCTTCTTCCCCCAAATACGATTTCAAATCTGCACTGTTAAATGTAGGACTAACCCGGAACTCGGGAGGCAACTCAAGTTTATATGCATTATCATTTATTTTCTCCAAAATCTTATATGGACCAGCAGCACGTGGCATCAATTTAGACTTTCTTAACTCTGGAAATCTATCTTTTCTCAAGTGCAACCACACTAAATCACCCACTTCAAGCTTAACTGGTTTTCTACATTGACTACCAGCAATTCTATATTTTTCAGTCATCTTTTAAATGTTAGCTTTAGTTGAAGTATGAAGTTTCAAAATAAATTCAGCACGCTCCTTAGCATCACTATGTACTTGCTCGGTAGTAGGTATAGGCAAAAGATCAATAGGAGCACGAGGGTTAAAGCCATACACTACCTGAAAAGGACTTAACTTGGTGGTGGAGTGTTCCGCCCGATTATATCCAAACTCCACATGCGGCAAACACTCTTCCCACATTTTCAAGTTTTTCTTCAATATTGCTCGCAGCATTGCAGACAATGTTCTATTAACAACTTCCGTTTGTCCACTAGTTTGGGGATGACAAGTAGTAGAAAACAGCAATTTTGTCCCCAATTTGTTCCATAGAGTACTCCAAAAATGACTCAAGAATTTTACATCATGATCTGAAACAATAGTAGAAGGCATACCATGCAAATGAACAATCTCTTTGAAAAAGAGGTTAGCAATATGAATGGCATCATCCGTTTTGTGACAAGGTATAAAATGTGACATCTTAGAAAAACGATCAACCACAACAAAAACACTATCGCTCCCCCTCTTCGTCCTAGGCAATCCCAAAACAAAATCCATAGAAATATTCGCCCACGGAACTGAAGGGATAGGAAGAGGCATATACAAACCATCTGGTTTCAATCGTGACTTCGCTTTTTGACACGTCGTGCATCTTGCTACAAAGCGCTCAACATCACACCGCATTCGAGGCCAAAAGAGTGTGTGGATAGCACAACCTCTGTCTTCTTGGCACCGAAGTGACCCATCAAACCACCACCATGCGCTTCCTGCATCAACAAAAGACGAACCAAACCAACTGGGATGAAAGGCGGTTAGCTCTAAACATGTATCCATCATTTAGCACAAATTTGTTCCATGTATGGCCCTCTTTACAATTTAATGCAACCTCTTTAAAATCATCATCAAAAGCATATTGTCCCTTAATTGTTTCAAGTCCAAAAATACGACAATCAAGTTGAGACAACATAACATAGCGTCTAGACAAAGCATCAGCAATCACATTATCATTCCCCTTTTTATGTTTAATGATGTAAGGAAAAATTTCAAGAAATTCTACCCACTTAGCATGTCTACGGTTCAGATTTGTTTGACTATGAAGATGCTTAAGTGACTCATGATCAGAATGAATAACAAATTCCTTACTCCACAAATAATGTATCCATGATTGCAAAGATCGTATGAGAGCATATAATTCTTTATCATATGTGGAATAATTAAGAACAGGACCATTCAATTTCTCACTAAAATATGCAATGGGTTTACCTCCTTGCATCAAAACAGCACCAATGCCAACTCCACTTGCATCACATTCGAGTTCAAAAGTCTTACCAAAGTCAGGAAGTTGGAGTAGTGGCGCGTGAGTAAGCTTCTCTTTTAAAAGAGCAAAAGAATCCTCTTGTGACTGCCCCCAATTAAATGAAACACCCTTCTTGGTCAACTCATATAATGGGGCAGCGATGGTGCTGAAATCCTTCACAAAACGATGATAAAATCTTGCAAGTCCAAGAAAACTCTGCACTTGTGTCACCGTCGATGGCGTGGGCCAACTCTGAATAACATGCACCTTGGCCTCATTGTTGGAACTTGCTCTCAACTGCAAGGGGATCCAACACGGGTGAACGGTGATGACAACAGGGCACTCGCGTGTGATGGCAAAAGCTCTGTTAATCTGGCCTCTCACGGGCACTGTACAGGGGTATTTATAGGTACCTGGGCGCACAGCACCTCGAGCTAAGGACGCATGTGCCCCTAGGTACCTAGGTTATCCCAAGAATATTCCCATAAAGCGGGGTTACAGACCGTAATTACAGAAATGCTTTTACAACATAGGCCCGTAACACGGGGCGGCCGAGCGGGGCCCGTCACGACGGGCCGGATTGTACGTGGGCCTCCGGGCTGGGCGAGGCCGCGCCGTGGGATGCCCTTCGTCGCCAGTCTTCGCCTGGAGCGGGAGGAGCGAAGGGTATCCCCGCCTGTTTTGTTTCTGTCAGTTCAGCTGCTGCAGCGAAGCCTTCGAGCGAAGGGTGGCGCCTTTGCCTTCGCCCCAACATTTGCCCTCCGAGGGACCAGTTCGACAAAGTCACCTGGTGCCGAAGACGTCGTTAGATGGCGGAGACGCTGCCCTCGCTCGAAGTGGTTCCGCGGGGGTTTTTGATGTGACCGTTGATTGACGGAGTACTGTTGGACTGCGGGTTTCCCGAAGCGCCGCGTCCTGTCTATAAAAGGGGGCGGGGGTCGGCGCTTTTTGAACTTGACTTTTCCGCGCTCCGAGAAAACCCTAGCCGCCCTTTCCGCCGACTTGCTGCTCGTCTGCCTGCCGCGGTCTTGTTCGCCGGAGATCTGGCTCGAGTGAAGCAGACCGCCCGCCGCCGCCGACGGTACGTTGCGATGCCGTCCTCGTCTTCTTCCGCTGCCGCTACGCCGCCGGCCGTTTCCTCGCCGCCGGCCGCCGCCTCGTCTGAGGAGACGCCGAGTAGCTTAATGGTGGAAGAGTTGCACGCCGGCGACTCTGTTGATTTCGGCATGTCGCGGATCTCGTCGGCCCGCGTGCAAGATATGCAGCGGTTGGGTTACTTTGGCAGCGGAGTTGGTCGAGTCCCAGGGGCGGAGGAAGTCCCCGAGCCAAGGGCGAGTTGGTTGTTTTCGAGGCGTTCTTCGCCGCCGGGCTCCGCCTGCCTGCGCATCGGTTTGTCGGCGAAGTCCTGCGCAGGTTCAATGTTCAAATACATCAGCTGACACCGAATGCCATAGTGGCACTGTCGAAGTATGTCTGGGCGACGACTTCGTACGGCGGACAGCCGTCGGTGGAAGTTTTTGCGAAGTATTATTGTTTGCATTGGCAGAAGAGGGTGATTGGAGGCGAAGTCGCTCAGTTTGGATCCTGCACATTCACGCCGAAGACCGGCAAAACCACGATGCAGGTGGTTGAGTTGGTTCCTTGCGCCCGCAACAAGTGGGGCAACTGGAATGAATTTTGGTTTTACGTCACTGAGGGTACCGTCGAAGGCCATGAGGGACTCCCCGTGTCCGCGATGTGCTCTCATTTTTACTCAGCGTATCCGCCCTTTGAAGTGGCGGAGGAGGATGAGGACGAAGGGGCTCTTCGGTGCGCCGCCGGTTTGAGCAGTGGGCGCGACTTGGTTGAAGAGTTTGTGGCGTATGGGGTGTGGCCATTGGCGCGTGGCTGGGCGTTGGGCGAAGTATGCCCTCGCCAGATGCCTTTTCATGGTGGGAGGGTGGTGCGGAGTCCCGCCTTCGCCCTGAATCTGCAAAGTCGCGATCCGGCCGCCGTTGTGCGTGAGGCGGAGGATGGGGCGGTGCGGCTTGTTGGACGCTACGTGCCGAGGACAGAGGGCCAGCGCAGCTGGGATATCCGTGGGTCGAATGACCGCTTGAACAGGGTGTTTGAATTAAATCAACTGCCGTATGACGGCTACCCTGGTCAAGACGATGTGGACCGCCGTGGGAAGAGACCGGCGGTGGAGGCCGGAGATGACCCTGCGCCGGCGGCCGCCCCGTCCTCTAAAAAGAGAAAATTAGGTACTGCTACGGGAGGACTTGGGGTTTCTGATCGTTTTGCTAGAGAGTTGACGAAGACGTGCGCGGCCCCGGGGGAAAGGATGTCTTCGCCCGAGCTCCGGGAGTCTTCGGCTCGGATGCTGAGGGTTACCGGGGGTTGTTGGCCTAGGAATGTTCCTGTCCCCTGCGCGGCTGGCGAGGACTTTTTTATATCTCGCATGGTTCGTGAATGGAGGGTCTTTCCTTATGGGCGGAATATTGCTGCTGTTGTGTCAGCAGTGATGGACAAGGATCGCCAGGGAGCTGTGCAAAAACGCCAGGCGGCTATCAGGCTCGTTGAAGCCATGCCGAAAAGGCAGCGGGGGACGGCGAAGGCTGCGGCCTCCGGCGGGAGGCCGGCCGCCGCTGGCGGCGAAGTCAAGCGTCCCTGCATCTAGCAAGGCGCTGGAGGCAACGGCAGGCGCCGAAGGCTCGAAGTCGGCGAAGGTGGTGCCGCCGACTGGCGGAGTGGCGGAGATCGCGAGGGCGGCCCGAGCGTTGCCGTTGGCGGGCAAACGCGTCGCCGACTTCGCCACCGATATTAGCGTGGACGACTATCTCGGTGGTGGGTCTCTTTTTTTTATCGTTTCATTGGTATGCTGCAGGGTTGGGCGAAGGCCAACTTGCTGTGGTTGCGCGTGGCGCGGTGGCCACGACGGCTGCCGCAGCGCCGAAGGCGAAGGGCGGGGTTCTGAGCGCCGGTGGCGAGGCGTAGGCCCTCGCGGTTGTCATGGATGAGGCGGGCGCTGCGTCCAGCCGGCTGGCGGAGGCGACGGAGGCGCTACGTCAGGTCCGCTGAGTTGGACCTCGTCCTCCCCCCGTTTTTTTTGACACCGCAGTCTTACGATTGTTCTGCAGGTGGATGACTTCGCTAGCCGCACCGCGTCGGGGGCCCTCACGGCAGCCATGGCTGCCGAATTCGAAAGGCTTCGAACGCAACACGCTGACGCCGTCCGCGAAAAATCGGCCGCCGACAGCATGTGCCGCAAGCTGGCGGAGAAGGTGGCCACACTGGAGGACGAGAAGGCTGCCCTCCGTCGCCAGCTGGCGGGGGAAAGGAGGGAGGCCAATGAAACCCTTGTCAAGGCGCAGGCTGCGCAGGCGGAGGCCAACCTGGCACGGGCGGAGGGCAACCTTGCCAGGGAGCGCGCCGAGCAGTTGCAGGAGCGGCTCACCGCCCTGGAGAGCCGCGTGAAGGGGGCCGAGGCCGCGGCACGAGCGGAGGCAGAGCGGACGCGCCAGCTGCTCGTAGAAACATACCGTGGCCTGGGCGCGGGGACCGGTGAGTTCGAAGTACCGGACCGAGAGCCCGGACTTCGGTGCCTGGAGTGGGTGCAGGAGGAGCTGCAGGCGCTCCCCACCGTCGTGGAGGGGTTTATGGCGTACGCCTCCCTGGTCACCTGCGAGGGGGCGGTGAACGCGCTCTCCCGCGAAGGGTGCCGGCACCTCGAGGTCTTCGACCAAGTCGAAGAGGACTTTGAGCGAGATATCTTCAAGGTCGAGGACCCCATAGTGAAGGATTCTGCCGGGGCTATCTTCGACCGGCTGTGGGGTCCATACGGGCGCGAGGTGGTCAGGGAGCGCGCCGAGACGGCGAGACTTCAGGTAACGTTTACGCTTGTTTGGTATTTGTTGGACGTGGGCTGTGTGCGTGTTTGATGAATTTTGTGTGTTTTGGCTTAGGCGGTGCGTGGCGAGAGGGTCGACGACTTCGGGGCGCTGAACAGCATGTTGGCTGACCCGAAGTCGGCCCCGGCGGAGGCTGGGTCCGAGGTCGCCCTGGCGCCAACCTCGGCCGTATCCGCGGCGGCCGGCGAAGGCCTGCCCCCAGAGGTCGCCGAAGGTGCGCCCGATGCCACTGCAGCTGCCGCGCCGAGTGCTGAGGATCCCGCAGCGGTAGCGGCGGAGATAACAGCGGAAGCAGCGGCAGAGCCAGCAGCGGAGGCTCCCGCAGCGTCAGAGCCGTCGCAGGTGGCGTAGTAGGTGTAGAGGGTTGGGGAAGTTTGTACATGTTACTGAATTTTGGTTGCTGCGCAGGTTCAAGATTTTGGGCCTGCGCACGCAACCGCTACTACTAAATTTTTGGCGGCTACGACCGCGGAGGATGGTAATGACTGTGGTGGTTCATCTGAGTTTTTTGACTGTGCTGACTCTGAGAGCTCGATTGAGTGGACGGAGTCGTCGGAGGACTTGGACTACTTCGCGGCCTTGGATGTGGCTGCGACGGAGGCCTCGCCGCACGCCGCGGATGCAGGAGAAGTGTCAGGTCCTTGCACCGGGCGACGGCGGCGAAGGGCAGTTGCGAAACGTATGGTTAGTGGGGTGGAGGGGGCCCGGCTTAGCGTAAGTGGGGCTGGTCGGCAGGAACTGTTATCTTTGCCGACCGCCGAGACTATAGGTGAAGGGGAACTGCGAAGTCTTTTTGCGGGTGAGGAGCTCAGGATAATGTTATTTAATTATAGGGAAATGGGAATTATTCCTAAGGTTGAGCCGATGTAGAGTGTGGTGCCCTCGCTTGTATGTGTAGAGGCTTGTATGATGAAGTTGTGTGCCCTCGCGTGCATATGTATGTGCGAAGGCGTTTGTGTGATGAAGTTGTGTGCCCTCGCGTGCATATGTATGTGCGAAGGCGTTGTGTACTTTGTCTGGTTTGTTTTGTTGCGCTGTGTTGGCGTGATTATAGTTGGTCTTGGCGTGGACGGTTTGATGTTGTCGTTTCAGCCTTTTGTCGAGCTAGTCCGGTCTTCTGCACAGATAGTCTTCGGTTTTTTCGCACTTGTTGTGCTAATCCGGCTGCACCGTTAGGCGACTTCTGCGCGGGTAGTCTTCGCGATAGACTTAGATTTCTTTTTCCGCACTTATTGTGCTGATCCGGCTGCACCCTTAGGCGACTTCTGCGCGGATAGTCTTCGCGATAGACTTAGATTTTTTTCCGGACTTGTTGTGCTGATCCGGCTGCACCCTTAGGCGACTTCTGCGCGGATAGTCTTCGCGATAGACTTAGATTTTTTTCCGCACTTGTTGTGCTGATCCGGCTGCACCCTTAGGCGACTTCTGCGCGGATAGTCTTCGCGATAGACTTAGATTTTTTTCCGCACTTGTTGTGCTGATCCGGCTGCACCCTTAGGCGACTTCTGCGCGGATAGTCTTCGCGATAGACTTAGATTTTTTTTCCGCACTTGTTGTGCTGATCCGGCTGCACCCTTAAGCGACTTCTGCGCGGATAGTCTTCGCGATAGACTTAGATTTTTTTTCCGCACTTGTTGTGCTGATCCGGCTGCACCCTTAGGCGACTTCTGCGCGGATAGTCTTCTCGATAGACTTAGATTTTTTTCCGCACTTGTTGTGCTAATCCGGCTGCACCCTTAGGCGACTTCTGCGCGGATTTGTCGCACGCGAGGGTAGCTAGCGCTTAGCCTCGCGGTGACCTCGTGGTGGTCGAATGTCGAAGACCGTCATCGCAGTCTTTTTCGACGCATGTCTTTGCGGGGGATTTTTCACGCATATATTACATGGCTCCGCCTCGTTAAAAACCTCACCCCCCGGGAGGAAAAGAGTGCGGACCGGTGAAAGATTGTTTTTGCGAATTACAAGGGCGAAGACAGCCCTGAGGAGTCAAACAAAAAATTTGCGGAGGTTGTCGATGTTCCAGGAGTGCTCCAGGTCCTCGCCGTTTGGCGTTGTGAGCCTGTAAGCGCTGGGGGAAGCTTTTGTCTTGACGATGAAAGGGCCCTCCCACCTGGGCTCCAGCTTGCCCTTGGACTCCGTCCGAGCTGTTCGAATGAGTACGAGGTCCCCCTCGCTGAACTCCCTCGGGGTGACTGAATGGTCGCGCCATGCTTTGGTTTGGGCTTGATACTTGTTCAGGGCCTGCAGGGCGAAGACGCGGTCTCCATCGATGAGATCCTTTGAAGTTGGCTCGTCCACATCTGGGACGGCTGACGGAACTGTTCGCGGGGACCCGTGCTTTATTTCTTGCGGGGTCATGGCCTCCGATCCGTATAGAAGACGGAAGGGAGTAAACCCGGTCGCCCTGCACTCAGTTGTGTTTAGTGCCCAGACTGCCTCAGGTAAGAAATCGGTCCATCTGCCCTTTTTTTCATCAAGGAGCATTTTTTTGATAGCTGTGAAGATTTTCCCGTTGGCGCGCTCCACGACCCCGTTGGACTGCGGATGATAGACTGAGGCGAAGGCAAGCTTGGTGCCAATGGAGAAACAAAAATCCTTGAAGTCTTGGTTATCAAACTGCTTGCCGTTGTCGACTGTTAATTCGGATGGTACTCCGAAGCGGCAAACGATGTTCTGCCAGAAGAACTTTTGGGCAGTCTTTGATGTTATTGTAGAGACAGCCCGTGCCTCGATCCATTTGGTGAAGTACTCGACCGCGACGAAGGCGAACTTAAGGTTCCCCTGAGCGGTGGGCAGGGGTCCGACAATGTCGAGACCCCAACGCTGGAGCGGCCATGTATGGGCGATCAGCTTTGTATACTGCGAAGGGCCGCCTGACCGAGGGGAAAACTTCTGGCAGGCTTCGCAGGATCGAGTGACCCGATTTGCGGCGCAGATCATTGCGGGCCAGTAAAAACCCTGGCGGATCACTTTAGCAGCTAGGGCCCTCGGCCCCGCGTGTGAGCCACACGTGCCACTTTGGACTTCACGTAGAATCTGCATGCCTTCGGCCTCGGTGACGCACTTAAGCATTGGCTGACTGACCCCTTTTTTGTAGAGTTGGCCTTCAATCAGAGCGAAGTCTCGGCTTCGATGTCTGAGACGCTTGGCCTCACTGATGTCGGCTGGATGATAATACCCCTGCAGGAACAGGGTTATGGGTACCCGCCAGTCTTCGGTCATGATGAGGTTGACTGTGCGGTGGCCCTCGCTGTCATTGGTTATTTGGAGCCCTTCGGGGCTCCGGACTGCTGGCGTGCCGATGACATGGAAGAACACGTCGGAGGGCAGAGTTTCGCCCCTGGCCGCGGCCTTGGCCAATGCGTCGGCCTCCTCATTCTTGGCCCGGTCCACATGCTGCACGGTGAACCCGTTGAACTGCCTCTCGAGACTTCGGATGGCCGCGAGGTACTGCATGAGTGCGGGGTCCTTGGCTGCATAGTCTTTCTCGACTTGGCCGGCAACTACCTTGGAGTCTGTCTTGATGATGCAAGTGGTGACTCCGAGGGCCCTTAACTTGCGGAGGCCGAGGATGACTGCTTCGTATTCTGCTATATTATTTGTGCATCTGTCGGACTCCAGATTGAAGCTGAGTCGTGCTGCATATCTGTGCTTGACCCCGACTGGTGAGGTTATGATTGCAGCGACGCCTGCCCCCGCATGGCACCATGCGCCGTCGCAATGGATCGTCCAAGTCTTCTCTGCGGACGGATCCGGCTGTGTAGTTGGCCCAGTCCAGTCGACGACGAAGTCTGCCAGGACTTGAGACTTAATAGCTGTCCTGGGCTCGAAGCAGATGTGGTAGCCGGAGAGTTCGGCCGCCCACTTGGCAATCCTTACCGACGCCTCCGGGTTTCTGAATAATTCTCCGAGCCCCCTGCTTGAGGTGACTCGGACCTTGAATGCTTCGAAGTAATGGCGCAGTTTGCGCGACGACATGACGACTGCGTAGGCAATCTTCTCCAGCTCTGTCATGTTACACTTGGACGGTGTCAGCACTTCAGAGACATAATACACGGGGCACTGTCGAACCACGCCCTCGACAGTCTGCTCCTGCACTAGGGCCGCGCTGACCGCATGTGGCGAGGCCGCGACGTAGAGCAGCAAGGGGAGCGAGGGGTCGGGGCTGGTAAGGACGGCCAACTCTGTCAGGTACTGCTTTAATGAGGCGAAGGCCGCCGCCTGCTCTGGTCCCCAAGCGAAGTCTTTTGCGCCGCGGAGTGTCTTGAGGAAGGGGAGACTTCGCTCGGCGGACCTGGATATGAATCTGTTGAGAGCGGCCAATCTGCCTGTCAGGCGCTGGACGTCCCTGACGGACTGCGGAGGCGTCATGTCCAAGATAGCCTGAATCTTGGTAGGCTTGGCCTCGATGCCGCGGTGTGATACCAGATAGCCCAATATTTTGCCCTGGCGAACGCCGAAGACACACTTTTCCGGGTTTAGGCGGAGTTGTGCGTCCCGCATATTCGCGAATGTTTCGGCGAGGTCGGCGAGGTGGTCCTCCTTGCTCTTGCTGGCGACGACAATGTCGTCTACATATGTGAATATATTTCTGCCGACCTGCCCCTCGAGCACTGTTTTAGTAAGCCTGGAGAAGGTGGACCCGGCGTTCTTGAGTCCCTCCGGCATTCTGATGAAGCAATATGTGCCGAAGGGTGTTATGAAGCTGGTGCTAGCCTTGTCTTCTTCCTTCATGTATATCTGGTGATAACCGGAGAAGCAATCGAGGAGGGACATGACCTCGCATCCGGCCGCGCTATCGACTATTTTGTCGATCCGTGGCAACGGGAAATTGTCCTTTGGGCAGGCTTTATTGAGACTGGTGAAGTCGATGCACATTCGCCACTTCCCGCTCTTTTTCTGCACCATTACGACATTGGAGAGCCATGTGGGGTAAGCCACCGGCTCGATGAATTTGGCCTCCAGGAGGCGGTGCACCTCTGCCTTGGCGGCCTCCGTCTTTTCGTCGGACATCTTGCGAAGCCGCTGCTTTTTTGGCCGTACCGAAGGGTCGATTCCCAGACTATGCTCAATTATTGAACGGCTGACCCCGACCAGATCGAGGGCCGACCAGGCGAAGACATCTTTGTTCTTGGACAGACAGCAGAGGAGCTTTTCTTCTTCATGCGAAGTAAGGTCTTCGCTGATAGTGACTGTCTGCCTGGGCGTGGCCTGGTCGAGGGGGACAGTCTTGGTCCCGTCGTGGCTCTGCATCTGCGCCTTGTCATGTTGCTTATTGGTTGGGCTGGTAGGCGCTGGGGCTTCGCGTTGGGCCGTGAGGCAGTGCACGTTTCTTTGACCGGGCACGAAGTCCCGCTCTATGTTACGCGCAGTCTGTTGATTGCCGAAGACTGTGATAACGCCTAACGGACCTGGTATCTTCATACATAGGTACAGTCCGTGAATGGCTGCTTCGAACTTATTAATGGAGCCCCGGCCCATGATGGCATTGTAAGGGTACACCATATCCACAATGTCAAAGGTTATTTGCTCGCTTCGGGCATTGGGTGCTACACCGAAGGAGAGAGGCAGCTCTATTTTGCCGACGGGGAAGGTGCCTTTGCCGCCGAAGCCGTACAACGGGTTGTCCGAAGGCTTAAGCAGGCTGTGGCTTATGCCCATGCGATCGAAGGCGTCGAGGAAGATGATGTCCGCCTGGCTGCCGTTGTCAACGAGGACCTTGTGTAAGTCCCAGCCTGCCATGCTGCAATTGATAACCATGGCATCGCAGTGGGGGGCGCTGCGCAAGTCGACGTCCCGTGCGTCGAAGGTGAGCGGTATGTGGGACCACTTCGTCTGCACAACTGGGCCCGTGACGGCGACATGGTTTATGCTGCGGTAGTGGTCCCGCTTCTGCCGCTTGGTGTCGAAGTCGGTGCTGGACCCCCCAGTTATCATGTGGATCACTCCGCGATATGGTTGATCGGCGAAGTCTTCTTGTTTTGGGGCATGGGGGATGTTTTGGTGTTGTTGATGTGGTGGTGGGGGTGGAGGAGGTACGATTTGTACTTCCTGATGGTGTTGGTAAGCGTGGTGCGGTGGATGCGGGGCGGGAGCGTGGATATATGGCGGAGGGGGTTGCTGGTAATTTTGCGCGACAATTCTGGGGTTGTCGGCTGGCTGCGCCCGTGCCATTCTGTCTCTGGTGGCCTTCGTTTCGGGGCAGTCTTTGGTGTGGTGGGCGCAGTCTTCGCCATGGAATAGGCAGTAGAATCGGCGCGGCGGCTGCGCACGCTCTCGGCCCCTGCCACGAGTGCCGTTTCCGCGGCCCTGGGGGGGATAGTCCTGGCGACGAGGGGGGTCGGCAGCGGGGTGCTGGTTGGCGATGTTGTGCACCTGCTGCTGAATGCGGCCGTCTCGACCGGAGTCTGGCTGCGGAGTCCTTGTCCACGTGCGGCTGGACTGTGGAGCATCTTTTGGCTTCCTCTGGGACTCAATTTTGCACTGGTGGAGCTCCTCGGATCTGGCGTACTTTTCAAACAGCTGGTATAACTCTTGGAGGTTCTTTGGCGGATCTCTGATGCAGTGGCTGTAAAGGACGCCGGCGCGAAGACCACTGATAGCGTAGTGGATGGCAATCTGGTCATCGACTGAGGGTAGCTGTGACTTGAGTGTCAGGAATTTGCGGTAATATTCCCTCAGGGTCTCCTTCTCTAGCTGCTTGCAGAGCGAGAGCTCGGCCAGGGCGTCGGTGTCTGGGCGGTACCCTTGGAAGTTGAGCAGGAACTTGTCCTGGAGACTTCTCCAGGAATCGATGGACAGCGGAGGCAACCTGGTGAACCAGGTGAGTGCGGGGCCCTCGAGGGCGATGATGAAAGACTTCGCCATTGTGGCGTCGTCCCCCCCGGACGATGCGACGATGACCTGGTAACTCATTATGTATTGAGCCGGGTCGGTGCTGCCGTTGTACTTGGGATAGGTCCCAGCCCGGAAGTTAGCTGGCCACGGCGTCACTTGCAGGTGAGGCGCCAGGGGACTTCGCTCATCGAGGTAGTTGACCCCCTGGAATGGCGCGGCGTGCGGGAAGGTGTGGTCGCGTTGAGGGAAACGCGGGTCCTCTGGCTGCGCGCGGTGTTGCAGGGGTGGCCCATGCTGCGGGCCGGGGTGGCCTTCGCGCGTGTCGTCGTCGTGTGCGCGCTGCTGGAGGGGTGACTCGTGCTGCAGGCCGAGGTGGCCCTCGCGTTGCATCAGCGCAATCTCCCGCTCGAGTTCCTGGGCCTTGTGCTCCTCGTCGCGTATCATTTGCCGCACTTTGGCTAGTGCGGACACGCGTTGGCGCTTGGCCTCCAGTATCTCCTTCTGCCTCTGGAGATTGCGGGTCTTGAGGCGCAGGGCGCGCAGCTGTAGCTGTTCTTCTGTTGAGACGCCGAGGACCTCACCGTCCTCGGCGAGGTCCGCGTCCTCTGGTGGTGCGAAGCCTGAGGGTGGCTGCGGTTGTCCCTCAGGGTCGCCGGTGGGGAGGGTGTCGTCTTCAGTGGCCTCTTGGTGGGTGGATTGGGTGAGGGCGAGGGCCTTGCCCTTTCTTGCGGCGAGCAGTGCTGCTTTCGCAGCCTCGTCAGCCTTCGGGTTAGCTCTCTTGGGTGCCATCGCGGGTGGTTTTTCTCGTAGCACGAACGGTGGGCGCCAAATGTTGGAACTTGCTCTCAACTGCAAGGGGATCCAACACGGGTGAACGGTGATGACAACAGGGCACTCGCGTGTGATGGCAAAAGCTCTGTTAATCTGGCCTCTCACGGGCACTGTACAGGGGTATTTATAGGTACCTGGGCGCACAGCACCTCGAGCTAAGGACGCATGTGCCCTCAGGTACCTAGGTTATCCCAAGAATATTCCCATAAAGCGGGGTTACAGACCGTAATTACAGAAATGCTTTTACAACATAGGCCCGTAACACGGGGCGGCCGAGCGGGGCCCGTCACGACGGGCCGGATTGTACGTGGGCCTCCGGGCTGGGCGAGGCCGCGCCGTGGGATGCCCTTCGTCGCCAGTCTTCGCCTGGAGCGGGAGGAGCGAAGGGTATCCCCGCCTGTTTTGTTTCTGTCAGTTCAGCTGCTGCAGCGAAGCCTTCGAGCGAAGGGTGGCGCCTTTGCCTTCGCCCCAACACTCATCAACCTCAATACCCTGTGGAATGACAACATAGCCAAGAAACGATACTCGTTTGGTGCAAAAGGTGCATTTCTCAAGGTTAGCAAATAAGCGCGCGGCACGCAAAGCATCAAAAACAGCACGTAGATGGTCAAGATGTTTAGATAAACAAGTGTTGTAGATCAAGATATCATCAAAATAAACCACCACAAATTTTCCAATAAATGGGCGCAAAACCTCGTTCATCAAACGCATAAAAGTACTAGGGGCATTAGTTAATCCAAAAGGCATCACTAACCACTCATACAAGCCGAACTTGGTTTTAAAAGCAATTTTCCATTCATCACCAAATTTCATTCTAATTTGGTGGTACCCACTGTGCAAATCAATCTTAGAAAATATTTTAGAACCACTTAACTCATCAAGCATATCATCTAATCGAGGAATAGGATGACGGTACCGGACAGTGATTTTAATGGCTCTACAATCTACACACATGCGACAACTGCCATCTTTCTTTGGAACCAAAGTGACAGGAATAGAACAAGGACTAAGGCTCTCATGTACATACCCGCGGTCCAAAAGGTCTTGGACTTTGTGCTAAATCTCCTTAGTCTCCTCAGGATTTGCTCGATATGCAGCACGGTTGGGCAAGCTCGCTCCAGGAATCAAATCAATCTGGTGCTCAATCCCACGAATGGGAGGAAGTCCTGGAGGTAACTCAGAGGGAAAAACATCTCGGAACTGCTGCAAAAGGTTAGTCACAGATGCAGGCAAAGTGCTAGGAATATCATCAATAGAAAAGAAAGCATCCTTGCAAACCAAGGCATAGAAACAAGCATCAGTAGCATGAGTTTCAAGAAGATCAGATTTAGTAGCAAGCATGACAGGAGCTTTCAATTTAATTTGTTGCTGAATTTCTATCTCATTAGTTGGTTCCTTATGGGTACTTGCAGCTCTATCTTTATCAGCTTGTACAATTTCAGCAAGAGTCAAAGGTAGCAAAGTAATGTTTTTATCTTTATGCCTAAAAGTGTATGTATTACTCCTACCATGGTGACGTGCATCAGTATCATATTCCCACGGTCTACCCAACAAAAGAGAACAAGCTTCCATAGCTACTACATTGCAATCCGCATAATCAGAATACATACCAATGGAGAAATGCACTCGTACTGTGTGTTACCTTAACCTTGCCTGAATCATTGATCCATTGAATGTGGTATGGATGTGGCCGTGGACGTGTGGTCAGGCCAAGCTTCTTGACCAAATCTGAACTCACCAAATTATTGCAGCTTCCACCATCAATAATAACACGTGCACGCCGATTCTCGATGGTGAAGAAAGTCTGGAACAAATTATGGCGTTGCTGCTTCTCTGATGATTCAGGCTGAGAACTAAGAACACGCTGCACCATGATGCTTCGAAGGTTCACCGTAGCATCAGCACCAAGCATGGCATCATCATTAGCAGCAACATCACTAGAGTCATCATCGCCATCCTCAACGTCGGAAGCACTAATGTAGCCATCATCCGTAGCAATGTATGTTTGCTGACTCGGGCAATCCTTCTTCACGTGACCAATCCCATGACAACGGTGGCAAACAATACCCGAAGAACGACCACTAGAAGGTGCTGCAGGTGCTGGTGAATTCTATTTCTTGGAGGGTACCTGCAAAGGAAGTTTACCAACATGTGCAGTAGGTGTCGAGGGAGGTCGCGTGGACGCTGGAGTGGTCGAAGGTGTATGACTCGAGGCAGGTGTGTGCGTCCGTGATGTAGAGGAGGTGCCAAAAGTAGCCCTAGGTCGATGTTGGCGTCCCTGCAGTTCCTTCTCTGCAAGCATAGCAAACTAGAACAACTTGTTGACATTGTCAAATTCTTTGTAATCCACAATATCCTGAATGTCACGCCGCAAACCTGAATAAAAACGTCAAAGAGCGTCCTCATGTCCCTCTACTATCCCACAACGCTGCAATCCCTTCTGAAGCTCAGTTTAATAATCTTGAACAGATTTATCCCTTTGCTCTAAACACATCAATTTCTTACGCAATTCTCTATGATAAGATTGGGGAACAAATCTATCATGCATAGCTACCTTAAGATCTTCCCAAGTCATAGGTGCTCTACCATCCCCAACTAGACCAGTCCACCAGACAATAGCAAAATCTTTAAATTCACTAGTGGCTTGTCTAACTTGATGTCGTTCAGGTACAAGGTGGGCAGCAAATTTCTGTTCTATCATCATCTCCCAATCAAGATATCCCTCGGCATCATAATGACCCAAAAAAGATGGTATAGTAAATTAAATCTTAGCATAAGGGTCGTCAGGAGCATGATTGTTATTACCGTGCTGGCGGTGTGGCACACCTTCTGTGTTTTGATCAAGACAGCGACGTAGGTGCAAATCTCTAGTGGCCGCTTCATCATAATTACCTTCTGCATCAAACACCGCATCATCGGGAAGACGTGGACGAGGAGGTGGTGGTGGCGGTGCTTGTTGTTGCGTCTCCAACACAGCAAGTCTATCGACGATCTCGGATAATCGTCGATCCAGCCTCCCGTAATTCTTGCCAAGGTCCATGTCAATGAAGGCATCATGCACTGACTTGTGGACCATCTCCTCCATTTGCTCCTTCAGGAGCTTGTTGTTTGCCTCAAGATCTTGGCGGCTAACACATTCATCGAAGTCTGTAGGGATCCTTGCTTCTTCTTCGTCGCCTGCCATCGAAACACAAAAACAGGAAACAAACGGTGAAGGTTATCCCTAATAATTTCACTAAACGCTCCTCTCAGGTGGAACATAGGAACACGCTTTAATGTATCTTACCAAGCTCTTACAAATGTCTGACGAAATACAAAGCAACGAATGGTACAATCAGAGGCTGGTTCGTGATACTTACCAAGAGGGAGTGAAACCGCGATTGCAAGGTCAAAGCTGTATTGATCAGAAGAAAGTATGTGGAGCTTGGGAGGCCAAAAATTAAAATCAAGGATTAGCAAAAATCGAGTGCAGATTAGCGAAGTTCAATAAGTGTCCAAAGCACAAGTCACAATTGCTGGCTAAGACGTGTCCTATCGAAGCACAACAAGGTAAAGGTAACAAGGAACGGTGGACAAAAACTTAAAGAACCAGTAGAATGGCAGTTTTGTAAATAAAGTAGATTTTTCAGCACTAATAGAAATCAAAGGCGCGTTTCCAAGGGAGTACCAACAAAAGAGCTCGAAATATTCTGAATTTTTTACCACTGATCCAAAAACACAAAGGATGGAAGCACACAAAATTTCACCTGAAATAGAGTTGTATTGTGACCTAGAGAAAATCATAAAGGATCTTTGAAATTCGTGAAAACACTTAAACAATTTTTTTAATTATCTTACCAATTTTTTTGAATTTTTTGATCGAACCAAACAGGCCAAAGGAATCTGCTGTAAAAATTGAGCTCAAACGGAGCACCAAGAGGAAAGTTACGCCCGTTTTATGGAAAGTACCTCAAGTTATGGTTTTCAAAGGCACAAATTTGCAGGAACCATAGCGGTGGCTATGGAGAACAGGGGCACAAACCTCCCTGGTATAAGCAATAGGTAAGCACCAGATGATGAAACAAGGAGGGGCTACGATGCAAGGCGAAGCACAAGCGGCTTGCAACCTAATCTAGGGCTGGTGTGGCGAGAGTTCACACAAGGCGGCTAGCGAGGACAAATCGAGTAATGTGGTGTCTCGACTTGTAATCTAGGAAAGGTGGATGGGATAGCGGCAGAAACAAATAACAGCGACGGAGCGGTTGAACTACGATGACGACACGACCTAAACCAGCAACAAGACTCGACCACGCACACAAACTCAACAAAGCAATCTGAAATGAAATTGCAAGGCTAAACAGTGTTGTAGGACAGCGGAATTTTTTTGTAGGCTTTTTTTTGGAATATAGGACAAAGACGAAAACTCTCAAAACTAGGGTAAGCCTGACGGTGATACCCGAGCCTCTAATTTCCACTTAATGGGGATGTGGGTTATGGATCTTCCGTCAGGAGGGGTAACTTTCGATTTGGTGGAGATGTCACACAGACGATCCAACTTCCAATCAACACGACTAGAACCCCGCAATCGTAGCACCACTTCTCCTCTTGTTATCAACCATGCACTGCGCGAATGACCTTGCCATGAGGGCTAATTCCTGCCTGAGAATCAAAGACACAAGCAAGAACAAGAAAGAACACAATCTAGAATATTGCGGATGAATGATTAAGCTCATAAGTTGGGGTCTCACAAACTGATTGAGCGGCGAACTATTCTTGACAGAATGACTTAAGCAAAACCCAAACCCTAATATGGTGGTGGCTATTGATTATATGAGGGTTAGGAGGGTATAGAATATGAGGAAACCTTTGCCCCTGTTACCCATTTAGAAGCCATTAGAATCCTTCTAGCTTTTGCTGCTTCAAAGAGTTTTAAACTTTTTCAAATGGATGTTAAAAGTGCTTTCTTGAATGGGTATATAGAGCAAGAGGTTTATGTTAGGCAACCCCCTAGTTTTGAAAGTCCAACATTCCAAACCATGTATTCAAACTTCAAAAAACTTTGTATGGTTTGAAACAAGCCCCTATAGCAAGGTATGGGAGTTTGAAAACTTTCTTGCTTGCAAAGGGTTTTTAAAATGGGCTTTGTTAATAGAACTCTTTTTCTCCACAAGCAAGACGATGATTCTTTATTGGTTTAGATTTATATTGATGCTATCATCTTTAGTGGTTCTTATCATGCTCTTGTTTCCAAGTTTTAAGATGCTATGAGTAGGGGCATTGAGATGAGCATGATGGGAGAATTCAACTTGTTCCTTAAGCTACAAATCAAGCAGACCCAAGATGGGACATTTGTGCACCAAGGTAAATACACCAAGGATGTCATGAAGAAGTTTAACATGGGCAAGGCCAAGCCTCTTTTGATGCCCATGTCCACGACCACAGCTTTAGATGCCGATGATGACGGCAATCCCATGGACTTGAAGGAGTATATGAGCATGATAGGCTCCCTCCTGTACTTGACAGTGACGAGGCTAGGCATACACTTCGTAGTGTGTTTGTGTGCTCGGTTCTAGGCTTCTCCACTCACTTCCCATAGGCATGCGGTCAAACATATCATGAGGTACCTTCATTTCACACCTAAGTTTGGATTATGGTATTCCTCTTCTTCCATCTTGTCTCTATGTGGTTATTCTGATGCTGATTTTATGGTTGTCGCATGGATCACAAATCCACTTATTTATCAGTTTTTGGGATCCTCCTTGGTTTCATGGTTTTCTCGCACATAGTATAGCGTTGCCTAGTCTACCACAGTGGCTAAGTATGTCGTTGACGCTAGTTGTTGCTTTGGATGATGGCCACTTTGTGGGATTTTGGCTTGGATTTCATGTATGTGCCTTTGCTTTGTGATAGCACTAGTGCCATTAGTGTTGCCAATAACCATGTGTTGCATTCTAAGACCAAGCACATTGTTGTTCGCTTTCATTTTCTCAAAGATCATTATGAGAAAGGGGACATTGATCTATGCCATGTTGATACCCACAGACAGCTTGCAGATATCCTCACAAAATCCCTTAATCCATCCACTTTTACACATTTGTGAGGGGAGTTGGGTGTGTGTTGTCATGGAACCTCCCAAGGTATTAGGCCCACCAACAGATGTCCTCGTCCTGAGGACCTTAGATAGTCATGCAGGTGCGCTCAATGGCTCGGCAGGTCCGATTACCTGTATCTCCATCATATCGCCCAAGAGCGCTTAACCCATCACGCAGACATTACATATCATCGGAGTAAGCGGAAAAGATTAAAATAACATAATTCCCATTCATAAGTAAAATATAGAAAGAGTTGATTATTACATAACTCGGTATTGAGTGCTTAAACTTATTACATCATCGGGAGGCAAAACACCCTCCCCAGGTAGTTCTTAGTTCTCTTCCTCCTTATTTGGAAGCACCTTGGAACAGAAACAACAGAAATTAGTAGTTTCATCACCTATAACAACATGGGTTTGAAAACCCTGAATACGGAGTGTACTTTCACAAGTCTTACCCATCAAAGGATAAAGACTCTCAAGGATATGTTGGCTTTTAGGAATCAAGGTAAGGCTTTTCAAGATTCAAAGACTCTTTTGCAGAAAAGCTTACTATGAGTGGATCCTTAATAATTCATTTTACTTGTCATGTTAAGTAATTACCTGCATCTAGATTCCTTTCTATTCTTAGGTCAAGCACTTGGCCTAAACTAGCCATGTTTTATCATCCCTTCAGTTCACTGGTTGCTACGTGTAGGTCAGTGACCAAGTCTTCATATCCGAGAAGTAACAGCGATCCAAATCGATTAATACCCAGCTGGGGATCTCCAACAACACGACATATGTAGCACTCACCCCTTACATATGTCAACTCACACCCAGGTTTCTCAAGACCAGAATGGGTTCACACCAACCGAGAGCACAGATACTCTACCATCCAGCCTCTTGCCACAGAGGGTACATGCTAATCTCGTCATATCTTCACTCCCATTGTGTGGTGGCATTTCTAGTATTGGTCCGACCAAGGCAAAGCTTACCCATGACGAGGCATGTGGCTAGTTACAAGGTTCTCGATCAGCAGGCCTACATCGGCTCAGTCCTTAAGCGACTCAGACGGAGACACTACACCGAGACTCCCTTCTCGTGCAATTCACCCACCCAGTCTTGTCTTTATTATTTAAAACCCAAAGTTTGGTACCTGATAGAGGTACACTTTTTAGATGTTGAATCCATCATGGCCATGATGGATTCACCATCATAAGTCTTTTCTTTGTAAAAATCCCCATCCAGTGTGAAGCATCACCTTTTGTTTTAAAACAAAACATTTGGTTTTCTAAAGCAAGGCTAAGCATTAGAAAATTTGTTTAAATAAAACATGCAAACAAGGAATGGTAATCAATTTTCCAAGGAAGGAAATGCATCAATTGTTTATCACACAATTCCTATCACCTAATACATCATATAAGGTTATAAAGAATGTAAAACAACAAGGAAAAGGGATAATGCATCAGGGCTTGACTTGTGTTGCAGGAGTTTCTGTTTCCACACCGCAGATGATGAAGTAAAAGTTGTTCTCCGCTGGAAGATTCTCAGTCTGGGAGACAACTTCTTCCTCTACTACAGTTTCTTCCTCTAATACGTGTACACGAATGCTTATCATATGTCATGAATATGCATTTACACAATAGAAATATAGTAAGTTGCATCCTGAATACAACTTTCCTTAACGGTACAAATCAATCACTAAGGTTTTCTAGTTAGGTATTCCTTTAGGATTAGTATTAAGTAATTAATCCTATGAAGATAGTTATTGGGTCTTTGGTCAAACAGTGTCCAAATTATTTCAAACTTCACTCAGGGGTTCTAATCATCATATTAAGCCTACCCAAAATGTTTTATGATTTTTGGTATTATTAAACTATGTCTAAAATTCTAAAAGGCTTAGTTTAAGTACCTTTAAATTCTACACAATTCCAGTTTTGGGATAAAAATATTGGAATTATTTTTATTAGATACTACTTGATTTTAGGAATCTAGAAAAATTGGTCTCATGATTTTACCAATTTTCTACTATTTCATAAGAACATCCCAAGTTGACAATAAAAAGAAAAGAATAAAACGTGAATAGTAACAGGCCGTATCCGGCCCGACCGGCCCAGGGACAGGCGGAACTGACGAGACGCGTAGGCGATCACATGTCCTTCTTGCATGAGCACACATCCCAAGCCTTAGCCACATGCATCACAATAAATATCAAATCCTTTTTGTAGGTCTGGCATAACCAATACTGGTGGCGACATCAATCTTTTCTTCAATTGATCAAAGCTATCTTGGCACTTCTCATCCCACTTGAACTCTCTTCCCTTCTCTAGAAGTGAGGTCATGGGCTTGGCAATCTTAGATAATCCTTCAATAAATCTCTGATAGTATCCTGCAAGTCCCAAGAAACTCTGAATCTCAGTAACTACAGTGGGTATGCTCCACGCCACTATCTCCTTGACTTTAGCAGGATCCACTGATATCCCTTCATTAGAAATGTATGTCCAAGGAATGACACCTCGTCAATCCAGAACTCGCATTTATTGTACATGGCATAGAGTTGATTATCTCGTAACTTCTGTAGCACCAATCTCAGATGTTCCTCATGATCACTATCACTCTTGAAACAAAAATATCGTCGATGAAACCACGACGAATTTGTCCAGATCATGGACACCTTATTCTTTAGATCCATAAAATAGGCTGGTGTATTGGTAAGTCCAAATGACATAACGGTGAACTCATATAAACCATATCGGGTCGAGAAAATCGTCTTAGGAATATCCGATGGCCTAATCTTCATTTGGTGATAACTCGGTCGGAGTTCAATCTTCGAGAATACCCTTGCATCTCTCATCTGATCAAATAAATCCTCAATGCGAGGTAATGGACACTTGTTCTTCACAGTGACATCGTTAAGGCACATATAATCCACGCACATCCCTTGCGATCCATCCTTCTTCTGTACAATCAGTACTGGTGCTCCCTATGGTGAGAAACTCGGATGTATGTACCCAGCCTCTTGTAATTCCGTTAACTGCTTCTTCAGTCCCTTTAACTCTTCTACGGACATCATGTATGGCTGTTTAGAAATAGGGGTAGTCCTAGATAAGGGATTAATGACAAACTCAACTTCCCTCTCCGGTGGCATCCCTGGTAATCCCTCTGGAAAGACATCCAAAAAATCTCTAACGTCATAGATGCTGTCACCAACAAACTTCCCATCTACTAAGAATGTCGCTAGTCTAGTAGCGGTAGTTACTGCAATTCCAACTTCAAATCTTACTCCTTTGGAACTGTGAGTTCTATGGTTCCTTTAGCACAGTGTATAAACTGCCTTTGCCTTTCTTAACCATGACATACCAAGGATCACATCTATAGTGCTCTCTTCTAACACTATAGGGGTAGCCCATCTGGGTTAGAAACACAGGGTAGGAAAGGAAGAATTGTAGACAATGGTGAGTAATTACGAGGAATGTTACTGCGGGGATTTAGTAGCTAAGTAGATTAGTGTGTTATCCACTAAAGCTAATACATTACCTCATGGTGGTACATGCTAAGATGCCCAACTATAATGTTTCAATCAATCAAAGAAGCAAATCAAGCATTCATCATCATTACAATCAACCAACATTTTTTTTAATAGAGAAAATAGTTTTAATTTTGTCTTAGGTCTCCTGTCTCTTAAAAAGGTCTTAAATGTAGGATTCCAAAGTGTGAAATCCATCTTGTCTTAGAGTAGAAAAGATAAGAGTAATCAGAGTATGACAGTAAAAGATGAGACATGATCAAGATAAGATAAGTGTAGAATGATTCAGAGTAAGGTAATGTCGGCGTTCCGAGACCGGGGGGTCCCTGGGCCGACGAGTGAATGTCGCCGTGTGCCCCAGCCCAGATGGGTCGAGCGCGAGGGCGAGCGCGAAGGGGGGAGAGCGAGGCGGCCGGAGACTGGCGTGAGAGAGGTGGGAATCCCGCGGCCTTCGTGTTCGTCCCGCGCCCAGGTCGGGTGCGCTTGCAGTAGGGGGTTACAAGCGTCCACGCGGGAGAGGGAGCGAGCGGCCTCCAGCGAGCGCCTGTTCTCGTCCTCGTCCCCGCGCGGCCAACCCTCTCTAAGAGGGCCCTGGTCCTCCCTTTTATAGGTGCAAGGAGAGGATCTAGGTGTACAATGGGGGTGTAGCAGAGTGCTACGTGTCTAGCGGAGGAGAGCTAGCGCCCTAGGTACATGCCGTTGTGGCAGCCGGAAAGATCTTGGCACCCAGCTGGTGTGATGTCGTGGCCGTCGGAGGAGCGATGGAGCTTGGCGGAGGGACAGCTGTCGGAGATGTTGAGTCCTTGCTGACGTCCTCTTGCTTCCGTAAGGGGGCTGAGAGCCGCCGTCATCACAGAGCATGTAGGGCGCCATCATTGCCTATCTGGCGGAGCGAGCCAGATGGGACGCCGGTCTTGTTCCCTGCGGCCCGAGTCAGCTCGGGGTAGGGTGATGATGGCGCCTCCTGTTGACGTGGCTGGTCTGTGCCCTAGGTTGGGCGATGTGGAAGCTCCTCCGAAGCCGAGGTCGAGTCCGAGCCCCTGGGTCGGGCGAGGCGGAGATTGCCGGCTGGTGCCGGGGCAGAGTCCGAGCCCTGGGGTCGGGCGAAGCGGAGTTCGTCGTCTTCTGGGGCCGAGCCCAAGTCCGAGCCCTGGGTCGGGCGAGGCGGAGATCGTTGTCTTCTGGGGCCGAGCCCAAGTCTGAGCCCTGGGTCGGGCGGAGCGGAGTTCGCCGTCTTCTGGGACTTAGCCCGAGTCCGAGCCCTGGGTCGGGCGGAGTTCGCCGTCTTCCGGGACTTAGCCTGATTCCGAGCCCTGGGTCGGGCGGAGTTCGTCATCTTCCGGGACTTAGCCCGAGTCCGAGCCCTGGGTCGGGCGGAGCGGAGTTCGCCGTCTTCCGGGACTTAGCCCGAGTCTGAGCCCTGGGTCGGGCGGAGCGGAGTTCGCCATCTTCTGGGACTTAGCCCGAGTCCGAGCCCTTGGTCGGGCGGAGCGGAGTTCGCCGTCTTCTGGGACTTAGCCCGAGTCCGAGCCCTGGGTCGGGCGGAGTTTGCCGTCTTCCGGGACTTAGCCCGACTCCGAGCCCTGGGGTCGGGCGAGGCGGAGCTTCCTATGGAGCCTTTGGCCGGGCCTGACTGCCTGTTAGTCTCACTCTGTCAAGTGGCACCGCAGTCGGAGTGGCGCAGGCGGCGCTGTCCTTCTGTCAGGCCGGTCAGTGGAGCGTCGAAGCGACGGCGGTCACTTCGGCTCTGCCGGCTGGGGGGCACGCGTCAGGATAAGGGTGTCAGGCCACCTTTGCATTAAATGCTCCTGCGGCTTGGTCGGTCGGTGCGGCGATTTGGTCAGGGTTGCTTCTTAGAGAAGGCAGCGCCTCGGGCGAGCCGGGAATATGTTCGCCGCTGAAGGGGGGCCTCGGGCGAGACGGAAATCCTCCAGGGTCGGCTGCCCTTGTCCGAGGCTAGGCTCGGGCGAGGCATGATTGTGTCCCTCGAATGGACTGATCCCTGACTTAATCGCACCCATCAGGCCTTTGCAGCTTTGTGCTGATGGGGGTTACTAGCTCAGAATTAGGAGCCTTGAGGGTACCCCTAATTATGGTCCCCGACAGTAGCCCCCGAGCCTCGAAGGGAGTGTTTGCACTCGCTTGGAGGCTTTCGTCGCACTTTTTTGCAAGGGGACCAGCCTTTCTCGGTTGCGTTTTGTTCCGCTGGGTGCGCGCGAGCGCACCCGCCGGGTGTAGCCCCCGAGGCCTCGGAGGAGTGGTTTCACTCCTTCGAGGTCTTAATGCCTCGTGTAATGCTTCGGCTGGTCTGGTCGTTCCCTCATGCGAGCTGGACGTAGCCCAGGTGTACGGTCGGGTCCCAAGTTCTCGGGCTGGTATGTTGACGCTGTCAACGGTTCGGCCGGGGCCGGGTTTGCGAGAGCAGCCCCCGAGCCTCTGCTCAGGGCGAGAGGGCGATCAGGGACAGACTCGACTTTTTTACATACGCCCCTGCGTCGCCTTTCCGCAAGGAGGAGGGGGGGAAAGCGCCATGTCGCCCTCGATGGGCACCGAACATGGTGTCTCCGATGAGCTGCAAGCGGGTAATTCGAGTGGACGTCCGTGCCCCGTTCGTTAGGGGTCGGCTAGGGGCCCAGAGGCACGCCCAAAAGTACCTGCGGGTGATCTGCCAGACCCGGTCCCCTGGTGACGGGGTCCGAGGGCTCGATGCCTCCCTCTAATGGGATTCTGTTACAAGATCGCTCCCGCTGGTCTCGGAAATGTCCTAGGGTACCTCGGGAGCGTAGCCCGAGCCTTGGTTATGTATCGAACGTACCCATGGTCATCCCTCGCTCGGCGTCTGAGGCGGCTGTGAACCCTTCGGGGGCCAACCTTCGAACCCCTGATCAGTAATGGGCGCGGAGCCCGAGTAGCCTGAGGCGGCCGTGGAACCCTTTCGAGGGGCCGGCCTTCGAACCTCTGACCAGTAGTGGGTGTAGGGCCCACGCGATCTAAGGCGGCTGTCGAACCCTTCCGGGGGCCAGCCTTCGAACCCCTGATCAGTAGGGGGGCTTGGAGCCTGGTTCCTTCTCGGGGAAGGATCCTTTTCGGGGTATCCCCCTTTCCCTGTCCCTGTTGCAAGAGAGAGAAAGAGGAAAAACGGAAAAGGATACGAAATCGAACGATGCGGCGTACCTTTTTTGACGCTGTCATTGTGACGAAGGCGAAGCGTCGCCCGCTCCTCCTGCCAGAGGCGCCGCCTGTCCCGCCGCGAAGTTAATGCGATGGGGCGAGTGGTTGGAGGAGCGACCGTTGCGCGTGCGTGAGCCGTTCGAGGGACGGCTGTTTCGCTTCGCGTTTTTGAATCCCACGTTCGGTCCGGGTGGAACGTTTGAACCGGTCGTGCCTTGGTCTTCATATACTCGGGAGAGGGTCTGGCAATGGTTCTTTGCTCTGCTTCCTGTCTTCCTCTTAGGTTTTTCGCAGCCTGAGAGACTTAGCCAGAGAAAAGGAAACCGCCCTCCCTGTCCCTTGCGCCGCCACCCCTTCCGCTCGGCGATGGCTGACCGGATGACCATCATCTCGCCGCGTGACCCATGGCCTTTCTCTACGGTGACGACGAGTGATCTGGAGGATCTTGTCGGCGAGGGTTTACTTCGCCCTCCCACCGATGAGCAGCGACCGAAATGGATTCCCCCCGTGGGCGGAGCCGCTCCATCCCCACCGCTGGGGTACATCGTGAGCTTCGTCTCCTTCCACGAGCGGGGATTTGGTGTGCCGGCGAGCCGCTTCATGCGGGCGATCCTGCACCACTACGGGGTGGAGTTGCACAACCTCAGCCCCAACTCCATCTCGCAGGCTGCCATCTTCGTAGCGGTGTGCGAGGGGTACTTGGGAATTGCCCCCATTGGGATCTGTGGACCCATCTCTTTTTCGCGGAGCTTTTTGCCTCGCCGACGGGGGAGAGGAAGGTTCGTGCAGCAGTGCGGGCCGGCGGCTGCACCCTCCTGCTGAGGCAGTCGCGGGCGTCGCTGTATATTCCCGCCATCCTCGCGTCCTCGAACAAGGGGTGGCAGCGCCGGTGGTTCTACCTCCGGAATGACGGTGAGTTGCTCCCGCCATTCTCTCAGCGAGTAGTCACCGCCGCCGCTGATGCTTGGCGCCACGGGACCCCTCACGAAAGACAGAAGAACCTCGAACCCCTCCTCAAGGCCTTAGAGGCGTTGCGGAAGGGGGGACTCACCGCTGCAGGGGTGATTACCGCCATCCACCGCCGGAGGGTGCTTCCCTTGGTGGAGCGACGGTTGCCGCTTTGGGAAATGACACCGGAGGCGGACTTGGAGGGCTCGCGGATGTCCTCTGATCCTCTTCCTCTCGACGTCCTCCACGGGCGGGTGTCCGTTGCATTGGGGAAGCCGGACCCCAGCGCCTTCTCCCAGCCTTTGATTCACCCTGACCAAGGGTGCGTGACTCTGGTGAGTGTCCACTCCTTCTTTCTTCTTGCGTCGGATTGCCCCTGGTTTCTAAGGTCGGGATTTCCATCCGTCTTCAGGAGGTAGGGTGGCACAAGTCTTCCCTGCCATGGGTCCCGCAAGATGCGGCGGACCGAGCAGCGCGGCAGGTCGCCGCGGAGGAGAAGAAGAAAAAGAAGAACGCGGAGAAGGCCCAGGCCCGCGAGCGGAGGCGGGCTTGGGACGCCTTGGAAAAGCTTCATCGCCGGCAGGAGAGGGAGGGGCTCCCGAGGGAGCGATCGCCGGAAACGCCCGACAATGATGACGATGATGAAGATGATGATGAGGAAGACGACATGGCTGCCCGCCTTGGCCTCAGCCCCGATTTGGGGTTAGGCCAGGAGCCATCAAACCAGCCCCCGAGCGGGTTGATGCTGTCAGTCCTCGAAGTCGGGACGCCGGGGTCCCGGCCCGAGGAGCGGGGGCAATCCGAGAGGGTACTTGACCCCTCGGCTGGAGGAGCTGAGGCGACCCCGGGGAGCCAGGCCGGGGCGTCTGCTCCCCGAGAGCCACCGCCCACGCCGGCAGCGCAGGGGAGCGACCCCCAGGTCGTCGTGGCAGTGCCTGAGCAGCCCGCCTCCCAGGCGTCCAGGGCGCCCAAAGCGAGGGTGATGCCGAAGCTGCCGGTGAAGCGGACCTCGGCGGCGGCTCCGGGGGTCGAGATCCGAGAGACCTCCCCCCAGGCACGGTTGATCATGGCCCGGAGCGGGTGAGTATCCTGGAATGTCTTCGTCCTGGCTTTTCATTCGTATGTCCCGGCCGTGATTTTTCTTTTTTTTCTCAGCAAGCGAAGCCATGGGATGACTGACCTGGCACCCTGGAAGGCCCTTAAGACGACACTGGCTTGCGCGGCCAGCGCCGCTCCGGGCCTTGCCGTTCAGGTGACCTTCTCGCAAGGCGCTCCACAGCAGGGGGCTCAGGCGGCACCAATCGCCGTGGAGCGGGTTCCCGAGGCTGGCGCTTCTGCTAGGGCGGCCATTGTGATAGGGGTGGCGGCTGACGCGGACGTGGCCCAGGGCCCACCGGACGTGCCGGCGATGCCGGCACCTGTCGCTACTGAAGTCGCCGCTGTCCCAGTCGGGGAGCGACCGGCTGCTGCCGATGTCGAGACGGCTGAGGCGTCGGCGCTCGGTGCCTCGGAAGAGGGGGGCGTGGAGGCGCGATCCGTCCCGCCGGGCGGCAGCCTCGTCGCTGTGCGGCGGAGCTCCGAGGGCCGGCGCCAGTTGCTCCGGTTCCGGACCCGTGAGGCCTCGGATCCCGGCTTCGTTCTCGACGATGAGCGGGAGGACCAGTCCTGGGACGAGCTCCGCGAGTGTGCCGAAGCAATGGTGGGGTCGCTCCGGTCGTCGCTGGAGGTTTTCTGCAGGGACGTCCCCAAAATCCTCCAGGTAACGGTTTTAGGCATACCTTTTCTCTTTTGTGACCAAGGCGTCCTTCGTGACGCCCCGCTTCCTTCCCTCAGGATCTGACGGATCAGAGCGCCGCCAAGTCGTCGTTCATCCGCCGCGAGGTCGACGTCTGGGGCTCGCTGCGATCCCTGAGGACCTCGCTTGCCTGGGCTACTACGCGCCTCTCTCAGCAGGGTGCTGAGGTGGCGGACCTTCGGTTGCTCTGTACCGATCTGAGAGCCGAGGCGGCAGCGGCGCGCGCGGAGGCAGCCGCGGCGCGCGCAGAAGCGCAACGACAGCAGTTGGAGTTCGACCGGGTCGTCAAGGAGCGGGACCAATCTCGGGGCCGGGCTGCCGAGGCCGAAAGCCGGGCTGAAACCCTTGCGGCCGACCTAGCCGTAGCCCAGGTCGCAGCCTCGGAGTAGCGTGCCCGAGCCGGAGGTACGCCTTGGCCATCTTCGGTTTTCGTTCCTGCTTGTTTCCTCTGCTTGTGTTTGAGATCCTTCCTTTGGCTGTTCGCAGAGCTCGAGTCCGCCCTCGATGAGTCCGCCAAGGCGCTTGCCGAGGCGCTTGCCGGGGCGGCCGAGCAGAGGGAAACCGACCACGCGGCCATGTCCGAGGCCGTCTCGGACGTTTACCGGGTCCTTGGCTCCGGCGACGTCCCCTCAGGAAGCTCCCCTCGAGGTCGCCTTCAAGTCTTGGGCGATCATGTGCGCGGCAGACTCCGCGAGGCGTTACACCACGGCGTTAGGCGGGCCTTCGCCGTACTCGCTTCCCACTACGTTGTGGACCTGGAGCGGGTTAGCGAGGGGTATTGCCTTCCCGACGAAGATGAAGCCGCCCTGGCAGAAGTCCAGAGGCTCGATGCGGCCGCCGCGGGTCCGAGCGCAGTGCTGGCGACCACCTTTGAGGCAGAGATCCTCCCACCTGCGCCGTCGCCGGAAGCTGGGATGGACTTTGCCGATGGTGGGGATGAAGCCGAAGGCGCGGCTCCTTCCCAAGGCGACACCTAACTCTGTTGGAACAGTTTCTGTCGGATGCACGTGTGTCTTTCTGCGGCCGCTGAGGCCTGAACACTTTGTTACCGTTGCATGAAGTCGTACTCCTTTCCTTTTTATTTTGCGTGTCCGGCTTCGCCTGTTAGTAACAGGGTGGTTTCCCCAAGTAGGGGTCACTTTTCGCGGCGGGTGACGAGTGAGGTGTTCCTAACCCAGAGGCGTAGGAGTCCCTCGGCTCAGTCGGCCTTGCCACTTACATGCACCCGCGTTCGCTCCTTGGGGCCTTGCTTCTGACATAGCCGGGGGAACGCAAAAGCTTTTTTGATTGAAAATTTTGGACGCAAAGAGGTTCCCCAATTTCGACACAGAGGGGGTTCCCCCCCTTTTAGCCCCCGAGGGAGGGTCGGGCTTTGCCGAGGCGAGGCCGACCCTTCCTTGATGACTAAACTTTGCGTGGGCGCGAGGTATATGATCAACTTGAAAACATCTTAAGGGTAGAAGCGACGTAGCTGTTGGATGCTCCAGGCGTTGCCGTAGACCTCGCCTTGACTGTTGGCCACCTTGTACGTTCCGGGCTTCAGAACCTTGGCGATGACGAATGGCCCCTCCCAGGGAGGCGTGAGCTTGTGCCGCCCTCGGGCGTATTGTCGCAGCCGAAGCACCAGGTCGCCCACCTGGAGGTCTCGGGACCGGACCCCTCTGGCGTGGTAGTGTCGCAGGGACTGCTGGTACCGCGCCGAGTGTAGCAAGGCCTTATCCCGAGCCTCCTCCAGCTGGTCCAGCGAGTCTTCTCGGCTAACTTGGTTGCTTTGGTCGGTGTAGGCCCTCGTCCTCGGGGAACCGTATTCCAGGTCTATGGGCAAGATAGCCTCGGCCCCGTAGACTAGGAAGAATGGCGTGAAGCCCGTGGCTCGGCTTGGCGTAGTCTTCAGACTCCAGACCACCGAGGGGAGTTCCTTCATCCATCGCTTGCCGAACTTGTTGAGGTCGTTGTAGATCCGAGGCTTGAGCCCTTGTAGAATCATGCCGTTGGCACGCTCTACTTGCCCATTTGACATGGGGTGAGCCACGACAGCCTAGTCCACCCGGATGTGATGATCCTCGCAGAAGTCCAGGAACTTTCTGCCGGTGAACTGGGTGCCGTTGTCGGTGATGATGGAGTTCGGGACCCCGAAGCGATGGATGATGTTGGTGAAGAATGCCACCGCCTGCTCGGACCTGATGCTGTTCAGGGGTCGGACCTCGATCCACTTGGAGAATTTGTCGATGGCGACCAGCAGGTGCGTGTAGCCCCCGGGTGCCTTCTGCAAGGGGCCCACGAGATCCAGACCCCACACAGCAAAAGGCCAGGTGATGGGTATCGTCTGCAGAGCCTGAGCGGGCAGGTGGGTCTGCCTCGCGTAGAATTGACACCCTTCGTAGGTGCGGACGATTCTGGTAGCGTCGGCCACCACCGTCGGCCAGTAGAAGCCTTGCCGGAAAGCATTCCCGACAAGGGCTCGAGGCGCTGCGTGATGGCCGCAAGCCCCCGAGTGTATCTCTCGCAGGAGTTCCTGACCTTCGGCGATGGAGATGCACCGCTGGAGGATGCCGGAGGGGCTGCGGTGGTAGAGCTCCTTCTCATCTCCCAGCAAGACGAACGACTTGGCGTGCCGCGCCACCCGCAAAGCCTCGGCCCGGCCGAGGGGTAGCTCTCCTCGGTGGAGATATTGCAGGTACGGGGTCTGCCAGCTTCGATTAGGCATGACCCCGCTTCGTTCCTCCTCGACGCGCAGTGCCTCACCCTCGGGGGTCGAGGGTACCTCGGGCTGAACCGAGGGCGCCTTGGGCCAAGCTGAGGGTGCCTCGGGATGAGCCGAGGGTACCTCGGGCTCGGACGTTTCGTCGATCTTGACGGAGGGTTGATGCAGGTCTTGGGAGAAGACGTCCGGGGGAACCGTTGTTCGCCCCGAGGCTATTTTAGCCAGCTCGTCCGTAGTCTCGTTGTAGCGCTGGGCGATGTGGTTGAGCTCGAGCCCGTAGAACTTGTCTTCCAGGCGCCGAACCTCATCGCAGTAGGCCTCCATCTTCGGGTCGCGGCAATGGGAGTTCTTCATGACTTGGTCGATGATGAGCTGCGAGTCACCGCGAGCGTCGAGGCGTCGGACCCCTAGCTCGATGGCGATCCGCAACCCGTTGACCAGAGCCTCATATTCGGCCACATTGTTGGACGCCGGGAAGTGGAGGCGTAGCACGTAGCGTAGTTGCTTTCCGAGGGGTGAGATGAAGAGTAGGCCTGCGCCAGCTCCTGTCTTCATCAGCGACCCGTCGAAGAACATGGTCCAGAGCTCCGGTTGGATCGAAGCCGTCGGTAGCTGGGTGTCGACCCATTCAGCCACGAAGTCCGCCAAGACCTGGGACTTGATGGCCTTCCGGGGAGCGAATGAGATTATCTCACCCATGATCTCCACCGCCCACTTTGCAATCCTACCCGAGGCCTCTCGGCACTGGATGATCTCTCCCAGGGGGAAGGATGACACCACAGTCACCGGATGAGACTCGAAGTAGTGTCGCAGCTTCCGCCGCGTTAGGATCACCGCGTACAACAACTTCTGAACTTGTGGGTAGCGGATCTTGGTTTCGGATAGTACCTCGCTGACGAAGTACACTGACCTCTGAACGGGCAATGCGTGCCCCTCTTTTTGCCTCTCGACCACAATCGCGGCGCTAACCACTTGAGTGGTCGCGGCGATGTAGACCAGGAGGGCTTCTTCGGCAGCTGGGGGCACCAAGATAGGCGCCTTTGTGAGGAGCGCCTTCAGGTTCCCGAGGGCTTCCTCGGCTTCAGGGGTCCAAGTGAAGCACTCGGCCTTCCTCAAGAGGCGGTACAGAGGTAGACCTCTTTCGCCGAGGCGTGAGATGAAGCGGCTCAGAGCCGCGAGACATCCCATGACTCTCTGTACGCCTTTCAAGTCCTTGATGGGCCCCATGCTGGTGATGGCTGCGATCTTCTCCGGGTAGGCTTCGATGCCTCGCTCGGAGACGATGAACCCTAAGAGCATGCCTCGGGGCACCCCGAAGACACACTTTTCGGGATTGAGCTTGACGCCTTTCGCCATGAGACATCGGAATGTCACTTCAAGGTCGGAAAGGAGGCCGGAGGCTTTCCTCGTCTTGACTACGACGTCATAGACGTAGGCCTCGACCGTGCGGCCGATGTGTTCGCCGAACACATGGTTCATGCATCGCTGGTACGTCGCGCCCGCATTCCTCAAGCCGAACGGTATGGTGACATAGCAGTACATGCCGAAGGGTGTGATGAAAGAAGTCGCGAGCTGGTCGGACTCTTTCATCCTGATTTGATGATACCCTGAGTAGGCGTCGAGGAAAGACAGGGTTTCGCACCCAGCAGTGGAATCCACGATTTGATCGATGCGAGGCAGAGGGTAGGGAACCTTCGAACATGCTTTGTTGAGACCAGTGTAGTCTACACACATCCGCCATTTCCCCCCTTTCTTTCTCACAAGCACAGGGTTGGCAAGCCATTCGGGATGGAATACCTCTTTGATGAACCCTGCCGCCATTAGCTTGTGGATCTCCTCGCCTATGGCTCTGCGCTTCTCCTCGTCGAATCGGCGCAGCGGCTGCTTGACGGGTCGGGCTCCGGCTCGGATGTCCAGGGAGTGCTCGGCGACATCCCTTGGTATGCTGGGCATGTCCGAGGGATTCCACGCGAAGACGTCGGTGTTCGCACGGAGAAAGTCGACGAGCACTGCTTCCTATTTGGGATCGAGCCCGGAGCCGATCCGGATTTGCTTGGAGGCGTCGCCGCTGGGATCGAGGGGGACGGACTTAACCGTCTCCGCTGGCTCAAAGTTGCCGGCATGACGCTTCACGTCTGGCACCTCCTTAGAGAGGCTCTCTAGGTCAGCGATGAGGGCCTCGGACTCGGTGAGGGCCTTGGCGTACTCCACGCACTCCACGTCGCATTCGAACGCGTGTTTGTACGTGGGGCCGACGGTGATGACCCCGTTGGGGCCCGGCATATTGAGCTTCAGGTAGGTGTAGTTGGGGACGGCCATGAACTTCGCGTAGCATGGCCTCCCCAGTACCGCGTGGTAGGTTCCTCGGAACCCGACCACCTCAAACGTCAGGGTCTCCCTTCGGAAGTTGGAGGGTGTTCTGAAGCAGACGGGAAGGTCGAGCTGTCCGAGGGGTTGGACGCGCTTCCCGGGGATGATCCCATGGAAGGGCGCAGCGCCTGCCCGGACGGAGGACAGATCGACGCGCAGGAGTCCGAGGGTTTCGGCGTAGATGATGTTGAGGCTGCTGCCTCCGTCCATGAGGACCTTGGTGAGCCTGACGTCGCCGATGATGGGGTCGACGACGAGCGGGTATTTCCCCAGGCTCGGCACATGGTCGGGGTGATCGTCTCAGTCGAAGGTGATAGGCTTGTCGGACCAGTCTAGATAGACTGGCGCCGCCACCTTCACCGAGCAGACCTCCTGGCGCTCTTGCCTGCGGTGTCGAGCCGAGGCGTTCGCCGCTTGCCCACCATAGATCATGAAGCAGTCGCGGACCTCGGGGAACTCTCCTGCCTGGTGATCTTCCTTCTTGTCGTCGTCGCGGGCCTTGCCACCCTCCGCGGGTGGCCCGGCCCTGTGGAAGTGGCGCCGAAGCATGACGCACTCCTCAAGGGTGTGCTTGACGGGTCCCTGGTGATAGGGGCACGGCTCCTTGAGCATCTTGTCGAAGAGGTTGGCACCTCCGGGGGGCTTCCGAGGGTTCTTGTACTCGGCGGCGGCGACAAGGTCCGCGTCGGCGGCGTCGCGTTTCGCTTGCGACTTCTTCTTGCCCTTCTTGGCGCCGCGCTGAGTTGACACCTCGGGAGTATCTTCCGATGGGCGGCCTTGGGGCTGCTTGTCCTCTCGGAAGATAGCCTCGACCGCCTCTTGGCCGGAGGCGAACTTGGTGGCGATGTCCATCAGCTCGCTCGCCTTGGTGGGGGTCTTGCGACCCAGCTTGTTCACCAGGTCGCGGCAGGTGGTGCCAGCGAGGAACGCGCCGATGACATCCGAGTCGGTGATGTTGGGCAGCTCGGTGCGCTGCTTCGAGAATCACCGGATGTAGTCTCGGAGAGACTCTCTCGGCTGCTGTCGGCAGCTTCGGAGGTCCCAGGAATTCCCGGGGCGCACGTACATGCCCTGGAAATTGCCGGCGAAAGCTTGGACTAGGTCGTCCCAGTTGGAGATCTGCCCCGGAGGCAGGTGCTCCAACCAGGCGCGAGCGGAGCCGGAGAGGAACAGGGGGATGTTGCGGATGATGAGGTTGTCATCGTCCGTTCCACCCAGTTGGCAGGCCAAACAGTAGTCCGCGAGCCACAGTTCCGGTATCGTCTCCCCCGAGTACTTTGTGATAGTAGTCGGGGGTCGGAACCGGGTCAGGAACGGCGCCCGTCGGATGGCTCGGCTGAAGGCTTGCGGGCCGGGTGGTTCGGGCGAGGGACTCCGATCCTCCCCGCTGTCGTAGTGTCCCCCACGCCTGGGGTGGTAGCCTCGGCACACCCTCTCGTCGAGGTGGGCCCGACGATCGCGGTGATGGTGCTCGTTGTCGAGGCGACCCGGGGCCGCAGGCGCGGTGTTGCGCGTGCGCCCGGTGTAGACCGAGGCTTCCCGCATGAAGCGGGAAGTCGCGGCATGAGGTTCCGAGGGGTACCCCTGCCTTCGGGAGGCGGAGCTCTCGGCCCGTCGGACCGCGGCGCCTTCCAGGAGATTCTTGAGCTCTCCCTGGATTCGCCGTCCCTCAGTGGTTGATGGCTCCGGCATCTCACGGAGAAGCATCGCTGCTGCAGCCAGGTTCCGGCCGACCCCACTAGATGCGGGTGGTGGCCTGACCCTGACGTCGTCGTTGATGCGGTGCTAGAGGCCCTGGGGTAGATGATGTATTTCTCCGGCCGGAGGTTGGCCCGCCCATGCCTGCCCGACGTCCCGACGGATCGGCTCAAGCGCTCCTGCTCCCTCGTCGAGCCTGGCCTGCACCCCGCGGATTTGCTCGAGCTGTGGGTCATGATCCCCCGCCTGAACGGGGACCACAGCTAGCTCCCGTGGGATGTCAACGCGAGGCACCGGCCTAGGGAGGTCACCGTCCTCCGGCATACCGAGATGGTTGCCTTCGGGGGGACCCCCTAGATCGACGTGGAAGCATTCGCGACTTGGGCCGCAGACCTTGTCGCCGAGGCTATGGCTAACGTCGGAACAGTCGGAAAGGCAGTAGTCGCATGCGGTCATGAAGTGCCGCATGGCACTAGGGTTGCCAAGTCCAGAGAAATCCCAACAGATGTTGGGCTCGTCGCCTTCCTCGGACCCAGAGGGCCCATAGGTCGAGACGTCCGTCAGCCGGTCCCAAGGTGACCGCATACGAATCTCCAGAGGGTTTGGACTCGCCTCAACAAGAGCGCCCGCCAAAGCGGGGCCGCTAGGCGGGTCGAGGTTGAATCCGAAAGACGTGGGATGGGAATCGGTCGGTACCTTTTGGTCGACGGGCGGCGATGAGGTCACGTCGGGGACTGACTGCGCCGTCGTCTCAGGTACGAGGGTGACGTCCATCAAGCTTTTCGCGAGCGTGCTGGCGTCGTCCGCTTGCTCGGGATTGGCATGTCGCGGGGGGACAGCGCTCGCCTTTGTCTCAAATGCGAGGTCGACGCCCAGTGCGCCCCCCGTTGGGGCGCTGGGGCCGTCGACTCGCTCGACAGCCGACGAGGCACTGTCTCCTGCTTGGCCTTGGTTGCCCCGCCTCCTCCTCCGTTCGCGGGGGAGAGGACGGGGTGAGCTCGAAGGTTGTTCTTCCACCATGCGGGGAAGACGTCGCCGATTCCACCGCCGACGGGCAGGTTGTCGGCCGCCACTGTCGTTGTCGCACGGCGGTGGAAGGAGTATCATGTCGTAGCTGCCGTCGAGGGACATGAACTCAAGACTCCCAAAACGGAGCACCGTCCCGGGTTGGAGAGGTTGCTGGAGACTGCCCATCTGGAGCTTGACGGGAAGCTGTTCGTCAACACGCAGCAGGCCCCTACCTGGCGAGCCAACTGTCGGCGTTCCGAGACCGGGGGGTCCCTGGGCCGACGAGTGAATGTCGCCGCGTGCCCCAGCCCAGATGGGTCGAGCGCGAGGGCGAGCGCGAAGGGGGGAGAGCGAGGCGGCCGAAGACCGGCGTGAGAGAGGTGGGAATCCCGTGGCCTTCGTGTTCGTCCCGCGCCCAGGTCGGGTGCACTTGCAGTAGGGGGTTACAAGCGTCCACGCGGGAGAGGGAGCGAGCGGCCTCCAGCGAGCGCCTGTTCTCGTCCTCGTCCCCGCGCGGCCAACCTTCTCTAAGAGGGCCCTGGTCCTCCCTTTTATAGGCGCAAGGAGAGGATCCAGGTGTACAATGGGGGGTGTAGCAGAGTGCTACGTGTCTAGCGGAGGAGAGCTAGCGCCCTAGGTACATGCCGTTGTGGCAGCCGGAAAGATCTTGGCACCCAGCTGGTGTGATGTCATGGCCGTCGGAGGAGCGATGGAGCTTGGCGGAGGGACAGCTGTCGGAGCGGTTGAGTCCTTGCTGACGTCCTCCTGCTTCCGTAAGGGAGCTGAGAGCCGCCGTCGTCATAGAGCATGCGGGGCGCCATCATTGCCTATCTGGCGGAGCGAGCCAGATGGGACGCCGGTCTTGTTCCCTTCGGCCCGAGTCAGCTCGGGGTAGCGTGATGATGGCGCCTCCTGTTGATGTGGCTGGTCTGCGCCCTAGGTTGGGCGATGTGGAAGCTCCTCCGAAGCCGAGGTCGAGTCCGAGCCCCTGGGTCGGGCGAGGCGGATATTGCCGGCTGGTGCCGGGGCGGAGTCCGAGCCCTGGGGTCGGGCGAAGCGGAGTTCGTCGTCTTCTGGTGCCGAGCCCAAGTCCGAGCCCTGGGTCGGGCGAGGCGGAGATCGTTGTCTTCTGGGGCCGAGCCCAAGTCCGAGCCCTAGGTCGGGCGGAGAGGAGTTTTCCGTCTTCTGGGACTTAGCCCGAGTCCGAGCCCTAGGTCGGGCGGAGTTCGCCGTCTTCCGGGACTTAGCCAGAGTCCGAGCCCTGGGTCGGGCGGAGTTCGTCGTCTTCCAGGACTTAGCTCGAGTCCGAGCCCTGGGTCGGGCGGAGCGGAGTTCGCCGTCTTCCGGGACTTAGCCCGAGTCCGAGCCCTGGGTCGGGTGGAGCGGAGTTCGCCGTCTTCCGGGACTTAGCCCGAGTCCGAGCCCTGGGTCGGGCGGTGCGGAGTTCGCCGTCTTCTGGGACTTAGCCCGAGTCCGAGCCCTGGGTCAGGTGGAGCGGAGTTCGCCGTCTTCTGGGACTTAGCTCGAGTCCGAGCCCTGGGTCGGGCGGAGTTCGCCGTCTTCCGGGACTTAGCCCGAGTCCGAGCCCTGGGGTCGGGCGAGGCGGAGCTTCCTATGGAGCCTTTGGCCGGGCCTGACTGCCTGTCAGTCTCACTCTGTCAAGTGGCACCGCAGTCGGAGTGGTGCAGGCGGCGCTGTCCTTCTGTCAGGCCGGTAAGTGGAGCGGCGAAGCGATGGCGGTCACTCCGGCTCTGCCGGCTGGGGGGCGCGCGTCAGGATAAGGGTGTCAGACCACCTTTGCATTAAATGCTCCTGCGGCTTGGTCGGTCGGTGCGGCGATTTGGTCTGGGTTGCTTCTTAGCGAAGGCAGGGCCTCGGGTGAGCCAGGAATATGTTCGTCGCTAAAGGGGGGCCTCGGGCGAGACGGAAATCCTCTGGGGTCGGCTGCCCTTGTCCGAGGCTAGGCTCGGGCGAGGCGTGATCGTGTCCCTCGAATGGACTGATCCCTGACTTAATCGCACCCATCAGGCCTTTGCAGCTTTGTGCTGATGGGGGTTACCAGCTGAGAATTAGGACCTTGAGGGTACCCCTAATTATGGTCCTCGACAGGTAAGTAGGTAAGAGTTTTGTCCATTTCTATGTAGGTTTCATCCTATAGTCAACATTTCCTCTGATACCACTTCTGTCACACCCGTGCTTTAAGGAACAAAGCTGGGTGCATCTCATACATGCGCCAAAGAAGACAACATATATAATAACAGAGTGTATAGAGATAAATGTCACAATATAATCAGAGTACATATTACATAGCGGAAGTCTTATTACAAAATAAAATAAAAGATAAATATAAAACGAACTAAGGATCATCCTTGGCGCTGAAGTCGACTAGGAGACGACGACCTAGACCTCACACGAACACAGCGCCCATCCACCATGCGCCTCCTCCAGTGATACCTGTTCTTGACCTGTGGGGGGTGTGAGACAACAAGGGTGAGCTCACACATGTTCATCGCTCAACAAGTTCTGGGGAATAATGTGGCATGAACTCGCCAAAGGTGGGAGTTCATGTGATGTGTAAGGCTGATCAACAAAATAAAGGTTGAAGCTGAGCATTGCTTTTATAAGTTGGTCAAAGTTTTATTAGCAATTACGAGATGTAAGTAAATACCAAACCATAATAAATAATAATAGAACAAAATTAATAAATAAACCCATGCAATGCAAATGACAAATTGAGTTTAGGTTCCATAATTTAATCATCAGAGAGTCCTGAGCTGCTCATGACCGCGAGCTCGGCTAGTATACCAGTTTTACACTCTGCAGAGGTTGTACCCTTTACCCACAAGTCGTGTTTCCCATGTCGCCAGGGCTAGCTAGACCCTTAGACACTACCGAGGTGAATGGCTAGGGATCCACTACGAGGCCTTTACAAAGTTCTATTAGCTTCCGAAAACCCGCTACAGTTTATGGGAAGAGCACTTGCAAAAATCCCTCGTCTGACCGCCATTCTAGCAAAATCAACCCGAGAACCTCCTTGCATGCAACTCCCCTACTGCCCTTGCCCCTTTCGGGTAAGGTAGTCTTCCACTAGCTTTCCTAATTAGTTAGCCAAGGGGTCCCATTCCTCCCTTGTGGTGGCACGTGTTTCTCAAGTTAAGCTCCATGTTCCAATTAAAATTAAAGATGATCTTGACATGAACATAAGTAGAATAACAAAAACAATTGGAACATGGATATAATGTAGTATAAATCCCAAAACCATGTAAAGCAATAGCAAAAACTACCCATGTGATTCAGGGGTAAACAAGGTAGTGAGATAAACAATCTAGGGTGACCTATCGGGTCCCATCAAAATTAAACCTATGCATGGTAAATGATTATAAAGAACATTATTGGGTAACAAAAGTGAATCAAGGGCACAACTTGCCTGGCACTTGAGATTCCAGGTACCAACTTGCTTTTCAGATGACACGCGTGCTCGCGCTAGTCGTAGCAATACAAACAGACATGGTATAGATAAAATTAACATCACACCAAACATAAATACAAACTGAATAATAATAATCTATGCGTTGCTACGAGACTAACGGAACTTGAACGGATCAAATCGGAGTTAAAACGAAGAAGTTATGATTTTATGAAGATTCTATGTGTTTTGTACAAGATTAGATGGGATATAAATTTTGATGTGACTTTCATGTCAAAACAGTAGTACTAGATGATAGACAATAATATAACAAAATTATAGGAATTGGAACAGATTAATTTGGTCTTAATATGAATTTTCTATGAATTACCAAGTTTTACAATTATTTTTATACTCAAAATCAATTTCTAAATCTATTTTTCTGGTTTTATTTAATTCCTAGACTGCGCCTCAATTTATATAGAAGGCAGGGGCCTCTACGCAAGTATTCCCGTGACTCAGGCGAATCCCCATGCGGACGGCGGGTTATTTTCTCAGAACCCCGAGGGTTTAAACGAAAAAGAACCTGCAGAAAGGGTGACCACTAACTGTGACCGTCCGATTGGAAATCAGGGGCTCGGATTAGATCACCACACTTGCGAACCGGTACACACTACTAGCCATCGGATCAAGATCCTACGTCTACAATGAAAACAAAGTCATAAACTCCCATGGCCGTTGATCTGCCACCGACGGACATGATCAACTGATTGAATCGGTCCTGCCCTACTCTAATCGCGGTCGCCCACACATCATCCAACGGCCCGCACGGATCCCCCCATCCTTCTCTACTTCCCCGGTCGGAGATGGCAGTGCGCCAGCCCGCGTGACGGCGGCGCCATTGGCGGCGAACCCTTGAGCATGCCCGGAAGGGCCTAAGTCTAACGCGACCTGATGCAAAACGAAGAGGGAAAGGTGGTGAGCATCATGGTGGGGGCCTTACCGAGGATTAGGTCACCAGGAGTCACGCCCACGGCGCACGGCGGAAGTCTGCAGGTCCTCGTCATCGGTGAGCAATTCCGGCTTCACAGGGACCCGCCGCTCACCCACACCCCCGTGTGTCGTCACCGGTGGGTTACGTAATGCTCCGGCTCTAGACCTGAGGGCACGAACGGCAACAGACACGAGGCATAGGTGCGGCGGCGGACCGAGCACTCACGCGACGGCGAGCAATTGATCGGCTACGAGCGGTCCCCCAAGCTTCCCCGGTACCCGCACGCCCACGGCGAGGTTCTCCTTTACTCTACGCAGGACTCCGCGGTGCACGAGCTATACGGCAGCAAGGAAGCACGATCCGTGCGGTGGATTGTGGAGAAGAGGACAGTTGAGGCCGCGCGATGGAGAAATTAAGGGCAGGGCGATACCGGCGCTCGTCTTTATTCCGCCACCACGATCCGTAACAACCTCCTCCGCAATATGCCCGCCAATATCGCGCGCGGAAGTGCGGCCGGGCGGATAGGCGGAATCGCCGCCGAATCCGGTGGAAAGGTGACCAGGTGAAGCAGGGGTTCGTTGGAGGGGAGGTCAGACACCTCGGGTCCACGCGCCAGCGGTGTACGATACAAGCGATAGCGCGCGGAGCTGACCAGTGGGGGCTAGATGTCAACATAGAGTCACAGCCATGCCGCGCAGTGGAGTGGGTAAGGTGGGCCGAAATCAGCCCAAGTGCAGATTTTCTTATTCCCTTTTCCTTTTTCTCTTTTCCTTTCCTGATTTCTTTTCTTTTTTTTATTTTTTTAAATCTCAAATTTGAATTCAAATTGTGGTGGGAAATATTATATCAGGTCGGTAGTACAATTTGGACTTACCACTATGGGATGAACTTATTTGGTTATATATTTATTTTGGTATTGTGTAGGACTTTTCCCCCTTTTCTTCTCTTGATTCTTTCTCATTTTCTATTCTATATTTTCATTTATACTTTGAGGTGAAATTTGTGTGTTCAATAAATTACCTCACGGCAAAGTCATCAGTGAGAGATGCACTTTTCTTTATTTATTCATTGGTTGCTTAATTAATTTAGTACCATTAATTGATTATGAGAAGAAAAGATCGAAATAAATTTTCCAAGGGTTTCAACATTTCTCAAAACACTATAATAAATATATTTATTTATTTATTTATTTTTCTACCAACTTTTGGGTCTTACAAATTGTAGGGCATTTTACTCCAATTTCTATACCATTCTTGGGCAAGGTCACTTAATCAAACTTAAACTACTATAACAGCTCTACAACTTTGTTGTGGTGACTCATGACAAAATCCTCATAGATCAAGAGATACAGAGGCTTGAAGTTGGCCTGTTAACATTGTTTTCAAAGTTAAGCATATGGGTGCTTTTGGATCTTTTGCAATTTACCCCAATTTGCTCCACAAAACTTGTAAATCCCCAAACATGAAAGTTGCTTAACTTTTGTTACTCTATCACTTTGATACATACACTTTTGGCTAAAAGTGCATAGAACTCAAAATCACCCAATAGGGCACTAATTAGGGTTTTAGGGTTTCAAGTATGGTTTTCAATGTTATAGGGTTCAAGTGGCACTTAAGCTCTCTAAGTTTAACCTTTATTGAACATTTCTACTAACTTTGGATATCATCCTTTAGTGCTCATTTCCCAAGGCCATAGGTCTCTAATCCTCAAAGACAGATACTCTAACCTAGGGTAAGGAATCCGTTTTTACCGAATCAGAGCATCAGATCACATGTTTGTATTGAATTTTTTGCCTAGTGGAAACAAACTAGGTGTATCATACATAATGAAATGCTAATGCATATGATGTCATGCCATGTTTTAGTTCTCGTGACACTAGGGGTGTTACATCCTTCCCCCATAAAAGAATCTCATCCCGAGATTTAAGGCTCTAGGGTAAGTATTGGAAAAGGAAACATGTCACAACTTTATTTCCTATTTTCTCTTATAGAGCAAGGGGTGGGTGTGGGGTTTTGTTCTCACTTTACAATAAAGTACAAAAACTTTAAAGGTTTTAGGAAGCTAAAAACTTAGGAAAATGTTTTTCTAAGAAATCTTTAGTCTCCCAGGTAGCTTCTTCTTCGGTGCGTTAGTTCCACTGTACTTTGTAGAACTTGAGGGTCCTTTTCCATGTAACTTAGTCCTTCTGATCCAAAACACGGATCTGATGTTCTGAATAGGTTAAGTCTGGTTTCAAATTAACATCAGACACATCCATAGTTTGATCAGGGATCTGAAGACACTTCTTCAATTGGGATGTGTGTAACACATTATGTACAGTAGACAGTGATTCTGGTAGCCGAAGTCTGTACGCAACCTACCCACATCGTTCAAGAATAGGGAATGAGCTAATGTATCAGGGTGCTAACTTCCCTTTAACCCCTAATCGACTAACACCCTTCATCGGTGATACTTTCAAGTACACATGATCTCTGACTTGAAAAATTAATGGTCAACGTCATTTATCCGCATAATTCTTCTGTCGTGCTTGAGCTTCTTTCAAGTAATATCTTATGTGTCGGACCTTGTCTTCCGTTTCTTTAACTAAATCAGGCCTGAAAAACCACTGTTCTCCTGGTTCTGACCAATTCAAGGGTGTTCTATATCGTCGTCCGTATAGAGCTTCAAACGTTGTCATTTTACTACTCTCTTGATAACTATTATTATAGGAAAATTCTGCCAATGGCACACAATCATCCCACTTTTGTGGAAACTCCAAGACGTAGGCTCGTAGCATATCTTCTAGTATTTGATTTACCCTTTTTGTTTGTCCGCTCGTTTGAGGATGATAGGTCGAACTATGGAGCAATTTAGTGCCCAAAGATTTGTGCAACTCTTCCCAAAATTTGGATACAAATTGTGGTCCACGATCCGACACTATCGTCTTTGGCACTCCATGCAGGCCAAGAATGCAAGTAATGTACAATTGAGCATAAACAACGACTGGGCGATCAGTTTTGACCGAAAGAAAATGAGCTGTCTTTATAAGCCGGTCCACTATAACCCAAATAGAGTCATATCCTTTAGATGTCTTGGGTAATCCCACAACAAAATCCATACTTATGTCTTCCCATTTCCATCTTGGGATAGACAATGATTACAAAGGTCCAGCAGTTTTCATATGCACTGCCTTGACTCGTCTACAAGTGTAACATTTTGCCACATAGCGAGCGATTTCAATCTTCATCTTAGCCCACCAATAATGTTGTTTCAAATCTTGGTACATCTTAGTACTTCCAGGATGAATAGAATACCAACTAAGATGGGCTTCATCCATGATTTGTTGATGGAGTTCAGCATCCTTAGGCACCACTATGCAGTCTTTAAACCATAACACTCCTTGATCATCTTTCCTAAAACAAGTAGCTTTGTCGGCTTCCATTTTCTCGAGAATATGCTTCATACCCTTATCAATCCTTTGAGCATCAATAATGTTTTGATGAATAACTTACTCAAACTTCAAATGCATCAAGGCTCCTTGTTGCACTATCCCTAGATTTAATCTTTCCATTTCCTGACATAAGGTGGTGTCAGGCAATCCCACAGTGAAGCAATGACAAAAGGCTTTACGGCTTAGAGCATCGGCCACCACATTAGCCTTTCCTAGGTGATAGTGAATTTCTAGGTCATAGTCCTTGATTAGCTCGAGCCATCTCCTCTGTCTCATATTTAACTCTGATTGGGTAAAGATGTAATTTAAACTCTTGTGATCAGTATACATATGACATACATTTCCCAGTAGATAATGATGCCAAATTTTAAGGGCATGAACTACTACGACCAATTCCAAATCGTGTGTTGGGTAATGTTCCTCATGCCGGCACAGCTGTCCTGAAGCATAAGCTATTACATGTCCTTCTTGCATCAGAACACATACAAGTCCAATGCCTCATGCATCACAATATACATCAAATGGCTTCTCAATATCCGGTTGAGCCAAAACCGGTGCAGTGGTCAATAATGTTTTCAACCGTTCAAAGGCCTCGTTACACTTAGGATACCAATTAAACTTAACATCGTTCTTCAACAGCTCCGTGATAGGTTTAACAATCTTGGAGAAATCTGGGATAAACCTACGGTAGTAACCAGCTAGTCCAAGAAAGCTTCTAACTTGATGCACTGTGGTAGGAGACTTCCATTCTAGAATATCCTTAACTTTGCTGGGATCAACCGCAATTCCCTTAGCTGATAAAGTATGTCCTAAAAATGGATTTCCTCCAACCAAAATGCGCACTTGCTGAATTTAGCATAAAGTTGATGTTCTCTTAAGCGCGTTAAAACAATTCGCAAATGTTCTGCATGCTCCTCCTTATTCTTGGAACAGATTAGAATATCATCGATAAAGACCACGACAAATTTGCCTAATTCGGGCATGAACGTCGAATTCATTAATTATGTGAAATGGGCTAGAGCATTTGCCAATCCAAAGGACATAACCAAATACTCTAATAACCCATATCGAGTGGTGAAAGCTATCTTGGGTATATCCTCAGGTCGAATTCTTATCTGATGATAGCCCGATCTGAGATCAATCTTAGAAAATACCTGGGCTCTAGTAAGCTGATTGAATAAAAGATCAATCCAGGGAAGGGGATACTTGTTTTTAATGGTAACTTCATTAAGGGGTCGGTAGTCCACACACATTCGTAAGCTTTGATCCTTCTTCTTGATGAAGATGGCCGGACATCCCCATGGCGATGAACTCATTCTGATAAATCCTATCTCCAATAAGTCTTGTAATTGTGTCTTTAGTTTTGCCAACTCATTGGGGGCATATGGTATGATCTTCTAGAAATAGGAGGCGTACCCGGTTTCAACTCAATCACAAACTCTACATCCCTCTCAGGAGGTAATCTAGGTAATTCTCCAGGGAATACATCCGGAAATTCACACACAACCGGGGTGTCTTGTATCTCTTGCACTATGGCTTCGAAAACTTGTCCAGATACTTTGACTGGACAGATACAGGGATAGATAACCTGACCTCTTCTTGTCCATGACTTAACTGAATAGTCCTTTGATCGGCGTTGATAATAGCCTTATTTTGGGCTAACCAATTCATGCCCAGAATCACATCTACGTCTTGCCCTTTTATAACTATCATATTGGTAGGGAATTCATACCTGGCTAAATTCACGGGTACATGGAAGACTACTTCCTTAGTAAAAATTTGACCCCTAGGTGATTGAATAACAAAACCCTTCTTTGATTCAATAGTAGGTATGCAATGCTTCTCAACAAAAGTCTAGCTCATGAAAGTATGTGATGCACCAGAATCAAAACAAATGATGGCGGGATGATTGGCAACAGAAAACGTACCCATCATCACCGGCTTGAGTATAGTAGACTCGTCCAGTTTTCCTTGCATTTTTACATGCCTGAGTACTTGCCACATTTCCCTTGCCTTGAGATGTGCTTCCAAAAGCCTGTTGAAAGTTGGATTTATTTTGCTGGATAGGGACAATCCTTGATGAAATGTCCAGGCTTCCCACAGTTGAAGCAGCTGTTGGATGAACTAGGTAAGGCGGGTGTCACACCCGATTCTGGGGGCAAAACCGAATGTATAGCATATATGGGCCAGGATCCATTTTCCACACATATGTTGACGTCACAAGTGTAATATATCAAAAGACAATGCAATAAAGGCATAAAAGATAGTAGAGTGACTTTATTACATCATCCAGAACATTGTATCTTAACAAGTATCATAATCAAAGTATGGCAGAATTAAACATGCACACTCTTCCACAGGAAGGTGACTGGCGCATCTTTAGACTCAAAACTCATCAACGTCATCTATGAAGTCTTCATCATCACCCTCTAATCAAAATATTAGCAAGGGTGAGCTCCCTTATGGTCAGGGCTCAGCAAGTGGGGAAATAATGCGAAGTTAACAAGGTAGGCTATGGATAAGCGGTAAGCATTTTAATTGGTCAATATTTTATTCAACACCTGTCTTACTAATAAGTGCGTCCCAAATATCTCAATTAATCAAAGGTATAAGATTATATCAAGAACACTTAAGTGAAATCACTTAAGCAAACCACTTATAGATTGTCGGATCACGATTTATTTTCCATCTTTAAGTTCAATTATCATGTGAGGGTCTAGGTTGCTCTTAACCGTGAGCACGACTGACTTATCAATTTTACACTCTGCAGAGGTGGTACAACTTTACCCACAAGTCGTGTATCCCATCTAGCCTGGGTTGATCGGACCCATAACTACCTAGGTGAATGGCTAGGGATCCACTATGAGGCTTTCACAAAATATCCTTAGTACAAAGCCACCCTCTAAGGTTTCCACGTCTGTATTGATGGCCCTTTGGGCGAGATAACTTAGCCAAGACTACCACCTCATGTTAACATGAGCTGCCACCAAACCACTGCTGCCCCTCTTGCCCATCTTTCAGGTAGGGTTGCTAAGCACTAAGTCTATAGAGTTAATTACAAAAGCCAGAACCATTATAGCACTCGTGGTTGCACTGTTATCCTGGGTGGTCACTCCATGTTCCATTTAACACAAAATGTTCTTGTTTAACCATCGGGTTAAAATCATAAATTAAACTTCATTTCCGGAACATAGTATCATTAAAAGAGTGACACCATATTTTTCAAGTTGAGCAATAGCAAAAAAATTGCTAGGCATAGCATTTATCCCTGGGTAATTCAAGGAATAGGGTTGGTAATTCTAGGAAATCCTTATTTATGCAAATCCCATCAAATTATGCAATATCCGAAAAGTAAACATTATTATATGCATTATTTGGGTACAAATAGAAATGCAGGGGGAGAATCCACTTGACTTGCTCGAACGTGTCCTGTGGGTCGTCCTCGAACGTGTTTGGTTCGTCTACCCCACAGTAAACTTCTAATCATCGATTCGCGTATCGTACATACAAAAGAATACGTACACAAAATAAATAAACATACACCATTACATGGTAATCATTCACCATTACATAAACATTCATATATCACACAACTATACTCATAAATATGTCTAAAGCATAAATATTTTATTAATCCACTATATCTTCCACTTTGAGTTATCATTATTGAAAATATGAGCAGGTGACTACGATGCCAGTTTATCTAGTATAATGTAGATATAATGACTTAACAAACTTTACGGAAAATAATTTTTCTTTATTACTAATAATAGTCCTTTGGGGTTTTATCTTTCCTTTCTAAATAGAAATTATATGTACGACTAAAATGGTTATTTATAAATTACATAACATTAATATTCTAAGAATTAATGTAAATTACTAATTTTGGACTTTAATACCATAATCATAGTTATTTTGACATAAATAGATATTTTACTAATTCTAAGTAATTAAGTGCTATACATATGAACACATTTATCATGATTAGTAATAATCTAGATTTTAACATGACCAAAAAATGGGACCTAGTACATATTTTAATTTCTTATATCATTAAAAACTATACTTATACATCTAATTATTTTATATGCTAAAATGAGAAGTTAGTCGCAATTGTTTGTACTACTTAATCACAAAATCAAGAGTCGTGACATATCTTATTTATTTTCAAAATACAAAAATAATGTCTATATCCAAAATATTTCTGTAGGGCTGATCTATAATTAAATGTAAACATCAGGGGTCTCTTTTCAATAGTTTCTGAACCGTATATCTTGGAATTAATTTTATTCAAGCGCAGGGACTAAAATGCAAAAAGTACATCTTCTACCTTGGGCTTGTGCCTGTGTGCAGGGAGGTCGGTGGGCAGGGAGCAAGGAAGGGGCTCAGCGTCGGGCGAGGAACGAGGCACGGTCGGGGCACTGTGTGGGCGCGGTCGACGGCAGACGGTCCGGTCAAGGCACGGGCGCGGCCGGGCGGACAGTCCGGCAGGGCGTGGGCACGACCGAGCGGAAACACGACGGGGGATGGCGATAGAGAGAGGATGAGGGAAGGAGAGCGAGCTCGGGTGAAGGGAGAGGGAGAGAGCTTGGTTGTCCTATTTATAGAGCAAGAAGGAGAGTGAGAGGTCGCGGGGGGTGAAGAGAAATGGCCGGCCGGCCATTAATGGCGGCAGCCATAACTTCGTTGTTGATGACCTCGTTGATGGCAGCCATTAGAGGGAATGGGGAGAGAGGAGAGATGGAAAACGGTCGTCGGTTGAATGCTCCTTCACGTCCGGATCCGAGGGGGCGCGGTCGGCTCGGGGCAGGCGAACAGCGGCACGAGGCCGAGGGCACGGGCGCGCGCCTAGCTGGTGGCGCGGCCAGGGAGAAAAAGCTGCGAGGCTAGGGTGGGCCCACGCGTAAGAGAGAGAGAGGGAAGGGGATGGAGGATGGCGCGACAGCTGGGCCCTGGTGGGCCGAATTTGGCCGGCCGGTTAGGGTTTCGTCCATTTTTCTTTTTTTATTTTTTTTCATTAGAAATATAAACAAATATATTTTAAATATTTCTAAAAATCATAATAATTATACCAAACTTATTTATAATTAAAATACTAATTTTTGGACCAATGTTTTTTATATTAATAAATTGGACTTTTAATATAAAAGAAATTCTATAAAACAACCATAAATCAAATATGAGCAAACAAAAATTATTCTAAAGGTAAATAAGATCAACACTTGAAAGAAAAATTCATTACTATATTTACCACTAATAATCTAACTGCATTATTTTTAGTTGATGGTTTTGAGGTGTTACGGCGGGGAAACGAGTACCAGGGGTACTCGGCTGATTGTTTTGAGTGGGACAGATGAAAACTGATTGCTTGAAAGGATAGGCGGGTGGATGAGGAAAAGATCAATTTGGGTTAAAGGGATTGATCACCAACCTCGACCGCTTCTCGGATCCTTGAGAGGATCCTTCACCCTCTTCACGCCCAAATCTTTTTGTCTTTCCCTGCCCCGAATTCTTGGCTTCCACCGAAAGCGCTGTGCTCATGGCCCTGCTGTATGTGAGATCTAGGCAATTGGCCATCTTTCGTTGTATTCGACCATTCAGACCTCTCATGAAACAATTCTTCTTTTTAGGTCCATGTCCACTTGCTCTATATCATACTGGGAGAGATGGTTGAATTTGGCGAGCTATTGCATCACCAAGTCTCCTCCTTATTTTAAGCGAACAAACTCTTCCAATTTCATCTGTAGAACACCATATGGAATGTAGTGTTCCCTAAACACTTTCTTGAACTCTACCCACGTGACAAGTTGTCCTTCAGGTTGAACAGCTGCAAAGTTTGCCCACCAGGTACTGGCGGGACCTCTCAATTGCTAGGCAGCAAACAGGGGCTTCTAGGTCTCTGTGCACTAGATCAGTCCAAATTTCTGCTCCATAACCCGAATCCATTCGTCCGCCTCCAAAGGTTCTTCCGCCTTGACAAAAATAGGTGGACAAGTTTCTAAAAAGTCCATGTACGTAGTATCTCTGAGGGCATGGTGTTGACCTCTGCCTCCCTACTGATGAATTTGATTCCCAGCCATTTCTCGAAGAAAACGAGAGTTATCAGCAGTGGCATTAATTAAGGCAGTGATAGCCTCTGTCAGCGTGGGAGGTACAGGCGGTGGGTTCGGAGTTTCCTCCCCACCACAGAAGTTCTAGCCCCATCTTGAGCACGAGTTCTGGACGACATCTGAAGAAGAAAACATACTTGATTATTACATGCCACGGTTACACAACCTCTGTTACATTGTTCCAAACTTGTTCTAATTATACATACTCAACTTATACAACTCAGTTTTCCTTATTTAGATTACATAAGGAAACAACCTATTACTATACTAATCTAGTCATCCACGTCCTTGGCTGCTCCCGCTCCACTACTAGCTTCAAGAGAATGATCATCCGTGATGTTCATGGAAGGAGGGGCTCCAAAGAGATCCAACTCCCAAAAGGTCCTCCGCCACCCGCTTTTGATGCACCAGCTCCCATTGCCGCAACCTTCGGTGGCCTACTTGGATGTAGCTGGTCATACAGCATGTGCACTTCCTCGTGCAGAGTGTTATTATACGCTTGCAGATTTTCCAGGGCTATGCTTAGCTCTTCCACCCGGGCTCGGGCATTCGCCTCGCAATCCCAGGCTACAGATCATGAGTTTACAACCCAGTCAATAGCCATGTCCCGCTCCACAATCTCCCGCTACAAATGGTCAACCTCTGCTGACAACTCAGCGATGCGGCGGTTATCACACGCACGCTTCCTACTTCCATGGCACAGTTCCATCATTAGACGTTCAACTCTAGCCTCTAGATCCCCTATGGGATCATTACTGCCACTACTGCTACCCTCATGTCGAGGAGCCAACTGGTGCCGAGGTACGCCCTAAGGTCCGGTCACCTTCTGCTGGGTAACCTTGGTGCGTGCCATGTCTCTATAAGAGGGGAAGATTACTTAGTATTGTTTAAATATGATGCATGCATAACCTACGATTATGAAATCAACTACTTGTTGATCCCATACCTCCTATATATAACCTATTATTTGGCACTCTTTTACCTGACTTCAACAATAAGTTGCTATAAGAAAGGATCAAGGTAAGAATGAAAGAATGTTCAAAGGTAAGTATTTTAAAACCCTTTTGAAGTACTAAGTAATGTCCGAAGAAATGGGCTTCGCTCCGATACCAGCTGTCACGAAATCCCTAAGGTATTAGGCCCACCTACAGATGTCCTCATCCTAAGGACATCAAACAGTCATGCAGGTGCGCTCAATGGCTCAGCAGGTCTGATTAACTATATCTCCATCATATTGCCCAAGAACGATTAACCCATCATGCAGACATTACATTTCATCGGAGTAAGCGAAAAAGATTACAATAACATAATTCCCATTCATAAGTAAAATATAAAAAGAGTTGATTATTACACAACCGGGTACTTAGTGCTTAAACTTATTACATCATCGGGAGGCGAAACACCCTCCCCAGGTAGGTTTTAGTTCTCTTCCTCCTTCTTTGGAACCACCTTGGAACAGAAATAGCAGAACTCAGTAGTTTCATCACCTACAACAACATGAGTTTGAAAACCCTGAGTACGGAGTGTACTTTTGCAAGTCTTACCTGTCAAAGGAAAAAGACTCTCAAGGATATGCTAGCTTTTAGGAATCAAGGTAAGGCTTTTCAAGATTTAAAGACTCTTTTGCAGAAAAGCTTACTATGAGTGGATCCTTAATAATTCATTTTACTTGTCAGGTTAAGCAATTACATGCATCTAGATTCCTTTCTATTCTTAGATCAAGAACTTGACCTATACTAGCCATGTTTTCTCATCCCTTCAGTTCACTGCTAGCTACGTGTAGGTCAGTGACCAAGTCTTCATATCCGAGAAGTAACAGCGATTTGAATCGATTAATACCCAGCTGGGGATCTCTAACCATACGACATATTTAGCACTCACCCCTTACATATGTCAACTCGCACCCGAGTTTCTCAAGACTAGAACGGGTTCACGCCAACTGAGAGCACAGAAACTCCACCGTCCAGCCTCTTGCCACAGAGAGTACACACTAATCTCTCCATCTCTCCACTCCCATTGTGTGGTGTCCTTTCTGGTATTGGTCCGACCGAGGCAAAGCTTACCCATGATGAGGCATATGGCCAGTTAAAAGGTCCTCGATCAGCAGGCCTACATCGGCTCGGTCCTTAAGCGACTCAGACGGAGACACTACACCGAGACTCCCTTCTCGTGCAATTCACCCACCCGGTCTCATCTTTATTATTTAAAACTCAAAGTTTGGTACCTGACAGAGGTACACTTTTCAGATGTTGAATCCATCATGGCCATGATGGATTCACCATCATAAGTATTTTCTTTGTAAAAATCCCCATCCAGTGTGAAGCATCACCTTTTGTTTTGAAACAAAACATTTGGTTTTCTAAAGCAAGTCTAAGCATTAGAAAACTTGTTTAAATAAAATAGGCAAACAAGGAATGGTAACCAATTTTCCATGGAAGGAAATGCATCAATTATTTATCAAATAATTCCTATCACCTAATGCATCATATAAGGTATAAAGATTGTAAAACAACAAGGAAAAGGGATAATGCACCGGGGCTTGCCTTATGTTGCAGGAGTTTCTGTTTCCACACCGCAGATGTCGAAGTAAAAATTGTTCTCCACTGGAGGATTCTGAGTCTCGGAGAACTTCTTCCTCTACTACAGTTTCTTCCTCGTGTTCTATATATGATAATACATGTACATGAATGCTTATGCTATGTCATGAATATGCATTTACACAATAGAAATATAGTAAGTTGCATCTTGAATACAACTTTCCTTCATGATACAAATCAATCACTAAGGTTTTCTATTTAGGTATTCCTTTATGATTAGTTTTAAGTAATTAATCATATGAAGCTAGTTATTGGGTTTCTGGTCAAACAGTGTCCAGATTATTTCAAACTTCACTCAGAGGTTCTAATCATCATATTAAGCCTACCCAAAAAGTTTTATGATTTTTGGAATTATTTAACTTTTTTCTAAAATTCTAAGAGGCTTGGTTTAAGTACCTTTAAATGCTACATAATTCTAGTTCTAGCATAAAAATCTTGGAATTATTTTTATTAAATACTAATTGATTTTAGGAATCTAGCAAAATTTGCCTCATGATTTTACCAATTTTCTACTATTTGCTATCAATTTCCCAAATTGACAATAAAAGAAAAGAATTAAACTTGAATAGTAACGGGCCGTATCCAGCCCGACCGGCGCACGGACAGGCGGAAGGCGCCCGCACATTTGATTTTGCGCAAAGGTCCCTATCCATTTTAATAACCAGTAAAGAGTCTGCGGTACTATTCACATGTCTCATTGACAATCGCATATAGGCCCCCATACTTCTATTTCTTCATGATTCAAGTCCATGGTCGCGCACCGATCGAATACTTGGCCGATGTCGCGTGTATTCACTGGCGGTGACCTATTCCAGTGGTGCCGAGTACACGGACACCATTATGGATGCTACCCGAACACACTCACAGGCTTAATTCGAATAGAGCGTCATTAATTCGTAGCTGTCCGCAACAACGGCGGAGCAAGATCACCGACGTGCCCGTTCCGGTTTACCCGAGCCAGTCGCATTCAAGTCAAAGACTCAGAATGAATCAGTGACCGACTAGGACTATGGTGCTCACGCAAACTTGGATGGAGACAACTAGGAACGGCCGGTCGACATGAGCAATTTTCGCGGCGGCATTCCCGGACGACGACGCAACGTTCCTTAAGATACGGTGCGGTAGCGTTCAATTGGCCGAGACTGAGAGTTCCACTAGCACCAGAGGATGTAGAAACATGGATCAGAGGGACATGAACGGACCTAAGAACGTATGGCCACGACGTGATGCCTCACGGCGGCGTTCCCAGCCGATTTTGGGGAAATCCGATGGACTTGCGCTCTATTGGACGAGAAGGGTCGGCTAAGGGTGTACTGGGTTCGTAACAGAGAGGCGGAGCAAGCGAAACACTCAATTTATAGAGAGCAACCACGAGCGCAACAAATTTGGGTGAAGATGGACTCACCGCGGCAAAGAGATGAGTCACCAGAGCTCGGCTACCATGGCGCTCAATGGGGTAAAGGCTCAGGCAGTAAATGGGCTATCCACTGTGACCTCTTGTGACATGGTAACGCCCTCCAGCACGTGGCATCATCGCGATGAGCGGCGGACGCTGACAATGGCACTCCGGTCGATCGTGAAGCAGGTTGGTATGGCGGCCAGCGCACAAACTCATCCGCAGTCACGATATTTTCGCCCACCCGGAGATATCCACGTCGAGCCATGCACAAATCTTAACAGCAAGCTCGAATCATCGCGCCTGATCACCTGCGGCGAGGTGCTCCACATCTCTGATATTTTGCTGTTACTATACCATCACCATCTTCATTAAGTGTCCTGACACAGCAATTTAAGGGGCCTCTTTCGTTGATTTCCATGCAGTGAACTACCAACCCTACTGCATCAAAAGTTGTTTCCCTATATACCAGCTTCAATTCGGTCATATGGACCCTGGTCATTTTCTCACTAGGTCGACCATAATCTAGCTTCAAAGTTGATCCAATACAACTGACAGTCAGATTTCAGATTAGAACTCGACTGACAACCCGACTTCTAGGGCATTTTACTCCAATTTCTGTACCATTCTTGGGCTAGGTCACTTAATCAAACTTAAACTACTATAATAGCTCTACAACTTTGTTGTGGTGACTCATGACAAAATCCTCATAGATCAAGATATACAGAGGCTTGAAGTTGTCCTGTTAACATTGTTTTTAGAGTTAAGCATATGGGTGCTTTTGGATCTTTTACAATTTACCCTAATTTGCTCCACAAAACATGGAAATCCCCAAATATGAAAGTTGCTTAACTTTTGTTACTCTATCACTTTGATACACACTTTTGCCTAAAAGTGCATAGAACTCAAAATCATCCAATAGGGCACTAATTAGGGTTTTAGGGTTTCAATTAGGGTTTTGAGTGTTCTAGGTTTCAAGTGGCACTTAAGCTCTCTATGTTTAACCTTTCTTGAACATTTCTACTAACTTTGGAGATCATCCTTTAGTGCTCATTTCCCAAGGCCATAGGTCTCTAATCCTTAAAGAGAGATACTCTAAACTAGGGTCAGGAATCCCTTTTTACCAATTCAGAGCATCACATCACATGTTTGTATTGAATTTTTTTGTCTAGTGGATGCAAACTAGGTGTATCATAAATAATGAAATGCTAATGCATATGATGTCATGCTTAGTTTTAGTTCTCGTAACACTACGGGTGTTACATGTGTTCCCTTTTAGCTGAGGGACTTCATTTTGTTTTATTTGCATCTTCTTTATTATTATGATTTTTGTAACATGTCTGCATTGCATCCCATCATGTAGCATATTGAGTTTCACATGTACTTCTACTAGAATGTGACTATGCTCTTTGTAGTATGTACTTTGTGTACATGTTGATGCTATGGCAAGCTTAGCTCTTTTTGCTCACATTGATACAATGTTGTTCAGCTAAGCCTATTTTCATAATTGTGAACATGATTAATACTTGCTTGGCACCTAGCATGTGTAGGATGTGTTGAAATCCTTTTTCCATCACTAGGATGCTAGGTTGCTATGTCTCATGTCTTGAGTCATTCACTGTCTTAATACATTATTTCTATGGTAAAATCTGAATCAAGATAAGTGAAAATCAGAAAGATCAAGATGGGTTTGCATTTGTCACCACATCTCTATATGGAGACTGCTTCTTTTTGTACTTTTAGAAGAACTTGAGTAGTTTAGTGGATGATCGAAACTGGTGTCTTTAGCTTCTAATTGCATTTATCCATAGGTTGCACCTAGTTGCAAAGTTATACATTGACAATGCTTACAGCCTCTCACACTCACATGCTTTTCAATGAAATTTGTGATCCCCTGCAAAATTCGATAAAATGAAAATTTCAAGTTCAAAACTATTTCTGGCATGATGAGAGACTGTTGTTTGAGGTAGTTCACCTTGTATACCTTTGCCTAACACTTGGTTGATTTCCTGGTTACATATGTCCAGTGTTGTTTTAATTGTTAAATTCTCTTTTAACATGCTTAAAACTGAATCAAATGCTTATTCTTTACAAATCTTGTGCATTTGATCAGTTTGAGCATCTGCTAGCACTTGCACCTATTGCTGCACACATCACACAACACCACTTAGAGCATTTTTACATTTTAATTGCTATACTTCTGAAGCTCCTGCATTCCTGCACTTCCTGTATTTCCTGCACGTCTTACTGCTTGCATGCATTTCTCAGAGGGAGTTGCCTCTCTCTATCCCTTGTTTGGTGTTTACTTAGTGCACTTGTCAACAAGGGGAGAATTTTGGGGAAATTTAGTGGGAAAAGTCAGTGAGAAGGGGAGATTTGCAAGGTGTGATTTGGGGGATTTTTTCACTCACATCTTATTGAGGATGTCTGCCTTTTTGTGAGGTTTTGGGCTATATTTTAGGGGGAGCTTTTGCTAGTTGTGTCGAGCCTTTTGCCTCTTTCTGGAGGAACTAGCTTTGACTTTAGACCTACCGTTGTTTTTATGCTCTAATCTCAATTTGAATTCTGGCCAGTGGTGTTGAGCCGATTTTTGTATCTTCTTGAAGACTAGGCATTTGTGTTTGGTTGTGTTAAGTTGTTGCCCATTTCTTCGGGGACCAAGCTTTGCTCACTTTCGATGACTTGTATTTGGTTTCTATTGGTCATTCAAGCGAGTTCTTTCCTTCTATCTTCTTTCTGCTGATTTGCTTGTTCGTGCGCTGGTGTTGACAATGCACTCATCAAGGGGGAGATTGCAAACATAAGGTTGACTTGTCCCTTGTGGTTTGGGTTAATGATGAGTGATTGTCAACATGGGTAGTGCTTTGGTGTAACTTAGTGGACTAACCAGAGTACGAGTTTGTGTTGTGCAACATGTCTCTCTTAGTTTGTGGTCACAGGTGTGCAGTCAAGAGATGATGGTCAACAATAAAGGTGAAGGTCATGTGGTTTCGTGCCGATAGACCGAGAGTGGCAAATGACGAGCGCTAATTCTTGATCAAGGGACTGGAGAAACTAGGTGACTAGTTGTGGTGTCTGACACTAACAGGCATGAGTATGTGGCGGAGTGGATCTTGTCACCAGCATGGTCATGTTCTAGCGGGACATGTGTCTAGGATGTGGGAAACACATAAGGAGTACGCTACTCATGGAGATTTCGATGGTTGAGCCTCAAAACCGCCCAACACCACGGAGGGTTGGTTTTGCCAGGTTTGGGCCTCAAAATCTAGCGATGTGGTTCTGGTGGGTATCAAAAGAGGCATGTGGCATAATCGCGAAGGGTGCGTCAAGGCGAAGCAACTTCGAGAAGAGCACATGGCGGTCAGATGCATATCCTAGGAGTTGGTCCATTTTGCCCCTGGCTGAGTGGATAGGCTCTATGTATCTAGGGGTAGTTTAGTCTAGTGGAATGTCACACCCGGTTTTGGAAGGCAAACCAAATGCGAAACATGTATGTGCCAGGATCAGTAACTCACGTACACAGCAATTACATAGTTGGACATCATCACACATTGCTCAAAATAATATCGTAAATGGGTACTTTATTACATCACGATGTCCAAGACATCCACAGAGTCATTAACTTAAGTCATAAACATAATCAAAGTGCGAATTACAAAACGTAGTACGATAAGACCTTCACGAACAGATGACTGGGGGTTTCCACTAAACACAACTAGAACTCATCGAAGTCCTGAAACTCCTGAATGTCCTCCATGTTGCCTGCATCTTCTCTTGAGCACTGATTGTAATGGGGACAACCAGGGGTTGGGTGGTTTTTAAAGTAAGGGTGAGTACACATCAACGTACTCAGCAAATGTCTCGTTTGGCTAAAGTGGACTAACTGTATGTGGAGTTGAGCTCAAAGCAGTAGCTTTTAGTTGGTCAAGTATTTATTACTAGTAGAAAGCCAAGTTTTAGTAATAAACCCAAGTTATTACCCAAATGGCACTTCCTCCAGGAGGAAATACCAAAGTACCATAAAGATAATCATCATTAATTATCACCATAAAAGTTAACCAGAGTTACTCTAATAAAACGAGCTCCCAAGGTTGCTCATAACCGCGAGCACGACTGATATACCAGTTTCTAACACTCTGTAGAGGTTGCACACTTTACCCACAAGTCATGGTCCTTTTTTGCCTCAAGTCGATCAAACCCTCAAATACTACCAAGGTGAGTCGGCAAAGTTTCACTACGTAGCCTTAACAAAGATTCCCCTAGTGTGTAGTTGCTCGTTAGGTTTCGCTAGTCGTACAAATACAGTACTCCTCCCTAAGGTGGGTGAAAGGGAAATAGGGTCAAACCTTTTCCTAAATGATTTTGGTGGTTGAATTGCCCAACACAAACAATTGGACTAACTAGTTTGCTCTAGATTATAAGTTCTACAGGTGCCAAAGGTTCAACACAAACCAATAAAAAGTCCAAGATAGGGTTCAAATACAAAGGAGCAAAACCAACCGAAGGCTGCCCTGGTCTGGCGCACCGGACTGTGTGGTGCACCACGGAGAATCACTCCGAACTTGCCACCTTCAGGTTTCTAGAAATTGCTCCCCACTATAATTCACCGGACTGTCCAGTGTAGCACCGGACTGTCCGGTGTGCCAGCAGGAGCAACGGCTAGCGCGCCAACGGTCGACTGCAAAAGTGAACAGTGAACAGTGTCGACTGCACGCGCAGAGTCAGAGCAGGCGCCAGAAGGCGCACCTGACAGTGAACAGGACCTGTCCGGTGCACCTCCGGACTGTCCGGTGGCCCAGTTGTCAGAAGCTCCAACGATCGAACCCTAACGGTTGGGTGACGTGGCTGGCGCACCGGACTGTCCGATGCGCCCGTCGATAGCAGCCATCCCCAACGGCCACTTTGGTGGTTGGGGCTATAAATACCCCCAACCACCACACTTCAAGGCATCCAAGTTTTCAGCCACTGCATTCAATACAAGAGCTCTAGACTTCACTCCAAGACACAAACAAGAGATCAAATTCTCTCCTAAGTCCAAAGATCATTCCAATCAAATAGTGACTAGTGAGAGAGAGATATTTGTGTTCATTTGAGTTCTTGCGCTTGGATCGCTTTTCTTCTTCCGCATTTCTTGTTCCCAAGACTTTTGTAATCAAAGCAAGAGACACCAATTGTGTGGTGGTCCTTGTGGGGACTTAGTGTCCTAATTGATTGAGAAGAGAAGCTCACTCGGTCTAGGTGACCGTTTGAGAGAGGGAAGGGTTGAAAGAGACCTGGTCTTTGTGACCACCTCAACAGGGGACTAGGCCTTCGAGGGCCGAACCTCCATAAAACAAATCACCGTGTCACTCTCACTATTTGCTTATGATTTGTTTTCACCCTCTCTTTCAGACTCGGTTTTATTTCTAACGCTAACCCCGGCTTGTAGTTGTGCTTAAAGTTTATAAATTTCATATTTGCCTATTCACCCCCCCTCTAGGTGACTTTTAATTGGTATCGAAGCCCGGTACTTCAATACAGCCTAACCACTCGAAGTGATGTCGGGAGACCACGCCAAGAAGGAAATGGTGACCGGCGAGAAGCCCGCCACAAGCCACGAGAAGGCTCCATCGGGAGAGTCCCTCAACAAGGGGAAGGGATCCCCTTCTCACCACAAGTCGCATCGGAGTGGCGACAAGAAAAAGAAGATGAAGAAGGTGGTCTACTATGAGACCGATTCTTCGTCGCCATCTACCTCCGGCTCCGACACGCCGTCCGTCACTTCTAAGCGCCATGAGCGCAAGAAGTCTAGTAAAATCCCCCTACGCTATCTTCGCATTTCCAAACGTACTCCTTTACTTTCCGTCCCATTAGGCAAACCACCCGTTTTTGAGGGTGAAGATTATAACATGTGGAGTGATAAAATGAGGCATCACCTAACCTCACTCCACGCTAGTATTTGGGACGTTGTTGAGTTTGGAGTGCAGGTACCATCGCCGGGGGATGAAGATTATGACTCGGACGAGGTTGCCCAAATCTGGCACTTCAATTCCCAAGCAACTACTATACTCCTCGCCTCTCTAAGTCGAGAGGAGTATAATAAGGTGTAAGGGTTGAAGAGGGCCAAGGAGATTTGGGACGTGCTCAAGACCGCGCACGAAGGAGACGAGGTGACCAAGATCACCAAGAGGGAAACCATCGAGGGGGAGCTCGGTCGATTCATGCTCAACCAAGGAGAGGAACCACAAGTCATGTACAACCGGCTCAAGACCTAGGTGAACCAAGTGCGCAACCTCGGGAGCACAAAATGGGATGACCATGAAATGGTCAAGGTTATTCTTATATCACTCCTTTTTCTTAATCCTACTCAAGTTCAATTAATTCGTGGTGATCCTAGATATAAGCTAATGTCTCCCGAGGAAGTGATAGGAAAGTTTGTGAGCTTTGAATTGATGATCAAAGGCTCCAAACAAATCATCGAGCAAGGTGCCACCTCAACACCCGAGTGCAACCCGTCGCATTCAAGGCTACGGAAGAAGAAAAGAAGGATTCTACACCAAGTAGAGTCCCCATCGACGCCTCCAAGCTCGATAATGAGGAGATGGCTTTAATCATCAAAAGCTTTCGCCAAATCCTCAAGCAAAGGAGGGGGAAAAATTACAAGCCCCGCTCTAAGAAGGTTTGCTACAAGTGTGGTAAGCCCGGTCACTTTGTAGCAAAATGTCCTATTTCTAGTGACAGTGACAGGGGCGACGACAAGAGGGGGAAGAAGAAGGAGAAGAAGAGATACTACAAGAAGAAGGGCGGCGATGCCCATGTTTGCCGGGAGTGGGACTCTGACGATAGCTCCACCGACTCCTCCTCCGACGAGGACGCCGCCAACATTGCCATCAACAAGGTTCTCCTCTTCCCCAACGTCGGCCACAAGTGCCTCATGGCAAAGGATGGCAAAAAGAAGAAGGTAAAATCTGGATCCTCCACTAAGTATGCAACTTCTAGTGATGAGGATAACTCTAGTGATGATGAGGATGATTTGCTTACTCTTTTTGCCAATCTTAACATGTAACAAAAGGAAAAATTAAATGAGTTGAATAGTGCTATTCATGAGAAGGATGAACTCTTGGATAGCCAAGAGGACTTCCTTATTAAGGAAAACAAAAAAGCATGTTAAGGTTAAAAATGCTTATGCTCAGGAAGTAGAAAATGTGAAAAATTGACTAGTGAGCTAAGCACTTGCCATGACACTATCTCTAACCTTAGAAATGAAAATGCCAAATTAATTGCTAAGGTTGAGAAATTAAATGTTTGTGATGATTCTCTTGTCAACCTCAGAAATGATAATGCTAGTTTGATTGCTAAGATTGACAAGTTGAATGAATCACTCTCTAGCCTTAAGATTGAGAATGAAAAATTAATTGCTAAAGCTAAGGATTTAAATGTTTGCAATGTTTCTATTTCCAATCTTAGAAATGAGAATGCCATTTTACATGCTAAGATTAATGAATTAAATGCTTGCAAACCCTCTACATCTAGTGTTGATCATGTTACTATTTGTACTAGATGTAGAGACATTAATGTTGATGTTATCCATGATCACCTAGCTTTAATTAAATAACAAAATGATCACATAGCTCAACTTAGTGCTAAAATTAATGAGCATGACTTAGAAAATGAAAAATTTAAATTTACTAGAAGCATGCTCTGTAGTGGGAGACGCCCTGGCATTAAGGATGGCATTGGCTTCCAACAGGGAGGCAATGTTAAACTTAATACCCCTAAAATATTGTCTAATTTTGTTAAGGGCAAGGCTCCCATGCCTTAGGATAACGAGGGCTATATTTTGTATCCTGCTGGTTATCCTGGGGATAAGATTAGGAGAATTCATGCTAAGAAGACTCATTCAGTGTCTCACCATGCTTTTATTTATAAGAATGAGTCTTCTAGCTCTAGGCATTCTACCCATGTTAAAATGCCTAAAAAGAAATCTCCTATTGCATCAAATGATCATAACATTTCATTTAAGACTTTTGATGCATCATATGTTTTAACTAACAAATCAGGCAAAGTAGTTGCCAAATATGTTGGGGGCAAACACAAGGGCTCCAAGACTTGTGTTTGGGTACCTAAGGTGCTTGTTTCTAATGTGAAAGGACCCAAGACCATTTGGGTACCTAAGAACAAGGCCTAAACTTGTTTTGTAGGTTTATGCATCCGGGGGCTCAAGTTGGATCATTGATAGCGGGTGCACAAACCACATGACTGGGGAGAAAAGGATGTTCTCCTCCTATGAGAAAAACCAAGATCCCTAAAGAGCTATCACATTCGGGGATGGAAATCAAGGTTTGGTCAAAGGACTTGGTAAAATTGCTATATCACCTGACCATTCTATTTCCAATGTTTTTCTTATAGATTCTTTAGATTATAACTTGCTTTCAGTTTCTCAATTATGCAAAATGGGTTACAACTGTCTTTTTACAGATTTAGGTGTTACTGTCTTTAGAAGAAGTGATGATTCAATAGCATTTAAGGGTGTGTTAGAGGGTCAGCTATACTTAGTTGATTTTAATAGAGCTGAACTTGACACTTGCTTAATTGCTAAGACTAACATGTGTTGGCTCTAGCATCACCGACTAGCCCACGTTGGGATGAAGAATCTTCACAAGCTTCTAAAGGGAGAACACATTTTGGGATTAACAAATGTTTATTTTGAGAAAGACAGGGTTTGTAGCGCATGTCAAGCAGAGAAGCAAGTTGGTGTTCATCATCCACACAAGAACATCATGACGACCGACAGGCCGCTTGAGCTACTCCACATGGATCTATTCGGCCCGATCGCTTACATAAGCATCGGCGAGAGTAAGTATTGTCTTGTAATTGTGGATGATTATTCTCGCTTCACTTGGGTATTCTTTTTGCAGGAAAAAATCTCAACCCCAAGAGACCTTAAAGGGATTCTTGAGACGAGCTCAAAATGAGTTCGGCTTAAGGATCAAGAAGATAAGAAGCGACAATGGAACGGAGTTCATGAACTCTCAAATTGAAGGCTTTCTTGAGGGGGAGGGCATCAAGCATGAGTTCTCTTCTCCCTACACACCACAACAAAATGGTGTAGTGGAGAGGAAGAATAGAACTCTACTTGACATGGCGAGGACCATGCTTGATTAGTACAAGACATCGGATCGGTTTTGGGCCAAGGCGGTTAACACCGCTTGCTACTCCATCAACCGGTTATATCTGCAACAAATCTTCAAGAAGACATCATATGAACTCCTTACCGGTAAAAAGCCCAATGTTTCATATTTTAGAGTCTTTGGTAGCAAATGTTTTATTCTTGTTAAAAGAGGTAGAAAATCTAAATTTGCTCCTAAGGTTGTAGAAGGCTTTTTACTTGGTTATGATTCAAACACAAGGGCATATAGAGTCTTTAACAAGTCCATTGGACTAGTTGAAGTTTCTTGTGACATTGTGTTTGATGAGACTAACGGCTCTCAAGTAGAGCAAGTTGATCTTGATGAGTTAGATGATGAAGAGGCTCCTTGCGTCGCGCTAAGGAACATGTCCATTGGGGAAATGTATCCTAAGGAATCCGAAGAGCCTCCACAAGCACAAGATCAACCATCTTCCTCCATGCAAGCATCTCCACCAACTCAAGATGAGGATCAAGCTCAAGATGATGAAATGAAGATCAAGAAGATGAGCCACCTCAAGAGGAGGACAATGATCAAGGGGGAGATGCCAATTGAAAGGGAAATAGGGTCAAACCTTTTCCAATAAGAATTTTGGTGGTTGAATTGCCCAACACAAATTATTGGACTAACTAGTTTGCTCTAGAAAATATGTTCTACAGGTGCCAAAGGTTCACAACAAACCAATACAAGTGAAAAGAAAGGGTTCAAACAAAGGGAGCAAAGTTAAACCGAAGGCAGCCCTAGTCTGGCGCATCGGACTGTCCGGTGTGCCACCGGACAGTGTCCGGTGCACCAGGGAATCCAACTCCAAACTTGCCAGTCTTGGGAATTCTGAGAGCCGCTCCGCTATAATTCACCGGATTGTCCGGTGCACCACCGGACTGTCCGGTGTGCCAGCGGAGCAACGGCTACTTCACGCCAACGGTCGTCCACAAAACGCATTCAATGCGCTACAGTGCGTGTCAGTGTCAGAGCAGCGCTAGAAGGCGCACCGGACAGTGTACAGTGACTGTCCGGTGACCTAGAAGACAGAAGCTCCAACGGTCGAACCCTAACGGTCGGTGACGTAGCTGGCGCACCGGACAGTGTCCAGTGGCGCACCGGACTGTCCGGTGCGCCATGCGACAGACAGCCTCCCAACGGCCACTTTTGGTGGGTGGGGGCATAAATACCCCAACCACCCCACCATTCATTGCATCCAAGTTTTCAGACTTCTTACACCTTACAAGAGCTATAGCATTCAATACAAGACACACCAAAGAGATCAAATCCTCTCCCAAGTCCAAAGATCATTCCAAATCAATTAGTGACTAGTGTGAGAGTGACTTGTGTTCATTTGAGCTCTTGCGCTTGGATTGCTTCTTTTCTTTGTCATTCTTTCTTGTGATCAACTCAATTGTAACCGAGGCAAGAGACACCAATTGTGTGGTGGTCCTTGCGGGGACTTTGTGTCCCGTTTGATTGAGAAAAGAAGCTCACTCTGTCTAAGTCACCGTTTGAGAGAGGGAAAGGGTTGAAAGAGACCCGGTCTTTGTGACCACCTCAACGGGGAGTAGGTTTACAAGAACCGAACCTCGGTAAAACAAATCACCGTGTCACACTCTTTATTCGCTTGTGATTTGTTTTCGCCCTCTCTCTCGGACTCGATTTTAATTCTAACGCTAACCCCGGCTTGTAGTTGTGCTTAAACTTTGTAAATTTCAGATTCACCCTATTCACCCCCCCTCTAGGCGACTTTCAATTGGTATCAGAGGCCGGTGCTTCATTAGAGCCTAACCGCTCGAAGTGATGTCGGGAGATCACGCCAAGAAGGAGATGGTGACCGGCGACAAGCCCGCTACAAGCCACGGGAAGGCTCCATCGGGAGAGTCCCGCAACAAAGGGAAGGAGAAGGAATCTTCTTCTCACAAGTCGCATCGGAGTGGCAAAAAGAAAAAGAAGATGACGAAGGTGGTCTACTACGAGACCGACTCTTCATCGCCATCCACCTCTGGCTCCGACGCGCCGTCCGTAACTTCTAAGCGTCATGAGCGCAAGAAGTTTAGTAAGATTCCCCTACACTACCCTCGAATTTCTAAACGTACTCCATTACTTTCCGTTCCATTAGGCAAACCACCGGTTTTTTACAGTGAAGATTATAACATGTGGAGTGACAAAATGAGGCATCACCTAACCTCACTCCACACTAGCATTTGGAACGTTGTTGAGTTTGGTGTACAGGTACCATCCGTAGGGGATGAGGACTACGATTCGGACAAAGTTGCCCAAATCCGGCACTTCAACTCCCAAGCCACCACTATACTTCTCACCACTCTAAGTTGAGAGGAGTATAACAAGGTGCAAGGGTTGAAGAGCGTCAAAGAGATTTGGGATGTACTCAAAACGGCGCACGAAGGAGATGAGGTGACCAAGATCACCAAAAGGGAGACGATCGAGGGGGAGCTCGGTCGATTCATGCTTCACCAAGGGGAGGAGCCACAAGCGATGTACAACCGGCTCAAGACCTTGGTGAACCAAGTGCGCAACCTCGGGAGCACCAAATGGGATGACCATGAGATGGTCAAGGTTATTCTAAGATCACTAGTTTTTCTTAATCCTACTCAAGTACAATTAATTCGTGGTGATCCTAGATACAAAATAATGTCTCCCAAGGAAGTGATAGGTAAATTTGTGAGCTTTGAGCTAATGATCAAAGGCTCCAAAAAGATCATCGAGCAAGGCGCATCCTCCTCCGTACCCGAAGCACAACCCGTTGCATTCAAAGCAACGGAGGAGAAGAAAGAAGATTCTACTCCAAGTAGAATCTCCATCGACGCCTCCAAGCTCGACAATGAGGAGATGGCGCTCATCATCAAAAGCTTCCGTCAAATCCTCAAACAAAGGAAGGGGAAAGATTATAAGCCCTGTTCCAAGAAGGTGTGCTACAAATGTGGTAAGCCCGGTCATTTCATTGCTAAATGTCCATTATCTAGTGATAGTGACAGGGGAGACGACAAGAATGGAAAGAGGAGAGAAAAGAAGAGGTATTACAAGAAGAAGGGCGGCGATGCCCTTGTTTGCTGGGAGTGGGACTCCGACGAGAGCTCCACCGACTCCTCCTCCGACGAGGACGCCTCCAACATCGCCGTCAACAAAGGGCTCCTCTTCCCCAACGTCGGCCACAAGTGCCTCATGGCAAAGGACGGCAAAAAGAAGGAGGTGAAATCCAAATCCTCCACTAAATATGCAACATCTAGTGATGAGGCTAATTCTAGTGATGATGAGGATGATTTATTTACTCTCTTTGCCAACTTGAACATGCAACAAAAGGAAAAATTAAATGAATTGATTAGCACTATTCATGATAAGGATGAACTCTTGGATAGCCAAGAGGACTTCCTAATTAAAGAAAACAAAAAGCATGTTAAAGTTAAAAATGCTTATGCTCTAGAAGTAGAAAAATGTGAAAAATTAACTAATGAGCTAAGCACTTGCCATGATATTATTTCCAACCTTAGAAACGAGAATGCCAATCTAGTTGCTAAGGTTGGGAAGCTTGATGTTTGTGATGATTCAATTGTTAGTCTTAGAAATGACAATGCCAACTTAATTGCTAAAATTGACAAATTGAATGCTTCTCTTTCTAGCCTTAAAATTGAAAATGAAAAATTAATTGCTAAGGCTAAGGATTTAGATATTTGCAATGCTTCCATTTCCAATCTTAGAGATGAGAATGATATATTGCATGCTAAGATTGTTGAATTAAATACTTGCAAACCCTCTACATCTTCCGTTGAGCATGTTACTATTTGTACTAGATGTAGAGATGTTAATGTAGATGCTATTCACGATCACCTTGCTTTAATTAAACAACAAAATGATCACATAGCTACATTAACTGCTAAAATTAATGAGCATGACCTAGAAAATGAAAATTTTAAATTTGCTAGAAGCATGCTCTATAGTGGGAGACGCCCTGGCATTAAGGATGGCATTGGCTTCCAACAGGGAGACAATGTCAAGCTTAATGCCCCGCCCAAAAGATTGTCTAATTTTGTTAAGGGCAAGGCTCCCATGGTTCAAGATAACAAGGGTTACATTTTATACCCTGTCGGTTATCCCGAACACAAAATTAGGAGAATTCACTCTAGGAAGTCTCACTCTGGTGCTAATCATGCTTTTATCTATAAGTGTGAGGCATCTAGTTCTAGGCAATCAACTCATGCTAAATTGCCTAAGAAGTAAACTCCTAAAGCATCAAATGATCATAATGTTTCATTTAGAACTTTTGATGCTTCTTATGTGCTAACTAACAAATCAGGCAAAGTTGTTGCCAAGTATGTTGGGGGCAAACACAAGGGATCAAAGACTTGTGTTTGGGTACCCAAAGTTCTTGTATCTAATGTCAAAGGACCCAAAACTGTTTGGGTACCTAAAATCCAGAACTAAATCTATTTTGTAGGTTTATGCATCCGGAGGCTCAAGTTGGATCATCGATAGCGGGTGCACAAACCATATGACTGGGGAGAAAAGAATGTTCTCCTCCTACGAGAAAAAACCAAGATCCCCAACGAGCTATCACATTCGGGGATGGAAACCAAGGTTTGGTCAAAGGATTGGGTAAAATTGCTATATCACCTGACCATTCCATTTCAAATGTTTTTCTTGTAGATTCTTTAGATTACAACTTGCTTTCTGTTTCCCAATTATGCAAAATGTGCTACAACTGTCTTTTTACGGATACAGGTGTCACTGTCTTTAGAAGAAGTGATAATTCAGTAGCTTTTAAGGGAGTATTAGAGGGTCAGCTATACTTAGTTGATTTCAATAAAGCTGAACTCGATACTTGCTTAATCGCTAAGACTAACATGGGTTGGCTCTGGCATCGCCGACTGGCCCATGTTGGGACAAAGAATCTTCACAAGCTTCTAAAGGGAGAACACATTTTGGGACTAACAAATGTGCATTTTGAGAAAGACAGGATTTGTAATGCATGCCAAGCAGGGAAGCAAGTTGGTGTTCATCATCCACATAAGAACATCTTGACGACTGACAGGCCACTCGAGCTCCTCCACATGGACCTATTCGGCCCGATCGCTTACATAAGCATCGGCGGGAGTAAGTACTGTCTAGTTATTGTGGATGACTATTCTCTCTTCACTTGGGTATTCTTTTTACAGGAAAAATCTCAAACCCAAGAGACCTTAAAGGGATTCTTGAGACGGGCTCAAAATGAGTTCGGCTTGAGGATCAAGAAAATTAGAAGCGACAATGGGACGGAGTTCAAGAACTCACAAATAGAAGATTTTCTTGAGGAGGAAGGAATCAAGCATGAGTTCTCTTCTCCCTAGACGTCACAACAAAATGGTGTAGTGGAGAGGAAGAATATAACTCTATTAGACATGGCACGAACTATGCTTGATGAGTACAAGACTTCGGATCGATTTTGGGCCGAGGCGGTCAATACCGCCTACTACGCCATCAACCGGTTGTATCTACACCGAATCCTCAAGAAGACATCTTACAAACTCCTCACCGGTAAAAAGCCAAATGTTTCATATTTTAGAGTCTTTGGTAGCAAATGCTTTATTCTTGTTAAAAGAGGTAGAAAATCCAAATTTGCTCCTAAGGCTGTAGAAGGCTTTTTACTAGGATATGATTCAAAAACAAGGGCATATAGAGTCTTCAACAAGTCCACTGGACTAGTTGAAGTTTCCACTGGACTAGTTGAAGTTTCTTCAACAAGTCTTCAACAAGTCCCAAGTGGAGCAAGTTGATCTTGATGAATTAGATGATGAAGAGGCTCCATGCGTAGCGCTAAGGAAGATGTCCATTGGAGATGTGTGTCCTAAGGAATCCGAAGAGCCCATTTAAGCACAAGATCAACCATCCTCCTCCATGCAAGCATCCCCACCAACACAAGATCAGGATGAGGCTCAAGATGATGAAGGAGAAGATCAAGAAGATGAGCCACCTCAAGACGACGACAATAATCAAGGGGGAGATACAAATGATCAAGACAAGGAGGATGAGCAAAATCAAAGGCCACCACACCCAAGAGTCCACCAAGCAATCCAACGAGATCACCCCGTGAACACCATCCTAGGAGACTTTAATAAGTGGGTAACTACTCGATCTCGGGTTGCTCATTTTTGTGAACATTACTCGTTTGTTTCCTCTATTGAGCCACACAGGGTAGAGGAAGCACTTCAAGATTCGGATTGGGTGATGGCGATGCAAGAGGAGCTCAACAATTTCAAAAGGAATGAGGTATGGCATTTAGTTCCACGTCCTAACCAAAATGTTGTAGGAACCAAGTGGGTCTTCCGCAACAAACAAGATGAGCATGGTGTGGTGACAAGGAACAAGGCACGACTTGTGGCCAAAGGGTACTCACAAGTCGAAGGTTTGGATTTTGGTGAAACCTATGCACCCGTAGCTAGGCTTGAGTCAATTCGAATATTACTTGCCTATGCTACTCACCATGACTTTAAGCTCTACCGAATGGACGTGAAGAGTGCCTTCCTCAACGGACCTATCAAAGAAGAGGTCTATGTTGAGCAACCTCCCGGCTTTGACGATAGTGAGTATCCTAACCATGTTTACAAACTCACTAAGGCGCTTTATGGGCTCAAGCAAGCCCCAAGAGCATGGTATGAATGCCTAAGAGATTTTCTTATCACTAATGGATTCAAAGTCGGTAAAGCCGATCCTACTCTATTCACTAAAACTATTGAAAATGATTTGTTTGTATGCCAAATTTATGTTGATGATATTATATTTGGGTCTACTAACAAATCTATTTGTGAAGAATTTAGTAGGATCATGATTTAAAAATTCGAGATGTCTATGATGGGGGAGTTGAAGTATTTCTTAGGATTTCAAGTCAAGCAACTCCAAGAGAGCAACTTCATTAGCCAAACGAAGTATATTTAAGATATTCTTGATTCTAGGAATTTTGATTGATTTCTTGCACACATAGCTCATTTATATACCTTTGATCATATCTCTTTTTATGTCTATGACTAATGTGTTTTCAAGTATCATCTTATGCTTAGTCATAGGTATTGAAAGGGAAATAGAGTAGTCGGCAAAGAAGGCGCTTCCACTCAACTCCAATTGTGTTTGCCGGTACTCCGCTTCGTTCTCCACTTTGGTATAATCTTCACTCATATTTTTGTGTATGCCAAAGGGGGAGAAAGTTTGAACAAGGGCTTATATCTCACTCACAAGTATCCGTTTTTGGCGATTCATGCCAAAGGGGGAGAAAGTATGAGCCCAAAGCAAAAGGACCGCACCACCACAAAATTTAAAAATGGAGTTTTCAATTTGATATCTTATTGTGTTCAAAAGGGGGAGAAAGTAGTATCTTCAAAAATTGCAAAACCCTCTTGAACACTAAGAGGAGAATTTTATTTAGGGGGAGTTTTGTTTTAGTCAAAGGAAAAGCATTTGAGACAGGGGGAGAAAATTTCAAATCTTGAAAATGCTTTCTTCAATCTTATTCATGTACCTTTGACTAATTGCAAAAGGTTTTTGAAAAGAATTTTATAAAGAATTTGCAAAACAATACTCGTGGTGCAAATGTGGTCCAAAATTTTGATAAAGAAGAAAACAATCCATGCACATCTATTTTAGATAAGTATATTGGTTTCAACTCCAAGCAACCTTTGCACTTACATTATGCAAACTAGTTCAATTCTGCACTTTTATATTTGCTTTGGTTTGTGTTGGCATCAATCACCAAAAAGGGGGAGATTGAAAGGGAAATAGGGTCAAACCTTTTCCAATAAGAATTTTGGTGGTTGAATTGCCCAACACAAATTATTGGACTAACTAGTTTGCTCTAAAAATATGTTCTACAGGTGGCAAAGGTTCACAACAAACCAATACAAGTGAAAAGAAAGGGTTCAAACAAAGGGAGCAAAGTTAAACCGAAGGCAGCCCTGGTTTGGCGCACCGGACAGTGTCCGGTGCACTAGGGAATCCAACTCCAAACTTGCCAGTCTCGGGAATTTTGAGAGCCGCTCCGCTATAATTCACCGGACTGTCCGGTGCACCACCGGACTGTCCGGTATGCCAGCGGAGCAACGGCTACTTCGCACCAACGGTCGTCTGCAAAACGCATTCAATGCGTTACAGTGCGCGCCAGTGTCAGAGCAGCGCCAGAAGGCGCACCGGACAGTGTACAGTGAATGTCCAGTGCAACACCAGACTGTCCGATGACCCTGAAGACAGAAGCTCCAACGATCGAACCCTAATGGTCGGTGACGTGGCTGGCGCACCGGACAGTGTCCGGTGGCGCACCGGACTGTCTAGTGCGCCATGCGACAGACAGCCTCCCAACGGCCACTTTTGGTGGGTGGGGGTATAAATACCCCAACCACCCCACCATTCATTGCATCCAAGTTTTCAGACTTCCTACACCTTACAAGAGCTATAGCATTCAATACAAGACACACCAAAGAGATCAAATCCTCTCCCAAGTCCAAAGATCATTCCAAATCAATTAGTGACTAGTGTGAGAGTGACTTGTGTTCATTTGAGCTCTTGCGCTTGGATTGCTTCTTTTCTTTCTCATTCTTTCTTGTGATCAACTCAATTGTAACAGAGGCAAGAGAGACCAATTGTGTGGTGGTCCTTGCGGGGACTTTGTGTCCCGTTTGATTTAGAAGAGAAGCTCACTCGGTCTAAGTGACCGTTTGAGAGTGTAACACCCTAGGTGTTACTCAGGGTGTCCACTCAGGGCTACCCCATTTAACCTATTATCCCATGTCCTTGGTTTGGGACAAAGTACATCAAATTTGAAATTCAAGGTCCTAAACAAGTGCCAACCATCTTGGATATCATGCCCTAGCTTGTTATGCACATCTAAGAGGGGAATTTTCCAAAACCCTAAAGCAAACCCCTTTTGAGACATAGGAACCCTAATTGAAGCTAGGATCAAAAGGTCATGTAAACCTTATGATCATGGCTTGGGACAAATATAAAAGTTGTAGTATGCTTCATAACCTACAAATAATAGTAAGGAAGTACCCCCAAAAAGATTTCAGAAAAGCCCCAAAAAGTTCACCAAAGGTTGAGCACAAGGGAAAATTCAGAATTTGCCTAAGTCTAAAAACTAACCCTTGAACAAAGATCTCACATGTTCACCTTAATCCAAAATTCAAAACACTTCGACCCAATTGACAAAGTGGCGCCAAATTAACCCTAGAATGCCCTGGAAAGAGGTGACACCTACCCTAGGGCGTTTGACACGACTTGGCACCATTTTTGGCTCGGTTTGGACATGTCTGACACAGCCAACTTCTCACCCCTCTATCTCCCTACCCCGACCATATCTTGACTTGGAACTCACAGCAAAAAGGAAGGATACGGTGCAGAGAAGAGATTGTGTACGGGACGTTGGCCAAGATCTACACGCTAAGGCGCCCAAACAGGCCGTTGAACACGGGCAGAAGCAACGAGCCACGTGTTCGACGCGCTCTGAGCTCGCCAGAGCACGCCCGCGCGCGCCCCCGCATGCCCCGCGTCGCGTCAAACGGCCAGCCAACACCATGGCCCGCGCCCGCGCCTATAAAACCCGCTCGGGCGTCGACTGCACTCTTCCGCGCACACTCAAACCTCACCGGAGCTCAGCTCACCGCCGTTTGCCCGTGCGCGGCGTGTCCGCGACCACCCGAATCACTGCCACCATGAACCGGCTAGCCCAGCTTTTCCCAGCCCCGTCCAACCCTCGGAGACGAGTGTGCATGACTTAGTGAAGCTCCCCGAGCGAGGAATCGAAGCCTGCTTCGCCGGAGAGGCCAGTCCACGGTCGCCGGAGCTCACAACCCCGCCGGAGTACGTGGACCGGGTAATCCGCTCAACCACTTCCCGATTCCTCGTGCACACGGTCACTACGTTACCCCGTGAAGCTCACCGTGCCCTTGGATTGAACCAGATCGCCGTGGTTTGGCCGGTACACTCGCCGTTGATGAGAACACCCACCTGCACGCGTGGACCAAGCGATTTCGGCCATCCCCGCCGTCGAGCCGCACCTCGCTGTGACCGCCAGAGCCTCCCCGAGCCAGCCCTGCCCTTCGCCGGACCTATCTCGCCGCCGGTAAGCTGCGCCATCCTTTTCTTTCCCGCGGGTACTGTTTACATTTGGGAAAGGACCTCGGGGAAGAAGAAGGAAAGGTCAGGGGAATTTTTGAACTGTCAGCGACCCAGGGGAATAGTGGCGTAGGGGTAGATCTGTGCGGGTTGATTTAGTTTAAAACCAGGGACCTCGGTGTAAACTGTTTTTCCAGGAAACTCTTATTAAATCTGTTTTTAAATTGAGCAGAAACTTTGAAAATACACAACTTCTGTTTAGTTTATCCAAATTTGGTCAAACAAATTTTGTCAGACTCTAAATAATGTAACCTACTTAAGAAAAATATAAACCCCCTATGTACTATGAAAAACTTTGAGGTTCTGATTTAATTATAGTTTTAGCCAAAAGCTCAATAATAGAAAGAAAAATAGTTGTACTATTTGACTTGGGTTAGAAAAATTTGGAGAAGTTTATATCTACCTACTGACCTATTGAAAAATATTAAACCTCTCTGGCCACCCCATTAAATTTGTTTTTGCCATTCATTTTACAATATGCTTAAGATTAAGAAAAATAGAAAAGATGATTTAAATAATGAACCAGAGGGCACCCCTATTTTTGTTAGATTACTTATTCCATGTAGTTTACTAGAAAAATCTATCATACCCTGGTTTAGTATAAAATAAGTAGGATCCCTTTTATTTTTAGAAAACAAGGAAAACTTAGAAAAACCCTACAAAAATAACCCTAAGGTGAAAACACCTCAAACCTTGGGATAACTAATGTTTGGTTATTATGAACATAGGAAAAATACAAAATCTATTGTTTGATATTTTTCAAATGACAAGATAGTTATAAGCACCTTTTGGACCTAAAACTTTAGAAAATCATAACTAAATAATCACCAATTAACTTTCTGTGAATTTTGGCACAGAGGTTTACTATTACTGTTAGATCCCAACAAAAATAACCCTTAGGAAGGAACTCAACTCTAATGGAGAGGTGTAGTGTAAAGTGGCCCATTTTACACCACCTTTGTTATTTTTGTCTAAAGCTTAGCCTTTTTATTTTGAACCTCAATTTCCTAGAATGGGCTATAGTGACCAATGGCAATCCACTGTAATTTTTACAGAATTTTTGGAAAATATTAAACCACTGTCGTAGTTCAAACCTACACTAGAAACTATAAGTAGAAAATGAAGAAAAGGGAAAAGTGAATGACAGGAGATTGGTGTCATCCTAAAAACTCTTTGTAAACTGGCCCACTGAAGTATATAAAAGCAATACCAATTCCCTATGCCTATCCCTAGCAAAACCTAAACCTAGAAATGATAAGCATAAACCATTAAAAGCCACGTATGACCTAGAAACCCTAAATTGCTCATTAACTTAATTTTTCTTCTCTTAGCATAATGTTATTAAATCCTGCATAATCATGACTTACGTATTCATTGCATTCGATAGACTGTAACCTTGCTGACGGAGAGTACGTCCTCGTGCCGGAGCAAGGAGCTGCTCAGGAGGTAGCCCCGGATCCAGCCCTAGAATCTGCATCAGAGGATCTGCCTGCCATTGCTTTGGAAGGCAAGCCCCGGTTTATGCATAACCTGTTATTTATGCTATTTTACTTCACTTAATGATTGTAAGATTGATTGTGCACTTAGGTGTAGGAATTGCTTGAAACCATAGTTGCATGATCCCAGGAATCCTTTTGAGATGAATACTAGTATGATAGGTCGAGTAGTTGCTTTATCTAATTAGGATCTCGGTAGAAGACGAGTGATTTTTCTAGCACTCGCGCGAGATCGGGATTTGGTTGTACCCACCTTCATACTATTATGATACTAGTGGTAGACAGCAATCCATGGGGATTGGTTGTCTACGAGATGGGAAACTGGAATAAGGATTAACGTGCGGATACCTGTGTCAAGCGTTTGAACGTACTAAACACATACCGAGAAATATGGTAAATCGGTAAGCCTAGTACCTGAGTGAACCTGCCCGCAGACTTTACCCCTCACGCGACCTGAGACGTGGTCTCCCATTCCGGTTATGGTGGGTACAAGTGCGGTCACTGCTCGACGGCAGTCGGGGTCAGTGAGGCATTGTACGCCAAGGCGGTGAGCCCTGATCTGTTGCCAGGGAATCGATGGGGACGGTTGATGTGTGTGGGGACGGAGTGCCCCTACATGTCGTGTGTTTAGGTTTAACTTGCAAGGATAAAACTCGATTCGAATCGTCTGCTTCTCGCAGCTAATGAGACTGCTTGATCCATTGTACTGCATTGAGTAACAAGTGGAAATATGATGAGTTGATACAAGATGTTGATTGCTAAAAATGTTTGCTACTATGTATGAGTAGATAGTACATATTTAGCCTTAAGAGAGTCACACTTAAATTTGACAAAGTTAAAACTTGATTTAGAAACTCAGCTAGTGCTTTTGGCAACCAAACCCCACAGCCAAACAGCTGCATGTCTAGAGGTAGAGGAGTAGACTCCTCACACCGGGTAAGTCTAGCTGAGTATTAGTATACTCAGCCTTGCTTGTGGCATAATTTTTTACAGGTTCTCTGGAGGACATGGTTGCTGGAGTGACTTGGCCGTCCACCTTACCACCGGGTTGGACTGTCGAGTGGGACCCCGCCTCGGCCGAGGAGGAGCATGAGGAGTGATGGGACAGGCTTCCCCATCTCTCTATTTATTTACCGTTAGTTAATTTCCGCTGCACTTTGAACAATGATGGTCACTTTTGCAAAACTCCGATGGTGATGTAATAATTTTAATACTCTTACATACATGGTTTTATGCTTTATTGTATTTGCTCTGTGACTCACCTTCGAGTGAGGTTGTGGTACTTGATCCTGTCAGTGGCCTCGCAGCTAGCTTAGCTTTTGCACCCTTGGGGTACTAGGCTAGTTAGAGTTGAGTCTTTTTTTTGGGATAAATGATGTAATCGTGATAAACTCGCTTGGAAGCATGTTGGATGGATGCTGTTATCAGTTTTAATTTTGGGAGGAAAAAAGTTATGCCTTTAAAAATCCTTTTGTTGAAGTTGGAGTCTATCATTTTGCTGTTGACTCTTTTCACCACGATTAAATCTTGAACTTGGAGATATGGTGTTAAGTATTTATGTGGTTTTTCAGATGGCCGGGAGGCAGCGTCGTGGCCAGAATGAGCGCGTTACCCCACCGCCGCCACCGCCTCCCACTCTGTAGGAGATGATGGCTTAGCAGAACGAGATCTTGAGGCAGCTAGCTCAGCGTCAGCCACCACCTCAGCACTATGGTGGTGGAGACCATCTGCGCCACCCCGCGGCAGCTACCTACCAGGAGTTCCTCAGTACCCAGCCCCCATTGTTCACGAGGGCAGAGGATCCACTTGACGCAGATGTGTGGTTGCGAGTAGTGGAATCCAAATTCCCGCTACTCCATGGAGCTTGCTCAGAAGTCACTAAAGTCAGGTTCGCCACCCAGCAGCTTCGCGGACCCGCATGGACTTGGTGGGACCATTTTCTTGCCATGCAGCCAGAGGATCGAGAGGTGGAATGGAGGGAGTTTAAGGCAGCTTTCAGGGGACATCACATACCTGCGGGCATCATGGACCGAAAGCTCAATGAGTTTCTAGCACTCACTCAGGGCAACAGGACAGTGTTGCAATATGCCCAGGCTTTTAATGACTTGTGCCAGTATGCTGGGTACCATGCAGACACGGACGAGAAGAAGAGGGACAGGTTCAGACGGGGGCTCAGCACTAAGCTCCGTGATCGTCTCAACACTATCAGGGCCAACAGCTACAATGAGTTGGTCAACATGGCTATCTCCCAGGAGGACTGCATTATAGCTCGACAGGCAGAAAAGAAGAGGAAGACCCCTGTGGCTGGACCCTCAGCTCAGCCACAGCGCTTCAGGATTGTGTCTGACACACAGAACAGGGGACCCCAGTAGCAGCAAGGTGAGAGCACCTAGAGGGGGGGTGAATAGGTGATCCTGTGAAACTTAAAACTTAAGCCACAAAACTTGGTTAATCGTTAGCACAATAATTGCCAAGTGGCTAGAGAGGAGTCAAAACACAATAACCACAAGAGATCAAACACAGAGATGGCACGGTGGTTATCCCGTGGTTCGGCCAAGACCAACGCTTGCCTACTCCACGTTGTGGCGTCCCAACGGACGAGGGTTGCAATCAACCTCTCTCAAGCGGTCCAAAGACCCACTTGAATACCACGGTGTTTTGCTTGCTTTTCTCAATCCCGTTTGCGAGGAATCTCCACAACTTGGAGCCTCTCGCCCTTACACTTGAAATTCACAAAGAAGCACAGAGCAAGGGAGGGATTAGCAACGCACTCAAGACAAGAAATCACAGCAACACCACGCACACAAGTCGCAACGAGAGCTCACAACACAACTCAATGAGTTCACCACTCAACTAGAGCTCTAATTGCTATCGCAAAGAATCAAAGGCGCAGAATCGATGTCTTGGTGCTTAGGAATGTTGTAGGAATGCTTGGTGTGCTCCTCCATGCGCCTAGGGGTCCCTTTTATAGCCCTAAGGCAGCTAGGAGCCGTTGAGAGCAATCTAGGAAGGCTGATCTTGCCTTCTGTCGACTGGCGCACCGGACAGTCCGGTGCACACCGGACACTGTCCGGTGCCCGATGTCTTTCCAAAAATGGCGCAGTCGACCGTTGGCAGCCAGAGAGCCGTTGGCGCACCGGACATGTCCGGTGCACACCGGACAGTCTGGTGCCTCCTTCTAGCCGTTGGCTCGGCCACGTGTCCCGCGTAGATCGCGCGGCCGACCGTTAGCCCGGCCGACCATTGGCTCACCGGACAGTCCGGTGCACACCGGACAGTCCGGTGAATTATAGTCGTACGTCGCCGATGAATTCCCGAGAGTGACGAGTTCGCCTATGAATGGCCCACCGGACAGTCCGGTGCACCACCGGACAGTCTGGTGAATTATAGCCGTACACCGCCTCGAAGTCCCGAGAGCAGCCACTTCGCTCGAGCCAGCCTGGTGCACCGGACAGTCCGGTGCTCCCAGACTGAGCATACTTTGGCTGCTCGAGCCAAGGCATTTTCAATTGGATTTTTCCTGTTTCCAGCACTTAGACACAATACATTAGTCCATAAAACAATGTACTAAGTCTGAGAAACATACCTTTATCCTTGATTTGTACTTTGTCCACCTTTTTACACTAGGGCACTTGTGTTGGACACTAAATCACCAAAATACTTATAAATGGCCCAAGGGCACATTTCCCTTTCAATCTCCCCCTTTTTGGTGATTTATGCCAACACAACATAAAGCAAGTAGAACAAGTACAAAATCACTTCAAATAAGAACTCAAAATTGTTTTGATTCAAATTTGACATATATGGATCACTCTTTGCCACCACTTGGTTTGTTTTTGTAAATCAAACTCAAATTTCTATCTCTAAGTCAAACACACATGTTAAGACATAAAGAGAGTCATTCCAAGAGAAATTGATTCAAGATTTCAAAAACTCCCCTTTTTCCCATAATCAACACTTCTCCCCACAAGAAGCCACAAGAAGCCAACTTTTAACAAGAGAGACATTAAAAGAGTTTTGACAAACAAAAAGCTCTATTCTACTATTTTCAAAATCTCTCAAGTGGTAGCTGATCCATTTATTGCTTTGGCCTTTATTTTCTCCTCCTTTGGCATCGAGCACCAAAACGGGATCAATCTTGGCCCTCTAACCCTATTGCCTCACCAAAATCTTCGACTAAGAGCAAATAGGCAATAAGAGTATAAAGATGATGTTGGGGACTTGTTCTCAAATGCTATGAGTTAAGAACAAGGCAACACAAAAAATGTTCGATGTTAAAGTCCTTCGTCCTTCGAAGCATTATTTCCCTTGGGATATAATGATTTTCGGACCAAGGTTATGAAGGACAAACCTTCATCAACACAACATATCATAATGAAGGAGGAATCATATGTAATACAAGGGATAACATAAACAATTATGTATAATTATCAATTTATTTCTATATTATCATTATAGAAAAATAGAAACGATATCAAATTACAAGCGTACCTTCGGCTCGAAAGAAGGTAAAAGTATAAGCGTGACACAAAAGTAAATACCAAGTCAGCATGAACAGTACGGGAGTACTGTTCACCTATTTATAGGCACGGGACGCAGCCCATGTAAAATTACATCCATGCCCTTTACATTTGGTAGTAATTCTATAGTAATCCACCAAGGTCTGAATAGCCTTTTCATCTTTAAGTCGGTTTCATTTTCTGCTATCACGCCGAAGCTTTCCTGCTCACAGCTTCGGCGCTGTATCAACCTTCGTATTCTTTGGGCTTCTCCCACTGTGATACCGATTCGAGTCCGAAGATACCTGTTCACACATTATACTCCCGAAACATTGTTTAAATCATATTTTTGAGGACCTTCGGAAGCCGAAGGCCCCCAACAGTAGCCCCTCGCAATATTAATTTGTTATAATGATAAATTTAGATTGCGACATGGACGAAGGCCTTAAGCCGAAGGTCCGAAAAAAACACCTTCCCTTTGCTAGAATAGCAACATTCACTGACAAGTGGGGTCTTCCAATTTTTAATGCACTGGGCGTATAAATAAGAGCATACCACGAGCTCATTTGGTACGCTTTCTTGCCATCTGCTCTTGCTTACTCAATTTTTAGCTCTTGCGCACCAACACTTGCTTGGCTTTTTAAGTTTTTAAGCTTCAGCTTTTAAAGCAGTTTTTTAGCATTTCCGAAGATGTCTGAAGATAATAGGGCTGCTGTCAAGATGAAGCTGAGTCTCTCTAAAGAGAAAAACCTGGGGTTTCTTGAAGCAATGTCGAAGACAAATACAGAAAAGATCACCAAAGAGATTTTAGAAGGTTTATCTGAAGATACTGATGACAGCGACAGTTATGATATGGATAGCGGTGGTGAAGACTCCGAAGATCGCCCTTGGCGACCAAGCCATGCGGTTTTCGGCAAATCAAGTATCAAAGAAAATCATCTTGTCAACATGAGGGGAAGATATTTCCGGGACTTGTCCATTGTGAGGGCCGACGAAGGAGAGAAGACTTGTCCGACTCCTGAGGAAAATGAAGTTGTAGTGTTCCGAAGCTTTTTGAAAGCTGGACTACGATTTCCCCTGAGCAGCTTTGTCGTAGAAGTACTGAAAATATTTGAAATCTATCTTCATCAACTTACCCCTGAAGCAATCATAAGGATGAATATCTTCGTGTGGGCCGTGAGAAGCCAAGGTCTGGAACCTGATGCGAAAAGTTTCTGCAACATACACGAATTGTTATACGAGACAAAACCCTGGGGTAAAGAGCAGTATCACAATAACTTCGGCTGCTACAGTTTCGTCTCTCGGTCCGGGTCAAGCTGTCTCGTGCCAACCTTTCGGAAGAGATGGCCCGGCGACTGGATGACAGAATGGTTTTATGTGAAGAATGACCTAAAAACACAGGAAGATATTAAAGGTATAATTATGCGCTCTATTTGGCAACGCTTCGGCCTGCGGAAGCCGAAGGTTGAAATGAACGAAGCTGCCGAAGAATGCCAAAGAGCCTTCGAAGTTATTTGCTCTTTTATTGGAACGAGAGATTTGGTTCAAGAGCATATTGCCTTCAGGGTATGGCCGCTCGCGGAAAAATGGGAAATGCCGCAAGAGACCATAAAGGAGGCTGACGAAGGTGGACTTATCAGGCTGAAGTATACTTTCAAGTTTGGAGATAAATTTATTGAGCCAGATGATGACTGGCTAAAAAGCATTGAAAATTTAAGTGATGAACTACTCGGGGTTTATTCAAAGGCCGAAGATACTGCATTGTCAGCAGCCTTCGGAGGCCGGAAAAAGAAAAGACTGAACCAAGTGTTTGACGCAATTGGGTTCGTGTACCCTGACTACCACTATCCAGCGCGGGGTCAAAAAAGAAAAAACGCAGCTTCTGCACAAGAAACTGCTTCAGCCGCTCCTAGCGAGCCAGCGCCGAAGAGACAAAGGGTAAAGGTTCTCACACACCGGCCACGCTACATTGAACCAGCTACAGTGCCTGAATTCGCCGGCGAAACCTCTTCGGCCACCGAAATTAAAGAACCAACTTCAGTGCCGAAGATCGAAGAAAAAACTGAAGCACCCTCAGCAAAGAAAGCAGAAAAACCGAGAACTGAAGGAACGAAAATATTGGAAATTTTAAGTCCTTCAGCAAGTGTTGAGAAAATAAAAAACCAAAAGGGCCCAGCGGTGACCCCGAAAAGAAAAAGAATGGTCATTGTGCTAGATGTTCTGGAGACAATTAAGTCCTCAAGCACGACTCCGAAGAAGACTGTTGAAACTTCCGAAGTGGAAACTGAAATCTTTGATACTAAAGCTCCAAAACAACAAACTGAGACTGAAGCTGGGCCTTCAGAGCCCACGAAAGTAAAACCCTTGGAAACCGAGGAAGAAAAAATGACCTAGCCAATTCTTGTTGAGGAAATCAGTGCTGTTGCCCCCAAAGCATCCACCAAAGTCCTTGATTATATTGTTCGACATGCTTCGGGGAAAAAGTTATCAGAAGAAGAAGTTTTTGAAGCTAATCACTATGCCAAAGAATTGAAATATACGAAGGGGGCACTAGTGTTCAATGGTACAAATAAAGAAGATTTCCTATACTGCCTCCCGGATAACAAAGAATTACTCGTCTGCCGGGAAATGGCCCGAAGCATGGGGTTTCCGAAGCTGGAGGCGGGCCTCTGCGCGATGACAAAGGACGATCTTGCGAACAGCCTCGCGTATAATAGCCTGAAGGTACGAGATCTGCGCATTTGGAAACTTTATGATTTGAAATTTATTCTTTTATTCTTATACTAACTCTTTTACATATAGGGTTTTATTCTAAGCAACGCGCTGAGAGCGCAAAAGAATGCCGAAGACGAGAGCTATGAAATTGCTTTCAACAACCTTCGAACAGAGGTGATCAAACTAAGAAACGAAGCCTTGGAAAAGGACAAAATTCTAGTTACATTGGTGGATAAAATAAAGGATAACGAAGTGTAACACCCGGTTTTAAGGAACAAAGCCGGGTGCATCTCATACATGCGCCAAGAAGACAACATATATAATAACAGAGTGTATAGAGATAAATGTCATAAAACATCAGAGTATTTATTACATAGCGGAAGACTTATTACAAAATAAAGTAATGAAGATAAAACGAACTAAGGATCGTTGGCGCCAATGTCAACTGAGAAACGCCACCTAGATCAGATCGAACTCCCCAGTGTTAGGCGGCTCCTCCTGAACCACCTGATCTTCTCCTGTGGGGGGGGTGTGAGACAGCAAGGGTGAGCTCACACATGATCATAGCTCAACAAGTTGTGGGGAACCAGTGGACATAAACTCACAAAGGTGTGAGTTCATGTGATGTGTAAGGCTAATCAATGATAGGGGTTAAAGCTGAGCATTGCTTTTAAGTAGTTGGTCAAAATTTTATTAGCAATTACTAAGTGTAAGTAAATACCAAACCATAAGTAAAGTAATAGAACAAAATTAATAACAAACCCATGCAATGCAAATGACAAAATTGAATTTAAGTTCCATAATTTAAACATCAGAGAGTCCTGAGCTGCTCATGACCGTGAGCTCGGCTAGTATACCAGTTTTACACTCTGCAGAGGTTGTACCCTTTACCCACAAGTCATGCTACCCATCTGCCAAGGGGTCGCGAATCCCATACACCTCTACCTAGGAAGCGCGGCAGGGCAACACTACGAGGCCTTTACAAAGTTCCACTAGCTTCTGAAAACCCGCTACAGTTTATAGGAAGTTCCAATGCAGGGTTCCTGGCTGACCGCCATCGCAGCAAAATCAACCAAGGACCTCCCTACACTGACCACTCCCCTACTGCCCTTGCCCCTTTCGGGTAAGGTAGTCTTCCACTAGCTTTCCTAATTAGTCAGCCAAGGGCGTCCCATTAAACCCTTGTGGTGGCACGTGGTTCTCAAGTTAAGCTCTATGTTCCAATTAACATTAATGAACTTGACATGAACATAAACAGAATAACAAGAATAATTGGAACATAGATATAATAAATGATTATCCCAAAACCATGTAAAGCAATAGCAAACTACCCAAGTGATTCAGGGGTAAACAAGGTAATGAGATAAACAATCTAGGGTGACCTATTGGGTCCCATCAAAATTAACCTATGCATGGATGAGTGATATTAAAGAACATTATTGGGTAAAAAGTGGTCAAGGGCACAACTTGCCTTCAATGAGCTCCTGCTCAGCTACTTCAACTTGCTGCTCACCAGGATCCTCGGCAACGGGCTCTTCTACTCGCCACAATACAAACAAGCACAGTACATATAGAGAAATTAACATTACACCTAACATATATACAAGATACACAGAAATATTCTACAGAATAAAATAAAATTCTAGGAACAGGAATCATAATTTTTGGAGTTATAGATTTTAAGTTATGAATTTTCAAAGGTTTTATGTGTTTTAAATAAGATTAAGTGTGAGATTAATTTTCTTACTGTTGTCATGGTAAAACAGAGACACTAAGTGGTAGAGAATAAAATTACAAAATTTTAGGAACTGGAATGAAGTGATTTGGAGTTAGTATGAATTTTCTATGAATTATTGAAGTTCTAGCTATTATTTTTCTATTAAAAATCTATTTAATAATCATTTTTCCTGATTTTATTATGTTCTGGACTGGGCCTCATTTAAACAGGAACAAAGGGGGCTCGGCGTAAAATTTCTAAGACACGGTGAATACCACTCTCTGGACGGCGGGTTCTAATCTCTAAAACTATAAGGTTTCTTTTGCAAAAGGCGCAATCGAAGGGGTATTCTCCAATTTCAGTCATTCGATCATAAACGGCTGGCTCCGATTAGATCCGCGATAAGCACGAATTGGTATACCACGAGAGCCCCTGGATCCGGATCCGATGCTCAGGATTTAACCCAGCCCAGCCGATCAGTGCGCCACGATCCTAGCCGTCGGTTCTCCGATCTACGAACGGAAGGCCGTCTTCAACCTCCTAATGGACACGCAGTACCCGCAGCGTCTACACGACCCAGGGCCAACGATTGCCGCCCAAGCAGAGCACGACGGAGTTCGGACAGGGGTTGCCTAATGCAGAGATAATGACGATCTACCGATTGAGAACGTACCAATGTCCGGACGGAAGCGAGATTGTGGTGGGATATGTGACGGCGTCCTCACTGGCCGAGGGCGATGTGTAGGCCCGCGGTGCTGGTGATACCCGGTCGAAGTCTCCTGCGTAGCACAGAAAGCTTCCAAGATCCTCCCCGCGGCTCTGCCCGTGCGCACCTCCGCCCAGATGCCCGCACTGGTCCACAACTCACTTCCTCCCTTCTTCTCTCTCTCCTACACCGTCGACGGCAACGACGAGATATGCAAGGATAGCGTTGCTCGATGGTTCTGAATGCAAAGGGGAGAACGCCGTGCTGTATAAGTACTCTAGAGCCCTGTCAAGAGGTAAAGCGGATTCCTCGGCAACACGTTGAGCGGCGGCGAATTTGCCACACTTCCCCGGGGAGATCGTGCGAGTCGTTGGGATGGCGGCTGGGAGAGTTCTCCAGGCGTTGGGCGCACAGACTGGGATGTGGGGCCACCCCGTCAGTAGCTAAGAATCCAGGCGAGCGCGTGGGTCAGAGAGCTATCAGCGTCGCGCGTGGGAAGGGACCTGGGCCTCGCGAGGTGTTTCTACTGATGGGCCAAATTCATGTAAGTTGGCCCGCAAATAGAGTTCTCCTTTATCTTTTTTTTCTGGTTTATCTTTTCCCCTTTTTGTTTAGATTTCCAATTTAAACTCCAAATATACATGTTACTTTTGCACTCAATTAAAGATAGATTTTAATCTTACCACTATGGATAGAATTTTACATTTTGTTTTGTATTATATAGTATTTCTTTTCTTCCTTTCTCACTTGTAGAATCTTTGTTAGACCTTAAATTACCTTTTTGGACTTTAATATATTTCTTGTCACACTATTTCTATATTGTCACCAAATGCACACAAAATGAAATCCCAGCATGATGCATGTATTATTTTAGGTGTCCTTTGTTATTTATTATTATTTTTTGTAAGTGAGATGTCCACATGTAATAATGAATAGAGATAACACACATATCTATAAATAAATGTAATTTTCTCCATTTAGATCTTTCTTACAAGGTGGGTATTACAAATCCTACCCCCCTTAAAAATAATCTCGTCCTCGAGATTTAAGAAGTTCTAGGGAAAAGGTGGGGGAAATCTATGCGAAGCTCTTCTTCTCTTTCCCAAGTTGCTTCATCTTCACCGTGGTGACTCCATTGTACTTTACACATCTTTATCACCTTATTTCTCGTAACCCGAGTCAAAGTATCCAAAATCTTGATCGGGTACTCCGTGTAAGTCAAATCACCTTGAACACTGAGCTCTTCCATTGGTAACTGTTCCTCGGGAACACGGAGACACTTCTTAAGTTGAGACACGTGGAACACATTATGCACATCTGATAGACTAGCAGGTAACTCAAGTTGGTATGCCATCTCTCCAACTCTCCTAAAGATCAAGAATGGTCCAATATAGCGAGGGGACAATTTGCCCTTGACTTTAAATCTCCTCATTCCACGTAGTGGTGACACCTTGAGGTACACATAATCTCCTTCTTCAAATTCCAGTGGTCTCCTTCTATTATCAGCATAGCTCTTTTGCCTGGTTTGAGCCACTCTCAAATTCTCCCGAATTATACGGACTTGTTCTTCTGCTTCTTGAATCAATTCAGGCCCAAAGAACTGTCTCTCTCCAGTCTGATCCCAATATAGAGGAGTCCTGCACTTCCTCCCATATAAAGCTTCAAAAGGTGACATCTTTAGACTGGCCTGATAACTATTATTATATGAGAATTCAGCATAAGGTAGACTCTTATCCCAACTTCCTCCATGCTGAAGGGCACATGCTCTCAACATATCCTCCAATACTTGATTAGTCCTTTCAGTCTGTCCATCAGTCTGAGGGTGATAAGCTGTACTAAAATTCAACTTTGTACTCATGTTCTCATGGAAGCTTCTCCAAAACCTTGAGGTAAACTGCGAACCTCGATCAGACACGATCTTCTTTGGTACTCCATGTAAACACACAATCCGAGCCATATATAACTCTGCTAGCTGAGAACCTTTATAAGTGGTCTTGACAGGAATAAAGTGAGCCACTTTAGTCAATCTATCCACAATCACCCATATAGCATCATATCCTTTCTGGGTGCGAGGCAATCCAGTAATAAAATCCATACCAATCTCTTCCCATTTCCACTCGGGTATCTTCAGTGGATGTAACAATCCAGCTGGCCTCTGATGTTCAGCCTTAACTCTTTGACATACATCGCACATAGCCACATGTGCAGCCACATCTCTTTTCAATCCATACCACCAATACTTTCGCTTCAAATCTTGATACATCTTGGTACTACCAGGATGAATAGAATAATCCGAGTCATGGGCCTCCTTTAAAATAGTCTCTCGAAGGCTTTTAATATCAGGAACACACATCCTGTCCTTGAACCATACAGTGCCTTGCTCATCTTCTGTAAATTCCGGAACTCGACCTTCAGTAATCAGATCCTTAATCTCTTGTATCTTAGCATCACCAATTTGTCCTTTGCGGATCTCTTGCTCCAAAGTAGGTTCCACATCAATAGTAACTCCTTCAGTATGAGCAACTATCCCCAGGTTAAGTCTCCTGAAATCGTCAACAATCTCATCAGGTAGCTGGGCAACAACAGCTGAATGAACATGCTCCTTGCGACTCAAGGCGTCTGCAACCAAATTTGCCTTGCCCGGGTGATAGTGAATCTCCAAATCATAATCCTTAATAAGCTCCAACCAACGGCGTTGCCTAAGGTTGAGATCCTTCTGAGTGAATATATACTTCAAACTCTTATGATCTGTATATACTTGGCACTTGGTTCCCATAATGTAATGTCTCCAAATCTTGAGCGCATGCACAACGGCTGCTAATTCCAAGTCGTGAGTGGGGTAGTTCAATTCATGTTTCCGCAACTGACGAGAAGCATATGCAATCACATGACCTTCCTGCATGAGCACACAACCTAAGCCTTGGCCACATGCATCACAATAGATATCAAATCCTTTCTGTAGGTCTGGCATAACCAATACGGGTGGCGACATCAATCTTTTCTTCAATTGATCAAAACTATCTTGACACTTCTCATCCCACTTAAATTCTCTTCCTTTCTCCAAAAGCGAAGTCATAGGTTTAGCAATCTTAGAAAATCCTTCAATAAATCTCCGATAATAGCCTGCTAATCCCAAGAAACTCCGAATCTCAGTAACTGTAGTGGGTACTCTCCACTCCATTATCTCCTTAACTTTAGCAGGATCCACTGAAATTCCTCCATTAGAAATGATATGACCAAGAAATGGCACCTCGCCAATCCAAAACTCGCACTTGCTGAACTTGGCATAGAGTTGATTATCTCGTAGCTTCTGTAGCACCAACCTCAGATGTTCCTCGTGATCACTATCACTCTGAGAATAAATAAGAATATCGTCGATGAATACCACGATGAATCTATCCAAATACTCCATAAACACCTTATTCATCAAGTTCATAAAATAAGCTGGTGCATTGGTTAATCCAAACGACATAACAGTAAACTCATATAATCCATATCGAGTCGAGAAAGCCGTCTTGGGAATATCCGATGGTCTAATCCTCATCTGATGTTAACCGGATCGGAGATCAATCTTCGAGAATACTCTAGCACCTCTCATCTGATCAAATAAATCCTCAATACGGGGCAACGGGTACTTGTTCTTTACCGTAACATCATTAAGAGATCTATAATCCACACACATCCGCTGCGATCCATCCTTCTTCTGTACAAACAAGACCGGCGCTCCCCAAGGTGAAGAACTCGGACGAATGTACCCAGCCTCTTGTAACTCAGTTAACTGCTTCTTAAGTTCCTTCAACTCCTCTACGGACATTCTATACGGCCGTTTAGAAATAGGGGCGGTTCCAGGTAAGAGATCAATAACAAACTCAACTTCTCTATCAGGTGGCATCCCTGGTAACTCCTCTGGAAAGACATCCGGAAAATCTCTAACCACCCGGATGTTGTCACCAACAAACTCCTCAGGCATAAAGAACATTGCACGCATGGATGAGGAGGTTACTGCAATATTAACTTGAAATCTTTCTCCTTTAGTGGTAGTGAGTTCTACGGTACCTCTACCACATGCTATAACGGCCTTTGCCTTTCTTAGCCATGACATACCAAGGATCAGATCTATACTGCTTGACTCTAATATTATAGCAGTAGCTCCAAATTCTCTACCCATAATGGTCAATGTCAATCTACGGGTCATTTGATTCGCCTCAACAGGCCCTTTAGGTGTAATTACTATCATGGGTTTTCTCATATTTAGCAGTGGTATTTCATTTGTGTTGGCATATCTAGCAGACATGAATGAATGTGTAGCACCAGAATCAAATAATATGGTTGCAGTAATTGCATTAACATAAAACATACCAATTACGAGGTCCCCTCCATCCGGAGTAGCATCAACGCTGACTTGATTAACCTTGGCAATAGAATATCCCTTGCCAGAACTTGGAGTTTGCTGCCTGTTCTGAACTGGAGTAGTAGCAATCCTCTGTGGACAGACATTTGCATAATGTCCAGTCTTCCCACACTTGAAACACGTAGTGCCTGGACTCTGTCCTGCAAACTTCGTCGGGGTGCCAGTAGGGGTAGCCTGTCGAGGAGGTGGAGTCCTTAGTGGTGATTGCTGAACTGGGCGTGGTCCTCCTGGTCGAGTCGGTGTACCCTGTGGTGAACTGTAGCGAGGACGAACACTGCTGCTTCCTTGTCCTTGAGATATTGCCTTTCTCTTCAAATCTCCCAGCTGAACACGCTTGTGTTCAATAGCCAGGGCCTTATCAAGCAGCCTCTGAAATGACGGAAATGTGTGTGCCACTAGCGCATACTGCAGTGGTCCATTAAGTCCTTCAATGAAATGCTCCTGCTTCCTCTCGTCTCCAGCAACTTCTTCAGGGGCATATCTGGATAACTGAATAAACTTGTCGCGGTACTCACTGACTGACATACTTCCTTGCTTCAGCGACAGAAACTCCTTCTTCTTGATCTTTATCATACCAGCTGGAATATGGTAGTTTCTGAACTGTGTACTGAACTCTGCCCAAGTAATAGTATCCGCAGCATCGTGGGCAGCAGTATAAGAATCCCACCAGTCAGCAGCAGGACCTTTCAGGCGTCCAGAAGCATATAAAACCTTCTCCCGATCAGTGCATTGTGCAATATTCAACATCTTCTCAACGGACTTCAGCCAATCATCCGCGTCCAGTGGATCCGGTGAGCTAGCGAATGTAGGTGGCTTATGACTCATAAACTCCCGGTGCTTATCACGAGGTGGAACTGGTGGTGGTGGTGGAGGCAGTGGCACTTGTTGCTGTTGTTGCTGTTGTTGCATTTGCTGTTGCAGCTGCTGTTGTTGCGCCCTCCTTTCCTGGCGTATCTCATCTCGCTCCTGGCGCAACTCCTGGCGTATATCTCCTCTTTCCTGACGCATCTCCTGGCGTTCTTGCTGCATCTGGGCACGCTTATCAGCCATAGTGTCTGCCATTTGCTGCATCACCGCCATCTGAGCAGCAACCAGTGGGTCAACTCCGCCAGGTGGAGGATTAGGAGGGTTCATATCTGCAGGTTGTGGCTGGGGTTGTCTGTATATTCTCCGAGTGTGTCGATTGGGAGGCAAATCAATTCCACCACCCCGCCTGGTATTGACCATCTGAGTTAGATACATATGGTAAGAAAATAGTAGACAAGGTAGGTATTTACGAAGCAGGTTACTTTGGGGAATTTTATTAGCTAAGAAGATTAATATTTTACCTACCATAGCTAATTCATTACCTTATGGTGGTACATACTAAGATGTCCATCTATAATAATTCAATCATTCAAAGAAGCAAATCAGACATTGAGCATCAGAACAATCAACCAACATTTTTAAAATAGAGAAAATAGTTTTATTTTTATCTTAGGTTCCCTATCTCTTAAAAATGTCATAAGGGTAGGGATTCCAAAGTGTGAAATCCATCTTGTCTAAGAGTAGAAAAGATAAGAATAATCAGAGTAGAGTAGCAAAAGGTGAGACAGGATCAAGATGAGATAAGTATATAATGAATCAGAGTAAGGTAAGTAGTGAAGGGTTTGTCCATTTCTATCTAGGTCTCGTCCTACAGTCAACATTTCCTCTGATACCACTTCTGTAACACACGGTTTTAAGGAACAAAGCCGGGTGCATCTCATACATGCGCCAAGAAGACAACATATACAATAACAGAGTGTATAGAGATAAATGTCATAAAACATCAGAGTATTTATTACATAGCGGAAGACTTATTACAAAATAAAGTAATGAAGATAAAACGAACTAAGGATCGTTGGCGCCAATGTCAACTGAGAAACGCCACCTAGATCAGATCGAACTCCCCAGTGTTAGGCGGCTCCTCCTGAACCACCTGATCTTCTCATGTGGGGGGGGTGTGAGACAGCAAGGGTGAGCTCACACATGATCATAGCTCAACAAGTTGTGGGGAACCAGTGGACATAAACTCAAAAAGGTGTGAGTTCATGTGATGTGTAAGGCTAATCAATGATAGGGGTTAAAGCTGAGCATTGCTTTTAAGTAGTTGGTCAAAATTTTATTAGCAATTACTAAGTGTAAGTAAATACCAAACCATAAGTAAAGTAATAGAACAAAATTAATAACAAACCCATGCAATGCAAATGACAAAATTGAATTTAAGTTCCATAATTTAAACATCAGAGAGTCCTGAGCTGCTCATGACCGTGAGCTCGGCTAGTATACCAGTTTTACACTCTGCAGAGGTTGTACCCTTTACCCACAAGTCATGCTACCCATCTGCCAAGTGGTCGCTAATCCCATACACCTCTACCTAGGAAGCGCGGCAGGGCAACACTACGAGGCCTTTACAAAGTTCCACTAGCTTCCGAAAACCCGCTACAGTTTATAGGAAGTTCCAATGCAGGGTTCCTGGCTGACCGCCATCGCAGCAAAATCAACCAGGGACCTCCCTACACTGACCACTCCCCTACTGCCCTTGCCCCTTTCGGGTAAGGTAGTCTTCCACTAGCTTTCCTAATTAGTCAGCCAAGGGCGTCCCATTAAACCCTTGTGGTGGCACGTGGTTCTCAAGTTAAGCTCTATGTTCCAATTAACATTAATGAACTTGACATGAACATAAACAGAATAACAAGAATAATTGGAACATAGATATAATAAATGATTATCCCAAAACCATGTAAAGCAATAGCAAACTACCCAAGTGATTCAGGGGTAAACAAGGTAATGAGATAAACAATCTAGGGTGACCTATTGGGTCCCATCAAAATTAACCTATGCATGGATGAGTGATATTAAAGAACATTATTGGGTAAAAAGTGGTCAAGGGCACAACTTGCCTTCAATGAGCTCCTGCTCAGCTACTTCAACTTGCTGCTCACCAGGATCCTCGGCAACGGGCTCTTCTACTCGCCACAATACAAACAAGCACAGTACATATAGAGAAATTAACATTACACCTAACATATATACAAGATACACAGAAATATTCTACAGAATAAAATAAAATTCTAGGAACAGGAATCATAATTTTTGGAGTTATAGATTTTAAGTTATGAATTTTCAAAGGTTTTATGTGTTTTAAATAAGATTAAGTGTGAGATTAATTTTCTTACTGTTGTCATGGTAAAACAGAGACACTAAGTGGTAGAGAATAAAATTACAAAATTTTAGGAACTGGAATGAAGTGATTTGGAGTTAGTATGAATTTTCTATGAATTATTGAAGTTCTAGCTATTATTTTTCTATTAAAAATCTATTTAATAATCATTTTTCCTGATTTTATTATGTTCTGGACTGGGCCTCATTTAAACGGGAACAAAGGGGGCTCGGCGTAAAATTTCTAAGACACGGTGAATACCACTCTCTGGACGGCGGGTTCTAATCTCTAAAACTATAAGGTTTCTTTTGCAAAAGGCGCAATCGAAGGGGTATTCTCCAATTTCAGTCGTTCGATCAGAAACGGCTGGCTCCGATTAGATCCGCGATAAGCACGAATTGGTATGCCACGAGAGGCCTTGGATCCGGATCCGATGCTCAGGATTTAACCCAGCCCAGCCGATCAGTGCGCCACGATCCTAGCCGTCGGTTCTCCGATCTACGAACGGAAGGCCGTCTTCAACCTCCTAACGGACACGCAGTACCCGCAGAGTCTACACGACCCAGGGCCAACGATTGCCGCCCAAGCAGAGCACGACGGAGTTCGGACAGGGGTTGCCTAATGCAGAGATAATGACGATCTACCGATTGAGAACGTACCAATGTCCGGACGGAAGCGAGATTGTGGTGGGATATGTGACGGCGTCCTCACTGGCCGAGGGCGATGTGTAGGCCTGCGGCGCTGGTGATACCCGATCGAAGTCTCCTGCGTAGCACAGAAAGCTTCCAAGATCCTCCCCGCGGCTCTGCCCGTGCGCACCTCCGCCCAGATGCCCGCACTGGTCCACAACGCACTTCCTCCCTTCTTCTCTCTCTCCTACACCGTCGACGGCAACGACGAGATATGCAAGGACAGCATTGCTCGATGGTTCTGAATGCAAAGGGGAGAACGCCGTGCTGTATAAGTACTCTAGAGCCCTGTCAAGAGGTAAAGCGGATTCCTCGGCAACACGTTGAGCGGCGGCGAATTTGCCGCACTTCCCCGGGGAGATCGCGCGAGTCGTTGGGATGGCGGCTGGGAGAGTTCTCCAGGCGTTGGGCGCACAGACTGGGATGTGGGGCCACCCCGTCAGTAGCTAAGAATCCAGGCGAGCACGTGGGTCAGAGAGCTATCAGCGTCGCGCGTGGGAAGGGACCTGGGCCTCGCGAGGTGTTTCTACTGATGGGCCAAATTCATGTAAGTTGGCCCGCAAATAGAGTTCTCCTTTATCTTTTTTTTTCTGGTTTATCTTTTCCCCTTTTTGTTTAGATTTCCAATTTAAACTCCAAATATACATGTTACTTTTGCACTCAATTAAAGATAGATTTTAATCTTACCACTATGGATAGAATTTTACATTTTGTTTTGTATTATATAGTATTTCTTTTCTTCCTTTCTCACTTGTAGAATCTTTGTTAGACCTTAAATTACCTTTTTGGACTTTAATATATTTCTTGTCACACTATTTCTATATTGTCACCAAATGCACACAAAATGAAATCCCAGCATGATGCATGTATTATTTTAGGTGTCCTTTGTTATTTATTATTTTTTTGTAAGTGAGATGTCCACATGTAATAATGAATAGAGATAACACACATATCTATAAATAAATGTAATTTTCTCCATTTAGATCTTTCTTACAAGGTGGGTATTACACGAAGCTGCCTCGAAGGCACAAGCTGCAGCCCAAAAGCACGAGATTGACGATCTTCGGAAGCAATTAGCCCGAGCTAAAAAAGAACACATACTTGAAGAAACGAAGCGAGAACTTAGCGACCAATGGGCAAGTCATTTAGAAGGAACTGTTGAAGAGCTTCATTCATCCAAGAAAAGATGCTATGACAAATCTATGGAGTGTGTTAAGAAAATGAAAGCTAGCTTCGCCAGCGTTGGCGCATTCTCGAGCGAAGAAAACTTTACAAGAGGCAACCCCGAAGGTCCCATTGAATGGATTAATCATGAAGCTGAGGCCTTTGAGGAAATTTTAAATAGTCACGGAGACATATGCGCTTTTTCGGGTGCCAGGGGATTGCCACCATTTTGGAAAGGAAAGGCTGTGAACATGTAAAAATTTTAGCACAATCCGAAACTGCCTTATCTTTCGAAGATGCTAAAGACCCTTCAGCTGAAGCTAGCATGGTTGGTGGAAAATTTTTCACCGATATCTGGGATAATGGTGGCCGAGAAATGGCCCAAGAAATTATCCAAAAAAGCGAAAAAGGCATCCATGATGCTAGAAAAGTGGCCGAGGCTGCTGAGAAAAGCGCAGAGCCCGAAGGGCGAATAGGTATTAACTAATGGTTTTTATTGTGTTGTAATTTTTGATTTCAAACTTCGTTCGCCAATTGTAATAGCAATGTAGCCGTATCCTGTCCTCCCTCAGATCCTGCTAAAACGTCTCCGGGCCCTCACCCGAAGGAAGACGATGAAATCAAAAAGATGGCCGAAGCTATCATGGATCAAGTTGTCAATCAACTCCTGAACGAAGCTGCGGAAGTAGTACTTAGGGAAGACTAGGTGCTATTGTAAAAACATCTGAAATGTATTATGTGTAATATCTTGTAACCCTGAATGTAATATACTTGTTTTTTTATGGTTCAATTCTTTACGATGCATGAAATTTTACATGCGTACCGTTTTTGAGTCTTCGATGAAAAACACCTTCCCTTCTTTTCATGCTTCGTGAAGAAGAATTTTCATTTATCAGAACAATATCCATAGTGTTCTGATGAAGAATGTCCAAGCTTCGTGAAAATATTTTCCGAAGCTACACTCCAAAAATCAATATTGTATCTCCTTGTGACTTAACATGATTTTCCCTTTTTCAAAGCATTTTTCCGAAGATCGATATTGTGCCCCCTTCTTGTGCCATATGCAGCATGATGTATGATGCTTATGCTATGCGAAATGATGTGATGATGTTATGTTATGTAAAATGGTATTTATTCCGAAGATACACGCACATCCCTGCAATAAAACACATAATCTTTTTAAATCAGCGTTGACTTTTCACTGCAAGCCTCCCTTAGGAGCTTCTTCGCCTTTTACTTCAGTGGAATTAGCGTTTATTTTTCGCTGTAAGCCTCCCTTAGGAGTTTCTTCGCCTTTTACTTTCGGCGGTATTCGCGTTGACTTTTCGCGCTTCGCCTTTTACTTAGGCGGTATCAGCGTTTATTTTTCGCTGTAAGCTCTGCATTCCCTTTGGAACGACTTCTGAGTAGAAAACTTACACTGCGCTCCCTTTGGAACGGCTTTTTGTAACTTCAGCAAACTTACTCTGCGTTCCTTAGAACGACTTTTTGTTGCTTCGAAAAATTCATATCGTGCCTTTTAAAATAAATTTTTGATAATTCGAAGGTCCTCCTTGCTATCGCAAATCTTTAAGCTTCAATAACTTAAGCCTGTGGAGAAGATATATTTTCCTTGTGGCAGACAACGAAACTATTACATGAGATTTAAAAAGTGTCCTTTATTACACAGAAAATAAAACTGAATGGAAAAGACTACTATCAAGGTAGGATATTTATCAATAAATGTGCTTCGACTCTGGCACAGTGCTATTGACTGTGCGAGCTTCGGACTGTTCTCTGAAGTCCCTTTGATGTTGAGCATATTGGCCCCCTTCTGGCTGCTGGCCTTGTTGCAGCGGTGGTGGAGGCGGAGGCTGTTGCCAGAAAGCTTGAGGTTGACTCGCCGAAGCAACAGAAACTGCAGGGTGATTGCCTACATATTCTGGGATGTAAGGCGAATGATACGAAGCAGTGTGCATGATCTGCTTCGACTGACCCTATTGTGCTGCAGCTTCGGCTATCTCCTTTTGCTTCTGGATGGTAACATGGCACATCCTGGTGGTATGACCCTTGTTTTCACCACAGAACAAGTAAAATGTTCTCCTTGGTTGATCTCCAAATCTTCCGCCGAAGCCCCTGGCGCCTCTGCCTCTTGGAGCTGGCGGTCGGAAGGAGATTTGCTGTTGCCCCAAAGCCTGTGAGGAGCACTGTGGCCTTTGCTGCTGACTCCCCTTATCATCATTTTGAGTAGAGTTGTGAATTGACCTGACGTGCCTCGAATAAAATCTTCCTCCGAAGCCCCTGGTCATTTCGGAAAACCTGAAAGCTTCCTCCCTTCTTTGACGAAAATCATTGTCGGCCCGAATATACTCGTCCATCTTCTGGAGCAGCTTCTCCAAAGTTTGAGGAGGCTTCCTAGCAAAGTACTGAGCTGAAGGTCCTGGCCGAAGTCCCTTGATCATGGCCTCAATTACAATTTCGTTGGGCACTGTTGGCGCCTGTGCCCTCAAACGTAACAACCTCCGGACATACGCCTGAAGGTATTCTTCGTGATCCTGGGTGCACTGGAATAGAGCTTGAGCAGTGACTGGCTTCGTCTGAAACCCTTGGAAGCTGGTTAACAACATGTCCTTCAGCTTTTGCCATGAAGTGATCGTTCCTGGTCGAAGGGAGGAATACCAGGTTTGAGCAACACTCCTGACTGCCATAACAAAAGATTTTGCCATGACTGCAGTATTGCCACCATACGAAGATACTGTTGCTTCGTAGCTCATCAAAAACTGCTTCGGGTCTGAATGGCCATCGAACATGGGGAGCTGGGGCGGCTTGTAGGACGAAGGCCAAGGTGTAGCCTGCAGCTCAGCAGACAGAGGAGAAGCATCATCAAAAGCAAAATTTCCATGGTGGAAATTCTCATACCAGTCATCTTCATTGAAGAAACCCTCCTGATGAAGGTCCTTGTGCTGAGGCCTTCGGTTCTGCTCATCCTGAGTAAGATGACGAACTTCTTCAGAGGCTTCGTCTATCTGCCTTTGCAGTTCTGCTAGCCTGGCCATCTTTTCCTTCTTCCTCTGCACCTGTTGATGAAGCATCTCCATGTCTCTGATTTCTTGGTCTAGCTCATCCTCTTGCGGTGTCGGGCTGACAGCCTTCCTCTTCTGGCTTCGGGCCTCCCGAAGAGAGAGAGTCTCCTGATTGGGGTCTAGCGGTTGCAGAACTGCAGCCCCAGTTGCTGAAGCTTTCTTCGGCGCCATAGCGAAGGTTTATGATTGCCGAAGATGTTCAAAACTCAAAGAGTGGAAGTGAGTTCACCGGAGGTGGGCGCCAATGTTGGGGACTTGTTCTCAGATGCTATGAGTTAAGAACAAGGCAACACAAAAAATGTTAGACGTTAAAGTCCTTCGTCCTTCGAAGCATTATTTCCCTTGGGATATAATGATTTTTGGACGAAGGTTATGAAGGACAAACCTTCATCAACACAACATATCATAATGAAGGAGGAATCATATGTAATACAAGGGATAACATAAACAATTATGTATAATTATCAATTTATTTCTATATTATCATTATAGAAAAATAGAAATGATATCAAATTACAAGCGTACCTTCGGCTCGAAAGAAGGTAAAAGTATAAGCGTGACGCAAAAGTAAATGCCAAGTCAGCGTGAACAGTACGGGAGTACTGTTCACCTATTTATAGGTACGGGACGCAGCCCATGTAAAATTACATCCATGCCCTTTACATTTGGTAGTAATTCTATAGTAATCCACCGAGTTCTGAATAGCCTTTTCATCTTTTAGTCGGTTTCATTTTCTGCTATCACGCCGAAGCTTTCCTGCTCACAGCTTCGGCGCTGTATCGACCTTCGTATTCTTTGGGCTTCTCCCACTGTGATACCGATTCGAGTCCGAAGATACCTGTTCACACATTATACTCCCGAAACATTATTTAAATCATATTTTTGAGGACCTTCGGAAGCCGAAGGCCCCCAACAGATGAACTTGGAAAAGTTACTCTTTTCATCGGAGTGCAGTGGAAGTCTTGTATGGTCCAAGTCCACCTTTTCCCTTTCAATCCTCCTTTGAGACTAAAACAACCAAACTCAAGTACATGTTTAGTCTCAAAGGGTCAAGTTGTAGCACAGCTCCCCCTAAATATGTGCATCACTTGCAAAAAGGACTTGTGAGGTCCAGGGAGTGTTTGTACAACTTGAGCACCACAATAAGCAACAAAATGCAGAATGAACATGATCAAAGGCATAAACACATGTATGCTACAATTCAATCCAAGTTCCGCGAATCTAAGACATTTAGCTCACTACGCAGCCTGCAAAAGGTCTTCTCATCTATAGGCTTGGTAAAGATATCGGCTAGCTGGTTTTCGATGCTAAAATGAAACACTTCGATATCTCCCTTTTGCTGGTGGTCTCTCAAAAAGTGATGTCGGATGTCAATGTGCTTTGTGCGGCTGTGCTCAATAGGATTTTCCGCTATTCGGATAGCACTCTCATTATCACATAGGAGTGGAACTTTGCTCAGACTGTAGCCAAAGTCTCGGAGGGTTTGCCTCATCCAAAGTAGTTGCGCACAACATTGTCCTGCGGCAACGTACTCGGCCTCAGCGGTGGATAGGGCAACGGAGGTTTGTTTCTTAGAGTTCCACGACACCAGGGACCTTCCTAAGAATTGCCACGTCCCCGATGTACTCTTCCTATCGACCTTACATCCAGCATAGTCGGAATCTGAGTACCCAATCAAGTCAAAGTTAGACCCCTTTGGATACCAGATCCCGAAGCAAGGCGTAGCGACTAAATATCGAAGAATTCGCTTCACAACCACTAAGTGACACTCCTTAGGATCGGATTGAAATCTAGCACACATGCATACGCTAAGCATAATATCCGGTCTACTAGCACATAAATAAAGCAAAGAACCTATCATGGACCGGTATGCTTTTTGATCAACGAACTTACCTCCTTTGTTGAGGTCGGTGTGTCCATCAATTCCCATCGGCGTCTTTGCGGGCTTGGCGTCCTTCATCCCAAACCGCTTTAGCAAGTCTTGCGTGTACTTCGTTTGGGAGATGAAAGTGCCATCCTTGAGTTGCTTCACTTGGAATCCAAGGAAGTAGTTCAACTCGCCCATCATCGACATCTCGAATTTCTGCATCATCACCGTGCTAAACTCTTCACAAGACTTTTGATTAGTAGAACCAAATATTATGTCATCGACATAAATTTGGCACACAAAGAGATCACCATCGCAAGTCTTAGTAAAAAGAGTTGGATCGGCTTTCCCAACCTTGAAAGCATTAGCAATTAAGAAGTCTCTAAGGCATTCATACCATGCTCTTGGGGCTTGCTTAAGTCCATAGAGCGCCTTAGAGAGCTTACACACGTGGTCGGGGTACCGTTCATCCTCGAAGCTAGGGGGTTGCTCCACGTACACCTCCTCCTTGATCGGCCAGTTGAGGAAAGCGCTCTTCACATCCATTTGGTACAACCTGAAAGAATGGTGAGCGGCATATGCTAGCAAGATATGAATTGATTCTAGCCTAGCCACAGGAGCAAAACTCTCCTCAAAGTCCAAACCTGCGACTTGGGCATAACCTTTTGCCACAAGTCGAGCCTTGTTCCTCGTCACCACCCCGTGCTCGTCCTGTTTGTTGCGGAACACCCACTTGGTTCCCACAACATTTTGCTTGGGACGAGGCACCAGTGTCCAAACTTCATTGCGCTTGAAGTTGTTGAGTTCCTCCTGCATGGCCAACACCTAGTCCGGATCTAGCAAGGCCTCTTCTACCCTGAAAGGCTCAATAGAAGAGACAAAAGAGTAATGCTCACAAAAATTAACTAATCTCGAGCGAGTAGTTACTCCCTTGCTAATATCACCCAATATTTGGTCGACGGGATGATCCCTTTGAATCGTCGCTCGAACATGGGTTGGAGGTGCCTGAGGTGCTTCTTCCTCTTCAACTTGAACATCCTGTGCTCCCCCTTGATCATGCGCCTCCACTTGAGGTACCTGTTCATCATCTTGGGTTGGGGGATGCACCATAGTTGAGGAAGACGGTTGATCTTGCTCCAATTGTTCCTGAGGCCGTACATCTCCAATTGCCATGGTGCGTATCGCGGCCGTTGGAACGTCTTCTTCATCTACATCATCAAGATCAACAACTTGCTCTCTTGGAGAGCCATTAGTCTCATCAAATACAACGTCGCTAGAGACTTCAACCAAACCCGATGATTTGTTGAAGACCCTATACGCCTTTGTATTTGAATCATAACCTAATAAAAACCCTTCTACAGCTTTGGGAGCAAATTTAGAAGTTCTACCTCTTTTCACAAGAATATAACACTTGCTCCCAAATACACGAAAATAAGACACATTGGGTTTGTTACCAGTCAGCAGCTCATATGAAGTCTTGTTGAGGAGGCGGTGAAGGTAGACCCTGTTGATGGCGTGGCAAGCCGTGTTCACGGCTTCCGACCAAAAACGCTCGGGGGTCTTGAACTCTCCAAGCATAGTCCTCGCCATATCAATGAGCGTCCTGTTCTTCCTCTCTACCACACCATTTTGCTGAGGTGTGTAAGGAGCGGAGAACTCGTGCTTGATCCCCTCCTCCTCAAGGAACTCCTCCACTTGAAGATTCTTGAACTCGGACCCATTGTCGCTTCTTATCTTCTTCACCTTGAGCTCAAACTCATTTTGAGCTCTCCTTAGGAAGCGTTTGAGGGTCCCTTGGGTTTCAGACTTATCCTGCAAAAAGAACACCCAAGTGAAGCGGGAAAAGTCATCAACAATAACTAGACCATACTTACTTCCTCCTATGCTCAGATAGGCGACGGGTCCGAAGAGGTCCATATGCATCAGCTCCAGAGGTCTTGAAGTGGTCATCACATTCTTGCTGTGATGTGCTCCTCCCACTTGTTTACCTGCTTGACAAGCTGCACAAGGTCTATCTTTTTCGAATTGTACGTTAGTCAAACCTATCACGTGTTCTCCCTTTAGAAGCTTGTGAAGGTTCTTCATCCCCACATGTGCTAAGCAGCGATGCCACAGCCAGCCCATGCTAGTCTTAGCAATTAAGCATGCATCTAGACCGGCCTCCTCTTTTGCAAAATCAACTAAATAAAGTTTGCCGTCTAGTACACCCTTAAAAGCTAGTGAACCATCACATCTTCTAAAGACAGACACATCTACATTTGTAAATAAACAATTATATCCCATATTACATAATTGACTGACAGATAGTAAATTATATCCAAGAGACTCAACTAAAAACACATTAGAGATAGAGTGCTCATTTGATATTGCAATCTTGCCTAAACCTTTCACCTTGCCTTGGTTCCCATCACCGAATATGATTGAATCTTGGGAATCCTTATTCTTGACATAGGAGGTGAACATCTTCTTCTCCCCCGTCATATGGTTTGTGCATCCGCTGTCGATAATCCAGCTTGAACCCCCGGATGCATAAACCTGCAAGGCAAATTTAGGCTTGGGTCTTAGGTACCCAACTCTTGTTGGGTCCTACAAGGTTAGTCACAATTTCCTTAGGGACCCAAATGCAAGTTTTATCACCCTTGCATCTAGCCCCTAATTTCCTAGCAACTATCTTCCTATCCTTTCTACAAATAGCAAAGGAAGCATTTAAAGCATGATAACTTGTAGAGGGTCCATTCATAACTTTCCTAGGAGCATGAACAAAATTCTTTCTAGGCACATGATGAATATTTTTCCTAGGCATATCTCTATCATGCATATAGGAAGAACTGGGAGCAAACATAGCATAAGAATCATAGGCATGTGAATCAAAAGCATTACAACTCCTATGAGATTGTCTTCTATCATTGTACATAAAAGCATGGTTCTTTTTAGTACTACTTGTCATAGGGGCCTTCCCTTTCTCCTTGGCGGAGATGGGAGCCTTATGGCTTGTTAAGTTCTTGGCTTCCCTCTTGAAGCCAAGTCCATCCTTAATTGAGGGGTGTCTACCAATCGTGTAGGCATCTCTAGCAAATTTTAGTTTATCAAAATCACTTTTGCTAGCCTTAAGTTGAGCATTAAGACTAGCCATTTCATCATTTAACTTTGCAATAGAAGTTATGTGTTTACTACAAGCATCAATATCAAAATCTTTACATCTATTGCAAATAACAACATTTTTTACACAAGTTGTTGATTTACTAGCTATTTCCAACTTAGCATTCAAATCATCATTAACGCTTCTTAAGCTAGAAATCGTCTCATGGCAAGAAGATAATTCACAAGAAAGCATTTCATTTCTCTTAACTTCTAAGGCATGAGATTTTTGTGCTTCTACAAATTTGTCATGTTCTTCATACAACAAGTCCTCTTGTTTTTCTAAAAGCCTATTCTTATCATTCAAGGCATCAATCAATTCATTAATTTTATCTACCTTGGTTCTATCTAGGCCCTTAAATAAACATGAATAATCTATTTCATCCTCATTACTAGATTCGTCCTCACTTGAAGAAGCATAAGTAGAGTTTCGAGTACATACCTTCTTCTCCCTTGCCATAAGGCATGTGTGACGCTCATTGGGGAAGAGGGATGACTTGTTGAGGCGGTGGCGGCAAGTCCTTCATTGTCGGAGTCGGACGAGGAGCAATCCGAATCCCACTCCTTGCCAAGATGTGCCTCGCCCTTTGCCTTCTTATAGTTCTTCTTCTTCTCTCTCTTGTTCCCTTGATCCTGATCACTATCATTGTCGGGACAGTTAGCAATAAAATGACCAATCTTACCGTATTTGAAGCATGAGCGCTTCCCCTTGGCTTTGGTCTTGCTTGGCTATCCCTTGCGACCCTTAAGCGTCGTATTGAATCTCTTGATGATGAGGGTCATCTCTTCATCATTAAGTCCGGCCACCTCAATTTGTGCCACCTAGCTAGGTAGCGCCTCCTTGCTTCTTGTTGCCTTGAGAGCAAGGGGTTGAGGCTCGTTGATTGGACCATTCAATGCGTCGTCCACGTACCTCGCCTCCTTGATCATCATTCGCCCACTTACAAATTTTCCAAGGACTTCTTCGAGCGACATTTTGGTGTACCTAGGATTCTCACGAATATTATTCACCAAATGAGGATCAAGAACGGTAAAGGACCTTAGCATCAGTCAGACGATGTCGTGGTCCGTCCATCGCGTGCTTCCGTAGCTCCTTATTTTGTTGATAAGGGTCTTGAGCCGGTTGTATGTTTGAGTTGGCTCTTCGCCCCTTATCATCGCGAACCGTCCAAGCTCGCCCTCCACCAACTCCATCTTGGTGAGCAATGTGACGTCGTTCCCCTCATGAGAAATCTTGAGGGTGTCCCAGATCTGCTTGGCGTTATCCAAGCCGCTCACTTTGTGGTATTCATCCCAGCACAATGAAGCTAGAAGAACAGTAGTAGCTTGTGCATTCTTATGAATTTTCTCATTAATGAACATGGGACTCTCCGTACTATCAAAGTGCATTCCACTCTCTACAATCTCCCATATACTAGGATGGAGAGAGAATAGGTGACTACGCATTTTGTGGCTCCAAAATCCGTAGTGCTCCCCATCAAAGTGTGGAGGCTTGCCGAGAGGAATGGAGAGCAAATGTGAATTTGAACTTTGCAGAATATGAGAGTAGTCAAAAGAAAAGTTCGAATTAACCGGTTTCCTTCTCTCGTAGTTGTTGTGGTCGTCGTCCTTTTGGGAAGAAATAGACTCATCGCTGTCGTCGTAGTAAACGATCTCCTTGATGCGCCTCGTCTTCTTCTTCTTCCCATCTTTCCGTCTATGGCCCGAGCCCGAGTCGGTAGGCTTGTCATCCTTCGGCTCATTGACGAAAGATTCCTTCTCTTTATCGTTGATCACGATACCCTTCCCCTTAGGATCCATCTCTTCGGGCGGTTAGTCCCTTTGTGAAGAGAACGGCTCTGATACCAATTGAGAGCACCTAGAGGGGGGGTGAATAGGTGATCCTGTGAAACTTAAAACTTAAGCCACAAAACTTGGTTAATCGTTAGCACAATAATTGCCAAGTGGCTAGAGAGGAGTCAAAACACAATAACCACAAGAGATCAAACACAGAGATGGCACGGTGGTTATCCCGTGGTTCGGCCAAGACCAACGCTTGCCTACTCCACGTTGTGGCGTCCCAACGGACGAGGGTTGCAATCAACCCCTCTCAAGCGGTCCAAAGACCCACTTGAATACCACGGTGTTTTGCTTGCTTTTCTCAATCCCGTTTGCGAGGAATCTCCACAACTTGGAGCCTCTTGCCCTTACACTTGAAATTCACAAAGAAGCACAGAGCAAGGGAGGGATTAGCAACGCACTCAAGACAAGAAATCACAGCAACACCACGCACACAAGTCGCAACGAGAGCTCACAACACAACTCAATGAGTTCACCACTCAACTAGAGCTCTAATTGCTATCGCAAAGAATCAAAGGCGCGGAATCGATGTCTTGGTGCTTAGGAATGTTGTAGGAATGCTTGGTGTGCTCCTCCATGCGCCTAGGGGTCCCTTTTATAGCCCCAAGGCAGCTAGGAGCCGTTGAGAGCAATCTAGGAAGGCTGATCTTGCCTTTTGTCGACTGGCGCACCGGACAGTCCGGTGCACACCGGACACTGTCCGGTGCCCGATTTCCTTCCAAAAATGGCGCAGTCGACCGTTGGCAGCCAGAGAGCCGTTGGCGCACCGGACAGTCCGGTGCCTCCTTCTAGCCATTAGCTCGGCCACGTGTCCCGCGCAGATCGCGCGGCCGAACTTTGGCCCGGCCGACCGTTGGCTCACTGGACAGTCCGGTGCTCACCGGACAGTCCGGTGCACACCGGACAGTCCGATGAATTATAGCCGTACGTTGCCGATGACTTCCTGAGAGCGACGAGTTCGCCTGTGAACGGCCCACCGGACAGTCCGGTGCACCACCGGACAGTCCGGTGAATTATAGTCGTACACCGCCGTCGAAGTCCCGAGAGCAGCCACTTCGCTCGAGCCAGCCTGGCGCACCGGACACTGTCCTGTGCACCACCGGACAGTCCGGTGCTCCCAGATTGAGCATACTTTGGCTGCTCGAGCCAAGGCATTTTCAATTGGATTTTTCCTGTTTCCAGCACTTAGACACAATACATTAGTCCATAAAACAATGTACTAAGTCTGAGAAACATACCTTTATCCTTGATTTGTACTTTGTCCACCTTTTTACACTAGGGCACTTGTGTTGGACACTAAATCACCAAAATACTTAGAAATGGCCCAAGGGCACATTTCCCTTTCACAAGGGAGATGGGTGATCCGACCACCGCAGCAGCAGCAGCAGGCACCCACCCGCCCCCAGTTTCTAGCTCAGAGGAACAATCAGCAGCAGCAGTACCGCCAGGCGAATGACAACAGGTGTTTCACGTGTGGCAACACCGGACATTATGCCAAGAATTGCCCTAGGAACCAGCAGAGGCAGGGGCAGAATGTCAATCAAAACCAGGGCAAGAGGCAGAAGGTGCAAGTGAGGCAGGGCAAGCTGAACTTTACCACCATAGCTGATATTCCCGAGGGAGCACCCGTCATGACTGGTATCTTTACAGTTTTAAATTATCCTGCTATTATTATTTTTGATTCTGGTGCTTCGCATAGTTTTATCAGTGCCAAATTTAGTGCCAAGTGCCAGTTGCTTTTTCACCACACCAATGGGGGTATCACAATTTCAACACCAGGAGGCAGGATTGCCACTAATCAAATCAGCAGGCATGTGCCCATAAAATTTGGTAGTCTAATAATTAAAACCACCCTCCTCATATTGGGTTTGGACAGCGTGGATATCATCTTGGGAACTGACTGGTTAACCAGGCATCGGGTGGTTATTGACATTGCAGCTAGGGCCATTGAAGTGCACTCACCGACCTATGGTGAAACCACATTATATTTACCCGATCAGGGTTGCACCCGTTCTTGTGCCTTCGTTATGATAGAATCCCTAGTGGTCTGCGACTACCCGGATGTGTTTCCGGATGAATTGCCAGGAATGCCACCTGACCGAGACATCGAGTTCGCAATCGAATTGCAACCCGGGATTGCTCCTATCTCCAAGAGACCCTATAGGATGCCTCCCGCGGAACTGGCAGAACTGAAGAAACAACTGCAAGAATTGTTGGACAAGGGGTTCATTCGCCCAAGTACTTCACCTTGGGGATGTCCTACATTATTCGTGAAGAAAAAGGATGAGAGTTTGAGGATGTGTGTTGACTACCGCCCTCTCAATGCGGTGACTATCAAGAACAAATACCCACTGCCCCGTATTGATGTTCTGTTTGATCAGTTGGTAGGAGCCAAGGTATTCTCCAAGATAGATCTTCGCTCAGGTTACCATCAAATCAAGATCCGTGCCAGTGATATTCCAAAGACTGCCTTCTCTACCAGATATGGGTTGTATGAGTTTTTGGTGATGTCTTTTGGGCTGACCAATGCCCCGGCTTACTTTATGTACCTGATGAACTCAGTGTTTATGCCAGAGTTAGACAAGTTCGTGGTCGTTTTCATTGATGATATTCTGGTCTATTCCAAGAATGAAGCCGAGCACACCAAACATTTGCATACTGTGCTTCAGTGACTGCGTGACCATCGGTTGTATGCCAAATTGTCTAAATGTGAATTCTGGCTAAAGGAAATTAAATTCTTTGGGCACACGATCTCTCAGGAAGGGATATCAGTTGATCCTGAGAAGGTACAAGAGGTGATGGACTGGAAACCCCCAACTACGGTGAAGCAAATTCGGAGTTTTCTGGGATGGGCAGGGTATTATCGACGATTTATTCCAGATTTCTCCAGGATTGCCAAACCAATTACGGAACTGTTGAAGAAAGGAGTCAAGTATGAGTGGAGCCAAAGGTGTGAAGATGCCTTTCATACTTTGAGGCAGCATTTGACAACAGCCCCAGTGCTGGCTCAACCTGACAACACCAAGCCATTTGAAGTTTATTGTGATGCTTCTGGTACAGGTTTGGGTTGTGTCTTGATGCAAGATAACAGAGTCATTGCTTATGCTTCCCGAGCACTCAGACCACATGAGCAGAACTATCCTACACATGACCTGGAATTGGCAGCCGTGGTTCATGCTCTTAAGATATAGAGACACTACTTGATGGGAGCTCACTGTAACATCTACACGGATCACAAGAGTCTCAAATACATCTTCACTCAGGCAGATCTGAACATGAGGCAGAGGAGATGGTTAGAATTAATCAAGGATTATGATTTGGAGGTGCATTATCATCCTGGCAAGGCAAATGTTGTGGCAGATGCCTTGAGCAGAAAGGCCCAGTGTAACTGTATGAGCATGGATGCAAGAGTTACCACCCTGTGTGATGAGTTGTGCAACCTGAACTTGGAAGTTGTTCCTTCCGGTGAATTAAGTTATATCTCGGTGGAGCCCACATTGCAAGAGCAAGTAGTCCAGGCACAGATTGGGGATAAAGGTGTTCAGGTTATCAAAAACATGATCAAGCAGAAGGCAGAGAAATACAAGTGTTTCCGTCAGGACAGCAAGGGAATTTTATGGTTTGGAGATCGATTGGTTGTTCCCAAGAACCCTGAGCTTAGAAAGAAGATACTGGATGAAGCTCACCTTTCCAAGTTCTCCATGCACCCTGGTAGCAACAAGATGTACCATGATCTCAGATCTTTATATTGGTAGACCAGAATAATGAGGGAAATTGCCAAGTATATCCGAGTGTGACACCTGCCAGAAAATCAAAGCCAGTCATTTGAAAGCAGCAGGCCCTTTGCAACCCCTTCCCATACCATCTTGGAAATGGGAGGACATTTGCATGGACTTTATCGTAGGATTGCCCAATACCTCTAGGCACCATGATTCCATTTGGGTTATTGTGGACAGGCTGACTAAGACTGCACATTTCTTGCCAGTACATACCACCCACAAGACAGAGAAGTATGCGGAAATTTATGTTGATCAAATAGTGCGATTGCATGGTATTCCAAAGACCATTGTATCTGACAGAGGAGCACTGTTTGTGGCACGCTTTTGGGAGCAACTCCAAGAATCACATGGGACCCATGTCATACGGAGCTCAGCATACCAACCCCAAACAGATGGCCAGACAGAAAGGGTAAACCAGATTTTGGAAGATATGTTGAGAGCATGTGCACTGCACTACGGGAAGGATTGGGATAAGTATCTTTCCTTGGCAGAGTTTTCTTATAATAACAGCTATCAGTCCAGTCTGAAGATGGCACCTTTTAAAGCCTTGTATGGGAGAAGGTGTAAGACCCCGCTGAATTGGTCTCAAGCAGGAGAAAGGGAAATATTTGGGCCAGATTTGGTGCTTGAGGCAGAGGAAAAGGTCAGAGTCATCAAGAAGAACTTAGAAGCTGCTCAGGCCAGGCAAAAGAGCTATCATGATAAAAGGCGGAAACCTCTCCAGTTTGCAGTGGGAGACCATGTCTATCTTAAGGTGTCACCCACCAAGGGTGTCCAGAGATTCGGGATCAAGGGCAAGTTAGCTCCTCGCTACATTGGACCCTATGAAATCAAAGCAAGTTGTGGACCCGTAGCCTATCAGTTGGAATTGCCACCCAGCATGTTAGCTATTCATGATGTATTTCATGTATCTCAGCTGCGGAAATGTGTCCGCCTACCCACTGAAGTGCTACCGGAACCAGACATTGAGATAGAACCAGATTTGTCCTATCGAGAATACCCCGTCAAGGTATTAGATCAAAAAGAGAGATCAACACGGGCAAGGTCAATCAGGATGTATAAAGTTCAGTGGAGTCACCATTCAGCAGAAGAAGCTACATGGGAGACGGAGGATTTTCTACGCTCTCGCTTCCCTGACTTTCTGCCTAAAGGAGTTGGTACGTAACCACAAAGCCCCACCCCCACCTGCCCTTTGAAAATAAATATAAGAAAAACTTAAATAGCAAGGATAGTCTAAGTTGTGGAATTAACTTAAAAAGGACTTCCTTCTGAAGTTGCAAAGAGGATGACATTCGAAGAACAGTTAACAAGAGAAACTCGGATATAAGAAGGAGTAGCACACTAGCACACCTTCGAGCACCCCTCCAAGGGACTCTACTTAAAATCTCGGGACGAGATTCCTTTGAGGGGGGAGGGCTGTAACACCCTAGGTGTTACTCAGGGTGTCCACTCAGGGCTACCCCATTTAACCTATTATCCCATGTCCTTGGTTTGGGACAAAGTACATCAAATTTGAAATTCAAGGTCCTAAACAAGTGCCAACCATCTTGGATATCATGCCCTAGCTTGTTATGCATATCTAAGAGGGGAATTTTTCAAAACCCTAAAGCAAACCCCTTTTGAGACATAGGAACCCTAATTGAAGCTAGGATCAAAAGGTCATGTAAACCTTATGATCATGGCTTGGGCCAAATATAAAAGTTGTAGTATGCTTCATAACCTACAAATAATAGTAAGGAAGTACCCCCAAAAAGATTTCAGAAAAGCCCCAAAAAGTTCACCAAAGGTTGAGCACAAGGGAAAATTCAGAATTTGCCTAAGTCTAAAAACTAACCCTTGAACAAAGATCTCACATGTTCACCTTAATCCAAAATTCAAAACACTTCGACCCAATTGACAAAGTGGCGCCAAATTAACCCTAGAATGCCCTGGAAAGAGGTGACACCTACCCTAGGGCGTTTGACACGACTTGGCACCATTTTTGGCTCGGTTTGGACATGTCTGACACAGCCAACTTCTCACCCCTCTATCTCCCTACCCCGACCATATCTTGACTTGGAACTCACAGCAAAAAGGAAGGATACGGTGCAGAGAAGAGATTGTGTACGGGACTTTGGCCAAGATCTGCACGCTAAGGCGCCCAAACAGGCCGTTGAACACGGGCAGAAGCAACGAGCCACGTGTTTGACGCGCTCTGAGCTCGCCAGAGCACGCCCGCGCGCGCCCCCGCATGCCCCGCGTCGCGCCAAACGGCCAGCCAACGCCATGGCCCGCGCCCGCACCTATAAAACCCGCTCGGGAGTCGACTACACTCTTCCGCGCACACTCCAACCTCACCGAAGCTCAGCTCACCGCCGTTTGCCCGTGCGCGGCGTGTCCGCGACCACCCGAACCACTGCCGCCGTGAACCGGCAAGCCCCGCTTTTCCCAGCCCCGTCCAACCCTCGGAGACGAGTGTGCACGACTCAGTGAAGCTCCCCGAGCGAGGAATCGAAGCCTGCTTCGCCGGAGAGGCCAGTCCACGGTCGCCGGAGCTCACAACCCCGCCGGAGTACGTGGACCGGGTAATCCGCTCAACCACTTCCTGATTCCTCGTGCACACGGTCACTACGTTACCCCGTGAAGCTCACCGTGCCCTTGGATTGAACCAGATCGCCGTGGTTTGGCCGGTACACTCGCCGCCGATGAGAACACCCGCCTGCGCGCGTGGACCGGGCGATTCCGGCCATCCCCGCCGTCGAGCCGCACCTCGCTGTGACCACCAGAGCCTCCCCGAGCCAGCCCTGCCCTTCACCGGACCTATCTCGTCGCCGGTAAGCCGCGCCATCCTTTTCTTTCCCGCGGGTACTGTTTACATTGGGGGAAGGACCTCGGGGAAGAAGAAGGAAAGGTTAGGGGACTTTTTGAACTGTTAGCGACCCAGGGGAATAGTGGCGCAGGGGTAGATCTGTACAGGTTGATTTAGTTTAAACCCAGGGACCTCGGTGTAAACTGTTTTTCCAGGAAACTCTTATTAAATCTGTTTTTAAATTGAGCAGAAACTTTGAAAATCCATAACATCTGTTTAGTTTATCCAAATTTGGTCAAACAAATTTTGTCAGACTCTAAATAATGTAACCTACTTAAGAAAAATATAAACCCCCTATGTACTATGAAAAACTTTGAGGTTCTGATTTAATTATAGTTTTAGCCAAAAGCTCAATAATAGAAAGAAAATAGTTGTACTATTTGACTAGGGTTAGAAAAATTTGGAGAAGTTTATATCTACCTACTGACCTATTGAAAAATATTAAACCTCTCTGGCCACCCCATTAAATTAGTTTTTGCCATTCATTTTACAATATGTTTAAGATTAAGAAAAATAGAAAAGATGATTTAAATAATGAACCAGAGGGCACCCCTATTTTTGTTACATTACTTATTCCATGTAGTTTACTAGAAAAATCTATCATACCCTGGTTTAGTATAAAATAAGTAGGATCCCTTTTATTTTTAGAAAACAAGGAAAACTTAAAAAAACCCTACAAAAATAACCCTAAGGTGAAAACACCTCAAACCTTGGGATAACTAATGTTTGGTTATTATGAACATAGGAAAAATACAAAATCTGTTGTTTGATATTTTTCAAATGACAAGTTAGTTATAAGCGCCTTTTGGACCTAAAACTTTAGAAAATCACAACTAAATAATCACCAATTAACTTTCTGTGAATTTTGGCACAGAGGTTTAGTATTACTGTTAGATCCCAACAAAAATAACCCTTGGGAAGGAACTCAACTCTAATGGAGAGGTGTAGTGTAAAGTGGCCCATTTTACACCACCTTTGTTATTTTTGTCTAAAGCTTAGCCTTTTTATTTTGAACCTCAATTTCCTAGAATGGGCTATAGTGACCAATGGCAATCCACTGTAATTTTTACAGTATGTTTGGAAAATGTTAAACCACTGTCGTAGTTCAAACCTACACTAGAAACAATAAGTAGAAAATGAAGGAAAGGGAAAAGTGAATGACAGGAGATTGGTGTCATCCTAAAAACTCTTTGTAAACTGGCCCACTGAAGTATATAAAAGCAATACCAATTCCCTATGTCTATCCCTAGCAAAACCTAAACCTAGAAATGATAAGCATAAACCATTAAAAGCCACGTATGACCCAGAAACCCTAAATTGCTCATTAACTTAATTTTTCTTCTCTTAGCATAATGTTATTAAATCCTGCATAATCATGACATACGTATTCATTGCATTCGATAGACTGTAACCTTGCTGACGGAGAGTACGTCCTCGTGCCGGAGCAAGGAGCTGCTCAGGAGGTAGCCCCGGATCCAGCCCCAGAGTCTGCATCAGAGGATCTGCCTGCCACTACTTTGGAAGGCAAGCCCCGGTTTATGCATAACCTGTTATTTATGCTATTTTACTTCACTTAATGATTGTAGGATTGATTGTGCACTTAGGTGTAGGAATTTCTTGAAACCCTAGTTGCATGATCCCAGGAATCCTTTTGAGATGAATACTAGTATGATAGGTCGAGTAGTTGCTTTATCTAATTAGGATCTCGGTAGAAGACGAGTGATTTTTCTAGCACTCGCGTGAGATCAGGATTTGGTTGTACCCACCTTCATACTATTATGATACTAGTGGTAGACAGCAATCCATGGGGATTGGTTGTCTACGAGATGGGAAACTGGAATAAAGATTAACGTGCGGATACCTGTGTCAAGCGTTTGAACGTACTAAACACATACCGAGAAATATGGTAAATCGGTAAGCCTAGTACCTGAGTGAACCTGCCCGCAGACTTTACCCCTCACGCGACCTGAGACGTGGTCTCCCATTCCGGTTATGGTGGGTACAAGTGCGGTCACTGCACGACGGCAGTCGGGGTCAGTGAGGCATTGTACGCCAAAGCGGTGAGCCCTGATCTGTTGCCAGGGAATCGATGGGGACGGTTGATGTGTGTGGGGACGGAGTGCCCCTGCATGTCGTGTGTTTAGGTTTACCTTGCAAGGATAAAACTCGATTCGAATCGTCTGCTTCTCGCAGCTAATGAGACTGCTTGATCCATTGTACTGCATTGAGTAACAAGTGGAAATATGATGAGTTGATATAAGATGTTGATTGCTAAAAATGTTTGCTACGATGTATGAGTAGATAGTACATATTTAGCCTTAAGAGAGTCACACTTAAATTTGACAAAGTTAAAACTTGATTTAGAAACTCAGCTAGTGCTTTTGGCAACCAAACCCCACAGCCAAACAGCTGCATGTCTAGAGGTAGAGGAGTAGACTCCTCACACCGGGTAAGTCTAGCTGAGTATTAGTATACTCACCCTTGCTTGTGGCATAATTTTTTACAGGTTCTCTGGAGGACATGGTTGCTGGAGTGACTTGGCCGTCCACCTTACCACCGGGTTGGACTGTCGAGTGGGACCCCGCCTCGGCCGAGGAGGAGCATGAGGAGTGATGGGACAGGCTTCCCCATCTCTCTGTTTATTTACCGTTAGTTAATTTCCACTGCACTTCGAACAATGATGGTCACTTTTGCAAAACTCCGATGGTGATGTAATAATTTTAATACTCTTACATACATGGTTTTATGCTTTATTGTATTTGCTCTGTGACTCACCTTCGAGTGAGATTGTGGTACTTGATCCTGTCAGTGGCCTCGTCGGACTAGATCCGAGGGATTGACGGGTTATTCCCATTTAAGTGTGGTCAAGCCTTTAAGGTGGGACTTAGGCACTTAAGTTGGAATAATTCGGGCGGTTCCACCACAGAGAGAGGGAAAGGGTTGAAAGAGACCCGGTCTTTGTGACCACCTCAACGGGGAGTAGGTTTGCAAGAACCGAACCTCGGTAAAACAAATCACCGTGTCACACTCTTTATTCGCTTGTGATTTGTTTTCGCCCTCTCTCTCGGACTCGATTTTAATTCTAACGCTAACCACGGCTTGTAGTTGTGCTTAAACTTTGTAAATTTCAGATTCGCCCTATTCACCCCCCTCTAGGCGACTTTCACCAATGATCAAGACAAGGAAGATGAACAAGACCTAAGACCGCCACACCCAAGAGTCCACCAGGCGATTCAAAGAGATCACCCCGTGAACACCATCCTCGGCGATATTCATAAGGGAGTAACCACTCGATCTCGAGTCACTCATTTTTGTGAACATTACTCTTTTGCTTCCTCTATTGAGCCACACATGGTAGAGGATGCACTTAAAGATTCGGATTGGGTGCTGGCGATGCAAGAGGAGCTCAACAACTTCACGAGGAATGAGGTATGGCATTTAGTTCCACGTCCTAACCAAAATGTTGTAGGTACCAAGTGGGTATTCCGCAACAAGTAAGATGAGCATGGTGTGGTGACAAGGAACAAAGCCCGACTTGGGTTATTCACAAGTAGAAGGTTTGGATTTTGGTGAAACCTATGCATCCGTAGCTAGGCTTGAGTCAATTCACATATTAGTTGCCTATGCTACTTACCATGGCTTTAAGCTTTATCAAATGGACATGAAGAGTGCCTTTCTCAATGGACCAATCAAGGAAGAGGTCTATGTTGAGCAACCTCATGGCTTTGAAGATAGTGAGTATCCTAACCATGTCTATAAACTCTCTAAGGCGCTTTATGGGCTCAAGCAAGCCCCAAGAGCATGGTATGAATGCCTAAGAGATTTTCTTATCACTAATGGCTTCAAAGTCAGCAAAGCCGATCCTACTCTCTTTACTAAAACTGTTGCAAATGATTTGTTTGTATGCCAAATTTATGTTGATGATATTATATTTGGGTCTACTAACAAATCTACTTGTGAAGAGTTTAGTAGGATCATGGTACAAAAATTCGAGATGTCTATGATGGGGGAGTTGAAGTATTTTCTAGGATTTCAAGTCAAGCAACTCCAAGAGGGCACCTTCATTAGCCAAATGAAGTACATTCAAGACATACTCACCAAGTTTGGAATGAAGGATGCCAAGCCCATCAAGACACCCATGGGAACCAATGGGCATCTCGACCTCGACATGGGAGGTAAATCCGTAGATCAAAAGGTATACCGGTCGATGATAGGATCTTTACTCTATTTATGTGCATCTCGACCGGATATTATGCTTTCTGTATGCATGTGTGCAAGGTTCCAAGCCGATCCTAAGGAAGTTCACGTTAGGACCGTGAAAAAAATCTTGAGATATTTGGTTGACACACCTAAGTTTGGTCTTTGGTACCCTAAGGGATGCTCTTTTGATTTATTAGGATATTCAGATGCTGATTAGGCAGGGTGTAAAATTGATAGGAAGAGCACATCAGGGACTTGTCAGTTTCTGGAGAGATCCCTGGTGTCTTGGGCTTCAGCTGAAGCCGAGTATATTGCCGCAGGACAATGTTGCGCACAATTACTTTAGATGAGGCAAACCCTCAGAGACTATGGCTACAAATTTAGCAAAGTCCCTCTCCTATGTGATAATGAGAGTGCAATCTGCATGGCGGATAATCCCGTTGAGCACAGCCGCACTAAGCACATAGCCATTCGGTATCACTTTTTGAGAGATCACCAACAAAAGGGGGATATCAAGATAGTCTATATTAACACCAAAGAACAATTAGCCGATATCTTTACCAAGCCACTAGATGATAAGACTTTTACCAAACTTAGGAATGAGCTAAATATTCTTGATTCTAGGAATTTTGATTGAAACATGGCACACATAGCTCATTTATATACCTTTGATCATATCTCTTTTATGTCTATGACTAATGTGTTTTCAAGTGTGATCTTATGCTTAGTCATAGAATTGAAAGGGAAATGGAGTATTCGGCAAAAACGACGCTTCCACTCATCTCCATCGGTATTATCTACTCTTTGCCGGTATTCCACCATCTCTCCACATTGGTATAATCTTCACTCATATTTTGTTTGCCATAGTGGGAGAAAATGTTAGAAGGGCTCATATTTCACTCACAAGTATCCGTTTTTGGCGATTCATGCCAAACGGGGAGAAAGTAATAGCCCAAAGCAAAAGGACCACCACCAACGAATTTTAAAAATGAAGTTTTCAAATGAGTATCCTAATGTGTCTTCAAAAGGGGGAGAAAGTTCTAATATCTTCAAAATTTTGTAAAACCCTCTTGAACACTAAGAGGAGAATTCCATTAAGGGGTGTTTTGTTTAAGTCAAAAGAAAAGCATTTGAAACAGGGGGAGAAAATTTCAAATTTTGAAAATGCTTCATTTAATCTTATTCATATACCTTTGACTAGTTGCAAACAAGATTTTGAAAAAAATTACCAAAGAATTTGCAAAAACAAAACTCGTGGTGCAAGTGTGGTCCAAAATTTTAAATAAGAAGAAAACAATTTATGCATATCTAGTAGAAATAATTATTGGTTTCATTCCAAGCAACCTTTGCACTTACCTTATGCAAACTATTTCAATTCTGCACTTATACATTTGCTTTGGTTTGTGTTGGCATCAATCACCAAAAAGGGGGAGATTGAAAGGGAAATAGGGTCAAACCTTTTCCTAAATGATTTTGGTGGTTGAATTACCCAACACAAACAATTGGACTAACTAGTTTGCTCTAGATTACAAGTTCTACAGGTCCCAAAGGTTCAACACAAACCAATAAAAAGTCCAAGAAAGGGTTCAAATACAAAGGAGCAAAACCAACCGAAGGTTGCTGTTGGGGACTTGTTCTCAAATGCTAAGAGTTAAGAACAAGGCAACATAAAAAGTGTTAAGTGTTAAAGTCCTTCGTCCTTCGAAGCATTATGTCCCTTCGGGAAATAATGAGTTTCAGACGAAGGTCATAAGAGACATACCTTCGTGAGCATAATAAGTAATGACGAAGGATTTACATAAAGCACGAAATATAATACAAACATCATCATAGAATCATTTCTATTTTATTAACATGGAAAAATAGAAATGATTTCAAATTACAATTGTACCTTCGGTCCTGAGAGAAGGTAAAAAGCACAAGCGTGACACAAAAGCAAATGCCAAGTCAGCGTGAACAGTACGGGAGTACTGTTCATCTATTTATAGACGCGGGACACAGCCCTCGTAAAATTACATTTATGTCCATTACATTTGTCAATGACTTATGGAGATCTGTCAAGGCCCACGTAGTCTTTTCATCTTTAAGTCGGTTCCCCTCTCTGCTACCGCGACGAAGCTTCCTTGCGCATAGCTTCGGCTGCGCACCATCCTTCGTGGAGCTTGGTAATCAGCCCGTCCTTCGTCTGGTTCAGGCTTCGTCCTGACCGTACTTCATATTCATGGTTCTGAATCCGAAAGCACCTGTTCACATAGTCCACTTGGAAAACATTGTCAAATCATGTTTTTGAGGACCTTCGGAGGACGAAGGCCCCCAACAGTAGCCCCTCGCAATATTAATTTGTCAATGATAAATTCAGATTGCGAAATGGACGAAGGCCCTGAGCCGAAGGTCCGAAAAAACACCTTCCCTTTGCTAGAATAGCAACACTCACTGACAAGCGGGGTCTTTCAATTTTCACCGCCCCGGGGATATAAATAAGATCATACCGCAAACTTATTTGGTACGCACACTTGCCATCTGCTTCGGCCCACTAAATTTTTAGCTCCTGCGCACTAAGATTTGCTGATCTTTTTGATTTTGAAGCTTCGGACTTGGAAACAGTTTTTTAGCGCTTCCGAAGATGTCTGAAGGTAAGAAGATCGCTGCTGAGACGAAGCTGAGTCTTGACGAAGAGAAGAACTTGGGGTTCATTATGGCGATGGCAGAGACCAATACAGAGAAAATCACCAAGGAAATTCTTGAAGGTCTGTCCGAAGATACCGATGACAGCGACAGTTTTGATGTAGAAAGTGGTTGGGAAGAGGCCGAAGATCGACCATGGCGGCCAAGTCACACGGTTTTTGGAAAGACCACTATCAAGCAGAGTCATATTGATAATATGAGGGGGCGGTATTTTTGAGATATATCTATTGTGAGGGCTGACGCTGGAGAAAAGACTTCTCCCACCCCCGAAGAAGATGAGGTCGTGATCTTCCGAAGCTTTCTCAAGGCTGGGCTTCGATTCCCCTTAAGCAACTTCGTTGTTGAAGTCCTGAAAACATTTCAAGTCTACCTGCATCAAATTACTCCCGAAGCCATCATAAGAATGGGGGTGTTTGTCTGGGCTGCGAGAAGCCAAGGTTTGGAACCAAACGCTAAAAGCTTCTGCAACATTCATGAGTTATTATATGAGACGAAGCCCTGGGGAAAAGAACAATATCACAACAACTTTGGGTGCTACAGCTTCGGTGCCCGCTCCGGGTCAAGCTGCCCTGTGCCGACCTTTCGGAAGAGGTGGCCCGGAGCCTGGATGACTGAATGGTTCTATGTAAAGAATGACTTAACAGCGCAAGAAAATGTCAAGAGTATCATTATGCGCCCCATCTGGCAACGCTTCGGACTTCGAAGGCCGAAGGTTGAAATGGATGAAGCGGCCGAGGAATGCCAAAGGGCCTTCGGCGTAATCTGCTCTTTTATTGGGACAAGGGACTTGGTCCAAGAGCACATTGCCTTCAGGGTATGGCCACTTGCAGAAAAGTGGGAAATGCCGAAGGAGACCATCAAAGAGTCCGACGAAGGCGGACTGGTCAGACTGAAATACACATTCAAATATGCAGATAAATTTGTTGAACCTGATGATGACTGGTTGAAAAGCATTGAAACATTAACTGACGAACTGCTTGGGGCATATTCGAAGGCTGAGAACACTGCGTTATCAGCAGCCTTCGGAGGCCGAAAAAAGAAGAGGCTCAACCGGGTATTTGACGCAGTCGGGTTTGTGTACCCTGACTACCACTATCCGGTATTGAGTCGCAAAAGAAAAAATACTTCTACTGCGGCAGAGGCTACGACAAGTGCTACCAGTGAGCCAGTGCCGCAAAGGAAAAAGATGAAGGTGCTCACCCACCCAGTGCGTTTTATTGAGCCGGCCATGGTGCCAGAATTTATTGGTGAAGTCTCTTTGGCCTCTGAAGCTACCGAACCAGCTCCAGTGCCGAAGATGGAAGAAAAGACTGAAGCGCCTTCAGCAGAAAAAGCAGAGAAACCGAAGGTTGAAGAGCCAAAAATGTCTGAAATCTTAAGTCCTTCGGTAAATGTCGAAACAATAAAAAACCAAAAGGGCCCATCGGTGACCCCAAAAAGAAAAAGAATGGTGAACGTACTAGATGTCTTGGAGACAATTAAGTCTTCAAGCACAACTCCAAAAAAGACTGTTGAAGTTGCTGAAGCGTCTACTGAAGCTTCGACGCAACAAGCTGAAGCTGAAGCTGAAGCTGGGCCTTCAGAGCCCTCCAAGGAGCAACCTTTGGAAGCCGAAACAATAAAAATATCAGAACCGGTTTTAGTTGAAGAAATTGACACTGCCATCCCCGAAGCTCCTGCCAGCATATGCGATTACATCATACGACATGCTTCGGGGAAGAAATTATCTGAAGAAGAAACTTATGAAGCCAACCATTATGCGAAAGAGCTAAAATATCCGAAGGGGGCAGTAATATTCAATGGGACAAATGAAGATGACTTCCTATACTGCCTGCCTGATAATAAAGAACTATCTGTCTGCCGAGAGATGGCTAGGAGTATGGGTTTCCCAAAGCTCGAAGCTGGATTATGCGCCATGACGAAAGAGGATCTCGCAGACAGTCTTGCGTACAATAGCCTAAAGGTATGGGAATTAAGCGCTTGAAAAAACTTAATACGTAATTCATTCCTTTATTCTTATATGGATTCTTTTTCGTATAGGGCTTGATCCTAAGCAACGCATTAAGAGCCCAAAATAGCGCCGAAGATGAAAGCTATGAGATTGCGTTCAACAATTTACGCTCCGAAGTTATTAAACTGAGAAACGAAGCTCTGGAAAAGGATAAAATTCTGCTTACACTGGTAGATAAGGTGAAGAAGGACGAAGCTGCTTCAAAAGCCCAGGCCGAAGCCCAAAAACGTGAAATTAAAGATCTTCAGAAACAACTGGCTAGAGCTAGAGAGGAACGTGTGCTTGAGGAAACAAAACGAGAACTTAGTGATCATATGGTCAATAATTTGGAGTTAAGTGTTAAGGAGCTTCGCGCATCTCAGAGGAAATGCTATGTTAAATCTGTAGAATGTGTCAAAAAGATAAAATCCAGCTTCGCCAGCGTTGGCGCCTTTTCTAGCGAAGAGAATTTTTCAAGAGGCAATCCCGAAGGTCCACTGGACTGGATCAGTCACGAAGCAGAAGCCTTCGAGGAAATCCTGAGCAGCCGTGGTGACATCTGCGCTTTTTCAGGCGCCAGAGGAGTTGCTGCTGTTTTGGAGAAGAAAGGTTGTGAACATATAAAATCCTTAGCTCATTCCGAAGCTGCCCTGTCCTCTGAAGACATCAAAGATCCCTCAACCGAAGCAAGCATGGTTGGCGGTAAGTTCTTCACTGATATCTAGGACAACGGCGGCGGAGAAATGGCACAAGAAATTATTCAAAGAAGTGAAAAAGGCATCCATGATGCTAGGAAAGTGGCAGAAGCTGCCGAAAGAAGTACAGAGCCCGAAGGGCAATTAGGTATTAACTAGTCGTTCTTATTGTGTTGCAATTTTTATTTCAAACTTTACTCGCGATTTGTAATAGTAATGAAGAAATGTTTTCTTCCCTCAGAACCTGCTGGATCGTCTGCTGACCCTCACAGAAAAGGGGATGACGAAATTAAACAAATGGCCGAAGCTATCATGGATAAAGTTGTTGATCAACTTCTAAATGAGGCCGCCGAAGCAGTATTAAGAGAAGACTAGATGCTATTTAGAAAAAACATTTAAAGTGTGATTTATGTAACATTTTGTACATTTGAATGTAATATACAAGTCTCTTTTCATTATTCAATTCTTTACGATGCATGAAACTCTACATACATACCATTTTTGAGCCTTCGGCGAAAAAACACCTTCCCTTCTTTTCATGCTTCGTGAAGAAGACATTCTCCATTAAAATTATTCTGATAAATCACGTTCATGCTTCGTGAAAACATTCTCCGAAGCTATACAATTTCGATATTGCTCTGATGAAGCTCGTCCATGCTTTGTAAAAACATTCTACGAAGCTGTATTCCGAAGATTGTCATTGTATTCCCTTGTGACTTTACACAATTTTCACTTTCTCAAAGCATCCTTTCGAAGGTTGATACTGTGTCCCCTTCTTTTGCCAAATGCAACATGATGTATGATGCTTATGCTATGCAAAATGATGTGATGATGTTATGTTATGCAAATGACATTTATTCCGAAGATACACACAAAATATATTCGTAAGCTCTGCATTCCCTTAGGAACGTCTTTGGAGCTTCTTCGCCTTTTACTTAGACGGTATAAGCTCTGCATTCCCTTAGGAACGTCTTTGGAGCTTCTTCGCCTTTTACTTAGGCGGTATAAGCTCTGCATTCCCTTAGGAACGTCTTTGGAGCTTCTTCGCCTTTTACTTAGGCGGTATCAGCGTTGACTTTTCGCTGTATGCTCTGCATTCCCTTAGGAACGTCTTTGGAGCAAAAAACTTACACTGCGCTCCCTTTGGAACGGCTTTTTGTAACTTCGGCAACTTACTCTGCGTTCCTTAGAACGACTTTTTGTTGCTTCGAAGGATTTTTAATAATCCGAAGGTCCTCCTTGTTACCGCAAATTTTTTAAGCTTCAGCAACTTAAGCCTGTGGAGAAGATATGTTTTCCTCATAACCAACCACGAAACTGTTATATGAAAACTGAAATGTTCTTTATTACACAGAAAACAGAACTTAAACGGAAAAGACTGCTATTAAAATAGGATATCTGTCAGTAAATGTGCTTCGACTCTGGCACAGTACTATTGACTGTGCGAGCTTCAGATTGCTCTCTGAGATCCCTTTGATGCGGAGCATATTGGCTCCCTTCTGGCTGTTGGCCTTGTTGCAGCGGAGGTGGAGGCGGGGGCTGTTGCCATGAAGCTTGAGGTTGACTTGCCGAAGCTACAGAAACTGCAGGGTGGTTGCCCACATATTCCGGGATGTAAGGCTGATGGTACGAAGCAGTATGCATGACCTGCTTCGGCTGGCCCTGTTGCGCTGCAGCTTCTGCTAGCTCCTTTTGTTTCTGGATGGTGACATGGCACATCCTGGTGGTATGGCCCTTGTTTTCACCACAGAATAAGCAAAATATCCTCCTTGGTTGATCTCCAAATCTTCCGCCGAAGCCCCTGGCGCCTCTGCCTCTTGGAGCTGGTGGCCGGAAGAAAGTTTGCTGTTGCCCCGAAGCCTGTGAGGAGCACTGCGGCCTGTTCTGCTGACTCCCCTTGTCATCATTTTGAGTGGAGTTGTGGATGGACCTGACATGCCTCGGATAAAATCTTCCTCCGAAGCCCCTGGTCATCTCAGAAAATCTGAAGGCCTCCTCCCTTCTTTGGCGAAAGTCATTATCAGCACGAATGTACTCGTCCATCTTTTGGAGTAGCTTCTCCAGAGTCTGAGGAGGCTTCCTAGCAAAGTATTGTGCTGCAGGTCCAGGACGAAGCCCCTTGATCATGGCTTCGATGACAATTTCATTGGGCACGGTTGGTGCCTGCGCCCTCAAACGCAAGAACCTTCTGAAGGTATTCTTCGTGATCCTGAATGCACTGGAACAAAGCTTGAGCAGTGACCGGCTTCGTCTGAAACCCTTGAAAGCTGGTTAACAACATATCCTTCAGCTTCTGCCATGAAGTGATCGTTCCTGGTCGAAGGGAGGAATACCAGGTCTGAGCAACACTCCTGACAGCCATAACAAAAGACTTTGCCATGACTGCAGCATTGCCACCATACGAAGACACTGTTGCTTCGTAGCTCATCAAGAACTGCTTCGGGTCTGAATGGCCATCGAAGATGGGAAGTTGGGGTGGCTTATAGGTCGGAGGCCAAGGTGTAGCCTGCAGCTCAGCGGACAGAGGAGAAGCATCATCGAAAACAAAATTTCCCTGATGGAAATTATCATACCAGTCATCTTCGTTGATGAAGCCCTCCTGATGAAGGTCTTTCTGCTGAGGCCTTCTGTTCTGCTCATCGTGAGTAAGATGGCGAACTTCCTCAGAGGCTTCGTCTATCTGCCTTTGCAACTCAGCTAGGCGGGCCATCTTCTCCTTCTTCCTCTGCACCTGTTGATGTAGCATCTCCATATCCCTGATTTCTTGGTCTAGCTCATCCTCCTGAAGCGTCGGGCTGACGGCCTTCCTCTTTTGACTTCGGGCCTCCCGAAGAGAGACGGTCTCCTGGTTGTGGTCCAGCGGTTGCAGTGCTGCAGCCCCAGTCGTTGAAGCTTTCTTCGGCGCCATAGCGAAGGTCTATAGCTTCCGAAGGTGTTCAAAAAACTCGAAGTGGAAGTGAGTTCACCGTGGGTTCGAGCCCCACGGTGGGCGCCAATGTTGGGGACTTGTTCTCAAATGGTAAGAGTTAAGAACAAGGCAACATAAAAAGTGTTAAGTGTTAAAGTCCTTCGTCCTTCGAAGCATTATGTCCCTTCGGGAAATAATGAGTTTCGAACGAAGGTCATAAGAGACATACCTTCGTGAGCATAATAAGTAATGACGAAGGATTTACATAAAGCACGAAATATAATACAAACATCATCATAGAATCATTTCTATTTTATTAACATGGAAAAATAGAAATGATTTCAAATTACAAATGTACCTTCGGTCCTGAGAGAAGGTAAAAAGCACAAGCGTGACACAAAAGCAAATGCCAAGTCAGCGTGAACAGTACGGGAGTACTGTTCATCTATTTATAGACGCGGGACACAGCCCTCGTAAAATTACATTTATGTCCATTACATTTGTCAATGACTTATGGAGATCTGTCAAGGCCCACGTAGTCTTTTCATCTTTAAGTCGGTTCCCCTCTCTGCTACCGCGACGAAGCTTCCTTGCGCACAGCTTCGGCTGCGCACCATCCTTCGTGGAGCTTGGTAATCAGCCCGTCCTTCGTCTGGTTCAGGCTTCGTCCTGACCGTACTTCATATTCATGGTTCTGAATCCGAAAGCACCTGTTCACATAGTCCACTTGGAAAACATTGTCAAATCATGTTTTTGAGGACCTTCGGAGGACGAAGGCCCCCAACACTCCATAAGTCATTGACAAATGTAATGGACATAAATGTAATTTTACGAGGGCTGTGTCCCGCGTCTATAAATAGATGAACAGTACTCCCGTACTGTTCACGCTGACTTGGCATTTGCTTTTGTGTCACGCTTGTGCTTTTTACCTTCTCTCAGGACCGAAGGTACATTTGTAATTTGAAATCATTTCTATTTTTCCATGTTAATAAAATAGAAATGATTCTATGATGATGTTTGTATTATATTTCGTGCTTTGTGTAAATCCTTCGTCATTACTTATTATGCTCACGAAGGTATGTCTCTTATGACCTTCGTCCGAAACTCATTATTTCCCGAAGGGACATAATGCTTCGAAGGACGAAGGACTTTAACACTTAACACTTTTTATGTTGCCTTGTTCTTAACTCTTAGCATTTGAGAACAAGTCCCCAACATGGAGATCTGTCAAGGCCCACGTAGTCTTTTCATCTTTAAGTCGGTTCCCCTCTCTGCTACCGCGACGAAGCTTCCTTGCGCACAGCTTCGGCTGCGCACCATCCTTCGTGGAGCTTGGTAATCAGCCCGTCCTTCGTCTGGTTCAGGCTTCGTCCTGACCGTACTTCATATTCATGGTTCTGAATCCGAAAGCACCTGTTCACATAGTCCACTTGGAAAACATTGTCAAATCATGTTTTTGAGGACCTTCGGAGGACGAAGGCCCCCAACAGTAGCCCCTCGCAATATTAATTTGTCAATGATAAATTCAGATTGCGAAATGGACGAAGGCCCTGAGCCGAAGGTCCGAAAAAACACCTTCCCTTTGCTAGAATAGCAACACTCACTGACAAGCGGGGTCTTTCAATTTTCACCGCCCCGGGGATATAAATAAGATCATACCGCAAACTTATTTGGTACGCACACTTGCCATCTGCTTCGGCCCACTAAATTTTTAGCTCCTGCGCACTAAGATTTGCTGATCTTTTTGATTTTGAAGCTTCGGACTTGGAAACAGTTTTTTAGCGCTTCCGAAGATGTCTGAAGGTAAGAAGATCGCTGCTGAGACGAAGCTGAGTCTTGACGAAGAGAAGAACTTGGGGTTCATTATGGCGATGGCAGAGACCAATACAGAGAAAATCACCAAGGAAATTCTTGAAGGTCTGTCCGAAGATACCGATGACAGCGACAGTTTTGATGTAGAAAGTGGTGGGGAAGAGGCCGAAGATCGACCATGGCGGCCAAGTCACACGGTTTTTGGAAAGACCACTATCAAGCAGAGTCATATTGATAATATGAGGGGGCGGTATTTTCGAGATATATCTATTGTGAGGGCTGACGCTGGAGAAAAGACTTCTCCCACCCCCGAAGAAGATGAGGTCGTGATCTTCCGAAGCTTTCTCAAGGCTGGGCTTCGATTCCCCTTAAGCAACTTCGTTGTTGAAGTCCTGAAAACATTTCAAGTCTACCTGCATCAAATTACTCCTGAAGCCATCATAAGAATGGGGGTGTTTGTCTGGGCTGCGAGAAGCCAAGGTTTGGAACCAAACGCTAAAAGCTTCTGCAACATTCATGAGTTATTATATGAGACGAAGCCCTGGGGAAAAGAACAATATCACAACAACTTTGGGTGCTACAGCTTCGGTGCCCGCTCCGGGTCAAGCTGCCCTGTGCCGACCTTTCGGAAGAGGTGGCCCGGAGCCTGGATGACTGAATGGTTCTATGTAAAGAATGACTTAACAGCGCAAGAAAATGTCAAGAGTATCATTATGCGCCCCATCTGGCAACGCTTCGGACTTCGAAGGCCGAAGGTTGAAATGGATGAAGCGGCCGAGGAATGCCAAAGGGCCTTCGGCGTAATCTGCTCTTTTATTGGGACAAGGGACTTGGTCCAAGAGCACATTGCCTTCAGGGTATGGCCACTTGCAGAAAAGTGGGAAATGCCGAAGGAGACCATCAAAGAGTCCGACGAAGGCGGACTGGTCAGACTGAAATACACATTCAAATATGCAGATAAATTTGTTGAACCTGATGATGACTGGTTGAAAAGCATTGAAACATTAAGTGACGAACTGCTTGGGGCATATTCGAAGGCTGAGAACACTGCGTTATCAGCAGCCTTCGGAGGCTGAAAAAAGAAGAGGCTCAACCGGGTATTTGACACAGTCGGGTTTGTGTACCCTGACTACCACTATCCGGTATTGAGTCGCAAAAGAAAAAATACTTCTACTGCGGCAGAGGCTACGACAAGTGCTACCAGTGAGCCAGTGCCGCAAAGGAAAAAGATGAAGGTGCTCACCCACCCAGTGCGTTTTATTGAGCCGGCCACGGTGCCAGAATTTATTGGTAAAGTCTCTTTGGCCTCTGAAGCTACCGAACCAGCTCCAGTGCCGAAGATGGAAGAAAAGACTGAAGCGCCTTCAGCAGAAAAAGCAGAGAAACCGAAGGTTGAAGAGCCAAAAATGTCTGAAATCTTAAGTCCTTCGGTAAATGTCGAAACAATAAAAAACCAAAAGGGCCCATCGGTGACCCCAAAAAGAAAAAGAATGGTGAACGTACTAGATGTATTGGAGACAATTAAGTCTTCAAGCACAACTCCAAAAAAGACTGTTGAAGTTGCTGAAGCGTCTACTGAAGCTTCGACGCAACAAGCTGAAGCTGAAGCTGAAGCTGGGCCTTCAGAGCCCTCCAAGGAGCAACCTTTGGAAGCCGAAACAATAAAAATATCAGAACCGGTTTTAGTTGAAGAAATTGACACTGCCATCCCCGAAGCTCCTGCCAGCATATGCGATTACATCATACGACATGCTTCGGGGAAGAAATTATCTGAAGAAGAAACTTATGAAGCCAACCATTATGCGAAAGAGCTAAAATATCCGAAGGGGGCAGTAATATTCAATGGGACAAATGAAGATGACTTCCTATACTGCCTGCCTGATAATAAAGAACTATCTGTCTGCCGAGAGATGGCTAGGAGTATGGGTTTCCCGAAGCTCGAAGCTGGATTATGCGCCATGACGAAAGAGGATCTCGCAGACAGTCTTGCGTACAATAGCCTAAAGGTATGGGAATTAAGCGCTTGAAAAAACTTAATACGTAATTTATTCCTTTATTCTTATATGGATTCTTTTTCGTATAGGGCTTGATCCTAAGCAACGCATTAAGAGCCCAAAATAGTGCCGAAGATGAAAGCTATGAGATTGCGTTCAACAATTTACGCTCCGAAGTTATTAAACTGAGAAACGAAGCTCTGGAAAAGGATAAAATTCTGCTTACACTGGTAGATAAGGTGAAGAAGGACGAAGCTGCTTCAAAAGCCCAGGCCGAAGCCCAAAAACGTGAAATTAAAGATCTTCAGAAACAACTGGCTAGAGCTAGAGAGGAACGTGTGCTTGAGGAAACAAAACGAGAACTTAGTGATCATATGGTCAATAATTTGGAGTTAAGTGTTAAGGAGCTTCGCGCATCTCAGAGGAAATGCTATGTTAAATCTGTAGAATGTGTCAAAAAGATAAAATCCAGCTTCGCCAGCGTTGGCGCCTTTTCTAGCGAAGAGAATTTTTCAAGAGGCAATCCCGAAGGTCCACTGGACTGGATCAGTCACGAAGCAGAAGCCTTCGAGGAAATCCTGAGCAGCCGTGGTGACATCTGCGCTTTTTCAGGCGCCAGAGGAGTTGCTGTTGTTTTGGAGAAGAAAGGTTGTGAACATATAAAATCCTTAGCTCATTCCGAAGCTGCCCTGTCCTCTGAAGACATCAAAGATCCCTCAACCGAAGCAAGCATGGTTGGCGGTAAGTTCTTCACTGATATCTGGAACAACGGCGGCCGAGAAATGGCACAAGAAATTATTCAAAGAAGTGAAAAAGGCATCCATGATGCTAGGAAAGTGGCAGAAGCTGCCGAAAGAAGTACAGAGCCCGAAGGGCAATTAGGTATTAACTAGTCGTTCTTATTGTGTTGCAATTTTTATTTCAAACTTTGCTCGCGATTTGTAATAGTAATGAAGAAATGTTTTCTTCCCTCAGAACCTGCTGGATCGTCTGCTGACCCTCACAGAAAAGGGGATGACGAAATTAAACAAATGGCCGAAGCTATCATGGATAAAGTTGTTGATCAACTTCTAAATGAGGCCGCCGAAGCAGTATTAAGAGAAGACTAGATGCTATTTAGAAAAAACATTTAAAGTGTGATTTATGTAACATTTTGTACATTTGAATGTAATATACAAGTCTCTTTTCATTATTCAATTCTTTACGATGCATGAAACTCTACATACATACCATTTTTGAGCCTTCGGCGAAAAAACACCTTCCCTTCTTTTCATGCTTCGTGAAGAAGACATTCTCCATTAAAATTATTCTGATAAATCACGTTCATGCTTCGTGAAAACATTCTCCGAAGCTATACAATTTCGATATTGCTCTGATGAAGCTCGTCCATGCTTCGTAAAAACATTCTCCAAAGCTGTATTCCGAAGATTGTCATTGTATTCCCTTGTGACTTTACACAATTTTCACTTTCTCAAAGCATCCTTTCGAAGGTTGATACTGTGTCCCCTTCTTTTGCCAAATGCAACATGATGTATGATGCTTATGCTATGCAAAATGATGTGATGATGTTATGTTATGCAAATGACATTTATTCCGAAGATACACACAAAATATATTCGTAAGCTCTGCATTCCCTTAGGAACGTCTTTGGAGCTTCTTCGCCTTTTACTTAGACGGTATAAGCTCTGCATTCCCTTAGGAACGTCTTTGGAGCTTCTTCGCCTTTTACTTAGGCGGTATAAGCTCTGCATTCCCTTAGGAACGTCTTTGGAGCTTCTTCGCCTTTTACTTAGGCGGTATCAGCGTTGACTTTTCGCTGTATGCTCTGCATTCCCTTAGGAACGTCTTTGGAGCAAAAAACTTACACTGCGCTCCCTTTGGAACGGCTTTTTGTAACTTCGGCAACTTACTCTGCGTTCCTTAGAACGACTTTTTGTTGCTTCGAAGGATTTTTAATAATCCGAAGGTCCTCCTTGTTACCGCAAATTTTTTAAGCTTCAGCAACTTAAGCCTGTGGAGAAGATATGTTTTCCTCATAACCAACCACGAAACTGTTATATGAAAACTGAAATGTTCTTTATTACACAGAAAACAGAACTTAAACGGAAAAGACTGCTATTAAAATAGGATATCTGTCAGTAAATGTGCTTCGACTCTGGCACAGTACTATTGACTGTGCGAGCTTCAGATTGCTCTCTGAGATCCCTTTGATGCGGAGCATATTGGCTCCCTTCTGGCTGTTGGCCTTGTTGCAGCGGAGGTGGAGGCGGGGGCTGTTGCCATGAAGCTTGAGGTTGACTTGCCGAAGCTACAGAAACTGCAGGGTGGTTGCCCACATATTCCGGGATGTAAGGCTGATGGTACGAAGCAGTATGCATGACCTGCTTCGGCTGGCCCTGTTGCGCTGCAGCTTCTGCTAGCTCCTTTTGTTTCTGGATGGTGACATGGCACATCCTGGTGGTATGGCCCTTGTTTTCACCACAGAATAAGCAAAATATCCTCCTTGGTTGATCTCCAAATCTTCCGCCGAAGCCCCTGGCGCCTCTGCCTCTTGGAGCTGGTGGCCGGAAGAAAGTTTGCTGTTGCCCTGAAGCCTGTGAGGAGCACTGCGGCCTGTTCTGCTGACTCCCCTTGTCATCATTTTGAGTGGAGTTGTGGATGGACCTGACATGCCTCGGATAAAATCTTCCTCCGAAGCCCCTGGTCATCTCAGAAAATCTGAAGGCCTCTTCCCTTCTTTGGCGAAAGTCATTATCAGCACGAATGTACTCGTCCATCTTTTGGAGCAGCTTCTCCAGAGTCTGAGGAGGCTTCCTAGCAAAGTATTGTGCTGCAGGTCCAGGACGAAGCCCCTTGATCATGGCTTCGATGACAATTTCATTGGGCACGGTTGGTGCCTGCGCCCTCAAACGCAAGAACCTTCTGAAGGTATTCTTCGTGATCCTGAATGCACTGGAACAAAGCTTGAGCAGTGACCGGCTTCGTCTTAAACCCTTGAAAGCTGGTTAACAACATATCCTTCAGCTTCTGCCATGAAGTGATCGTTCCTGGTCGAAGGGAGGAATACCAGGTCTGAGCAACACTCCTGACAGCCATAATAAAAGACTTTGCCATGACTGCAGCATTGCCACCATACGAAGACACTGTTGCTTCGTAGCTCATCAAGAACTGCTTCGGGTCTGAATGGCCGTCGAAGATGGGAAGTTGGGGTGGCTTATAGGTCGGAGGCCAAGGTGTAGCCTGCAGCTCAGCGGACAGAGGAGAAGCATCATCGAAAACAAAATTTCCCTGATGGAAATTATCATACCAGTCATCTTCGTTGACGAAGCCCTCCTGATGAAGGTCTTTCTGCTGAGGCCTTCTGTTCTGCTCATCGTGAGTAAGATGGCGAACTTCCTCAGAGGCTTCGTCTATCTGCCTTTGCAACTCAGCTAGGCGGGCCATCTTCTCCTTCTTCCTCTGCACCTGTTGATGTAGCATCTCCATATCCCTGATTTCTTGGTCTAGCTCATCCTCCTGAAGCGTCGGGCTGACGGCCTTCCTCTTTTGACTTCGGGCCTCCCGAAGAGAGACGGTCTCCTGGTTGTGGTCCAGCGGTTGCAGTGCTGCAGCCTCAGTCGCTGAAGCTTTCTTCGGCGCCATAGCGAAGGTCTATAGCTTCCGAAGGTGTTCAAAAAACTCGAAGTGGAAGTGAGAAACGAAGCTCTGGAAAAGGATAAAATTCTGCTTACACTGGTAGATAAGGTGAAGAAGGACGAAGCTGCTTCAAAAGCCCAGGCCGAAGCCCAAAAACGTGAAATTAAAGATCTTCAGAAACAACTGGCTAGAGCTAGAGAGGAACGTGTGCTTGAGGAAACAAAACGAGAACTTAGTGATCATATGGTCAATAATTTGGAGTTAAGTGTTAAGGAGCTTCGCGCATCTCAGAGGAAATGCTATGTTAAATCTGTAGAATGTGTCAAAAAGATAAAATCCAGCTTCGCCAGCGTTGGCGCCTTTTCTAGCGAAGAGAATTTTTCAAGAGGCAATCCCGAAGGTCCACTGGACTGGATCAGTCACGAAGCAGAAGCCTTCGAGGAAATCCTGAGCAGCCGTGGTGACATCTGCGCTTTTTCAGGCGCCAGAGGAGTTGCTGCTGTTTTGGAGAAGAAAGGTTGTGAACATATAAAATCCTTAGCTCATTCCGAAGCTGCCCTGTCCTCTGAAGACATCAAAGATCCCTCAACCGAAGCAAGCATGGTTGGCGGTAAGTTCTTCACTGATATCTGGGACAACGGCGGCGGAGAAATGGCACAAGAAATTATTCAAAGAAGTGAAAAAGGCATCCATGATGCTAGGAAAGTGGCAGAAGCTGCCGAAAGAAGTACAGAGCCCGAAGGGCAATTAGGTATTAACTAGTCGTTCTTATTGTGTTGCAATTTTTATTTCAAACTTTACTCGCGATTTGTAATAGTAATGAAGAAATGTTTTCTTCCCTCAGAACCTGCTGGATCGTCTGCTGACCCTCACAGAAAAGGGGATGACGAAATTAAACAAATGGCCGAAGCTATCATGGATAAAGTTGTTGATCAACTTCTAAATGAGGCCGCCGAAGCAGTATTAAGAGAAGACTAGATGCTATTTAGAAAAAACATTTAAAGTGTGATTTATGTAACATTTTGTACATTTGAATGTAATATACAAGTCTCTTTTCATTATTCAATTATTTACGATGCATGAAACTCTACATACATACCATTTTTGAGCCTTCGGCGAAAAAACACCTTCCCTTCTTTTCATGCTTCGTGAAGAAGACATTCTCCATTAAAATTATTCTGATAAATCACGTTCATGCTTCGTGAAAACATTCTCCGAAGCTATACAATTTCGATATTGCTCTGATGAAGCTCGTCCATGCTTCGTAAAAACATTCTCCGAAGCTGTATTCCGAAGATTGTCATTGTATTCCCTTGTGACTTTACACAATTTTCACTTTCTCAAAGCATCCTTTCGAAGGTTGATACTGTGTCCCCTTCTTTTGCCAAATGCAACATGATGTATGATGCTTATGCTATGCAAAATGATGTGATGATGTTATGTTATGCAAATGACATTTATTCCGAAGATACACACAAAATATATTCGTAAGCTCTGCATTCCCTTAGAACGACTTTTTGTTGCTTCGAAGGATTTTTAATAATCCGAAGGTCCTCCTTGTTACCGCAAATTTTTTAAGCTTCAGCAACTTAAGCCTGTGGAGAAGATATGTTTTCCTCATAACCAACCACGAAACTGTTATATGAAAACTGAAATGTTCTTTATTACACAGAAAACAGAACTTAAACGGAAAAGACTGCTATTAAAATAGGATATCTGTCAGTAAATGTGCTTCGACTCTGGCACAGTACTATTGACTGTGCGAGCTTCAGATTGCTCTCTGAGATCCCTTTGATGCGGAGCATATTGGCTCCCTTCTGGCTGTTGGCCTTGTTGCAGCGGAGGTGGAGGCGGGGGCTGTTGCCATGAAGCTTGAGGTTGACTTGCCGAAGCTACAGAAACTGCAGGGTGGTTGCCCACATATTCCGGGATGTAAGGCTGATGGTACGAAGCAGTATGCATGACCTGCTTCGGCTGGCCCTGTTGCGCTGCAGCTTCTGCTAGCTCCTTTTGTTTCTGGATGGTGACATGGCACATCCTGGTGGTATGGCCCTTGTTTTCACCACAGAATAAGCAAAATATCCTCCTTGGTTGATCTCCAAATCTTCCGCCGAAGCCCCTGGCGCCTCTGCCTCTTGGAGCTGGTGGCCGGAAGAAAGTTTGCTGTTGCCCTGAAGCCTGTGAGGAGCACTGCGGCCTGTTCTGCTGACTCCCCTTGTCATCATTTTGAGTGGAGTTGTGGATGGACCTGACATGCCTCGGATAAAATCTTCCTCCGAAGCCCCTGGTCATCTCAGAAAATCTGAAGGCCTCCTCCCTTCTTTGGCGAAAGTCATTATCAGCACGAATGTACTCGTCCATCTTTTGGAGCAGCTTCTCCAGAGTCTGAGGAGGCTTCCTAGCAAAGTATTGTGCTGCAGGTCCAGGACGAAGCCCCTTGATCATGGCTTCGATGACAATTTCATTGGGCACGGTTGGTGCCTGCGCCCTCAAACGCAAGAACCTTCTAACATACGCCTGAAGGTATTCTTCGTGATCCTGAATGCACTGGAACAAAGCTTGAGCAGTGACCGGCTTCGTCTGAAACCCTTGAAAGCTGGTTAACAACATATCCTTCAGCTTCTGCCATGAAGTGATCGTTCCTGGTCGAAGGGAGGAATACCAGGTCTGAGCAACACTCCTGACAGCCATAACAAAAGACTTTGCCATGACTGCAGCATTGCCACCATACGAAGACACTGTTGCTTCGTAGCTCATCAAGAACTGCTTCGGGTCTGAATGGCCGTCGAAGATGGGAAGTTGGGGTGGCTTATAGGTCGGAGGCCAAGGTGTAGCCTGCAGCTCAGCGGACAGAGGAGAAGCATCATCGAAAACAAAATTTCCCTGATGGAAATTATCATACCAGTCATCTTCGTTGACGAAGCCCTCCTGATGAAGGTCTTTCTGCTGAGGCCTTCTGTTCTGCTCATCGTGAGTAAGATGGCGAACTTCCTCAGAGGCTTCGTCTATCTGCCTTTGCAACTCAGCTAGGCGGGCCATCTTCTCCTTCTTCCTCTGCACCTGTTGATGTAGCATCTCCATATCCCTGATTTCTTGGTCTAGCTCATCCTCCTGAAGCGTCGGGCTGACGGCCTTCCTCTTTTGACTTCGGGCCTCCCGAAGAGAGACGGTCTCCTGGTTGTGGTCCAGCGGTTGCAGTGCTGCAGCCCCAGTCGCTCAAGCTTTCTTCGGCGCCATAGCGAAGGTCTATAGCTTCCGAAGGTGTTCAAAAAACTCGAAGTGGAAGTGAGTTCACCGGAGGTGGGCGCCAATGTTGGGGACTTGTTCTCAAATGCTAAGAGTTAAGAACAAGGCAACATAAAAAGTGTTAAGTGTTAAAGTCCTTCGTCCTTCGAAGCATTATGTCCCTTCGGGAAATAATGAGTTTCGGACGAAGGTCATAAGAGACATACCTTCGTGAGCATAATAAGTAATGACGAAGGATTTACATAAAGCACGAAATATAATACAAACATCATCATAGAATCATTTCTATTTTATTAACATGGAAAAATAGAAATGATTTCAAATTACAAATGTACCTTCGGTCCTGAGAGAAGGTAAAAAGCACAAGCGTGACACAAAAGCAAATGCCAAGTCAGCGTGAACAGTACGGGAGTACTGTTCATCTATTTATAGACGCGGGACACAGCCCTCGTAAAATTACATTTATGTCCATTACATTTGTCAATGACTTATGGAGATCTGTCAAGGCCCACGTAGTCTTTTCATCTTTAAGTCGGTTCCCCTCTCTGCTACCGCGATGAAGCTTCCTTGCGCACAGCTTCGGCTGCGCACCATCCTTCGTGGAGCTTGGTAATCAGCCCGTCCTTCGTCTGGTTCAGGCTTCGTCCTGACCGTACTTCATATTCATGGTTCTGAATCCGAAAGCACCTGTTCACATAGTCCACTTGGAAAACATTGTCAAATCATGTTTTTGAGGACCTTCGGAGGACGAAGGCCCCCAACAGTACTGTTGGGGCCATGCTTCGTTGCGCCGAAGGTCTTACACGAAGAAGCAGCTTCGGCTGAAATTGTCCCCAGGAGATGGCCGAAGGTTCCTTTTTATGGAGCTTCGGCGTTACAAACCGACATAGAGATAGAATGACCTTTTTACCCATAGAGGTCTAAGATAATGTTGTAAACTTTTGTAAGGGGCATAATTGTAATTCGTCACAAGCTGCGTCCTGTGTCTATAAATAGATGAACAGTACCCCTGTACTGTTCACGCGAACCTGTCATTTGCCTTCGCATCACATTTGTATTTTTGCCTTCTTCAGGACCGAAGGTACATTTATAATTTGAAGTCATTTATATTTGTTTTTAATAATAAAAATGGAGATAATTCTATGATAACATTTAAGTGTTTATTTCATATCTCATGATTTATGTGAATACTTCGTCCCTCGTTGTTATGCTTACGAAGGTACGTCCTTCGTAACCTTCGTCCGAGATGCTTTATATCCCGAAGGGATATAATGCTGTGGAGGACGAAGGACTTTAACACTTAACATTTTCTGTGTTGCCTTGTTCTTAATTCTTAGCATTTGAGAACAAGTCCCCAACATTGGCGCCCACCTCCGGTGAACTCACTTCCACTTTTCTGAGCTGATGGCTTCGTTCAACAATCAAGCTGGAGCTGCTTCGGCTTCGAAGCTGGTGCTCCCGATAACAGGCGGTTCTTGCTCAGAGCCGGCTAACAAGAAGCAGAAGAAGGAGGCTCAGAGAAGGGTGCAGCATGTTGGAGTGCAGGGACCCTTCATCAAGTCCAAATGGTCCCACATTCCAATTACTTTCTCTCAGGAAGACCTTCAGCTTAAGGATTATCCTCACAATGATGCCATGGTTATCTCTTGCGTAATCAAAGGATTTCTGGTCCACAATGCCCTAGTTGACACAGGCAGTGCAGCTGACATTATATTTGCTAAAGCCTTCAGACAAATGCAAGAGCCCGAAGACAAGATTCATGATGCCACGCACCCTCTTTGTGGCTTCGGAGGGCGGCAGATCGTAGCACTTGGAAAGATTACCATGCCGGTAACCTTCGGATTTGTTAACAACACAAGGACTGAGCAAATTGTGTTTGATATTGTTGACATGGAGTATCCTTACAATGCTATCATTGGCCGTGGTACTCTTAATGCCTTCGAAGTAATTCTCCACCCAGCTTATCTCTGCATGAAGATACCTTCGGACCAAGGGCCTATTGCTATTCATGGAAGCCAGGAAGCTGCTAGAAGGGCCGAAGGAAGCTGGACCGACTCCAAGGCAATCCATAATATAGATGGAACTGAAGCTTGTGAACAGTACAAATTCAGAAGGGAGAAGGCAGCTTCAGCGGATCAGCCGAAGCCCATGCTATTGTGTGAGGACATAGCAGAGCAGAAGGTGTTGTTGGGCTCGCAATTATCTGAAGACCAGGAGAAAACCTTGATAAGGTTTTTATTCAACAACAAAGATGTTTTTGCATGGTCAGCTAATGATCTCTGTGGAGTAAATCGGGATGTTATTGAACATTCGCTCAATGTTGACCCATCGTTCAGACCCCGAAAGCAGAGGCTTCGGAAGATGTCGGATGACAAGGCCGAAGGGGCTCGCAATGAAGTAAAAAGACTCCTCAGTGCGGGAGTTATCAGAGAAGTAAAGTATCCAGAGTGGCTAGCTAACACTGTTATGGTGAAGAAGGCCAATGGCAAGTGGAGAATGTGTATCGATTTCACAGATCTCAACAAGGCTTGTCCGAAGGACGAATTCCCGCTGCCAAGGATAGACTCTCTAGTCGATGCAGCAGCTTCTTCAGAGCTCATGAGTCTCCTGGACTGCTACTCAGGATATCATCAAATCTGGATGAAAAAGGAAGATGAGCCGAAGACTAGCTTCATAACTCCAAGTGGTACATATTGCTATCTTCGGATGCCTGAGGGGCTCAAAAATGCTGGAGGAAGTTTCAGCAGAATGACTGCGAAGGTCCTCCAGTCCCAGATTGGCAGAAATGTGTTGACTTATGTCGATGACATTATTGTAAAAAGGTAGAGCACAAGGCTCTTAACCTTGTGGTCGTGGGTTCGAGCCCCACGGTGGGCGCCAATGTTGGGGACTTGTTCTCAAATGCTAAGAGTTAAGAACAAGGCAACATAAAAAGTGTTAAGTGTTAAAGTCCTTCGTCCTTCGAAGCATTATGTCCCTTCGGGAAATAATGAGTTTCGGACGAAGGTCATAAGAGACATACCTTCGTGAGCATAATAAGTAATGACGAAGGATTTACATAAAGCACGAAATATAATACAAACATCATCATAGAATCATTTCTATTTTATTAACATGGAAAAATAGAAATGATTTCAAATTACAAATGTACCTTCAGTCCTGAGAGAAGGTAAAAAGCACAAGCGTGACACAAAAGCAAATGCCAAGTCAGCGTGAACAGTACGGGAGTACTGTTCATCTATTTATAGACGCGGGACACAGCCCTCGTAAAATTACATTTATGTCCATTACATTTGTCAATGACTTATGGAGATCTGTCAAGGCCCACGTAGTCTTTTCATCTTTAAGTCGGTTCCCCTCTCTGCTACCGCGACGAAGCTTCCTTGCGCACAGCTTCGGCTGCGCACCATCCTTCGTGGAGCTTGGTAATCAGCCCGTCCTTCGTCTGGTTCAGGCTTCGTCCTGACCGTACTTCATATTCATGGTTCTGAATCCGAAAGCACCTGTTCACATAGTCCACTTGGAAAACATTGTCAAATCATGTTTTTGAGGACCTTCGGAGGACGAAGGCCCCCAACAGTTGCCCTGGTGTGGCGCACCGGACTGTCCGGTGTGCCACCGGACAATGTCCGGTGCACTAGGGAGAATCACTCCGAACTTGCCACCTTCGGGTTTCTGGAAATTGCTTCCCGCTATAATTCACCGGACTGTCCGGTGTAGCACCGGACTGTCCGGTGTGCCAGCGGGAGCAACGGCTAGCGCGCTAACGGTCGACTGCAAAAGTGAACAGTGAACAGTGTCGACTGCGTGTGTAGAGTCAGAGCAGGCGCCAGAAGGCGCACCGGACAGTGAACAGGACCTGTCCGGTGCACCTCCGGACTGTCCGGTGGCCCAGTTGTCAGAAGCTCCAACGGTCGAACCCTAACAGTTGGGTGACGTGGCTGGCGCACCGGACTGTCCGGTGCGCCCGTCGACAGCAGCCATCCCCAACGGCCACTTTGGTGGTTGGGGCTATAAATACCCCCAACCACCACACTTCAAGGCATCCAAGTTTTCAGCCATTGCATTCAATACAAGAGCTCTAGACTTCACTCCAAGACACAAACAAGAGATCAAATCCTCTCCCAAGTCCAAAGATCATTCCAATCAAATAGTGACTAGTGAGAGAGAGATATTTGTGTTCATTTGAGTTCTTGCGCTTGGATCGCTTTTCTTCTTCCCCATTTCTTATTCCCAAGACTTTTGTAATCAAAGCAAGAGACACCAATTGTGTGGTGGTCCTTGTGGGGACTTAGTGTCCCAATTGATTGAGAAGAGAAGCTCACTCGGTCTAGGTGACCATTTGAGAGAGGGAAAGGGTTGAAAGAGACTCGGTCTTTGTGACCACCTCAACGGGGACTAGGCCTTCGAGGGTCGAACCACGGTAAAACAAATCACCGTGTCACTCTCACTATTTGCTTGTGATTTGTTTTCACCTTCTCTTTCGGACTCGGTTTTATTTCTAACGCTAACCCAGCTTGTAGTTGTGCTTAAAGTTTATAAATTTCAGATTTGCCTATTCACCCCCCTCTAGGCGACTTTCAATGGGTGACTAACAAAACCAAATCGAATGAACCTCAGCACCCACCCTTAGCAGAGCAAGCACTATGCCTCGGCCCCCATTAACGGTATGACGGCAAAGCCAACTATATCCCCAAGCCCATCCAATTAATCAGCTAAGGGCATCCCATTCCACCCTCATGGTTGTACAGTTTTCCCGGGTGGTCATCCAGCGAATAGGTCGTTACGGAGAGGTACTCAGGAAACAGCCTGAGTCCCCTACAGTATCACAAGTTCATCATCATAATCAAGAGAGCATCATTGTATCATAAAATGTTCTCATCATGTTCGTTGATTAAAGTAAAGCAGTAGCATAAAACTAACCATAATAACCAACCCCAAAAAGGTAAACAAGGACAGGAAAATAGAATACTAGTAAGTCCTTAGGTTGATCATGGTATGCGGACAGTGAATTATAAAGTAAATAGGATATAATGGGTCAGAGGAAAATTGCCTTCACCAGGTTGCTGCTTAGGGAAGTCTCCTGCCACACACTCAGAAACCTCGGACTGCTCGCTGTCTATGCAAAAAAATCATTCATTCAACACACTTGGGAAATGACAAAGGAATAGTACACCAATCATATGCAACAGAGTACACACAGGCTCAATAGAAAAGTATAAACACAAAAGTGAGATCTAGGTTCTAGGGTAGAGTAATATACCTAGAGGTCTATGCTTTTCCAACTACTGTCTATCTCAGAGGATTTCATTACTTAACTATATCAATCTTAATGAATTACTCACTTAATTAAAGTTACTCCAGAGATGAGATCGTATATTACATTAGATTAATTCACAAAGTTAACCAACTTAACTATTCATTAGTGTTTCCTTTTTATTTTCCTTTTAATAAATAATCCATCACTATAAGTTAACCTATTGTCTAGTCATAAAATTAAGACATGTAAACAGTGAAAGATTATGATTTAAACAGATAGAGAATAACATTATGAACATTTTGTAATTTGAACCACCCAATTTGGAGTTCATATGCAAAAGATATGAAATTCACAAGTTTTAGAATTCAAAAACACTAAATTGGACCCATTTCTGTGATTAAAATAAAGACCAGGGGCTTCTTTGCAAGAAATCAGGGGCCTGATCGCAAGAAACAGGACGGTGGGTTGTATTTCTAGGAAACTGAGGGGCTCTTTAACAAAATAACCAAGCGAAGGGGTATCGGGCGCCCTCGACCGTTGGATCTCGGATCAACGGTCGAGATTAGATCCGAGCGTGAGCGCGCGTAGGGGCGCGAGCGAGCGCTGACAAGCGGGCCAGAGAGGTCAGCGACTCGGGGGCGAGGCGGGCTGACCGGCCCGGCCCAGCTGCAGGGGCGCGGGTGAGGGAACGGATCCGAGCGGCTGGATCCCAAGTGGACGGTTAGAATTAGATCTACTCTAATTCAATTTGGGCTGCCTGATCTCAGGTGGACGCCTGAGATCCCATGGCAAGCCTGGGCAGGGTCTCCCTTGCTGCCAGCGGTGGCACCGCCCGACTCCGTGGCGGAGCTCCACCGGAGGCGAGGGCGCGGGCACGCTAGGGGCCCTAGGGCGCTGGGAAGGGCTTACGTCAATTCAGGGTGATGTGCACTACACCAAAACAGTTAACTTTCTAGAGCCTAAACTCTAGGAAGTTAGCCCTAAACTCTAGGAAGTTAGCGAAACCTTCGGAAGTAAAGCTACCACGTCGGAAGTTTGGCTCTCGGAATTTTTTTATCGGAAGTTAGCAGGTTCACGCGTTAAGTTATGTAGCGCCGTCAGGCAGCTAACTACCTACAGCTTACTGTAGCCCCTAGGCTTCCTGTAGCTCCAAGGAAGTTAGCTGGCTAACTTCCTAGAGGCCGAGTAAGCCTTTAGAAAGTTAATTTGACCAGCATTACAAATGCTGTTTATTTTCATTTTACACCACATTCCACAACATAACAAATATATCAATAGCTATAGCACAATATATTTTTACACAAAACATCTCACACATAATCACATAACAATAATTAAATCCATAGTCTCATCAATTACATCACAAAAGTCTCATCCATAGTCATAAGACACATCTCATCTAGTCATAATAAGAGACAATTAATATCACAACATCTCATAAATAGTCATAAGAAAAGTCTCAAGTATCACAACACATAAAATAGAAGTTCGAAATACATGTATTGCACTCAACTAATGAAACAATATAAGTTATGTAGAGTCCGCACCTTCCATAAGCATTTAAACCACTTGCATACACAGCATGAGGATCAATAGGTGAGGTCCTCCAGTCAGTCTAGTCCATGCTGACTTGACATCGCATCGCCATATGCAGCCTCATACAAAAGAACAATGCAATCTTACATACAAAAATCCATATAAACAGAACCTATCAAACATTTCAAAACACTCACCAGATGATCTGTTGCCTTTTGGCTGCTCAACACATCTGGATTTGCTGGATCTAGTCCTCTGTGCCCCCTAAGGTATATTTGAACATCACTGGCACTGCACTAGTGCTATTATAACCAGAAATTATAGCAAGTCAACTACAATCAACGAAAATGGATTAAATTGTACTTACCATTTGTTTTGCCAAACGAAAGTGATCATCACCTCCACACCTGTGATACGACTCGATTCTTACTGTCTAGACGTCGCCCTTCACTGCCCAACATATCTTGATTAATCACCTAGATTTGAGCATAGTACATCATATCCCCAACAACATCTGCCGCATTCCTATGGAACACGGAGTGTGCGTGTTTGGTATGAGTATCTCCTTCAGACAACTTATAATGTTTCTAAAAAAGAAGTATAGTCAAAATCCATAATGTGAAACAATCATCGAGACGACAACTTGACAAAATCCATAATCTCCTTCAGTAAAATTATGTTTGTTTCTGGTACAAGTTTGTAAGAATGTATGTTTGTATGAGCGTGGTGACTGAGTATGTAATTTATTTGGTTTCTCCTTCTCAAAACAATGATAGGCAGCTCTCTTGCGTATTCTAAAAAACTCTATAGCAGACACTACGAAGATACTTCTAGCTAATAGATATAAAAGAAGTGGTTTTGGAAAGCGCTGCAATGACAGAGTTTAAGTAATAATCTAAAAAGACAACCAAATTTATTAACCTGCAGTTTTGGAACCTGGGTAGCTCCTCCTATTAGTTCTACAGCATAGATGTCATCGATCTTCATGCCAGAATGTGTCAGCACTTCTTTAACAGGAGTTAGAGCTTGCTCCCATAAATCCTCACACATCTCTTCAAATTTCTCACGTGTTATGTACTCCTGTAACAAAAAAGATAGTGCATAAGCTCAGTAGGTAACACAATGAAAATTGCCCCAACCATTATTTAAAGCCACAAGCTCAATATAAGTCTAAACCAAGAGAAGCTGAAAAACAAAAACTAGGGAAAAACGATAAACTCAGCCATTAAAAAACTCGACCGGTAGGCGAAATACCACCCCCACAGTATTATATTAAGAAGAAGCTCAATCGGAGCCCCGGCCGAGAAAGGTCACGAAAGCTAGTCCCCGTGCAGTATGAGGTTTCGCCCCCTATAGGCCGGATCTTTACTCATGCTTTGAGCCCTCCCAGCTCCTACACGAGGATCCGCTCTCATAGGTCAATCATCTCATGTGCACAAAACCAGGCGACCAGCGAGTGACCTTTTTCAACCTTAGTCTGAAATTCGCTCACAATGTGATTCAAACTCAGGACCTAAGGAGTGTTACTCAGACCATCTAACCAACTCAGCTAGAGGATAACTGGACCGATTATTATATAGAACACGGTCTCCAAGTCACCATATAAAAAGCTTTAACAGCCAATTAGGAAGTAGCCCAAGTGATCCAGAACTAATACACAACCTTTGTTTGCAATTATAGTAACCTTTATTTAGATGAGATTGCATCGATGTACTTCAAAAGGGAAAAATAATCAAATTTTAATCTGATACTACCTCCATCCTCTTTTTTATTTGATGTCAAATAGTACAAAAACGAACTGCAAAACGTCAAATAAAAAATGGAGGGAGTACATGTCAAGACACATGGATAAATAAGATATATTTCATCCATGCAAACTACAAACCTAGCAGGTCTGCTTCTAGGACACCTTTAATTAATGTGTTGTAATTCTTTTCTTTCCGGAACAATTTTAAGCTGACAAATAAGGTTTGACAGTAAATTTTGCAATGTTGGGTGCATTTTCATTGATCTTGATTCTTGACCTTTTTACATGTTGCATCCATATTTCTTGAGCAATAGTTATGTGTTTACAGTATATAAGATAGAGTAGAGATGCACCTGAAATCAACATCATTATACAGAGATTCTACTGAAATTGGAGCTGCGGTGTTTGCACTAAGAATTTCTTTGGTGCGCTTGACCTGTTTTTTCAGCTTAGCCATTGCCTTGGGAGACTGACGGATATCAACCCCATCACCGAGCTGCTTATTGAATTGGGCAGCAAAATAGTTGACCAGACGCATTTCCATTTGAACGCCTCCAAGCTCAGAGTTCCATCTAACGTCCTTAACCTGCAGAGATTAGTGTTATCAATATAGTATTCTGGAGTTGCCACTCATCATATCACATAGTAGCACGGCTTAAGAAAAGAAAAGGATATTTTTACCAGATCTATCATACTAGGCATGAGAAATATCCCCATCTAAGATTGCCATCAGACATTTGATTTGAGAAAGGCGCAATTGAACAACTATCAGAAATGTCAAGAGAGGGATTTCACCTGGAACTGGTTAACGGACACTGTCTTTTCGAACTCCTTGGCGTTTATACATAGTAGTACACTAATGCAGCGTAGGTGCTACCAGCGCCCATGTCGCAAAAGATGACATGCCGCGACGCATTGGAGAAGTCCTTGTCAATCCCGTACTGAAGCGCGGCCCCAGCGTGCTCGTTGATGAGAGAAAGCACTTTGATTACAGCCAGCAGCACAGCCGGCGGGGCGGGCGGGGCGGGGCGCGGCCGGTGGAGCGGGAGCGGGGAGTGGGGTGCAGCGTGGCCTGTGGAGGTTGAACGACGGGACCAAGAAAGACGAGGGTAGACTCGTGGATTGTGGATTAAGCTAACAAATATGGAGCGTGGCCTGTGGAGGTTGAACGACGGGACGAAGAAAGACGAGGGTAGACTCGTGGATTGTGGATTAAGCTAACAAATATGGGAGCGACTAATATGCAAGCAGACATTATGTGTAAACGTGCAAGTAGGTTTATTGGTCCATTAGATTTAGATCTAACCGTATGTTATATTTAACATTTAAATCCTCCCACCACCACCACCTCGTGTAGCTTTATAAAAAAACCCTAACAAACCACGATTACACGTACGGTTGGTTGGATATAGATCTAACGATCCAAGAGGGCTGCTTGTACGATTACACCTAATTACTGCTTGCATATTAGTCATTGCCAACAAATATTACTTCCTAGACGTGACCGTGGGAAGTTAGCAAGAACTTACTAGAGGAGGCCGTAGAAAGTTAGCGGCTCGTTTGACCGTCAACACCTGAAACCTAAGTTCCCACTAGTAGAAAAGAGCTCTAAGTTGGCGGCACGCAGAAATTTATACTGATGGTTTCAGTTACAGCATGCCAGTGAAAAAAATAAGTAGTCCTGCCTGGAATTTACACTGGCGGTTCACATAACTGAACTATCAGTGGAAAGGATATATTTACACTGGCGGTTGTATTAAGTAAACCGCCAGTGGAAATATCATATACACAGGCGGTTCACTTAACTGAACCATGAGTGTAAAGGATGTATTTACACTGGCGGCTGTATTAAGTGGACCGCCAGTGGAAATATCATATACACAGGTGGTTCATTTAACTGAACCGTCAGTGGAAAAGATGTATTTACACTGGCGGTTGTATTAAGCAAACCGCTAGTGGAAATATCATATACACTGGTGGTTCACTTAACTAAACCGTCACTGTAAAACAGATATTTACACTAGCAGTTGTTTTAAGTGAACCGCCAATGGAAATATATATGCACTGGTGGTTTACTTAATGAAACTGTCAATACATTGCATGAATACTCAGTACCAGAGAGGAATCAGTACTTGCATGATTACTCAGTGATCGGTACCCCAATACATTGCATAATTACTTAGTGATCGAATACCAGAGAGGTGATCAATACATTGCATGATTACACAATCTATATACCCAGCAATCTGAGATACACTATATATCACTAACTACTTCATTACATCTAACTACTTCATTACATACCCTACATCAATGATACTCCAGCAGCGATCCAATCTCTCACTAATGTCATTTCTTGACTTGTATTTACATTCACCCAATCTGACACATTGTAATCAGCTTGGCCATGCGAACTACTCCCTGATCCTCCTATGTGGCCTCGGTCCAACAAATAGTTATGCAAAGCAAAACAAGCAATTATAATCTTCACTTGCATGCTTCTTTCGTAAAATGGGAGTCCTCGTAGCACATGCCACCTTGATTTGAGAAGTCCAAAAGCCCGTTCAACTACATTTCATAGACTCCAGTGGTGGAAATTAAACTTTTCCTGCACAGTCTCTACTCATGTTTGATTAAAATCTTTTAAGTGATGTCTCTGATTCCGATATGGTGGCAAGTAACCTTCGCAAAATGAGAAACCAGCATCCACTAGATAATACCTCCCTGTACACAAACAAATAAACTCAGAAAAAGATTTACTAGATCGTAATGCATGAATACAATGTATGCAATGGCGCCAACATAACATGCATGCCACCATACCTGCTGGTGGGTGTGGATAGTTTGCTTCTCCCATACAGCTCCTGAGCATTGCCATGTCATGGCAAGAACCAGGCAACCCAGCACCTACAAAAGTGAACCGCATATCCATGTCCACTATAACTAATACATTGTAGCTAGGCCACCCTTTTCTATTTATGTGTTCAAGCCTTGACTCATGACATACGTCAGCTAGAATGTGTGTGCCATCTAAGGCTCCTATGCACCCATCAAAGAAAGGGTATAAGGTCTAAGCTTGTTATGCACTTTAGAAAATGTTGGATCCTTTGGCCGTTTGTGCAAAACCATACATAACATCTGCCACCATAGCCATTTTTCTACTAATGGTATCCAAAGACCTTTCGAAACTGTCTCTAATTTGGCGTGTTGCTTGTTGTGTCGCACATGCCCATAAGAACATCCCTAATGCTTCACATGACTCCACCTCTTGTGTTGACCTTAACCCATGATACCTCACTAAAGTATCATGCAATTCTATAAAAGAATCTGGAGTCATACGAAAATTGTCATGACACTTCCTGAAGTCCCTCATATTAAGTTCCACCCATTGTCGTCCTGTCACGTGCGGTAATGGAGTAAGAAGATTGATCATAGGAGCAAGAGTATACGAACGAGAAGCGAAAGCAGCTAGAACCGCCGCTGCACCAGCTTGTTGGAATATGTTGGAGCTATCATCACTTGTCGTGTCGCTATGGCTAGAGTCTTCTGCACTACTCATCTTAGAGTTGCCTACATTTAACAAAAATACAATATTCATCTCCAATTTGATTATAAATCATTCAAATCAGAAATGCAATACTTAACTTGTATGTTATAAAACTAAAGTGCATAAGCACATAAATAAAACTGAACTGCAATATGTCCACAAACATCAAAGCAACCCAGAATTATTACAACACACACACATTCAAAACTAGACTGGAAAACTTAACAGTGTATCAAAGCATTATTACAAGACCACACAGATAAGCTACTTAGAAATATGATTCCATTGAAACCTAATCCAATGGAGGTGTCCCTCTTTAGTATTCAAATGAAGAAAAAACCTCCTATCTATATCGTTCTTGCAAAGAATATTTGCCATGCAGTTCAAATCATAGTGTTCTTCAAGTCCATCTTGCTTTAAGACTCGCACAACTTCGTCAACTTCTTGAAAGGGAAATGTGCCCTTGGGCCATTTCTATAAGTGTTTTGGTGATTAGATCCCCAACACATATTGATTTAGTTCTTATGTTCTAAATGAGTGAGAAGTGCAAATCGAAGAAAAAGGTATGTATCCGGCCTTAATAAACTGTTTTTAGAACTAACATATGCATCGAGGTGCTAGGAAACATTGCCGAGAAGAAATGATTTGAGATGAAGAAGAGTTGGCTAAGACAGCCAAACCAGCGCAGTCTGTGGTGCACCAGACAGTGTCCGGTGCCCCAGGCTGGCCCGACGGCAAACTAGCCGCTCTCGCGAATCGGCGGGGCGACATGGCTAAAAATCACCGAATTGTCCGGTGGTGCACCGGACTGTCCGGTGAGTCTTCAGCGCCCGCGCCCAAGTACATCGGCAACGAACTCGTCACTCTCGGGAAAAGGAGAAAGCGCCGTGGCTAAAAATCACCGGACTGTCCGGTGGTGCACCAAACTGTCTGGTAAGTCAGAGCCACCCGAGCCAACGGTCGCCAGCGGAATCAGCGGGCGACGCGTGGCCCACGCCAACGGTCGGTTGGGCACATCGGACTGTCCGGTGTGCATCGGACAGTGTCCGGTGCGCCAACGGGACCGCCGACCCAACGGTCGGATGCGCCAGATAAAGAAGGAGATCGAGCACTGAACTGCTACAGGACCTGTCCGATGGTACACAAGACTGTCTGGTGCACCACTCGACAGAAGGCAGGATTCGCCTTCCATGTTGATCTCTAACGGCTCCTAGCTGCCTTGGGGCTATAAAAGGGACCCCTAGGCGCATGAAGCAGTACACCAAGCTTACAAGAAACATTCTAGGATGCCTAGGCTCTACAATCACACAATCGGATCATCGTTCTTGAGATTTGAGCATCATTTGAGTTGTAAACTCCCTGCGCCGTGTCTGTGTGCTCACTTCTTCACTTGTGTGCGTGTGTTTGCTGCGATTCGAGTCTTGTGTGCGTTGCTTTCCCTCCCTTACTCTTGTGCTTCTTTGTGATCTATATTGTAATGGCGAGAGTGTCACACCCGGTTTTGAAGGTAAACCGAATGCGAACCATGTACGTGCCAGGTCAGAAATTCACGTACACAGCGATTACATAAATGACTCAACATAGCACAATGCTTCGAATAACAATAAAGAATAAGTAATAATATTAAAGACTAGAGTCATTTACATAATATAAATCAAAGTACACAGAATCGAAACGTAGCTAACGTAAATAAACCCACCACAGGCAGCTGACTGGGGGAGGTTGCTAGCCTAATCCTCGAACTCGTCGAAGTCCTGGAACTCCTGGAGATCCGCCTCGACGCCTTCTTCTTTACCTGAGCATAGATTACACCAAAGGCTGTTGGGGGCTTGTTCTCAAATGCTAAGAATTAAGAACAAGGCAACATAAAAAGTGTTAAATGTTAAAGCCCTTCGTCCTACCAAACATTATTCCCCTTCGGGAGTAATGAGTTCTGGACGAAGGTCACAAGAGACATACCTTCGTAAATATAACAGGTAATAACGAAGGATTCATACAAAACATGAAATGTAAATCATAGAATCATTTCTATTTTATTAACACAAAGAAATAGAAATGATTACAAATTACAAATGTACCTTCGATCTTGAGAGAAGGTAAAAAGTACAAGCGTGACGCAAATGCCAGTGCCAAGTCAGCGTGAACAGTACGGGAGTACTGTTCATCTATTTATAGACGCGGGACACAGCCCACGTAAAATTACATCCATGTCCATTACATTTGTTAATGACTTATGGAAATCTGTCAAGGCCCACGTAGTCTTTTCATCTCTAAGTCGGTTCCCCCCTCTGCCATCGCGCCGAAGCTTCCCTGCGCACAGCTTCGGCTGCGCTCGTCCTTCGTCTGGTTCAGGCTTCGTCCTGGCCGTGCTTCATATTCATAATTCTGAGTCCGAAGATACCTGTTCACATAATCCACTTGGAAAACATTGTCAAATCATGTTTTTGAGGACCTTCGGAGAACGAAGGCCCCCAACAAAGGCAACCTGGTGTTTTGTGAAAGCAAGGGTGAGTACACATCAACGTACTCAGTAAATGTCCCGTTTGGCTGAGGTGGACTAGCTTTATGTGGAGTTAAGCTCAAGTAGTTGCTTTTAGTTGGTTAGGTATTTATTATTAGTGGAAGCCAAGTTTTATCATATAACCAACCCATGAACCATTTCCTCATCGAGGAAACATCATTATCATCATCGAACCAAAATAATAAATAGAACCATTGTATCTCAGATCATCTGTATCTCTAATCAAAGAGGATCCCAAGGCCGCTCATAACCGTGAGCACGGCTGATATATCAGTTTCTAACCCTCTACAAAGGTCGCACACTTTACCCACAAGTCGTGATTCCCGTTTCGCCCGGAGATCATGACACTCCATTGATCACTACCAAGGTGACCTAGCAGGGTCTCACTACGTAGCCTTTACAAAGATTTCCTAGAGGTCATAGCTGCCCGTTGGGTTTCTCCAGTTTGATAAACACAGTACATCTCCCCAAAGGAAGGGTGACTAATAAAACCGAATTAAGAACCTCAGCAACCAGCCTCGGCAGAGCAAGTACTGTGCCTAGACCCCATTGACGGCTCTACGGCGAAGCCAACTACTCCTCTGGTTCCTCTAATTAATCAGCTAAGGGCGTCCAATTCCACTCTCATGGTTGCACTGTTATCCCGGGTTGTCACTCCCCAAACAGGTCCTTACGGAGAGGCACTCAGGAAAATGGCCTGAGTCCCCTAAAGTATCACAAGAACATAATCGAGATAACATCATCGTATCATAAATATTCACATCATGTTCATTGATTAAGTTAAAGCAATAGCATGAAGCTAACCATAATAACCCAAAAGGTAATCAAGGACAAGGCAAATAGAAAGCTAGTCAATCCTTAAGTTTTAATTAAGTAATGCGGGACAGTGAATGGGACATAATGGGTCAAAGGACACTTGCCTTCACCAAACAGATGCTTAGGGTCTTCAACTTTGCAGAACTCAAAGAATCAGATCACTTGGTTGCCAACGCTTGATCTTCAATCCCTCGAAGCTCGGAAACAGATCGCAATCTATTCGCGACGCATAGCGAATACAAACAGGCACAAACAAGCAAACATATATATATATATATGCATAAGAACATTACATCATTCAAATAAAAATATAATAAAACATGCAAAACAAAATAGAGCGCGTTACTACGGTCACACGAGGAAAAACAAATGTTGAACTCGAAGCGTCAGTCTGGAAGATATCACGTTTACGTTAAATAAATATTAAGTAAAACATTTAATTCGACATTATCAAATATAAATAATATCTATCATTTAGTTCGATTAATATGCTATACTAACAAATGTCAGTTAAATAAGTAGTTTAATTAACACGAGATATTCTGCGCGAGGCGAATTAATAATACACGAAACAGCACGACAGCGTGTAAAACAATGCGCGGACATGCATGACATAGCATGCTGACAACATATGATACAGCGCGCGTGACGAGAGCGAACGCGCACGAATCAGCATGCGACCACGAGCACATCACGCACGAACAACGCGCAGACAACACATGAATAACGCGCGAAGCTGCACGCCACCGCGCGCGAAACAGCACCCGTGACAGACGAGAATAACTGAACAGGTGACATGTTTATACTAAACGAATGTTAAATAAATAGAAAGTAGTTAAATTAATATTATTCATGTCAATATTTATTATAAAAGCCCAAGTTAAACACTACACATTTAATCTTATTAGAATATTAATCTAATAAATATTAATTGAGTGAGCCTTAAGTTAAGTATCTAAAATATATGACCTGACAGATTAACATCATTAACGTGAGTGCTCGTAAGCGAAAACAATTTATTATCATGAGCAGACGTCGCGTGACCTACGTGATTAACACGCGAGATACACGCACGCAACACATGTGAACCAGCATGTGTGACACGCGCGAGCGACGCGTGACAACGCACGCGACACTGATGAGTGACACGCGACGATGCGCACGACTCACGAGAATCGCTAACAGACATCGTGCTTATACTAAACACTAAATAGGTATTAAATACCACATCTAAGTTGTTAAAATCACCTTACCACATATTTACAATCGCCTAACTAAAATCATAATTTTAATCAGATTGAGTATTCAGTTTACTGACCGACAATTAAATAGAAAATTAATTAGCGCAGGGGGATAGACGAGGTAGACGGGGGGAGGGGGGGTAGACGGGAGTCGTCTAGGGGGGTAGACGGGCGTCATCTAGGGGTAGACGGATGTCGTCGGGACCCCGACGATACGCTGCGCGCACGCGAAACAATGCGCACAACAGCGCGCGACACGTGCGAGTCAACATGACTACGCGCGCGAATAGCCCGCTGACGCGCAAACGAGAACTACTACATAGATGTCGCCTCTATACTAGACAAATATTAAATTTAAAACATTTGTGTAGCCATTAATCACATTATCATATATTTATAAAGCGTAAGTTAAAATGATAGATTAGTTATTTTAATAACTAACAGGTAAATAATTAGTTTATTAATTTAATAAACATGTGTCGCGACCAAATAATGTTGCTAATATGAAATTGACGCCGCTAGAGTTGACGTGACCGAACGAGTTACGACGCATGAGACTCAATACATTTAAGCCTATAATGAACTTATAAACAACATGATACACGTGTACTGCTAAATTATGTCGTATTCATACTAACTACGCGTTAAACACGACATTTAAGTTGGCGTACACACTAACAGGTATCTACAAACGCATAATTAAAATAATTAATTAGGTTCGATTAAATTGTTATTTTAATAATATACAACTAAATAAGTAATCAATTATTTAACGTGAACGATATAGCGAAATGATTTTACTAAAGCGTGCAAACAGCGATTTACGCGAACGATGACGCGCATGGACAGCACGCGAACGACGCATGGCGACACGTGCGACAACCCATGAATTGTGCGCAAACAGACGTGCTACGCGCGGCGCGAATCATGCAACAGCGAGGGTGTGACGGCGCTGCGCGCAAGGGGGTAGACGAAGCTCACCTTGCGACAATGGTGGATGGCGAGGCGGGTCGACGGTGCACGGCAAGATACAGATGCGTACAACGATCGCGGATGCTGCACAGGCTCCTCTACATAACAACAGGACACGCACGGACGTGTCGGCGAGGCAGCTACGCGGGCGCGATGCCTGGCGAGTGGCTGTGAGGCGGCTCTGGACGTGGCGAGACGATGTTGATGCGGCTGTAATGACGAGAAGGTGGCCTGAGGAGGGGTTGCTGCGTGCCATGGCCGACGATGGAGCTCGCGCGACCGGCGTAGTCGACACGACTAGGGGAGGGGAGGATGGCGAGGAGTAGGCGCAGGTCGAGGCGATGCGAGGACTGCCAGCGACTGGCGGGCACCATCGGCGTGACCAGAGCAAGTGCTCGGCGTGGGGTGCAGCGACGCCGGGCCTAGCCACCGCGGGACGCCAGACCACTGCGTTGGGAAAGCCGCGCCGAGGGGCTGCTACGCATGGGCGTGAGGTGAGGCAAGGGGAGTGAAAAACCGCATGGGGGCCGAGGGCCTTACTTCCACGACCTGGGCGAGATCGTGGCCACGATTCCCGTCTTCCACGCGTGCACGACGAGCAGGGGCGTGGCGGCGGCTGAGCGTGCGCGACGCGCAGCTGGGCGAGTAGCTGCGCGCATGGGCCACGACGGGGTGGGCCAGCTGGGCGAGCACGCCTGGGCGCGGCACGCTGGGATGCACGTGGCTGTGCAGGCGCGCAGGCGCAGCAGGGAGAGCGCGCACGGCGGCGGCGCTAGGGTTTGGGCTTGGGGCTGCTGGGCGGCGCGTTGCTAGGGCGCGGGAGTGTGAGGTGGGCCAGGGAGGGGGCAGCGGAGGGAGCCCACTGGGCCGATGCACGCAGATGGCCTGGTGGGCCGCGCGCGGGGAGACAGGCCGCGGGAGCGCTGAGGTTTTGTGGGCCGCGCGGCTGCGGGAGGCCTTTTTCCTTTTGTTTTTCTTCATTTTCTATTTCTTCTCTTTTCTATTTTTTTACAATAAATGAGCTACATACTGATTGGATACACACCAAAGCAAAACATCACACAAAAATAAATATATTTCCGCATGATGCATCAATCATTATTCCCTTAAGGTTTTATTTGACTAGACTTTCACATAGATATAAAACAAAATAATTCCTCACTCTTTAGGCAAAAGAAAAGAAAAGCCTGGAAAAGAGAGGGTAACACCTGAATTTGGTGGATATTAGAAAAGAAATTTTATACCCCCAAATTCAGGGTGTTATAGAGAGGCTCCAACTTGTGGAGATTCCTCGCAAACGGGAGAAGAACACTAACAAAAAGACCGTGGTATTCAAGTTGATCATTGGATCACTTGAAAGGGGTTGAGTGCAACCTTCGTCCATTGGGACGCTACAACGGTGAAGTAGGCAAGTGTTATACTTGGCCGAACCATGGGATAAAACACCGTGTCTCTTGTGCTGCTTTTCTCTGTGATTGTTTTGTTCGCAAGAGCTCGCTTCATAGCAACTTGATTAACTCACACTAACACTTTTATAATCATGTTTGTGGCTATTTAGTGTTTGATTTCACAGGATCACCTATTCACCCCCTCTAGGTGCTCTCAATTGGTATCAGAGCAGTACTCTTCATCTAAGGGACTAACCGCCCGAAGAGATGGATCCTAAGGGTAAGGGGATGGTGGTCAACGACAAAGAGAAGGAGTCCATTTTCAATGAGGCAAGAGACGACAAGCCAACTGACTTAGGCTCGAGTCACAAGAAGAGAGACGGGAAGAAGAAGAAGAGACGCATCAAGAAGATCATCTACTACGACAGTGATGCCTCTTCCTCTTCACTAAGGGATGACGACGACGATGACTCCTTGTCCAAACGAAAAACGGTTAACCAAAATTACTCGTTTGATTATTCTCACATCCCTTATAATTCAAACGCTCATTTGCTATCAATTCCACTTGGGAAAACCCACACTTCGACGGAGAAGACTATTCTTTCTAGAGTCATAAAATGCATAGTCATTCATTTTCCCTCCATCCTAGTATCTAGGAGATTGTTGAAAACGGAATGCATTTTGATTGTACTGACAATCCCGTCTTCATAAATGAGCAAATTCATAAAAATGCCCAAGCTACTACTGTTTTGCTAGCATCTCTATGCAGGGATGAATATAACAAGGTCAGCGGCTTGGACAACGCCAAACAGATTTGGGACACCCTCAAAATATCTCATGAGGGTAATGACGCCACCATGATCACCAAGATAGAACTGGTGGAAGGCGAGCTAGGGAGGTTCACGATGATCAGGGGAGAGGAGCCAACACAGACCTACAACAGGCTCAAGACCCTGGTCAACAAAATCCGAAGCTACGGGAGCACAAGATGGATGGATCCTGACGTCGTCCAACTCATTCTCAGGTCATTTAAAGTTATTGATCCCCATCTTGTGAATCTTATTCATGAAAATCCTAGGTACACCAAAATGACGCCCGAGGAAATCCTCAGAAAATTCGTAAGCAGGCGCATGATGGTTAAGGAGGCAAAATATGTGGATGACGCCATGAACGGTCCACTGCCCGTCCACGAGCCGCAGCCCGTTGCTCTCAAAGCAACAAGCAGCAGGGAGGCGCTACCGAGCAAGGTAGCACAAGTAGAGGCTATCAGGCTCAACGAGGATGAGATGGCGCTTATCATCAAGCGCTTCAAGACCGCGTTAAAAGGACACAAGGAGTACCCCAACAAGAACAAGTCAAGGGGAAAACGCTCCTGCTTCAAATGTGGTAATACTAGTCATTTTATAGCTCAATGCCCCGATAACGATAATGACCAGGCACAAGAGAAGCATGGGAAGAGAGAGAAGAAGAAGAACTACAGGAAGGCCAAGGGTGAGGCGCACATCGGGAAGGAATGGGACTCCGACTGCTCCTCCTCCAACTCTGAGGATGAAGGACTAGCTGCCTCAGCCTTCAACAAATCTTTGCTCTTCCCCAACGAATGCCATACATGCCTTATGGCTAAGGAGAAGAAGGTACGTATTCGAGATACCCCTAACTACTCTTCTTCTAGCGATGAGGAATCTTCTGATGATGAGATAGATTATAGTGATCTATTTAAAGGACTAGATAGATCTAAGGTAGACAGGATAAATGGATTAATTGATGCTCTTAATGAAAAGGATAGATTGCTAGAAAAGCAAGAGGACATTTTGTATGAGGAACATGATAAATTTGTTAGTGTTCAAAAATCTTTTGCTTTAGAAATTAAAAGAAATGAAATGTTATCCTCTGAGTTGTCTACTTGTCATGAATCTGTCTCTAATGTAAAGAATTTAAATGATGAATTAAAGGGTAAGCTAGAGGATGTAAATGCAACTAGTTCATGTGTGAAACATGTAGTTATTTGCAATAGGTGTAAAGATGTTAATTTTGATGAACATGCTGCCACTATTGCTAAATTAAATAATGATGTTGCAAGTCTTAATGATCAACTTAAGACTTGCAAAAATGATTATGATAAACTAAAATTTGCTAGGGATGCCTACACTATTGGTAGACACCACCAATTAAGGATGGACTTGGTTTTCAAAAGGAAACCAAGAACTTAACAAGCCAAAGGACTCTTGTTCTCAACAAGGAGAAAGGGAAGGCCCTGATGGCTAGTAGTTCTCAAAGAACCATGCCTATACTTATGATAGAAAATTTACTAATCATGCTTATAAGGATAGATGCTATGATCATGACGCTACATTTAATTCTCATGCTATGGTTGCATATAGTTCTGCTTTTGTTCATGGTAGAAGTAGGTCTAGGAGAAATTATGCTCTTCCTCATGCACCTAGGAAAGTTTACAATGATCCTACTACTATTTATCATGCTTGCAATGCTTCTTTTGTACTTTCATGTAAAAATGCAAAAGTAGTAGCTAGAAAATTGGGATCCAAATGCAAGGGAGACAAGACTTGCATTTGGGTTCAAAAAGTTGTTGTGACTAACCTTGTAGGACCCAACAAGTGTTGGGTACCTAAAACCCATGCTTAAATTGCCTTGCAGGTTTTTGCATCCGGGGGGTCAAGATGGATTATCGATAGCGGATGCACAAACCACATGATGGGGGAGAAGAAAATGTTCACCTCCTGTCGGTGTTTGGAGCCCGACCGCATACCCGGGGTTACCCCTCGCGGTGCTTTTGGGTAGGACGATGCTGTTGACTGTATCTCAATGGTTCGTGCGAGATGCACGAGAGACGATAGGCGATTTTCTACAGGTTTGGGCTGCTTTGAGATGCGTAACACCCTACTTCCTGGCGTGGATCTTTATGTGGTGGGTTACACGGGAAGTATCATGTATGGAGAAAAGCTAGTGAGCTGAGTAGATGGTCGATGGAAATGATGGGGTACCCCCTAGGCCTTATATACTTGACCATGGGGCACTACATGCGTGTATGATGATGATGTGTACCTAAATAATAGTGAACAAACTGAACTTATCTTCCTATAATTTTGCCGACCTATCCCTAGTTTGCTTCGATATTCAAGGTCGCCCTACGCGGGAAAGTCGGATCGGCGTTGTGGATAGCACTCAAATCCAACGAACCGCTTGGGGCTGAGTTTGCTTCTTTCTTGCGTCGGCCCATTCCACCAGTAGTTCTCCCCTGGCCCACGAAGGGATGGCCTTGTGAGATAATAGGCCCAAAGCCTCTTGCGAGGCCTTCTTGCCTTCTAGTGGACCCGGGGGATATCTGTCCCCCACAAGCCCCCAATCTTTGAGTTGATTTTGAAATAATCAGCCCAAAGATTCTAGGTCCAGCTCGTGAATCTGTGGCTTGATTTCCATTTTGGTGATGGGCGCATCGAAGGTGCACCTATTGAGCGTTGCTCCTGAACTTTAAGTGACTTCAGTAAAAACAGTCTTCTGAAAGGTCCTCATTCAGTGCTTTGGAGATCAGCATCTTGTCATCGTGTCGTGCTTTGGAAGTCAGCATTTGGAACTTTGAGTAGGTTTTTGAAAACAAACCACTCGAAGGTCTTCATTTCATGCCTTAGAAATCAGCATTCTGTCATCAACTTGTGCTTTAGAAATCAACATTTTTCTCCTGGGATTAAAAATCTATTGGGCACACCAGAGGTGCACCCAATGGGTGTAGCCCCCGAGCTTTGAGTGGATTTTTGAAAAAAATCCACTCAAAGATCTTCATCTTATGCTTTAGAAATCAGCATTTTGTCTTCATCTCATGTTCTTGCGAATTCAAACAATAATGTCTGCCCACTCCTTGTTAGGTCTGCAATTTATTTGATCGGTGACAGATTGGACGTTTGGTAGATGGCTCTTGGCTGGTCTTCACTCCACTCTGCGCTTCAATGCCTCTGCTGACTAGACTTGCAGTTCAGTAGCTATATTTGGATTTCCTTCGATCTCTACCAATCTCTTCCTTCTGTTTCAGTACATTCGTTGCGTATACTGTATGGATATGACTTCTTCAGAAAATCCAATGAAAATTCCTGGCCGTCCCCCCAATGGGTGTGACCAAGGGACGTCTTGGTACGCAGAGCGTTTAGCACACTGTTCTAGAGTAGTAACTCGATATGACCGTGGGGTGTAATCATACTGCCCGAGCAGTTGACCTTGGTCCAAATAGTGTCATGTTATGCGAAGCGGCGTCTGTTGCCTGACTAATTTTTAGGTGGCTTGAATTTCTTATTGAATACTTGCGACTGTTCGGCGAGCGTGGTAGGAAGTGGACGGTCACTCTCAGCCTCTACAAATAACCTGCTTGCACCGTTGTCCTCTTCACTCATCCTTTGATCATCTACTACTTTCTTCTCCCTTTATCCTCTTCTCTATCCGACCATGGGCAAAGGCAAGAGAGGTCGAGGCTCGCCCCATCGTGCTGGTGACAAGCGGAAGCGCGATCCAAGTCCTCCCTTGGAGGACTTCGGCGACTCTGAGTACTCGGAGGAGGAGGTTTCCTCCAAGTCTGAAGGGTTGCTGGCTCTCGCCTCTCCACCGATGTCGTCCAATGATTCGGATGACTCCTAGGGGCTCGCCGCTGAGGTGTGGACGTACATCCGCTCTGTCGAGCGTGCCGGGCTCGAGGGGTCGGATGAGTCGGAGGTCTCCTCAGGTGAGGAGGACTCCTTCGGCTCATCCGAGGAGCGGAGCGGCGACGACAGCGACGATGAGGGCGGTGGCAGTGGCGACGACAGCGATGACGGTGATGGCGGCAGAGGCGACGACAACGGCGGCAAGGGCGGCGAAGGCGACGACGGCGGCAATGGCGACGGTGGCGGCAAGGCTAGTGGCAAAGGGCCACTGGCTTAAATATTAGTATAGATAATTAGTAGTAGTAGTAGTAGTAGAATAATGTAGTAGTAGTTAATAGTATAGTGTAGTGTAAGTAGTGAAATAATGTAATGTAATGTAGTAGAAAAAGGGGGAAGGCCGACTCATAATGAGTCAGCCTTTGAGTTTGTGTAATCCCCTCCACTATTAATGAAAAACTTTAGTTGCTTCGAGTGTCTGTTGCCTTTGCTGCTTTTTCTGTTTACATGCTTAATAGTTCATCCATATGCCTAACGCTGCCGGTGTTTTTAGAGGTAACCGTCGAGTGATGCTTGACGCTGTCAGCGTTTTAGAGGTAACCGCTGAGTCATGCTTGACGCTGCTGGCGTTTTAGAGGTAACCGTCGAGTCATGTCTGAAATTTTGCTTTCCCGAGTAGTGACCTGGAACTTTTAGACATAGTGCCTGACCCGGGAAACCCTATTTATACTCATGCCGATGTGCTTTTTTGATTTCTGAGCCCTAACTTCCCTTTTTCACCTCGAACCACTCCTCTGCCTCCCAGAGATCTCGATCCTGCTTGTTCTGCCGGCAAGACTTCGATGGTGCCAAAGCGGAAGAGGCAGAGCACCGCTGCTGCAATCATCCCGCCTATCGATCCCAACAGTCAGCTGCCATTCATGGGTAACCACATGTCCGTCATCTTAGAATCTGACCTCCTTCATCTTGTTAATGTTGGGGTTTTGCTTCCAAAAGAGCTCTACTCTTGGCGAATTTGCCGTGGTGTCACCGTTCCGACAGAGGATACCCATGAATTTGTCGTTTATGTTCCTTTTCTTATTCACAGTCTTGCTCTTCCTGTCTCCCCCTTTTTCTGCGGTATCCTTGATTTCTACGAATTGAACTTGACACATTTGAACCCTAATTCCATTCTGCAAGTCTCCATTTTCGTACATCTGTGTGAGGCCTTTCTCGTGATTCTCCCCCATTTCGGTCTCTGGAAATACCTTTATCATTGTTGGCCCGGGATGGCTAGGGGACAACACCAGCTTGTTGGCGGTGTGAGTCTGGAGCTTCGTCGCGGGAGGAAAGTAGAGTACCTCGACATTCCTCTCAAGGACAGCATTAAGGGGTGGTGCCTTGAGTGGTTCATTGTGGAGAACCACTGCAAGTCCCTCCCCCTTCGGTTAGGGAGGCAGCCAGATGTCTACACACCGAGTTGGATCGAATCTCCGACCCGTTTGGAGATAACAGGGGCTAAAGTGCTACATGCCAAGGTCTACTTGCTGAAGGATAGAGGTCTGATTACTGAAGCTATAGATGCTAATTTCATTTTCAAGAACATTCAGCCCTTAAAGGATAGGGCTTACCCTGCTTATTTGTACAGCGGTGTCAATGACTCTACCCGAGTCACGAACAGAAAAATTCCCACTAAAGATCTGATGAGTCGACTAGACATGATCCTGAGGGGTAGAGTTTCAAATGCTGGTGCTCCTGTGGCCTATTCTGCATGGAACCTGCCACCACGTAGGCCATTCTCTGAGTTTGTGTCCAACCCTCCTGCTCGTGACGGTAGCCTGGGTCTTAGAGTGCGACCTTCTTCTGAGGATATTGAGGCTTTGATTGCTCCACTTCGGAGTCTTCTAGAGGATGAGAAGCAGACTCATTTTGATATGCCGGCTAGCACTGATGACGTGGAGACAGATGCTGTGCTTAGCTTGCTAGCTGGGGAATCATCCAACTCAACCCACACCGAGCCAATGGCCATCACAACTGAGCAAGAACTTGGTGAAGAGGTGGAAACTCAGAGACCCGAAGGCGCCCTCCCAAAGCGTCCCCGCCGAGTGAGCCGCCCGACTGCCCCTGTCGAGGAAAAAAGGAAAAAGAGGTGACTTCGGTGACTGTCATGCTTGGACCAGGGTGCAGGCCCTTCTGCTCCGGTTCCTGATGATGTACCGGCAGAGGCCCTTCCTGAGGTTGATGCCAAGGGTTGTGATCGTGCACAGGCTGTTGTATGCTTGTTTGATGAGGACAAAGAGGAAGAAGAAGAGGAAGTCCCGCTAATCCACAAGAACAGCCGGCACTATAGAGGTAGCGAGGGGGGTAGTGATATTCCTTCTCTAGCTCTGTTGGCTCTTGTTAGTCTTCAGGGGCTTTCAATATCAGACTTTGATCATGTATTGAAGGAAGTCATCCCCGAAGACATGTTGTCAGAGCCTCCTGCAGATGATATCCCGGCCGTCTGTTCAGAGGTCCTAGACGGTGGGCTTTCCTTGTTTGATTCCGCTGGGCAAGAGGTAACCCGAGCGGTGTCTCGCGCATCATCGACTTTGGAGGGTAGTCTTCCATGCCGAGACGCTGATCTGAGTCATTTCACTCCCATGGATGTGGCTAAGGGGCCCTCAGCCTTAGAGGTGGCTACTGCAGATGACCCAGCCCCCGAGGGTGTTGCTGGTAGTGATCCAGCTCTTGTGGGTAGTGCAAGCTACAACCCAGCCCCCGAGGGTGTTCAGATGGGTTCTCTTTCATGCCTCCATGGACGTCCACGTTGGGTCATCCCCACCTCGGTCCAATGGGGCGACGGCGGTACATGCTTCCATAGCTTTAACTAGACAAGTCGCCTTAGAGGCCGGCGAGCTAGATGCAGGGTGCCTACTATCTGCTGGTGGGGCAGAGGTCACCCCGGATGATGCTCTTCAGATTGTTCCCGCTGACCTTCCCTCGCCGAGCCATGACTCAGCTCCTCCTGCCCTGGGTCTACCACTTTTCCTCTCCAACCTTCAGGTGAGTCGGCCTCTTGCTCTATGTTGTTCATATTAGCGAATTATCTTTCCCCTACTCATCTGTCTATGATCACAGGCTTTTGTTGATGGGATATCTGCCCAGCTGAAATCTTGCGGTGCCCCTGTTCCCGAACAAGCTCTGTCTCTGATGCAGTGGAACCCATTGCTGCTCCAGAAATAGATCGATGACCTGAAGGCGTGAAACGCTGGTTAATGATCTTACAGCTTCCCTAGTTGTTTTTATTGATCAACTTGTTCTTAGTCATGCCTCCCCTTTCAGATGCATTGTCGGATATGGCCCAACAGTTCTCTGACCTTGAGGAAAAGTATTCTCAAAGTCAAGCCGACTTGGCTCAGACCTCTGCTTCTTTGGACGGTGCACGTTCTTTGAATTCCTCACTTACTGCCCAGCTTGACTGTGAAAAAATGGTGCATGTGGTAAACTTCCTTAGTTGACCCTGCCATGCTATTGCTGCTTGGTGTTGAATGTTGCTTTCTATTCATAGGAGGAGAAACGAGCACTCGTGTCTTCTTGTGACAATCTGGACAGGCTATATCGTGATGCTAGCAACTCCTTGACCATATTGGAGAGGAGCCACCGCTTCACCATGTCTGATCTGGATCATCACCGTCACGAGCTGTAGGTATCCCAAGATGAGGTTCTACGACTTGGATAGCTGTTATCGACCAAGGATTCCACCATCAGGGATCTACGTGCTTCCAAGAAGCTTGTGGCACAGGAGCTAGAGGTCGCTCGACTGGCTACTAAAGCCTTAGAGGACGACTACGCCGTCTTAAAGGCTCAGCGCGACAAGGCTATGGACAAAGCCGTTCACGCTGGACGAATCCTGATGAGGAGGCCTGGCGTCGTGGTGCCTGACGATATTGTCACCGATGTCAAGGCTGCGCCCGATGCTTCAAGTTGTCCTTCATCTTCCCTCGCTTCTGCGAAAGACATTGCAAGCAAAGACGTTTCGACACAGTGATGTCCTGCAAAACACTCGATGTAATATGAATTCTATTTGCATGTGATGGTTGTGTTAGAACTCGAATATTTTGTGGACAGGGTGCCAGAACATGCCCCTGGTGCCAACATGTAAAACGTTCTTTTTCCCTGAAGGGCAAATTGTATTGCTGTTAGGGTATAGCAGTCACCCTGAGCAATCGTGAAAGCAAGTGTGCCTTGCTGGTTTTAAGGCGTTTTCCGACTTAAGCCGATCGCCTGACTGGTATGGCATAGTGGTCGCCTTAAGATAAGTAGACGTGAGCATGTCACATTGTATTAAATCATTACCGACTTAAGCCGATTGCTCCGTTAGCAGGGTATAGTGGTCACCCTAAGCCGAATTAGCGTGAGCATGTCGCACCGACTTAAGTCATCGCCGACTTAAGCCGATTGTTCCGTTAGTAGGGTATAGTGGTCACCCTAAGTCAAGTAAGTGTGAGCATGTCGCACCATCTTAAGTCGTCGCTGACTTAAGCCGATTGCTCTGTTAGTAGGGTATAGTGGTCACCCTAAGTCGAGTAAGCGTGAGCATGTCGTACCGTCTTAAGTCATTGCTGACTTAAGCCGATTGCTCCGTTAGTAGGGTATAGTGGTCACCCTAAGTCGAGTAAGCGTGAGCATGTCACACCGTCTTAAGTCGTCGCCGACTTAAGCCGATTGCTCCGATAGTAGGGTATAATGGTCACCGTAAGTCGAGTAAGCATGAGCATGTCGCACCGTCTTAAGTCGTCGCCGACATAAGCCGATTGCTCCGTTAGTAGGGTATAGTGGTCACCCTAAGTCGAGTAAGCCTGCTGATTTCAAGTCCAATCAAATCGAAGTCAGCTGATAGTCAAGAGTCTAAATGCCTTTGAAAATGAAAACTTTATTGATGATGAAGTCCCCCAATTACAGAGTACAATGTTTCTTCGAGAATTTCGGGATAAAACTTTCTAAGATGCTCTATGTTCCATGAGTTCCCCACTTTCGTGCCATCCATTTGAGTAAGCTGGTATGATCCTGGCCAAGTGACTTCTGATACAATGAATGGCCCTTCCCATAGTGGTGACAACTTGTGCCGTCCTTCCCCTGTTAGAATTCGGCGAAGGACCAAGTCTCACTGCAAAGGACCGATGTCGCACAACTTTATCATGATAGCGCCTCAAGGTCTGCTGGTACCTAGCTGACTAAATTACTGTGTTCAATCGTTCTTCCTCTAGCACATCAATATCTTCTAGCCTGGTAGCTTCTGCTTCAGCTATGTTTTCGAAAACTAACCTCGGTGCCCCGAATATTAGGTCGGCGGGCAGCACTGCCTCTAGCCCATAAACCATGAAGAACGGGGTATTTCCATGCAGAGCTCGACTAGGTTGAGTTCTCAAGCTCCAAACCATGTATGGCAGCTCTCTGATCCACTTTCCTGCAAGCTTTTCACTCTTGTCAAACACTTTCTTCCTGAGTGCTTCCAGTAACATTCCGTTGGCTCTTTCTACTTGGCCATTGGCTCTTGGATGCGCTACTGATGCATACTTAATCTGGATGCTCCGCTGCTCGTAGAAGTTGAAGAATTCAGAGCTGGTGAAGTTGGATCCCAGGTTAGTTATGATGCTATTTGGTATCCCAAACCTGAATATTATGTCTTGTATGAATTCCACTGCCTTGGCTGAGGTTAAAGAGGCAATAGGCTTATACTCTATCCATTTTGTGAATTTGTCAATGGAAACCAGCACGTGAGTATAGCCTCCCTGAGCTTTTCTTGAAGGGTTTGATCATGTCCAGCCCCCAGCATGCAAATGGCCATGTTATAGGGATGGTCTACAGCTGCTGTGCAGGTAAATGTTGTTGCTTTGATAAGAATTGGCAAGCTTCACATCTTTGGACTAACTCGGCGGCATCGCTCTTCGCTGTTGGCCAATAGAAACTAGATCTGAAAACCTTCCCAACCAGAGTTCTGGATGCAGTATGTACTCCGCACTGCTCGGCATGGATTTCATCTAACAGTTGCTTCCCAATAGCCGAGTGAATGCACTTCATGAGGACTCCCATCACACCTCTTCTGTATACTTTATCCCCTATGAGGGTGTAGTGGGCTGATTGTCTTGCGATGCGTTTTGCTGCCACCTTGTCATCCGGTTCCTCTTCATTTTTATGTACCTGATGATAGGCTCTCTCCAGTCATTGGGGTCCAACTCTGGTTGGCTCAAGGTGTTGCACTCTTCCGTCTGATATGAGAGAATACTTGGGCGTGATACTTCTTGGGCGAAGATCTCGGGTGGGACCTAGGCCCGACTGGATCCCAGCTTCGACAATGCGTCTGCTACCGCGTTGCGGTCTCTTTCCACATGATGGAACTCCAACCCTTCAAATTTGTCCTCTAATTTTTGGATGGCTGCACAGTACTTTCCCATAGAATCAGTCGAGCAGTCCCAGTCTTTATTTATCTAGCTTATGACCACTAGCGAATCCCCATATACCATCAGCTTCTTAATGCTCAGTGATACGGCGATGTTCAACCTGTGGATCAGTGCTTCATATTCTGCCACATTATTTGATGCTAGAAATAATAACTAGAGTGCATACTTGAGTTGTTCACCTCCAGGAGCAATGAAGAGGATCCCTGCACCTGCTCCCTACAGCTTCAGCGAGCCGTCAAAGTACATTCTCCATACTCTGGTAGCCTCCAGGTTGTCTAGGACCTGACGTTCAGTCTACTCTGATACGAAGTCAACCAATGCTTGAGTCTTTATTGCTGTGCGAGGTCAGAACTCTATGTCATGAGCTCCCAGCTCACATGCCCACTTGGCTACCCTTCCGATAGCTTATTTGTTGTGGAGAATGTCCCCTATTGGAAATCCTATGACTACTATGACTTTGTGGTCGTCAAAGTAGTGATGGAGCTTGCGAGCGGTTAGAAGTAAAACGTATAGCAGTTTCTGAACTTGGGGATACTTCATTTTTTGAGGGCCCAAGAACTTCGCTGATGAAGTAGACCGGATGCTGCACCGGGTATGTATGTCCTTCCTCCACCCGCTCGACTACACAGTGGCGGTCCACTGAAATTTGTCGACCTTTTTGAGCAATTTGTAGAATGGCATGCCTTTCTCGCCTAGCCTTGATATGAACCTGCTCAGGGCTGCCATGCATCTAGTAAGCCTCTATACCTTTTTCTGTGATTTCGGCGCTTCCATTCTCATGATGGCCTCGATTTTTTCTGGGTTGGCTTCAATTCCTAGGTGGCTGACAATGAATCTGAGTAACTTTCCTGTCGGTACTCCGAAGACACACTTTCCTAGATTGAGCTTCCACCGGTATCGCCTCAAGCTGTTGAAGACCAGCTGCAAATCTTCGATGAAATTTTCTGAGTTTTCTGTTTTGATTACCACATCATCGACATAAGCTTCCACCCGCTTGCCCTAATGATCGACTAAGCATGTTTGAATGGCTCTCTGGTAGGTCGCTCCCGCGTTCTTGAGGCCGAACGACATGGAGGTATAGCAGAAAGCTCCAAATGGGGTGATGAATGCTGTTTTCTCCTCATCTTCTTTTGCCAAGCTGATTTGATGGTACCCAGAATAGCAGTCTAAGAAGGACAACGTAGAACATCCAGCGGTCGAATCAACCACTTGATCTATTCTAGGGAGCCCTAAGGGATCCTTCGGACAATGTTTCTTGAGATCGGTATAGTCGACGCACATGCGCCAATCCACTTTATTCTTTTTGAGTACAAGAACAGGATTTGCTAGCCACTCAGGATGCAACACTTCTCTAATGAACCCTGCCGCCACTAAGCGAGCTAACTCGGCGTGAATAGCTTCTCTCTTGTCAGGCGTGAAACGACATAGTTTTTGTCGAATCGGCCTTGCTTAAGGATAGACCTTTAATTTGTGTTTGGCCAGTTCTCTCTGTACTACTGGTGTAACACCCTTAAGTATGCAAGTACTCAACAAGACTTACCCGACTAAAGAAAAGACTCTCAAGGGTATGCTGGTTTTGAAAGGATTCAAGGTAAGGCTTATCAAGAATCAAGGACTCTGTTTGCAGAAAAGCTTACTATGAGTGGATCCTTAAAAATCCATTTTTACTTATCAAGTTAAGTAAAGTTACCTGCATCTAGAGTTCTTTCTACCCTAGTTCAAGCACTTGGCCTATACTAGCCGTCTTTTTAACATCCCTTCAGTTCATTGGATTGCTACGTGTAGGGCAGTGACCAAGTCTTCATATCCGAGAAGTAACGGCGATCTGAATCGATTAATACCCGGCTAGGGATCTCCAACCACACGACATATGTAGCACTTAACCCTTGCATATGTCAACTCACCACCAGGTTTCTTAAGACCAGACCGGGTTCACGCCAACTGAGAGCACAGATACACCACCGTCCAGCATTTTGCCATGGAGGGCACACGCTACTCTCGCCATCTCTCCACTCCCATTGCATGTTGGCCTTTCTGGTATTGGTCTGCCTGAGGCAAAGCTTACCCATGACGAGATATCAAGTTAATGATCATGTGTACCTGAAAGTATCACCAACGAAGGGTGTGAACCGTTTCAGGGTAAAAGGAAAGTTGGCACCCCAATACATTGGCCCGTTTCCCATTATTGAACAATGTGGACTAGTGGCATATCGACTCCAACTACCAGAAACATTGTCAGTGGTGCATAATGTGTTCCATGTACCTTCAGATTCCGGATCGAACCATTGATGTGGTGGATGTAGTTTTAGAAACAGACTTGACCTATTCAGAACATCCTATTCGAGTCTTGGATCAGAAGGACAGGATCACCCGAAAAAGCACTCTTAAGTTCTATAAGATACAGTGGAACCAATATACTAAAGATGAAGCTACATGGGAGACTCAAGACTTCTTAGAAAAGAATTTCCCTGGCTTTTTAGCTTCATGTGAATTGTAAGATGTGTACATTGATTGAAAAGTTGGAATAAGACCCCATACCACCCCTGCTTTGAAAGACAAATAAGGAGATATAGATGTGACACATTTCCTTTTCCATTACTTACCCTAGGACCTTAAATCTCGGGACAAGATTCTTTTATGGGGGAAGGATGTAACACCCCTAGTGTTACTGGCATTAAAACTTGAGCATAACATCATGTGCATTGACATTACATATGTTTGTTACACCTAGAGTGCATTCACTAGGTAAATATTTCAAATAAGTTGTAATGATGTGGCTTGAGAAGTGCTTGACCCTAGGGTAGGATACTTAACCCTGAATTAGGACTTATGGGTGAAAGTGAAGCTTAAAGGAGTAAAAATCTCATAAACATGAGAAATGTTCACAAGGTATCACATGTGATGGACTTTAGTGGCACAAAAACCCTAGAGAACTCAAAACCCTAAAAGAAACCCTAGAAAAACCCTAACTAGAACCCTAGGGGGGTAAATGTAAATTCTAGGCACTTTTGGACCACAGTGCAAATGGCAAAGTAATAATACACTACAAACCAAGTAACTTTTGTATTGGAGGATTCCCAAGTTGTATGATGGAATTTGGACTTATTTGCAAAAGGGTCACATGAGTGCTATGTGACTAAGTCTAAAATTCAGTTGAATTGGATCAACTTTGGAGCTCTATATCTGCCAATTCATAAGGATTTTGCCCTAGGTCAACACACCAAATTTGTAGAGCTACTATAGGAGCATAACTTTGTTTAAGTCACAAGACATAAGTGCTGTACAAAAAATTGGACTTAAATGGACTCAAAGTACTACTGGTCTGACGGTGAGTTTTGATGAACTTTGGACTCGATTCAAGCTCGATGGAGTAAGTAAATGATCAAGGTTTCTATAGTCGAATTGTAGTTGGTTTATAGGGCTACAATTTTGATACAGATAGATGATCAAGTTGCTACACAAATTTTGGAACAAATCGCCCCCAATTGTGCTTGGTCAGGAGCTCTGAATGAGGTTCCAATTGTACAGTAGCTGAAAAAGATCCCCAGATTCATCGCCCTTCACCGCCGGTGATCTCGTGCCCAGATTCATGCCGGCTGCCGCGATTAGTGCCCGACGTAGAGTGGATAACTGAGGGGAGTGAAAGATCTTAGCGCCCAGATTAACTCGGACTCGATCGCAGTTGAGTTCACCATACCCACTTGCTCGTCGACCCGTCAGGATAAGCCTCGTCGGTGTTGGCCGCTTGCCGCCTATGTGACACGTGCTTAAGCGCAATACCACGTCACAGTGAATCGCCTTAGCATGTCCGCTCATCACCGGTGGCCTTGCCACGGTGAAGGCCACGAATCACTTGCACCAGTGGCTTCTTCTCTCTCCGACAGCCAGCGCTTCTCTTCCAAAATCAGGAGCCACCGCCCTTGGACACTATAAATTGAGCATACCACTAGCTCCGTTAGGTAATCATGAAGCCAGAGCACTCACCCTTGCCTCCGATTAGCCCCCACAGTGCCAGAATTTCCTTTTTCCCCCAATTCAGTTCTCCACGCCGCCGTGAGTGAGCTCGCCGTGGCTAGCTCTCTACAGGTTCGTTCACGCCCTCCTCGCTCTTGTTCTAGCACCCTTGGATGGTATAGATGCCTATCGTCCTAGCCAATTGAACTAGACCACACTAGATCACCGAGAACACCTCGATTTGTCCTCGGTTCGCGCCATCACCGTGGATAGAGAGATTTTGAGCCCGAACTCCACAATTGGTTGAGGGATTAGTGTTGCCAAGGGTGGAATTAGGTGTTAAGCAATGGAGAGGTCTAGTCGTTGTGTTTTCCAACCGGTATAAGCTCGCCAGAGCTACTGCTCCGCCGTCCGTGGTCAGGGACCTCACCTTGTGAAGAAATAGAAAGGGAGGGGCCTTAGTGTAGATGTTAGTGAGACAGGGATATAGTGGAGAGGATTCTTTACGGGTTGTTCAAAATGCCAGGGTCCTTTGCGCAAAACAAACACCGTGGGTGCGTGCGCGGGCGCGGGCGCATTTCCCTGGCCGTGGGCCGACCTGGACCGAATTGAGCCCGTTACTATTTATGCTTTCTCTTTTTCTTTTTCTACCAGGATTAGAAAATTTATAGAAAATTCTAGAAAAATGCTAAAAATATAGGACCAATTTTACTTGATTCCTAAATTCCTATAGAATTTAATAAAAATAGTTCCAAGATTTTAGTCCAAACTAGGAACTGTTTAGTATTTAAAAGGGCCTAAACCTATAATTTTGGAATTTTAGAAATTATTTAATAACTCCAAAAATCATAAAACTTTTTGGATAAGCTTACTTTGATAATTAGAACCCCTAGGTGAAGTTTGACATGTGTTGGACATTGTTTGATTCCCAAACCCAAAACCCTAGTTCCTTAGGATAAAACTATCTAACCCTACTAGGGTATTGACCTAGAAGACCCTAGTTTTCCTGGTGCACCATGAAGGAAATTGTATTCAAGACACAACTTGATGTACCTATGTTATAATTGGTATTTGCATATTTATAGCATCACATGAGCATTCATGTTTATATATGGTTATGTATAGAAAACGAGGAAGAAGTAGTGGTTGAAGGAGAAGATACTACACCACCAACTGAAAATCCACCTGCCAGGAACTGTTTTTATTTTGATATCTATGGAACAGAGCCCGACTCTCCTACAACATAAGGCAAGCCCCGGTACATTTATCCTTTCCTTATGGTTTTAATCTATTTATCACTTGAATGATGCATTAGGTGATAGGAGTTGAGTGCTAAACCAATTGCTGCATTTCCTTCCTTGGAACTGTTTACCATTCCTTGATTACCTGTTTTTATTAAAAGGTTTTCTGATGCTTAGTCTTGCTTTAGAAAACAAAAAGATTTTGTTTTAAACAAAAGATGATGCTTCAGATGGGATGGGATGTTTTCAAAAATAAAACTTCATGATGGATCCATCATGGCCGTAATGGGTCCAACATTGGACAAGATGTACCTCTGCCAGGTACCAAACTTTGGGTTTAAATGATAAAGCTGAGACCGGGAGGGTGACTTGCATGAGAAGAGAGTCTCGGGGTAGTGTCTCCGTCTGAGTCGATTAAGGACCATGTCGATGTAGGCTTGATTATTGAAGACCTTTTAACTGGTCACATGCCTCATCATGGGTAAGCTTTACCTCGGGCAGACTAATACCAGAAAGGCCAACACACAATGGGAGTGGAGAGATGGCGAGAGTAGCGTGTACCCTCCATGGCAAGAGGCTGAACGGTGGTGTATCTGTGCTCTCGGTTGGCGTGAACCTGATCTGGTCTTAAGAAACCCGGTGGCGAGTTGACATATGCAAGGGTTAAGTGCTACATATGTTGTGTGATTGGAGATCCCCAGCTGGGTACTAATCGATTCGGATCACCGTTACTTCTCGGATATGAAGACTTGGTCACTGCCCTACACATAGCAATCTAGCAAATTAAAAGGGTGATAAAAGATGGCTAGTACAGGTCAAGTGCTTGAACTAGGGTAGAAAGAACTCTAGCCACAGGTAATGACTTAACTTGCTAATAAAACTAGACTTTTAAGGATCCACTATTAGTAAGCATTTCTGCAAAACAGAGTTTTTGATCCTTGAATAGCCTTACCTTGACTCCCTCAAACCAACATATCCTTGAGAGTCTTTTCTTTTGTCGGGTAAGACTTGCAAAAGTACACTTCATACTCAGGGTTTTCGAACCCTTGTTGTTGTAGGTGAGAAAACAGCAGACTTTTGCTGTTTTTGTTCTAAGGTGGTGCCCAAGGAGGAGTCACAACAGTGAAGTCGCGGGAGGATGTTGGCCTCCCACTTGAAAAACGATATACTTTTGTGCGGGAGGGGTTTTTGCCTCCCGAGTCTGTAATAATAATACTTTATGCACTCATAGAACCCTGGTGTTGTAATAATAATAATAATACTCTCTCTATATTGAATAAATGTGTTGGGGGCCTTCGTCCTCCGAAGGTCCTCAAAAACATGATTTGACAATGTTTTCCAAGTGGATCATATGAACAGGTATCTTCGGACTCAGAATTATGAACATGAAGTATGGTCAGGACGAAGCCTAAACCAGACGAAGGACGAGCTGATTATCAAGCTCCACGAAGGATGGTGCACAGCCGAAGCTGTGCACAGGGAAGCTTCGTCGCGATAGCAAAGAGGGGAACCGACTTAAAGATGAAAAGACTACGTGGGCCTTGACAGATTTCCATAAGTCATTGACAAATGTAATGGACATGAATGTAATTTTACGTGGGCTGCGTCCCGCGTCTATAAATAGATGAACAGTACTCCTGTACTGTTCACGCTGACTTGGCATTCGCTTTTGCGTCACGCTTGTACTTTTTACCTTCTCTCAAGACCGAAGGTACATTTGTAATTTGAAATTATTTCTATTTCTCCATATTAATAAAATAGAAATGATTCTATGATGGTGTTTATATTATATTTCATGCTTTGTATGAATCCTTCGTCATTATTTGTTATATTTACGAAGGTATGTCTCTCGTGACCTTCGTCCGAAACTCATTATTTCCCGAAGGGAAATAATGTTCCGAAGGACGAAGGACTTTAACATTTAACACTTTTTATGTTGCCTTGTTCTTGACTCTTAGCATTTGAGAACAAGTCCCCAACATTGGCGCCCACCTCCGGTGAACTCACTTCCACTTCGAGTTTTTGAACACCTTCGGAAGCTATAAACCTTCGCTATGGCGCCGAAGAAAGCTTCAGCGACTGGGGCTGCAGCACTGCAACCACTGGACCCCAACCAGGAGACCGTCTCTCTTCGGGAGGCCCAAAGCCAGAAGAGGAAGGCCGTCAGCCCGATGCTTCAGGAGGATGAACTAGACCAAGAGATCAGGGATATGGAGATGCTCCATCAACAAGTGCAGAGGAAAAAGGAAAAGATGGCCAGGCTAGCTGAGCTGCAAAGGCAGATAGACGAAGCTTCTGAAGAAGTTCGTCATCTTACCCACGATGAGCAGAACCGAAGGCCTCAACAAAAAGACCTTCATCATGAGGGCTTCTTCAACGAAGATGACTGGTATGACAATTTCCATCATGGAAATTTTGTTTTCGATGATGCCTCTCCTCTGTCTGCTGAGCTGCAGGCTACACCCTGGCCTCCATCCTATAAGCCACCCCAGCTTCCCATGTTCGACGGCCACTCAGACCCGAAGCAGTTCTTGATGAGCTACGAAGCAACAGTGTCTTCATATGGGGGCAATGCTGCAGTCATGGCAAAGTCTTTCGTTATGGCCGTCAGGAGTGTTGCTCAGACCTGGTATTCCTCCCTTCGATCAGGAACGATCACCTCATGGCAGAAGCTGAAGGATATGTTGTTAACCAGCTTTCAAGGATTTCAGACGAAGCCGGTCACTGCTCAAGCCTTGTTCCAGTGCACTCAGGATCATGAAGAATACCTTCAGGCGTATGTCAGAAGGTTCTTGCGTTTGAGGGCGCAGGCACCAACGGTGCCCAATGAAATTGTCATCGAAGCCATGATCAAGGGGCTTCGTCCTGGACCTGCAGCTCAATACTTTGCTAGGAAGCCTCCTCAGACTCTGGAGAAGCTGCTCCAAAAGATGGACGAGTACATTCGTGCCGATAATGACTTTCGCCAAAGAAGGGAGGAGGCCTTCAGATTTTCTGAGATGACCAGGGGCTTCGGAGGAAGATTCTATCCGAGGCATGTCAGGTCCATCCACAACACTCAAAATGATGATAAGGGGAGTCAGCAGAACAGACCGCAGTGCTCCTCACAGGCTTTGGGGCAACAACAAACTTTCTTCCGGCCACCAGCTCCAAGAGGCAGAGGCGCCAGGGGCTTCGGCGGAAGATTTGGAGATCAACCAAGGAGGGTATTTTGCTTATTCTGTGGTGAAAACAAGGGCCATACCACCAGGATGTGCCATGTTACCATCCAGAAACAAAAGGAGCTAGCAGAAGCTGCAGCGCAACAGGGCCAGCCGAAGCAGGTCATGCATACTGCTTCGTACCATCAGCCTTACATCCCGGAATACGTGGGCAACCACCCTGCAGTTTCCGTAGCTTCGGCGAGTCAACCTCAAGCTTCATGGCAACAGCCTCCGCCTCCACCTCCGCTGCAACAAGGCCAACAGCCAGAAGGGAGCCAATATGTTCCGCACCAAAGGGATCTCAGAGAGCAATCTGAAGCTCGCACAGTCAATAGTACTGTGCCAGAGTCGAAGCACATTTATTGACAAATATCCTACTTTGATAGCAGTTTTTTCCGTTTAAGTTCTATTTTCTGTGTAATAAAGAACATTTCAGTTTTCATATAATAGTTTCGTGGTTGATTATGAGGAAAACCTATCTTCTCCACAGGCTTAAGTTGCTGAAGCTTAAAAATTTGCAGTAACAAGGAGGACCTTCGAATTATTAAAAATCCTTCGAAGCAACAAAAAGTCGTTCTAAGGAACGCAGAGTAAGTTGCCGAAGTTACAAAAAGCCGTTCCAAAGGGAGCGCAGTGTAAGTTTTTTGCTCCAAAGACGTTCCTAAGGGAATGCAGAGCATACAACGAAAAGTCAACGCTGATACCGCCTAAGTAAAAGGCGAAGAAGCTCCAAAGACGTTCCTAAGGGAATGCAGAGCTTATACCGCCTAAGTAAAAGGCGAAGAAGCTCCAAAGACGTTCCTAAGGGAATGCAGAGCTTATACCGTCTAAGTAAAAGGCGAAGAAGCTCCAAAGACGTTCCTAAGGGAATGCAGAGCTTACAAATATATTTTGTGTGAATCTTCGGAACAAATGTCATTCGCATAACATAACATCATCACATCATTTTGCATAGCATAAGCATCATACATCATGTTGCATTTGGCAAAAGAAGGGGACACAGTATCAACCTTCGAAAGGACGTTTTGAGAAAGTGAAAATTGTGTAAAGTCACGAGGGAATACAATGATAATCTTCGGAATACAGCTTCGGAGAATGTTTTTACGAAGCATGGACGAGCTTCATCAGAGCAATATCGAAATTGTATAGCTTCGGAGAATGTTTTCACGAAGCGTGGACGCGATTCATCAGAATAGTTTTAACGTAGAATGTCTTCTTCACGAAGCATGAAAAGAAGGGAAGGTGTTTTTTCACCGAAGGCTCAAAAAAAGGTATGTACGTAGAATTTCATGCATCGTAAAGAATTGAATAATGAAAAGAGACTTGTATATTACATTCAAATGTACAAAATATTACATAGATCATACTTCAAATGTTTTTTCTAATACCACCTAGTCTTCTCTTAATACTACTTCGGCAGCCTCATTTAGAAGTTGTTCAACAACTTTATCCATGATAGCTTCGGCCATTTGTTTGATTTCGTCATCCTTTTTTGTGTGAGGGTCAATAGACGATCCAGCAGGTCCTGAGGGAAGAGAATATTTTTGCATTACTATTATAAACCGCGAGCAAAGTTTGAAATAAAAATTACAACACAATAAGAGCGACTAATTAGTACCTATTTGCCCTTCGGCAACTTCTGTCACTTTCCTAGCATCATGGATGCCTTTTTCACTCCTTTGAATAATTTCCTGCGCCATTTCTCGGCCGCCGTTGTCCCAGACATCAGTAAAGAATTTGCCACCAACCATGCTTGCTTCGGCCGAGGGGTCTTTGATGTCTTCGGAGGATAAGGCAGCTTCGGTCTGAGCTAAAGATTTTACATGCCCGCAACCTTTCTTCTCCAAGACAGTAGCAACTCCCCTGGCGCTCGAAAAAGCGCAGATGTCGCCACGGCTACTCAGGATTTCCTCGAAGGCCTCTGCTTCGTGACTGATCCATTCCAGTGGACCTTCGGGATTACCTCTTGAGAAATTCTCTTCACTGGAAAATGCGCCCACGCTGGCGAAGCTGGTTTTAATTTTCTTTACGCATTCCATGGATTTTTCATAGCATTTTTTCTTAGAAGACCGAAGCTCTTCCACGGTTGCTTCCAAATGATCAGCCCATTGGTCGCTGCATTCCCGTCTTGTTTCTTCAAGTATGCGTTCTTCTTTCGCCCGGGCCAATTGCTTCTGAAGATCTTTAATTTCCCGTTTCTGAGCTTCGGCCTGAATCTTTGCAGCAGCTTCGTCCTTTTTTATCTTGTCTACTAATGTAACCAGAATTTTATCTTTTTCTAGAGCTTCGTTTCTCAGTTTAATAACTTCTGATCGTAAATTGTTAAACGCAATTTCATAACTCTCATCTTCGGCACTCTTTTGTGCTCTTAATGCGTTGCTCAGGATTAAACCCTATACAAAAAAGAATCCATATAAGAATAAAGAAATGAATTACGTATTGTAAATTTTTTTCAAAAGTCTAATTCCCATACCTTTAAGCTATTGTACGCAAGACTGTCCGCGAGATCTTCCTTCGTCATAGCACTTAATCCAGCTTCGAGCTTCGGGAAACCTATACTTCTAGCCATCTCCCGGCAGACAGATAATTCTTTGTTATCGGGGAGGCAGTATAGGAAGTCGTCTTCATTTGTCCCATTGAACACTACTGCCCCCTTCGGATACTTTAACTCTCTAGCATAGTGATTCGCTTCATAAGTCTCTTCTTCAGATAATTTCTTCCCCGAAGCATGTCGCACGATGTAATCGCATGCGCTGGCAGGAGCTTCGGGGGCGGCAGTGTCAATTTCTTCAACCAGAGCTGGTTCTGATATTTTCTCGGTCTCCAAAGATTGTTCCTTGGTGGGCTCTGAAGGTCCAGCTTCAGTTTCAGCTTGTTGTTTCGAAGCTTCAGTAGACGCTTCAGCAAGTTCAACAGTCTTTTTTGGAGTTGTGCTTGAAGACTTAATTGTCTCCAAGACATCTAGTACGTTCACCATTCTTTTTCTTTTTGGGGTCACCAATGGGCCCTTTTGGTTTTTTATTGTTTCGACATTTACCGAAGGACTTAAGATTTCCGATATTTTTGGCTCTTCAACCTTCGGTTTCTCTGCTTTTTCTGCTGAAGGCGCTTCAGTCTTTTCTTCCATCTTCGGCACTGGAGCTGGTTCGGTAGCTTCAGAGGCCAAAGAGACTTCACCAATAAATTCTGGCACTGTGGCCGGCTCAATAAAACGCACTGGGTGGGTGAGCACCTTCATCTTTTTCCTTTGCGGCACTGGCTCACTAGTAGCACTCGTCGTAGCTTCTGCCGCAGTAGAAGTATTTTTTCTTTTGCGACTCAATACCGGATAGTGGTAGTCAGGGTAGACAAACCCGACTGCGTCAAATACCCGGTTGAGCCTTTTCTTTTTTCGGCCTCCGAAGGCTGCTGATAACGCAGTGTTCTCGGCCTTCGAATATGCCCCAAGCAGTTCGTCACTTAATGTTTCAATGCTCTTCAACCAGTCATCATCAGGTTCAACAAATTTATCTGCATATTTGAATGTGTATTTTAGTCTGACCAGTCCGCCTTCGTCGGACTCTTTGATGGTCTCCTTCGGCATTTCCCACTTTCCTGCAAGTGGCCACACCCTGAAGGCAATATGCTCTTGGACCAAGTCCCTTGTCCCAATGAAAGAGCAGATTACGCCGAAGGCCCTTTGGCATTCCTCGGCCGCTTCATCCATTTCAACCTTCGGCCTTCGGAGTCCGAAGCGTTGCCAGATGGGGCGCATAATGATACTCTTGACATCTTCTTGCGCTGTTAAGTCATTCTTTACATAGAACCACTCTGTCATCCAGGCTCCGGGCCACCTCTTCCGAAAGGTTGGCACAGGGCGGCTTGACCCGGAGCGGGCACCGAAGCTGTAACACCCAAAGTTGTTGTGATATTGTTCTTTTCCCCAGGGCTTCGTCTCATATAATAACTCATGAATGTTGCAAAAGCTTTTAGCATTTGGTTCTAAACCTTGGCTTCTCGCAGCCCAGACAAACATCCCCATTCTTATGATAGCTTCGGGAGTAATTTGATGAAGGTAGACTTGAAATGTTTTCAGTACCTCAACAACAAAGTTGCTTAGGGGGAATCGAAGCCCAGCCTTGAGAAAGCTTCGGAAGATTACGACTTCATCTTCTTCGGGGGTGGGAGAAGTCTTTTCTCCAGCATCAGCCCTCACAATAGATATATCTCGAAAATACCGCCCCCTCATATTATCAATATGACTCTGCTTGATAGTGGTTTTCCCGAAAACCGTGTGACTTGGTCGCCATGGTCGATCTTCAGACTCTTCCCCACCACTTTCTACATCAAAACTGTCGCTGTCATCAGTATCTTCGGACAAACCTTCAAGAATTTCCTTGGTGATTTTCTCTGTATTGGTCTCCGCCATCGCTATAAGGAACCCCAAGTTCTTCTCTTCGTCAAGACTCAGCTTCGTCTCAGCAGGGATCTTCTTACCTTCAGACATCTTCGGAAGCGCTAAAAAACTGTTTTCAAGGCCGAAGCTTTAAAATCAAAAAGATCAGCAAATCTTAGTGCACAAGAGCTAAAAATGTAGTGGGCCGAAGCAGATGGCAAGTGTGCGTACCAAATAAGTTTGCGGTATGATCTTATTTATACGCCCAGGGCGTTGAAAATTGAAAGACCCCGCTTGTCAGTGAATGTTGCTATTCTAGCAAAGGGAAGGTGTTTTTTCGGACCTTCGGCTCAAGGCCTTCGTCCATATCACAATCTGAATTTATCATTAACAAATTAATATTGCGAGGGGCTACTGTTGGGGGCCTTCGTCCTCCGAAGGTCCTCAAAAACATGATTTGACAATGTTTTCCAAGTGGATCATATGAACAGGTATCTTCGGACTCAGAATTATGAACATGAAGTATGGTTAGGACGAAGCCTAAACCAGACGAAGGACGAGCTGATTATCAAGCTCCACGAAGGATGGTGCACAGCCGAAGCTGTGCACAGGGAAGCTTCGTCGCGATAGCAGAGAGGGGAACCGACTTAAAGATGAAAAGACTACGTGGGCCTTGACAGATTTCCATAAGTCATTGACAAATGTAATGGACATGAATGTAATTTTACGTGGGCTGCGTCCCGCGTCTATAAATAGATGAACAGTACTCCCGTACTGTTCACGCTGACTTGGCATTCGCTTTTGCGTCACGCTTGTACTTTTTACCTTCTCTCAAGACCGAAGGTACATTTGTAATTTGAAATTATTTCTATTTCTCCATATTAATAAAATAGAAATGATTCTATGATGGTGTTTATATTATATTTCATGCTTTGTATGAATCCTTCGTCATTATTTGTTATATTTACGAAGGTATGTCTCTCGTGACCTTCGTCCGAAACTCATTATTTCCCGAAGGGAAATAATGTTCCGAAGGACGAAGGACTTTAACATTTAACACTTTTTATGTTGCCTTGTTCTTGACTCTTAGCATTTGAGAACAAGTCCCCAACAAAATGTATGTTAAGTTATTGTAATTTGCTTCCGCTATTCTTTCCTCCGATGTGATGTAATATCTGCGTGACGGGTGATGCGCTCTTGGGCAAGGTAATGAGAATACAGTTACCGAACTTGTCGAGTAATTATTGAAGGATTACGGGGAGGCTACGCTAGCGCAAAACAAAATTTTCAACCCCATAAAACCAAGAACTACTGCGGTTATAGGTCATGGAATTACCACTAGATGTGCAGAGCAGCGGAAGATGTCTCGATGTAGACGAACGCGTTGAGCAGTGCCGTGCAGTCGTCGGTGTCCTTCACGTCCTCGCACGGTTCGTCCTAGTGCTCCAGATGTAGCACCTCCGAGGTATCCACACGTATAGGGAGGAAGCGCCGCGTACCGAACTGCTAGGTTCGCGACGGCGACTTGGCGAGGGCGAGAGGCGAGCGGCTACTCGTTTGCTGGTGGCGAATTAGGGTAAACCTAACCGCGCCCCCGCCCCTCATTATATAGGCGTTATGGTGGGCTTCTGACACCGAGGCCCATCAGTAACCCTAAAGCCCAGTCTAATTTTGGATCTAATCCGAGTTAGGCTTCCTTCCCCTTAAGTGTGTGACCCTATAGGTTCACGTACAAATAGACATAGCCCGAGTACTCTTACTTGGCCCAATAATTGACAGCGGCCTCTAGCAAGACATGTCAACTCCTATGCGCACGTAAAGATCATATCAGACGAACCATTGCAACATTACATACATGTTGTTCCCTTTGTCTCATGATATTTGGTCTGGCTCTAAGCTGACCTCTCTTTCTCGATACTGTGAATTGGAATCCTTTCAATGGTTAACTCTTAACCCTAGCACGGCCATGCATTTCTTGATCAAATCACTCGAGGGGCCCAGAGATATCTCTCTCATAAAGAGAGGGACAAATTCCATCTTGACTGACCATGCCTCACAGCATGCTTCCTGACAAACCCAAAACTACCTTTTTAACTACCCAGTTATGGAATAGCGTTTGATAGTCCCTAAGTAAGTCAATTCACATCTTGAGAACATGCGACAATCTCAGGTCTAAGGATTCAGTATTCATGTTGCAAAAAGAGAACTATATTACAATATCTCACGTTGGGTCGGTCCAGCCTCATGTCATACATGCGCCCACATTATTAGTTTAACATCTCCATGTTCATGACTTGTGAAATGTAGTCATCAGCTAATACATGTGCTAGTCATCGACTCTGACTAGGGACATCATTTAGAATAACCATATAAGTAAAGAATCTCACAAACAATTCACATAATTGCTAATCAATACAAGGTGCCTTCCATGGATATTCAATTAAGCAATAAATATATCATGGATACAAAGAAATATGCTCATCTCTATGATTATCTCTAGGGCATATTTCTAACAGTCTCCCACTTGCACTAGAGTTAATCTAGAAGATATCTAATACCCATAGATCTGATGTGTGCCTCATGCTTACGTTGTGGAAGAGGTTTTGTCAAAGGATCAGCAACATTCAAATCCGTATGTATTTTGCATATCTTTATCTCACCCCGCCTAATAAATTCCCGTATGAGGTGAAACTTCCACAGTACGTGTTTGTTTTTCTGGTGGTTCCTTGGCTCCTTAGCTTGCGCAATAGCCCCATTGTTGTCACAGTAGAGGTTCAATGGACTAGATGCATTAGGAAACACACCAAGCTCGATGAGGAACTTCCTTATCCAAACACCTTCCTTCGCAGGTTCAGAAGCTGCAATGTACTCGGCTTCTGTTGTAGAATCAGTCACAGTCTCCTGTTTGGAACTCTTCCAACTAACAGCACCGCCATTTATTGTGAACACAAAACCTGATTGCGATTTTAACTCGTCTGGATCAGTTTGGAAGCTAGCATCGGTGTAACCAGTTACAACGAGCTCCTCCTTACCCCCATATACCAGGAACATATCTTTAGTCCTTCTTAAGTACTTAAGAATGCCTTTTACCGCTGTCCAGTGACCCTCACCTGGATCAGCCTGGTACCTACTCGTAGCACTTATAGCTTATGAAACATCTGGGCGTGTACTTATCATGGCATACATGATTGATCCAATTGCTGAGGCGTATGGTACCTTACTCATGCGCTCCCGCTCATTAGCCGTCGCAGGACATTGCATCTGGCTAAGGTGTATACCATGTGACATAGGTAAGAACCCTTTCTTGGACTGTTCCATGTTGAACTGTTTCAAAACCATGTCAATGTACGTATCTTGACTTAATCCTATAAGCCTCTTCGACCTATCTCTATAGATCCTTATGCCCAAAATATATGCTGCTTCCCCTAAGTCCTTCATAGAAAAACTCTTTTTCAATGAAGCCTTGATGGACTCCATCATAGGAATGTCATTCCCAATCAATAATATGTCATCCACATACAAGATCAGAAATACAACAGCGCTCCCACTTTCCTTCTTGTAAACACAAGCTTCTTCTTCATTCTGATGAAAACCAAGCCCTTTGATCACTTCATCAAAACGAATGTTCCAACTCCGAGATGCTTGCTTCAACCCATAAATGGATTTCTGAAGTTTGCATATCTTTCCAGCATTGATCGGATCGACAAAACCCTCGGGCTGTATCATATACACGTCCTCATCTAGGTTTCCATTAAGGAAAGCTGTTTTGACATCCATCTGCCAAATCTCATAATCGAAATATGCGGCAATAGCTAGAATGATCCGAATAGATTTAAGCATCGCTACTGGCGAGAATGTCTCGTCATAGTCAACTCCTTGAACTTGTCGAAAACCCTTTGCAACAAGTCGAGCCTTATAGATGTGAACATTTCCATCCATGTCTTTCTTCTTCTTATAGATCCATTTGCATTCTATGGGTCTAACACCATCAGGCGGGTCAACCAAGTTCCAAACTTGATTTTCTCCCATGGAATCTATCTCAGATCTCATGGCGACTTGCCATTTCTCAGAATCTGGGTCCATCATCGCTTCTGCATATGTTGCAGGTTCGTCGTTGTCTAACAATAACACTTCCCCATTGCCCAACAATAGCACTTCTCCTCGTGCCTCGCGAAGCCTTGCTGACCTTCGTGGTTGTGGTGGTGATTCTCTTGCCATAGACGTCTCAACTTGTTCTGCTACATTAGCATCACTTGTTGAATCTTGTCCCACTGGCTCATCCTGAACTTCTTCAAGATACACCTTTTGTTTACTTTTCTCTCTTTTGAGAAACTCTTTCTCTAAGAACACACTGTTTCGGGCGACAAACACTTTGCCCTCTGACCGGTGGTAAAAGTAATATCCTAAAGTTTCCTTTGGATATCCCATGAACATGCACTTGTCCGATTTTGGAGTGAGTTTATCCGACTGAAGTCGCTTGACGTAAACCTCACAACCCCAAATCTTCAGAAAAGACAAACTGGGAGTCTTCCCAGTCCACATCTCATATGGTGTCTTAACTACGGACTTAGACGGTACCCTATTTAGTGTGAAAGCTGCTGTTTCTAGAGCGTATCCCCAAAATGACAAAGGTAGGTCTGACTAGCTCATCATTGATCGAACCATATCCAATAATGTCCGATTACGTCGCTCAGACACGCCATTCCTCTGAGGCGTTCCAGGCGGCGTAAGCTGTGGAACAATTCCACAACTCCTTAGATGATTGCTAAGCTCATGACTCAAATATTCACATCCACGATCCGATCGCAGTGCTTTAATTTTCTTGCCACGCTGATTTTCTACTTCATTCTGAAACTCTTTGAACTTTTCTAAGGATTCAGACTTGTGTTTCATTAAGTAGACATACCCATATCTACTAAAATCATCAGTGAAGGTTATGAAGTATTGGAATCCTCCCCTAGCTGTCGTACTCATTGGTCCGCACAAATCAGTATGTATGAGTTCCAATAAATCTAATGTCCTCTCCGGTAAACCCGTGAAGGGCGCCTTGGTCATCTTACCAAGTAAGCAAGCTTCACATGTCTCGTATGATTCAAAATCAAACGAATTTAAAAGCCCATCAGAATGAAGCTTCTTCATGCGATTCTCACTTATATGTCCCAAACGACAGTGCCACATGTAGGTAGGACTTAAATCATTAGGCCGAGGCCTTTTAGCACTAATATTACAGATAGGTGCATCATCAAGATTTAAAATGAATAACCCATTCATAATGGATGCAAAAGCCACAAACATGCCATTCTTAGAGATCACACAGCCATTGTTTTCACTCGCAAATGAATAACCATCCTTCATCAAACATGAAGGAGACATAATGTTTCGACTCATACTAGGAACTAGATAACAATTATTTAACTCCAAAATAAATCCTGATGGGAGGTGGAGTTGCATCGTCCCGACGGTCAACGCAGCAACTCTTGCATTATTGCCTACCCGGAAATCAACTTCTCCTCTTTTCACGCTTCTACTTCTTATCATTCCCTGCATCGAATTGCAAATATGGGCAACCGATCCGGTATCAAATACCCAAGAATTAATATAAGAATCAGCAAGAAAAATTTCTGTAATGTGAATAGCAAGTGTACCTGCTACGGCAGTACCCTTACCGCCTCGATCCTTAATAGAGGCCAAGTACTGCTTGCAATTCCTTTTCCAGTGACCAAGTTCTTTGCAATAAAAGCACTCTGCATCTGTAGCTGGTCCAGCCTTGGGCTTTTGATTTGGCTTGGATACTGTATCCTTTGCCTTGCCCTTCTTCTTTTGAGATTTACCCTTCTTCTTAAAGTTGGGTTTGTTTTGGACCACCATCACATGGTCGCTGCTGCCAGCGCTTTTCTTTATGTCCCCCTCTGCTGTTTTCAGCATACCACATAGTTCATTGAGGCCCCTCTCCGCCCCATGCATATGGTAGTTCGTAATGAAGTTTCCATAGCTGGGCGGAAGAGATGCCAAAATGAAGTCAGTGGCCAACTCTTGGCTTATTGGGAAGCCTAGCTTCTCCAACCTCTGACTGTAACCAACCATTTTTATTACGTGTGGCCCAACTGTTGTGCCTTCTGCTAGCTTGCATTCCAGAAAGGCTTTGGACACATTGAACCTTTCAGTCCTAGCCTGAGTCTGGAACATATCCTTGAGCGCCACGATCATATCGTGCACCTCATGGTTTGTCTCAAACTGCATTTGTAGCTCAGGCTCCATGCAAGCAAGCATTAGGCAACTCACTTCAAGATTAGCATCCATTGCTTTCTTATAAGCGGTTTTAGCTGCAGCAGTTGCATTTTCACCAGGATCCTCTGGCAGTGGGGTGTCTAGAACGTCTTCCTTTTTTTCAGCCCTGAGAACAATTCTCAGGTTATGGATCCAATCCGTATAGTTTGTTCCATTTAACTTATCCTTTTCAAGAATTGATCGCAAAGTAAATGTTGGTGTGCTAGGTGCCATTTATCTACAACAAAATAATGCAAAATACTAAGACAAAAATATCCATGACAGAGTAAATCATATTAAACATTTAATAGTCTACTCCCACTAAAATCAATATCCCTCGATTGATACTTAGTGATTCAGAACCCACAACTAACAAGTCTACTAGTGAGCTTTAGCATCACCGCTAGAAGACAAGGTAGATCGGTAAGCAACTCCTTGCTAATCATATCATATATATGACTTCTGTTGTTGGGTGACATCTCTATGTCTCGGCTCCCAACCTTATGCCCCAAAGTCCTTAACCATTAAGCTGACTTTGTTTAAGTTAACCAACCCTTTCTGCAGTTCGTATCCGATACAAACCTATCTAGTCAAGGAAAACTGGTGGCACCCTAATTTCATAGACCCACCACCAATTGTACAAGACTTATGATAGTGCAAGGTTTGGAGAGGCATTTAAGCTTAAACATTTATGAGGGTTCGTCCTACTTATATCATCGCACGCAAGGACATATATGCAATATGAACAAGTAGAACATTAAGAATGGCATTCACACAACAGTTGTGATTCGGTATGGCTTGCTGTCACATGGTGATCCCCATCTCCAATAATATGTCCATCACGATGATCTCCATCTCCATGATATAGGTATGCCATCCTTCAGGTGATGAGTCCTTCAAGACCTATCTAACGTATGCTGGTAAACAAATTACATATACGCTTTGGATCATCACATGTTGACACGCAGGTCATTACATTAAATTTGGACAATACATGTGGCTCTAGCCGTATTGCCCTGGTCACGACACGCAGGTCATGAATAATTCATTAATATGCATCATATACACACAATAGCCATACCGATCACAAGATGTCCTGCAAAAATAGGTTAGACAAACATGTTTCTATATGTTCGCCACTACAGGATTCCATGCATCGTATGTATGGAAATTCCACTGAAAATCTCATGCGGTTGATCAAATCAACCCAAATCCGAGACTTTCGACCCGAAGAAGATTACACTCATGACGTCGATCTGTTACATCAATCTGCTGGTTGTGTACGCAGTTAGCCCCAATGGTGATTCCAGCCGGTAGGGGCAAGTCGCGCACATAACAGAGAAGGACGAACTAATCTCTTCAGTCATATCCGATGTAATCTACTTCAACCCTTTATAACTAATTGATCTAATCAAATCGTGCATCAAGTAGATCCATCTCATGAACCTAGATCCAGACCTAAAACTACGCAGAACCTGGTTTTGATACCACTGAAGGATTACGGGGAGGCTACGCTAGCGCAAAACAAAATTTTCAACCCCATAAAACCAGGTTACTGCGGTTATAGGTCATGGAATTACCACTAGATGCGCAGAGCAGCGGAAGACGTCTCGATGTAGACGAACGCGTCGAGCAGTGCCGTGTAGTCGTCGGCGTCCTTCACGTCCTCGCACGGTTCGTCCTAGTGCTCCAGATGTAGCACCTCTGAGGTATCCACACGTACAGGGAGGAAGCGCCACATACCGAACTGCTAGGTTCGCGACGGCGGCTTGGCGAGGGAGAGAGGCGAGCGACTACTCGTTTGCTGGTGGCGAATTAGGGTAAACCTAACCGCGCCCCCGCCCCTCATTATATAGGCGTTATGGTGGGCTTCTAACACCGAGGCCCATCAGTAACCCTAAAGCCCAGTCTAATTTCGGATCTAATCCGAGTTAGGATTCCTTGCCCTTAAGTGTGTGACCCTATATGTTCACGTACAAATAGACATAGCCCGAGTACTCTTACTTGGCCCAATAATTGACAGCGGCCTCTAGCAAGACATGTCAACTCCTATGCGCACGTAAAGATCATATCAGACGAACCATTGCAACATTACGTACATGCTGTTCCCTTTGTCTCACGATATTTGGTCTGGCTCTAAGCTGACCTCTCTTTCTCGATACTGTGAATTGGAATCCTTTCAATGGTTAACTCTTAACCCTAGCACGGCCATGCATTTCTTGATCCAATCACTCGAGGGGCCCAGAGATATCTCTCTCACAAAGAGAGGGACAAATTCCATCTTGACTGACCATGCCTCACAACATGCTTCTTGACAAACCCAAAACTACCTTTATAACTACCCAGTTACAGAATAGCGTTTGATAGTCCCTAAGTAAGTCAATTCACATCTTGAGAACATGCGACAATCTCTGGTCTAAGGATACAGTATTCATGTTGCAAAAAGAGAACTATATTACAATATCTCACGTTGGGTCGGTCCAGCCTCATGTCATACATGCGCCCACATTATTAGTTTAACATCTCCATGTTCATGACTTGTGAAATGTAGTCATCAGCTAATACATGTGCTAGTCATCGACTCTGACTAGGGACATCATTTAGAATAACCATATAAGTAAAGAATCTCACAAACAATTCACATAATTGCTAATCAATACAAGGTGCCTTCCATGGATATTCAATTAAGCAATATATATATCATGGATACAAAGAAATATGCTCATCTCTATGATTATCTCTAGGGCATATTTATAACAATTATGTGGATCTACGGGATGGTCCAAGGTCTGTTGGACAAGGACAACTGTAGGTGGGCCTAATAACTTGGGAGGTTCCGTCACAGCTGGTTTCGGAGCGGAGCCCATCTCTTCAGATATTACGAAGTACTTCAAAAGGAACTTTCAAATACTTACCTAGAAATATTCTTTCATTCTTACCTTACCACTTTCTGGTAGTCCCTTATCTAGTAAAGATAGGGTAATAGAGTGCAATGTATAGGGAGTTGGGGACCAACGAAAATTGATTCCATAACTATTATGTTATACATGCATCATGTTAAGAATATACTAATAAATTTCCCCTCTTATGGAGATATGGCATGTACAAGGAAAACTGCACGCAAATCTATGGGACCCTTTGGCGTGACTCGCCATCAGTTAGCCCCCAGACATGAAGGAAGAAGTAGTGGCTCCAACGACCCCATTGGAGACCTAGAAGCTAAGGTGGAGCAACTCTGGTCAGAGCTACACCATCGGAACAGGGCACGGGAGCAGGACAACCAGCGTATTGCTGAACTGTCAGCTGAAGTCAGCCGCTTGCAGTTTGAGATCTCGGAGCGGTATTCGGCCATTGATTGGGGCGTTAACTCACGTTCGATCGCTTGGCACCGCGAAGCAAAAGCCCGAGCTTGAGTGGATGAGCTTAGCGCGGCTCTCGATAACCTGGAAGTGTATTGTAATACTTTACATGAAGATGTCCATGTATTGTATGCTCGACTGCATCCGGACGTGCCCTCCGACGCTGCTGCAATGGAAGTTGGACCCTCGAGAACAGAAAACGCAGGACCTGAGGGGGAGTTGGACCTTTTTAAGCCCCCTCCTTCTATGAACCTGGCTGACGAGCGGTCTCCTACAGCAGATAGTGAAGCAACAAAAGACGATGAAGACTAGAATAGTATAGTTTAGTTATTGTACTTGTGTAAAATAAGTACTGAAGTCTGGTTGTACGCTGGAGTCTGTATAATTATTACATTTTGGTAATGTAATATGATGGTATAAGTTGGCTTGTTATATTTTGCCCAAATGTTTCTTTGCCACAGATGCCATCATGGACTCGCGCACACGATGGTGCGCGAACTTCCCATGGCCGGGAAGCTACTCCTAACCCGCCACTAGTACCACCAACATTGGCCGAGGCTATCGCTACCTTGGTCAATGCTACTACAGATAATACCCGCTTATTGCGTGAAATGGCGGGTAATCAGTTCCAACAGCTCGGAGGTAGGGCTCCTCCGCAATGACCACGTGAAACTACATATCAAGAATTCTCAGAAACTCGTCCCCTGCTCTTTGTTAAAGCTGAAGAACCTCTAGAAGCTGATGAGTGGGTAAGATTGATGGAGCATAAGTTCGGCTTAATTCACTACCGGAATCAGTTCCTTTGCCGTGTGTTCTAAACACACGGCAAAGGCTAGTTTACACTCGGCAAAGGCTTTGCCGAGTGTAACACTCGGCAAAGAAAGCTCGGCAAACTGTACATCGGCAACAGCATATTTGCCGAGTACTTTTTGTCGGGCACTCGGCAAAGACTTTGCCGAGTGCCATTTGGCACTCGGCAAAGAAAAGTCACCGTCACGGCGCCAAGTGACGGTGACGGATCCTTTGCCGAGTGCCTACGGCGACACTCGGCAAAGACTGGTCCAGTGGACCCCACAGCCAGTCCCTGTGCCGAGAGCTCTAGTAGGCACTCGGCAAAGGAGGCTTCTTTGCCGAGTGTCTGTTGGACAGGTACTCGGCAAAGAACCCTCCAGTGGGCCCCTTTGCCAGTCCCTTTGCCGAGTGCCTTGGCAATGGCACTCGGCAAAGATGTCTTTACCGGTTCCCAGGTTTCCTTCTTTGTCGAGTGCCATTTTCAGCACTCGGCAAAGATGTCTTTGCCGGTTCCCAGGTTTCCTTCTTTGCCGAGTGCCATTTTCAGCACTCGGCAAAGATGGCTTTACCGGTTCCCAGGTTGCCTTCTTTGCCGAGTGCCATGGTCAGCACTCGGCAAAGATGGCTTTACCGGTTCCCAGGTTTCCTTCTTTGCCGAGTGCCATGGTCATAGCACTCGGCAAAGCGACCTTTGCCGAGTGTTACACTCGGCAAAGTGACCAGGATGTCCCTTTTTTATTTGTTTTTGCTGTTCCATCCAAACAAACAAAAGATATATATCATTCACATCACATTATATATCAATCGCATCACAGAATGAACACATTTATCATCAACACCATATATATCACAAAGTGTCACTAATATAAGTCTCACAAATATAAGTCAGGTTCATCACAAAACAGATATAAGTCTGGATCATCACTAACATCACCAAGTATCTCACAAGACCAAGTCTAGCCAAACATCACCAACACTCACAAGACCAAGTCTGGATCATCAACGAGGTGGGCATCTGGACTGGTTCGGCGAAGGGCTGGACGAAGCATGAGGGTTGTTCGACGCCGTCGATTGACCCTGCATAGAGAATAGATTGTATGTGTGAGAACATATGAATATATATCATGCAGTACTAAAATTTTGATACTCACAGGAGTAGTGAACTCAGCAGGGTCAGTTGCAGGGAACAACGGAGGTGGTGGAGCATGACCCTGTGCGGCGCCAAGGCTCTGCATGTACGCGAACATCTCCGCCATCCTCTTCTCCAGCTCCTCACGTTGCCTCCTCTCATCATCTAGCTGAGTCTGTAATATTTCACCCTAATGTTACGATAATGCAAAGAGAAGATATATAAAAATTAATGAACGATGAATAGATAAGGAATAACCTGGAGTTGCTGGATACGATGCTGTGAGGTGTCCTGTCGAGGTCGTATGGCTGGGCTCGCGCTCGTGCTCCTTGCTCGCACCTGAGAGAGAGTGGGAGTGGAGGACGAGTCGATTGCCCCGTCGGCAATCCAGTACCGCCCATGCCTCTTGCCTCCTCCGACCCTCATGAGGACATCTCCGTCGATGTCCTCGGTCCTCGGATCGTAATCTGGCCCATGGACCTCCTTGGCCATTGCGGTGTACTCACTGAGTCGGTTGTGGATGGCGGGGTTGGTGTACGCCTCGGGCCCGTCATCCGGGTTGTAGGTGACGTCGGACGTCGCCTTCCCCTTGTGGGCCATGGCATATGCCGAGAACGTGGAGCAAGGCGCGCCACCATGTGCCGCCGACTGCGAGAAAACCAACGATATGGTTAGAAATCATGTCTAATCGAAAGTTATATACCTAAATAAAAAAGAGCGCGTACCCATGCTTCCGCGTATTTGCCCAGGCTGCGGCTGCCTTGATGGTGGGAGGGACCTTGCATCAGCAAACGCCGTTCCCGGCTAGCGTTGTGCGCCTCGTCCCACTCAGCCGAGCACCACCTCTGCACCATCTTCTCCCAGCACTCAGGATGCGCGGCGCACCAATGAGGAATCATCTAAAAAAATATAAGTACACCGCATATCAGAAGATAAGAATAAGCATATTTAGTACCAATAATAAAGTTTTGTATTTACCTGCAAGTACTGGTCCGCAGTCAATGACATGGTTCGGGCGTCCTTCTTGTTCACCTTCTCCCCAAGGACGGAGCCGTGGTAAGTGACGATGGCCTTGATGCGCGCCTCGTAGTGCATGTCCACGACGAGCTTCTTACAGCACGTCGTAGACACCACATCCGCCCTAGCCTCGTATCCAGCATCGCACCTGAAGAAATCCTACATACAAAGACGATGTATCCATACATTATTTCAAGAATATGCAACAAATGCGACTTATTAAACAATATAGTGCGAGGAAGACTTACCCACAGCTCTTGCTTCACCCGCTCCGCCTTGTTGTTGAATTGTCTGCCGTCCCGATCTACTGCATCGGGGGCGACGGCGTAGTGGTCGAAGGTGTATGCTGGGCTCGTCACTCCGGCGTACTCGACAAGTCCAGGGAAGTGTTCCCGGCATAGAAGGCCGAGGATGCCATTGGGGTTGCGGCCGTGACCCCCTGCAGTCTCCAAAACCATCCAAGACCTGTCGAAGTGATTAAGATGAAGTATTAGTTTCTATTATTAATTTGAACATATAATATGAAAAAGCAGCAACAACATCTAAAGTTACCTACCTCTCTCCATCGGGTCGTATGAGCGGACGTCTGTCACGAAGTATGGGTCGCTTAGGTAGGCTCGCGGGACCTCGCAGGTAGATACTCCTCGAACCTGAGGAGCCAGAACCTGAGACGTCCTGCTGAGCGGCGTCGTCGTCGTCATCGTCCTGCTGCGCCGCATCGTCGTCGTCCTGCTGTGCCGCATCGACAGCGGCTTGCTGCTCCACCTGCTGCTGTACGGTGTCGTCCTGCTGCGCCTCCTCCTCCGTCCTACGGGTGCTCCTCCTCCCCCTCCCCCTCCCCCTCCTAGTCCTCGTCCCACCGCCCACCATCTTTGTCCAACAACCTGCAATTAAGAGTAAACAATTAAGCACAGATAAAAAAATATGTATTTAGAAACATATGCAAAATAAATGAAATATAGCATTACATCGATTAAAAATAATCTTCTTATGTGTCCGGGTTAGCCGGATCATAAGTGTCATCATCACTATCAACCATTTCATAGTCAACATCATCTGAAGGCGCAACTTCGAAATTGGCATTGCCTTCAAGTATTTCTAAGTCATTCTCATTTTGCACCTCATCATCCTCGTCATCAACAACCATTTCAATATCTACTTCCATTCCGATCGCTTCGGTTAAGTCTATCTCAAATTGCCCTTCGAGCCCATCTTCTTGGAAGAACTCTCCGTCATATGTGTCCGGGTCTAAGTTATAATCTTCATCGTTTGGAACAGGTAATTTAGCGTGCGGTGATACCTTATACACAACATCCCAACCCTTAAGATGTTGTTTCGTTTGGCACGCATATGGAAGATAATACACTTGTGTGGCCTGTTAGGCCACAATGTAGACATCGTCTCCTGTTAAGGTGGAATCCTGTCGAATTTCGACTATCCCAAGATTAGAATGTGTCCGTCTCGTAACTTCAGGGTCAAACCAATGACATTTGAATATCACTGGAGTAAGAGGTTTGGAACCATAAAAATTGAGTTCATATATTTCTTCAATTCTTCCATAATACTCGACCTCGTCAAGCCCGGGCGTAAAGACTCCAGAACACGTGGTTTTTTGATTGGGCCGACTTTGGTCGTAGCTTGTTGTGCGAAAACGGTATCCATTGACGTCATACCCAGAAAATTTCCTGACCCTATAGGCAAAGCCATTGGCTACTTGTCTCAACTCGGCACTCATAGACGGCTCTCTTTGGCCCTGCAAGTTCAAACACGCTAGATTGTTATATTATTCGCACGTAAGAGCAACTTGGAATAACAAACTAAGCACGTACCTTATGTTTAAACCAGGAAATGAAATCAGGCAATCCATTTCCCGCACCCTTTCTAAGAAGGGTATCATATTCCTGTGGAGTTGGGTCCCTTGATCGACGCCAGAATTCATGAAGAAATTGCTCCATGTATGGCGTCACCTCTTCAAGGTTGGTCAATACATATAGCATGATATGGCGCCACTCTTCATGTCTCAGGGTCTTGGTGGTCGAACCACTCGCGCTTCCGAGTTGCCCTCGAAAAATGCTGAGGTTCGATTCATTGCCACCATCATTGTAACGAGGGGGTGGATTATGCACGCTCGGCAGTTTGTCACCATAGTAAGTTGTTGTGAAGTTTGACACCTCCTCCAGTATGTATGCCTCTGCAATGGAAGCCTCGATTTTGCATTTATTTCTACATTTCTTTCGGATACTCTTTAGACATCTCTCGATTGGATAGCACCAACGTCCCTGCATGGGCCCCCCCATTCGTGCCTCATATGGGAGATGAATAATCAAATGCTGCATCGGATTGAAGAAGCCGGGTGGAAAGATCTTCTCCAGCTTACACAGTAACACGGGTGCCATCCTTTCCAAGTCTGCAATCATGGTCCGAGCTAACTCTTTTGCACAAAGCTGGCGGAAGAAATAGCTCAACTCTGCAAGCGCTAGCCAGACATGCTCAGGGACATAGCCTCGAACCATCGCCAGAAGAATTCGTTCAATCCATATGTGGAAGTCATGACTCTTCATCCCTAAGACTCGCAGAGTAGATAAGTTCACCCCCCTACTAAGGTTAGCTGCATACCCATCAGGGAACATTAACATCTTGATCCACTGTAGTACTTCCTTCCTTTGGGCCCTGCTCAGGACGAAATCGGCCTTAGGCCTTCTCCATGTCTTACCACCACTAGGCGGCTTCATCTCTTGGTTTGGTCTATCACATAACTCTGCCAGATCCACTCTTGCCTTTACGTTATCCTTTGACTTATCAGGAATCTCCATAATTGTTGCCCAAAGTGCCTCAGCGACATTCTTTTCAGTGTGCATCACGTCAATGTTGTGTGGAAGGAGCAGGTCATCATAATAGGGGAGCCGAGTCAAGCCCGACTTATGTGTCCACATATGTTGCTCACCATATCCCACAAAACCACCTTTTGGGTTGGCCACGAGACCATCTATCTGTTCGCGAACTTCGGCACCAGTCATCATTGCAGGTGGGCGGTCTGTCACCATGACACCTTTCGTAAAGTTCTTGATGTCTAGTCGGAATGCATGGTCAGGAGGGAGAAATTGTCGATGTTTATCGAATGACGAATATTTGCCACCCTTCTTCAACCAAATGAACCTAAGAGCTTCCTTGCAAACTGGGCATGGGAACTTACCGTGAACACACCAGGCGCAAAATAGCCCATACGCCGGAAAGTCATGCATGGAGTACTGGTACCAAACATGCATTTTGAAGTTTGTCTTCGTAGCTCGGTCGTACGTCCATACCCCTTCCTCCCAAGCACGGACCAATTCATCAATCAAAGGCTCCATGTACACGCCCATTTTATTCCCCGGTCCAGGAATTATCAACGACACGAATATGTTCTGTCTTTGAAAGCATACGCCGGGGGGGAGATTGATGGGGATAACGAACACGGGCCAACATGTGTATGGGGCAGCGGTCATTCCATAGGGATTGAACCCATCTGTGGCCAGCGCAACACGAACATGTCGAGCCTCTTTGGCTTTCTCATGGTGAATGGCATGAAAGTGGGTCCATGCTTCACCATCGGATGCGTGAACCATCTTGTCAGGATTGTATCGTTTGCCTTTTTTGTGCCATGTCATCTGTTTCGCGGATTCCTCTGTCATGTATAGACGCTGGATCCTCGGTATGAACGGAAGGTGGCGTAGGATTGTCACGGGGATGTCGAGCTGCCTCTTCTGTCCATCACCAGAGTCTACCTCCATGAACCTAGACGATTTACACTTCGGACAGTACTTTGCCTCAGTGTGTTCTTTCCTAAATAGGACGCAGCCCTTCGGACAAGCATGTATCTGCTCATACGTCATCTTGAGTGCACGAAGGAGTTTCTGTGCCTCGTACATGCTCTTTGGCAGAACGTGATCCTCCGGAAGCAGGCTGCCAATAACTGTCAACAAACCATCGAAGGCGTCTCGACTCATGCTATACTGCGACTTGAACGCCATTATACGCCCAATGGCATCCAGTTGAGAAACCTTTGTCTTGCCGTGAAGGGGTTTCTGTGCCGCGTCAAACATGTCGTAGAATGCCTTTGCGGTCGCCTCTGGCTCGTCCTCCGTACGTCCTTCGGCGAACTGTGCCTCGTGATAGTCGTTCAACATGTCCGCTACCCCGGCATCAGCATCGTAATCCTCGACGCGTTGTCTCACCACCTCCTCTTTCGTGCGATGCGCTTCACCATGGAAGATCCACCGAGTATAGTCCGGCGTAAATCCATTCTTCCAAATATGTTCTACCATGGCCTTCTTTGGTTTTCTTTTCCGGTTGTCACATTTGCTGCACGGACAAGGGACTAGGCTAGCTCCTTTAGCAGCTTCGCCATATGCCCGTTCCACGAAAGCATCGGTCTTCCTAATCCATTCTGGGGTGACATCATTACGTCGAACGCGGCTCGTGTACATCCACTCACGGTCCTCCATCCTCTAACATATATAACCGAGTATAGTTTAATATAGACATGTAATGCATGTACACTACGTTCCTACCTTCTAATAGGTGATGATAGGTCCTAATCCCACCCGCGGTTGCGTAGATGGAGTTAGTTTCCATGCTCTACTCCGATCCGAGATAAAATTTCGGCAGCACCTACCCGCTGTTCTCCGGATACACGTCCTGACAGGGAGAGTGTACTGTCCGGAGAACAACAGGGAGGTGACGCCGAAACTCTATCTTGGACCGGAGTAGTCCATGGAAACTAACACCATCTACGCAACCGCAGGCTGTCCAAAAAACGTGGACAATTCGAAACTGATACATTTGTAGATATGCAAAGATCTGCATATCTACACCGTATCTCTTTCGAACGGGAGACGCCTAACAGGGTTACGTGATCTACGACCATGATGCGGATGTAGAGGTTATACCTAGGGTGGCGGTGGAGTCAGGCTAGTGGGGCTGTGGCGGGTCGGTGCAGTGGCGACGCGAGGCAGACCCGCAGCGGCTAGGAAGACCTCTGCAAAAAAATAAACAAGTATGTCAACAAAAAAATTCGGCAGCACCTCCCCTGCACGGGGAGGTTTCCAAAACCTGCAAATAAAATTAACAGCACGATGGCTGACATTCACACATATATCAACGGCACGATGGCCGACAATCACATTTAATCGACATTCATATCCACCATCACACAATCATATCTAATCGACATACAACTAAAACTAGGACCCCTACACAATCATATCTATCGCCACACAAACATTATATAGAAACTTTATACGTACTGCGCTACTGTGCTACTATCGCTTTTATTGTGAAGTGGAACTACTTATGTATATCAACAAATGTGAATTAGTGCATATATATTCTCTATTGCCTAGCTCAAAGGAACGGGCATACAATCTACCTAGTATAGTATAGTATTACTACATACGTACCTGCTGCTGGAGCGCAAAGATGTGTGCGACGCAGACGGCGGCGAGCGGGCAGACGACGCGGCGCGGACGGCGGCGAGCGGGCAGACAGCGCGGCGCGGGCGGACGGCGGGCGCGACGGCGGGCGCGACGGCTACCTCACTCGAGCGCCGCGACGGCGGGCGACGGCGGTGGCGCCGCGACGGCGGGTGGCGCCGCGACGGCGGGCTCGACGGCGGGCGTGACGGCGGGCTCGACGGCGGGCGCGACGGCGGGCTCGACGGCGGGCGCGCGCGACGGTGGGCGCGACGGCGGTCGCGACGGCGGGCTCCGACGGGCGACAGGGAGTGCGGGCGTTTAGAAAGTGAGAGCGAGAGAGAGACAGGGAGTGCGGGCGCTGTATGGCTATTAAAACGTTCTTTGCCGAGTGCCCGCGATCCGGCACTCGGCAAAGATTTTTTAAAAATTAAAAAATAAACTTTGCCGAGTGCTGGATCTCGGGCACTCGGTAAAGTCGCCTTTGCCGAGTGCTGGATCTCAGGCACTCGGCAAAGTCGCCTTTGCCGAGTGCTGGCTGTAGAGCACTCGGCAAAGATGTGTTGTACAGACTTTGCCGAGTGCCCAAGGACAGACACTCGGCAAAGTTGTCTTTGCCAAGTGTGAACTGGACAGCACTCGGCAAAGTATTTTTTATTTTTTTATTTTTGGCAACCAAACTTTTTGTGGTGTGTTCCTACACTATGTAGACCTACATGTATCATTTGTGGACAATTTTAACAGAGTTTTCAATCGTTAGTAGATTTAGTTCGTTTATTTGAATTTCTTCGGAAAATTTAGATTTGAACTGTAGGTCACTCGAAATTTGGAAAACCGTGCATGCAAAAATGATATTCATGTTACTTAGCATAAGTTACGACCGATTCCAGGAGCGGACCGGAAAATTCGAGCAACATGCTCACTAAACATGGCCGTGAACTTGCCATACACATGTTTAAAAATTGTATAAAACACAAACAAAGTCAGAAAATCCTAAAACTTGTCCACGTGTCATGATATCATATGTACAGGCTGCGATAAAAATTTTAGAATGTTTGGAGAAAGTTGTGGGACACTATGTGTAGAAACCTAGGAGAACTACATTGAAACTCTATGATTTCATGTGTAGTTCTCCTAGGTTTCTACACATAGTGTCCCACAACTTTCTCCAAACATTCTAAAATTTTTATCGCAGCCTGTACATATGATATCATGACACGTGGACAAGTTTCAGGATTTTTTGACTTTGTTTGTGTTTTATACAATTTTTAAACATGTGTATGGCAAGTTCACGGCCATGTTTAGTGAGCATGTTGCTCGAAGTTTCCGGTCCGCTCCTGGAATCGGTCGTAACTAATGCTAAGTAACATGAATATCATTTTTGCATGCACGGTTTTCCAAGTTTCGAGTGACCTACAGTTCAAATTTAAATTTTCCAAAGAAATTCAAATAAACGAACTAAATCTACTAACGATTGAAAACTCTGTTAAAATTGTCCACAAATGATACATGTAGGTCTACATAGTGTAGGAACATACCACAAAAATTTCGAGAGACAAAATAAAAAAAATAAAAATATACTTTGCCGAGTGTCCAGAGATGACACTCGGCAAAGTATGCTTTGCCGAGTGCCTACTATGTGGCACTCGGCACAGAACCTCTTTGCCGAGAGCCAACGGATGACACTCGGCAAAGACTAACGGCCGTCAGCTTTGGGACGGCCGCTGACGGCCGTTTGCCGAGAGCCCCCTTTGCCGAGTGTTTGACACTCGGCAAAGTTGTCTTTGCCGAGTGCCGTTCTGTGCCGAGTGTTCAGCTCTCGGCAAAGCACGATTTGCCGAGTGCCTAACTTTACCGAGTGCGGCGCTCGGCAAAGCTTTCTTTGCCGAGTGCCCGACAAAAGGCACTCGGCAAAGAAGCCAACACTCGACAAAGCCTCGGATTCCGGTAGTGATTCGTTGCACGGAGATCCAAAAGCCATTATTTGCTGCTCAACAACTTAGAGGGCCTGCCAGTACTTGGTGTGCGAATTTTGTAGCAGTTCAACCGGCTGGGCATCAAATCACCTAGGAGGAGTTCAAATTAGCATTCTATGAACACTATGTTCCAGAGGGAGTGCTTCATATGAAACAAGAAGAATTCATCCGGTTAAAGCAAGGGGGAGATGCTGTAACTTAGTATCTCAATAAATTCAATCATCTATCCCAGTATGCCATCGACCAAGTGAATACTGACCTGAAGAAAAAGAACTGCTTCATGCGAGGACTCAACGATAGGTGGTGTGGCAGAACCGCCGGAATTATTCCAGCTTAAGTGCCTAAGTCACGCCTCGGGGGCCGTAACACACTTAAATTAGAATAACCCGTCAGTCCCTCAGATCTAGTCTCATAAAGCCACTTAACCAGGATCAAATACCACAATCTCACTCGAAGGTGAGTCACAGAAGAAATATAATAAAATGGGAATACCTCAAATTAAAGTACTGAATTATTACATAAATCGGAGTTTTTTTAAGTTGCTGGTAAAAGTTCACAAAATAAGATGCAGCGGATAATCGATGTCGTCTGTAGCGAGGAATTGGGCAAGGCCTAGCCCACTACTCCTCCTGCTCCTCTCCTGCTGGAGCAGCATCCCACTTGACCGTCCAACCCGGTGGCAGGGTGGTAGGCCAAGTTACACCATCAACCATATCCTGAAGCGTACCTACAAAAATTATGCCACAAGCAAGGCTGAGTATACTAATACTCAACTAGACTTACCGATGTGAGGAATCTACTCCTCTACCTCTAGACCATGCAACTGTTTGGCTGAGGAGTTTGGTTTGCCAAAAGCACTAGCTAAGTCTAAAATCAAATTTTAGCTTTTCAATTTCTAGCATCATTATCTTAGATAAGTTGCTCCTTTTAAGCATACATGGTAACAAGCATTTAGTACAATCAACAAATTATCTCATGTAAACCTCATTTCACTTCTTACTCAATGTAGTACAAGGGGTCAAGCAGTCTCATTAGCTGCGAGAAGCAGACGATTCGAATCGAGTTTTAACCTTGCAAGGTAAACCTAAACACACGACATGTCAGGGCACTCCGTCCCCACACATGTCAATCGTCCCCATCGATTCCCCGTTCGCGGCAAGGGCTCACCGCTTTGGCATACAATGCTCCACTGACCCCGGCTGCCTCCGTGCAGTGACCGCACTTGTACCCACCATAGCTAGCATGGGAGACCCAGTCTCAGGACAAGTGAGGGATAAAGTCCACACCCGGCCTCATTCAGGTACTAGGTTTACCGGTTACCATATTTCCCGACATGTGTTTAGTACGTCCAAATGCTTGACTCAGGTATCCACACATTAATCCTTAATTCCTTTTCCCGTCTCATGAACAAGGCATCCTCCCTGGATCCAAGTCCATAGACCATCATAGATCCCGTTATCAAGATGAATACAATCAATTCCTGACCTCGTGCGAGTGCTAGAAAAATCACTCGACTTCTACCGAGATCCTGATTAGCATGGCATCTACTCGACCTAGCATACTAGTATCCATCTCAAAAAGGAATCCTAAGTTCATGCAATTAGAGGTTTCAAGCAACTCCTACACTTAAGTGCACATTACAATCCTACAAACATTAAGTGCAGTAAAGTAGCATATATAGATACGGTTATGCATAATACTGGGGCTTGCCTTCAGTTGCTGGGGCTGCGGGGAGATCCTCGATGGCAGTCTCGGGAGCTTGCTCCTAATCTTCCTCATGGACAGCTCCTTGCTCGGGGATGAGAACGTACTCTCCAACAGCGAGATTGCAATCTAATGAATGCAATGAGTAAGATACATGCACGATATGATATGCAATTGAAGCGTCCCCAATCCTCTGGGACTCAAATGTGATACAATTACTAGTCCCAGGAGGCTAGTAAACACATTTATACATCAGATGATACCAAATCTGCTCAAACGAGACAAACCTACAAAGGTGGCGAACAACTTTAAGAGTTGGTCCACAACTCGGGACATATCATCAGAGTGGGGCTGAAGCAGCCCGATATACACAGCGAAGCAAATCGGCGGTCCAACAGCCACAGGCAAGGTTGGGAACAGTCGTAACTCTTACCCGATCTCCTTTTTCTGAAACCAACAAATAAGCAAGGGTGAGTACAAACGTACTCAGCAGCCCACCTTCACCCGCGGAATGGGGAAATCAGATATAATGCATGGAATATGTGGAGCTCAGAATATTTTGCAGAAACAGCAATATTTTATGCAGGGTTGTTTTGAAAAACATTTTGTACTTTTGCCAAGCGCATCCTCTCCAAAAGGAGTAGGAAGTTTTTCAGTATTATAACAAAATCCCCTGGACTAAACCATCCGGGTATCTCAGCAGTTTCCCACTGGTTTTCATTTCCAAAAAACAGCTACTGGACTTCCCGTCCACCATAGCTCATGGCTCAACCGCCAAACCTTTTAAAAACCACACAGTCTCGAGTGGTTGTACTTATCATGAGTACAGGTAGTGAAAGATGACAAACCGGTCCTTATAAGAGGGGACAATCCTTCTGCTCACGCCTAAACCAGCTGAGCCATCACCTTGGGCCCTCCCCTAAACCAGGGAGTCCCTGATCATCCCTACTCAAAGGTGATAAGGGTGAAAACCCTTCATCATACACATTTTGAAAAGCATTTTCTTTTGAAAAACTCACACCTTTTCTCAAATCATTTGGAACATGTATATCAGGGATAGATTGTGGCAAGCGGCTAGGTGGCCACAATAACTTGTCTCAAAATCATATCATGCATAAAATAACAGGCTGAGGGTTGTGGTTGAAAAATCATAGGTAATTTATGCATCAAAGGGATCCAGTGAGCTTGCCGTGCTTATTCGGTGAAGGGGGAAGGAGAGCTCGTGGAACTGGCTTCTGGCTCCACCGCCTGGCGTAGACTTGCAGATCTGGCCTCCACGAGATGGCACGAACGCTCCGATAACTATGCAACATGAATAAGCAAACATACAAACAAGCAAGTATACCAACAAATATTTAGTATAGTGGTCAGAATAGCGATATATGGATGGGTAGAGTCTTGAGTAGAATCTGTGTCATGTGGTGTTGTGATATTACTGGTGGTGGAGCGGAGGTGCTTAACAGGAGGGTGGACTGGAGGCGAAGCAACACTATGCGTGTAGCCGGCAGAAAGGAGTAACTGAGTGGGTGGGGTGTTTGCCTTGGCTAAGGGTGTTGAGTGTGTGTGGAGAGGGAGAGGGTAGTTGGGTGTATTTATAGCTGAGTGTATGTGGTGTAGCATAGTGAAGTTCACTGTTGGTGAGAATAGTGACGAATGAATCGTCTGACTTAGTATGAACAGGAGAGTTATAAGCAGAATATGGGACAAGAGTATTTTGGGAGTTTTGTGGAATATGGACCATGCTTAAGGGATGACATGGTTGGATAGGGAATAGTTCGATAAGAATTTAGAAACAAGAATTATTGTAATCGGAGTTTGGAAGCCTGGTTCGAAGGAATCTCAAAGTCAAGCATGCTCAACTTGGAGAAACCTGGGATGGGTGACCAGATGGGAAGTTCCTACTAGAAGGAAAATCACAGTCACCGGAGTTCGTATGACTGGAACATGGGTCTGGCTGGTCTTAGGTGGACTGGACAGCATGATGGATGAGTAGTTGAAATTTGGGATAACTAGATGACCGATGAATAGTAACGATGATTAGTAACGATGAATAGTGGCGACGGAAAAGTAATTATAGATATCATCGATGAATAGTAACGATGATGAATAGTAATGGTAAATAGTAACGATGATGAATAGTGTATGTGAATAGTAACTATGAATAGTAACAGTGAATAGTAATGGTGAATAGTGATAATGAATAGTTCGTATGAACGAACGATGAATGATGAATAGGAACTATGAACGAACGGACGAACGATCGAATGATCGGACGAACGAACGATCGAAATTTCGGCAGCATAACGGTAGGACAAAGGTTATCTGGAAGAACGATGAATAGGGACTATGAATGAACGATGAACGATGAATAGGGACTATGAATGAACGATGAACGATGAATAGGAACTATGAACGAACGATGAACGATCGAATGATCGAACGAACGAACGATCAGAATTTCGGCAGCATAACGGCAGGACAAAGATTATCTGGAAGAACGATGAATAGGGACTATGAACGAACGATGAATGATGAATAGGGACTATGAACGAACGATGAACGATCGAATGATCGAACAAACGAACGATCGGAATTTCGGCAGCATAATGGCAGGAAAAAGATTATTTGGACGAACGAACGGACGAACGATCGAACGATCGGACGAACGGATGAACGAATCATGAACGATCGGACGAACGATCGAACGATCGGACGAACGAACGAACAAACTAAGAACAGGGGGACGAACGATCGAACGATCCTTGTGCTAGTGTGTGCTTGTGTGGAACATGGAGTGGGTGTGTGTGTGGGGGGGAAGAGAGTTGCCATGAAATGGCTTGGGTGGGATGAGAGGAGGCCCTTGCCCCTCTATTTATAGCCATGGTGGGGGGATTAGGGGGGAGGGATGAGAGGATTAGTTGGAGGATGAGAGGATTAGTGGGAGATTAGCATGTATTTGTCTTGTATAAGTGTAATTAGCTTGTAGAGCTCACCGTATGATACTGGAGGCATACGTATACGTATGGGCATGAGGAAAGTTATGAAGAAAATATTTATAGGGACTTGAAAAATGATTCTGAAGGTATTTCTCAAGAGGAAAATACTTGGAGATATATCGGTGGAATATTTGGGCAGTATTTCTCGAAAGAAATCGAGGGGGGGTTACTGGGGAAATATCTGGGCGGTATTTCTGGAAGAATTTGAGGGGGATCACTGGAGAAATATCTAGGCAGTATTTCTGAAAAGAATTTGAGGGTGATCACTGGGGAAATATTTGTAGGATATTTTGAGGAGGATTTTGGAGAGAATATAGACCACTATAATTTATTTGCTGATATCAACTTGCAAACAAACATTTTGAAACGAAATTTGAAATTCATTTTGAATTTAGAGGGAGTTTGAGAAAATTTTAGGATTTGAATTTTTGGGATGCTACAAATCTACCCCACTTAAAAGGAATCTTGTCCTTGAGATTCGGCTTAGAAGGGTTATGGGTATAGTTTTACTTCAGCTACATATCTTCACTTTGCAACTCTTCGAGGAGATGGAACTTCAACAAGATCTGGCCTTTGCGGAGCATCCGGCTACTGATTGCAAACGCTAATTCTGGCTACTCAAGATCATCTTCAGGCTTCTAGCTTTCGCTTGGCAGCTAGCTCATTGAAGAAGCATCGATGCCAACACGCAAACCTTCCTCTTGCAAACTCCCACATGGATTCCTTCCTTGATTGGTCTTCTGGTGCTTCATCAACAAAACTTGGGTGACCACTTCTCATCCAGAAACTTATATCCTTCGATGATTTGGTCCTCCACAAGCTTGTTGTAGGCCTTCTTCTTTTTCTCCATAGCAGGAACCTTACTGAGACACTACCCCACTTAAAAAGAATGAGGGTAGAACTCTTGAATCTTGGGGATTTGAACTCCTTGAAGTACCTCATAACACGGGTGTTACGGGGCCTTCTTCTACTGTTGATGCTTGAGAAGGCAGCAGAGAGATGACTGGCACAGGGTTGATTCTGGGAGAACCTTCTTCTTATCTTCTCTTCACTATCTTCTTTTCTCTTCTCACTTTTCACTGCCTCTTTCTTTCTCTTTGCTCTTCCCACTGGAGGATTCTATCAAAGAGTATTACTATCATACACTGGAGGAAACCAAATACTATGAACCATGTGCAACAGTCTTCAACCCAAGAATCACCAAGCATTGTGATCTTAGGAGCAAGGGAGTGGAAAAATGGAGTTGCTTGCGATTTGGCAGAGGGGATTTATTTGGAGTGTGCTTTGAGCGAGTTGGGAGTTGAGGGGGCTGGTGGGGGGGATTTATAGGCGAGCGGGGGTGTCCGGTTGCGGAGTAGTGGTGATGGAGTAGGTGCTACGCGGCAGCGGGTGCGATAAGGGGAGGGGGCCTGGTGTTGCCAGCGATGAGGGTGGCGGTGGGTGCGCTGCAAAGGTGGCGTGGGCGGCGGTAGTGCGCTGCAAAGGGGGCGGTGGTAGTGCGCATGGAGGCGAGGCATGAGTGCGGGGGGGGGGGGGCACGGGTGAGTGGTGGGGTCAATGACCCTGATGTTTGTGGTCTCTGGTTCCAAGAATCTTTGCATCTCTGTATGGTAATAACTCCTTCTGTCCTCTTTTCCTGTTTACTTTGACTGGGGGGCAGTGCTTTGATTCTCACGGTCGGTCCTTTTGACTGAGCGACTGGATAGGTTCCTCTGTAGCTTATTCCAGGCTTCAAGGGTAAGCTTCCCGGTATCTTCTTGGGTAAGGTGCTTTTCTCTTGAGATGGGTTAAGATGAGAATGGAAGCATAAGGTGAGGATTGGATCTAATTTGTGATCTATGTTTTTAGAGAAAACCTTTCTTAAAAAGAAAGAGAACACACAAGCTCAGCAATGATAAACACAAACAAATCAAATGTTTTGAATAAGGGAAGAATAGAGTTTTTCCAAAGCACGGACTACTCAGATTCGGGGGCTAAGCATAACTACTATTGCTTGGCTCCTGAATTGAGAACTATGCTAAATTTAACTTATGAGCACTAACGTTAAAGCATCACACATGCACTCAAAAGGGAAGAAAACATCAAGCGAAATTTATTTTGAAATGCCCTAGGGGGCCACACAATTAGAGTTTTGCAAAACACGAGTCTACACGATTACCTCTCATACATGCAGGGCTCTAGCCAAAGTCAAGAAAAACTTCACTACCCAATGCACGCAGAGGACTGGGTATAACTAACTTCAGACCAGGCAGCTTCTCTTCTAGCGAGGCTTGCACACAACTTCAATCTGAGACATCTCCTGGATGGGTCAAGAGGGAGCTGATGTTGATGACTTCTTCTGGCGGTGACTGAGATGGCAACACGGGGTTGAACTCTTTTTCAAGCAGGACTGGCTCTTGTAGCTCCTTAGAGGGTGTCAGTGCTGGCGGGGTGCTTGCAGCTTCTTCCTTGACCTCAAGGGATGGTGCTGGAATCTTCTTCATGGTGAGGGGCTCAAACAACTCTGGCGGGGGATCTTGGGAGGACTCAGGGTGCTCTTTCTTATCCATAGCCTGAGGGGAGACTGGAATTCCTTCCAAGACTATGGCTCCTTCCGGGAGTTCCCAAGCCTTCTTTTCTCCTCTGGTAGAGACTGGGTGACCTTCGAGAATCTGGGGATCTTCAGCTTTGAAGGGTTGAACAGGGTTGGATGAAGCGGGCTCTTGGATCCGCAGGGCTCTACGTTGGTTATGGGTGACCAAGTAGGCCTCCATCAACTTCTGGACGTGCTCATCCTTGGCTTGCTTCAGGGCTTCCACAGCAATGACTTCACGACCTTCCAAGGCAGCTACACGGGCTTGAGCTGTGGTGAGATCCACGTGGAGTTGACGGTTGCGCTTCTCTGCATCTTCTGCTCGGGCAATCATCTGACGGTGGTGCCGAGCCAAGAAATCATACTGTGTATCAAGGGTGAGCAGGTATGTAGTGAGGTACACGACTGTGGGGTCGTCCTCAAGCAGCTGCTGCTCTTCCAATGCATGCATCCTGGCCATCCAAGCAGGACGGTCTCTCTGAAAGGGCGGAAAGAATCTGAGTGGGGTGTCAGCCACTTCTTCTTCATAGATCTGACACAGGGCCCTCAATGCCTTGCGGGCGACGACTTGGCAGGTGTGTTTGAATCTGTGTCCCGCAGCAGTGACACTCCATCCCACATGGTGTGGACTGGATCCAATGTATACAGTCATGACACACTTCTCTGTGCCATGCTCGACGAATTCACGACCATCATACTCTGGCTAGCTCCTGATTCCGAGGCGAACTGTGCATGCTCTCAGCAACTTGGGGAAACCATCTTCATTCTGGCAAAAGCTGGTTTGGCAACGAACCTCCATCTGACTTCTGAGAGAAGGAAAGGAGGAAACCATTTTTGAAATGAAGGGATGAGAGCAAGATTTTTTTTAAGAAAATAATTTTGACTCAAAAACTTTTGGATCAGGCTAAGGGTTACGTCCTGCGGCCAACCTAACAGCTCTGATACCACCTGAAGCGTCCCCAATCCTCTGGGACTCAAATGTGATACAATTACTAGTCCCAGGAGGCTAGTAAACACATTTATACATCAGATGATACCAAATCTGCTCAAACGAGACAAACCTACAAAGGTGGCGAACAACTTTAAGAGTTGGTCCACAACTCGGGATATATCATCAGAGTGGGGCTGAAGTAGCCCGATATACGCAGCGAAGCAAATCGGCGGTCCAACAGCCACAGGCAAGGTTGGGAACAGTCGTAACTCTTACCCGATCTCCTTTTTCTGAAAAACAACAAATAAGCAAGGGTGAGTACAAACGTACTCAGCAGCCCACCTTCTCCCGCGGAATGGGGAAATCAGATATAATGCATGGAATATGTGGAGCTCAGAATATTTTGCAGAAACAGCAATATTTTATGCAGGGTTGTTTTGAAAAACATTTTGTACTTTCACAAAGCGCATCCTCTCCAAAAGGAGCAGGAAGTTTTTCAGTATTATAACAAAATCCCCTGGACTAAACCATCCAGGTATCTCAGCAGTTTCCCACTGGTTTTCATTTCCAAAAAACAGCTACTGGACTTCCCGTCCACCATAGCTCACGACTCAACCGCCAAACCTTTTAAAAACCACTTTTCTCACACGCACTTTTTTTTTGAAAACAAAACATTAATTGTCATACCACACCAGACTCGTCCATTCCTATGGACACAGACTATTCGAATAGGTTTTCAAACTCTGCGCAGAGGTGTACACTTTACCCACTAGTCCGGCTCTGCGATCTCATAGCTAGTGAGACTCGAATCCGAATCTCTTTCTTTCCTCGCACGTCCTAACCTTAACGGTTATACCGGAAGGAGTCAGGCCACTGCCATGTCCAAACCGGACAAAACATTCCCCCTCCTTATCCTCCCGGTGCTCCCCAGCCTTCATAACCCTGGGGTTGGACCGTACGAGTTCAGATTGAGTGACTGCCCACACAGTCTCGAGTGGTTGTACTTATCATGAGTACAGGTAGTGAAAGATGACAAACCGGTCCTTATAAGAGGGGACAATCCTTCTGCTCACGCCTAAACCAGCTGAGCCATCACCTTGGGCCCTCCCCTAAACCAGGGAGTCCCTGATCATCCCTACTCAAAGGTGATAAGGGTGAAAACCCTTCATCATACACATTTTGAAAAGCATTTTCTTTTGAAAAACTCACACCTTTTCTCAAATCATTTGGAACATGTATATCAGGGATAGATTGCGGCAAGCGGCTGGGTGGCCATAATAACTTGTCTCAAAATCATATCATGCATAAAATAACAGGCTGAGGGTTGTGGTTGAAAAATCATAGGTAATTTATGCATCAAAGGGATCCAGTGAGCTTGCCGTGCTTATTCGGTGAAGGGGGAAGGAGAGCTCGCGAACTGGCTTCTGGCTCCACCGCCTGGCGTAGACTTGCAGATCTGGCCTCCACGAGATGGCACGAACGCTCCGATAACTATGCAACATGAATAAGCAAACATAAAAAACAAGCAAGTATACCAACAAATATTTAGTATAGTGGTCAGAATAGCGATATATGGATGGGTAGAGTCTTAAGTAGAATCTGTGTCATGTGGTGTTGTGATATTACTGGTGGTGGAGCGGGGGTGCTTACCAGGAGGGTGGACTGGAGGCGAAGCGACACTATGCATGTAGCCGGCAGAAAGGAGTAACTAAGTGGGTGGGGTGTTTGCCTTGGCTAAGGGTGTTGAGTGTGTGTGGAGAGGGAGAGGGTAGTTGGGTGTATTTATAGCTGAGTGTATGTGGTGTAGCATAGTGAAGTTCACTGTTGGTGAGAATAGTGAATAGTAATGGTGAATAGTGATAGTGAATAGTTCGTATGAACGAACGACGGATGATGAATAGGAACTATGAACGAACGGACGAACGATCGAATGATCGGACGAACGAACGATCGGAATTTCGGCAGCATAACGGCAGGACAAAGATTATCTGGAAGAACGATGAATAGGGACTATGAATGAACGATGAACGATGAATAGGGACTATGAACAAACGATGAACGATGAATAGGGAACTATGAACGAACGATGAACGATCGAATGATCGAACGAACGAACGATCGGAATTTCGGCAGCATAACGACAGGACAAAGATTATCTAGAAGAACGATGAATAGGGACTATGAACGAACGATGAACGATGAATAGGGACTATGAACGAACGATGAACGATCGAATGATCGAACAAACGAACGATCGGAATTTCGGCAGCATAACGGCAGGAAAAAGATTATTTGGACGAACGAACGGACGAACGATCGAACGATCGGACGAACGGACGAACGAACCATGAACGATCGGACGAACGATCGAACGATCGGACGAACGAACGAACAAACTAAGAACAGGGGGACGAACGATCGAAGAACGATCGAACGATCCTTGTGCTAGTGTGTGCTTGTGTGGAACATGGAGTGGGTGTGTGTGGGGGGGAAGAGAGTTGCCATGAAATGGCTTGGGGTGGGATGAGAGGAGGCCCTTGCCCCTCTATTTATAGCCATGGTGGGGGGATTAGGGGGGAGGGATGAGAGGATTAGTGGGAGGATGAGAGGATTAGTGGGAGATTAGCATGTATTTGTCTTGTATAAGTGTAATTAGCTTGTAGAGCTCACCGTATGATACTAGAGGCATACGTATACGTATGGGCATGAGGAAAGTTATGAAGAAAATATTTATAGGGACTTGAAAAATGATTCTGAAGGTATTTCTCAAGAGGAAAATATTTGGAGATATATCGGTGGAATATTTGGGCAGTATTTCTCGAAAGAAATCGAGGGGGGGTTACTGGGGAAATATCTGGGCAATATTTCTGGAAGAATTTGAGGGGATCACTGGAGAAATATCTGGGCAGTATTTCTGAAAAGAATTTGGGGGTTATCACTGGGGAAATATTTGTAGGATATTTTGAGGAGGATTTTGGAGAGAATATAGACCACTATAATTTATTTGCTGATGTCAACTTGCAAACAAACATTTTGAAACGAAATTTGAAATTCATTTTGAATTTAGAGGGAGTTTGAGAAAATTTCAGGATTTGAATTTTTGGGATGCTACAACAATTTAGCAATTGAACTTTGAGGGTGAATGATCATTTTAATAAGGTAGGGCTTAATCTTGCTACTCGAAGATTTTGGTGGTACACTTAGCAAATTAAGGTCAAGCTTAGTTAAGCTAAGTGGTAAGTCTATTTTGGTGTTCCACTGAATTCTTTTTAATGTTTTAGTGAGAATTTATCAAGATTTTTAGTTGAACATATTGGAGCGAGGGTTATCCTTCCTCTCTTTCCTTCTATTTCTCTTATGCTTTTAAGGTGGGTTTGAACTACCAGTTATCTTAATAAATTTCTAAAAATTCTGTAAAAATTACAGTGGCTTCTTACTGGTGTATAATTCTCTGTCTTGAAAGTTGGGGCTTCAAAAGTAAATAGTTCTTTCTGTATAAAATTATCAAATATTAGGGCAGAGGGGGGTGTTTTGAACTACAACTTCTTTTTAACAGAGTGTTATTCTCTAATACATATTTTTGCTGGCATTTATATGTTATAACATTACTTTATACAAATTTCTAGCCATTAATACTTATTAGTTATTTTGTTATGATTTTCTAAATTTCTAGCCAAAGGGGTGCTTTCTACTACCACTATATTTGAAAAATATCAAACAATAGATTTCTAAATTTCCTATCTTCTTCTTTATGCAAGAGCAATCATTCTGAAGTTTAGCAACTTTTTGCTTAAGGGACGGGTGGTAGGAATTATTTGGATTAAATAACCTTTTTTATGAAGTATTGGCAATGGGTAGTATTTTGCAGCTTTCAATTGGGTTTTATATTTTTCTCTAGTGGCCTATTTCATTATTGATCTAGTAAAAATTTATTTGCCTACTATTGCACACTTTTTGGATTGCTTATGATTTAATTTAAATATGGCTTAATATCAAGTTCTATTTGTTTACCCTACTTAAAATGATGGACTGAGGTGTTTATCATTTTTGTAGTGGGGTTCTAGGGGTTACAAGTCCACTGGATTTTTATCAACAATTTGAAATTGTTTTCATAATTCTAATAATTGTTTTTCTAGTTGATTAGTGCCTAATAAAACATTTCACCTAGAAATTGCTCTGGACTAGGAGTCCCTTTATTTTTCCTAGGTTCTCTGTTACTTAAGTAGGCTAGGAAAAATAATTGCATTCACTGTTCATTATTTCTAATACCTCTCTGATTTTCTTAAGTTTTGGGTAAAAATGGCATTTAATAGATAATCCTACTTAAATTTCCAATACTGGGGTGCTCACTATTTTTAAACAGTGTCTAAATGAGGTTTGAGCATTTACAAATTTTCTTAAGTTCAGCACAGAAGCATAACTAATTTTTCTTATTTTACTAAGGTTTGGTCAGTTTCTGTAATTAATTTTGAACTCTAAAATTAAAAACAGAAAGCATGGGGTTCAGTATTTTTAATTGATAGTCCATAATATTTTGAATCCAGCAAAATTGGTTTAGCCAAATTTGGTTGAATATAACTCGAGATATAATTTTTCTAAGTTCTCTGCTGAATTTAAAAAGATTAAATAGAAATGGATAAATGAAAAACGGTTTTGCGCTGGGGTCCCTGGCGAAAGATCTTAAAGGAATTATAGACAGGTCCTCGGCGCACTATTCACATGAGTCTACGACTCTGCAGAAAACCCCCTAGGGTTTCTGGAAATCGAACCCGCGGTCCTTCCCTAATGGAACAGTGGCCGCAGATAAAGAAAGGGGCAGAGGGGCTTACCGGCAGCGACATTGCTTCAGTGAGGTGGTCAAGGTTGTAGGGGAGGTCTTGAGGATCACGGCGATGTGCGGGTCGCCGTCGGGGATGGCCGGAGTCAGCCGGTCCACGTGCGTAGGCGGAGGAGCTCGTCGGCAGCGAGGAGTCCGGCCTGCTCACGGCGTGATAGTTCAATCAATTGGGTCAGAGAGCTTCACTAGGTGCTAGGGAAGACGTGGGTGCAAGGAATCGGAGAATGACTCACCGGATTTCTCTGCCCACACGCGGCGGCGGGCGACCGAAGTCCAGCGAGGACGATCTCGGGTCTCCAGTGACGTTCTGCCGGGTCCAAGGACTTTGAAAGCTTCACTGGCTACTAGCAAAGCTAACCGAGTGACTGGCGCGTCTTGGAAGTGGCTGTGGGGAGCTGGCCGCGGTGGCCGAGGCTCGGGCGGTGATGGCGGGCGAAGGAAAAGCTCGCCGGAGCTAAGGAGGGGCGTCTGGCCAGCGAGGGTGCGTATGGGGTGAGGTGAGGCGCACCCAGGGAGGCTTTATAGGTGCGGGCGAGCGTGGCCGAGGGGAGTTTCTGACAAGTGCTCGGGGCGTGTGCGGGCGAGCGCCAGTGCGCGATCTGGCGTCTGGCACAGCGTCGAGCATGAGGCAGCGCAGAGAGAGGTCATGTTCAAGCGCGGATTGGCTCCAAATCTTTGAGATTATGGCCATGATCTCGTTGAGAGATCTCTTCCCCTGACATTCCTTTGTCGTTTGTGTGTGGCGGCTTGCAGGTTTCGCTGACTTGATCAAGAGATATGGAGGGGTGAAGTTGGGTTTGTCTCACTACCGAGCATAGAGAGAAGATCTCGAGTTTGACGTGTCCAGAGCATGTGTCCCGATGCCATCTTCTGGTATGAGGTAGAGGGGTTAGTTAGACACATTTTTGTCAATGGGAGCAATTGGATAAGTGTTAAGGATCAAGGTGAACACGCTCGGTTTTTGTTCAAGGGCTGAAAATTCAGAAATCTGAATTTCAGATTTCCCCATTGAACTTCCACTTAAATGGCTTGTTTGGAGTTTTTAATAAACTATTTTGGCCAAGCTTTCACAATCTTTATTTAGTTTATTTAGTGTACTTCAATGTTTATAATTGGCCTAAGCCATGATTTTATGTTTTTCATGGTCTTTCATCCCTTTTCTTCATTTCCACTTAAATAGCTTAATTAGGGGTGGTATTAGGGTTTCAACATTTTTCTCTTTTTTTTGAAAATATCATTTGTTTTGAACATGATTCTTTAGATATAAACTCAGTGGATCTTGTATTCTTAAGTTGATTTGGGGCTTATGCTCAATTTGGCTCACACGAAATGATGGTTCTTGAGTTAGCACTGAGAAAAGCCCTAGGTGACACTGGGGTATCACAGCCTTCCCCCCTTAAAGGAATCTCGTCCTGAGATTCGGGTCAGAGTCCTCCCGGGGTGAAGCGAAGGGTGAGACTTACATGAAGTAGGTGCTTTATTTATTAGGGCAAACAGCTCTTCGAATGTCATTCTCTTTGCAACTTTAGAAGGAAGTCCTTTTAACTTTTGTTTTATAATTACTTCATTCTGATTTAAGATCATTTTTCTAAATTTTTGATTCGAAGGGCAGGGGAGGGGTTGGGCATGATTATGTACCAATTTCCTTAGGTAGGCAATCGGGGAAGTTGGAATGCAGAAATTCCTCAGTCTCCCAAGTAGCCTCTTCCTCTGAGTGATTACTCCATTGGATCTTATACATCTTGATCGATTTAGCCCGAGTTGATCTTTCTTTGCAATCCAGAACCTTGGAAGGGTACTCTTGGTACGATAGATCTGGCTCTATCTCCAATTCTGGTTCTGCTATGATCTCGGTTGGCAATGGAACACACTTCTTCAGCTGGGATACATGGAACACATTGTGGATGGCAGACAGTTTTGGAGGTAACTTCAATTTGTATGCCACGGGTCCACTTGTTTCTATGATCTCATAAGGTCCAATGTAACGAGGGGCTAACTTGCCTTTGATCCTGAATCTCTACACTCCCCTGGTGGGTGATACCTTCAAATACATGAAATCTCCCACCTCAAACTGGAGAGGTTTCCTCCTCTTATCGTGGTAACTCTTCTGCCTGGCCTGAGTAGCTTCTAGATTCTTCTTGATTAGTTTGATCTTCCTTTCGGCTTTAGTCACTAAGTCAGGTCCGAAAACTTCTCTTTCTCCAGACTGAGACCAATTGAGTGGTGTCCTACACCTTCTCCCATGAGAGCTTCAAAATGTGCCATCTTTAGGCTGAATTGATAACTGTTGTTATAAGCAAACTTTGCCAAGGAGAGGTGCTTATCCCAGTTCTTGCCACAATCGATCGCACAAGCTCTCAACATATCTTAAAGAATTTGATTTACCCTCTCGGTTTGACCATCAGTCTGTGGGTGGTAAGCTGAACTTTTGATTAGCTTGGTTCCTAAAGACTCTTGCAGTTGTTCCCAAAATCTAGCAACAAAAGGGGCTCCTCGTTCAGATACAATTGTAACACCCCTGGTGTTACTGCAACTAAAACTTGAGCATGGCATCATAAACATTGGCATTGCATATGTTTGACACACCTAGAGTGCATTTACTAGGTAAAAATTTCAAACAAGTTGTATTGTTATAGCATTTTGCAAATAGAACCCTGGATAGGGAACTTAACCCTAAATAGGGATTAAAGGGGTAAAACCTAACCCAAGTTAAGAAAACCTAAAAGTTTTAGGGGAATAGTCATAAAATGTTCCCAAAAATGAACTTGAATTACATTTATACCCCTGAAACACCAGAAACCTTAAGTCAAACCCTAGGGGCATATGTGCAAAAACAGTGCACATTTGGACTAAAGTGTAAAAACTACAATGTTAAGGCATATTAAGTCCTTTGGTTCTCAAATATATGAATTTGCAAGTTAAACCCTAAGTTTTGGGTCTATTTGCAAAAATCACCTCTTAACCCCTATTTAGCCCAAGTCTGAATTTCAGAGATTTGGGCTCAACTTTGGAGCTTTGTAACTTTCAAACTATAGGGTTTTCGCCCTAGATCACCATATCAAGTTTGTAGCCCAATCATAGGAGAACAACTTTGCTTAAGGATGTGAGCCTAGTTGTTAAGTAAAATTGGGAGATAATTAAGTCCAAAGTTGGACTGTCAGGTTACTGGGTCTGAATTTTCAGACAGACAGTGCAACCATTAAGACTTTGAGCATGAATTCAAGCTTGAATTGTTAAGAATTTGATCAAGGTTGCTATGAAAAAATTGTAACTGGTTTCTCAAGCTATAACTTTGGTACAGAGAGCTAGCTTAGTCACCACACAAAATTTGGAGTAAATAATGCTCCAAATCGCTCTGTCAGTTCATCTGATGAGAGATCGCCATGGTACAGTGTATTCTGCAGATCAGAACGCCAGTACAACAAATCTCATCGCCGGTGACTCCCTCCGCCGTGATTCGTGTCACCGGCGTTGGGATTCGTGTCTGAGCGGATGGATAGCATCGCGGGGTAAGGAGATCCTCGCCGTCGGTGAGCTGGATGCCACTCCGGCCAGCCGTAATCCCTCCCCCCTTGCTCACCGCCCTTGGATAAAGGTTCTCACCGCTGTCAAGCCTTCGCCGTTGCCCACCGCGTGTCTCTGTCCATCTACCGCATCACTGTGACTCACCCTTGCTCTCTGTTGATCACCGGAGCAATCGCCACGACGGTGGACGCGAGTTCATGCGCGCCAGTAGCTCCCTGCCCCTCCGACTGTCGTGCGTCACCATTAAAATTCCCGATCGTCGCACTTGCGTCCTATAAATTGAGCCCGCAGCAAGCTTCGCAACATCATCACCCACCCAGCCACCGCGTATTGCTAGCAATCGTTCGCCAGAGCTCGCGAATTTTGAATTCGCCCCAAATCAGTTCTTCGCCACCCCGAAACGAACCTCACCGCGGCCAGCCCTATTCCGGTCAGTTCAACCTCCTCTCTCCCTCGTTTGAGCCTTCTCATAGCTCTGTGATGCTCGCCGACCCAAGCAATTGGGCTGGGAGCCCTCTGGTCGCCGGGAACACGGTTGTTTAGCGGTAATGCTCTCGGTCACCGTGGCCCGAGTAAACCAATTAGCCATAAGTGAAATTGGGTTGGGGGAATGGATCAGGGAGGGTTCAATTAGGTGTTAGTCGCTCGGAGACCCTAGTCGTTGCCCCAATCGGCCGGTCCAGGAGCTCGCCGGAGTTCGGTTGCGCGCGATGCCGTTAGGGACTTCGCCTCGCGAAGAAATAGAAAACCGAGGACTTTTCTGCAATCTGTCAGCGACACAAGAAACAGTGAAAGAACTCGTTCATAGTTAGCCAGAAACCCGAGGGCCGCTGTGCAAAGTCGCCAGAGCGCGCGGGCGCGCGCGCGTTTCCCTCTGGTGTTGGGCCGACTGGGCTAGAACTGGCCCAGTACTATTTGATCTTTTTCTTTTTCTTTTTCAGTAGAGCTTTGGAAACCTGTTATAAATTGTAGAAAAATCCTAAATTTGTGAAACCAATTTTCTTAGACTTCTTATTTTCCATAGTATTTATTAAAAATAGTTTCATGATTTTTAGGTTAAATAAGGAATTTTGAGGCATTTAAACTACCTTAAACCATTAGTTCTGGATTTTTAGAAGATAAATGGTAATTCCAAAAATGTCCAAACTTTTTATATAAGTTCTATACATTATTTAGAAGCCTTGGGTAGAATTTGGATTGATTTGGACCTTGTTTGATAACTAGAACCCAAAACCCCACCCCTGTCCTGTGAACTCCTTTACTGACTCCGGAAACCCTAAGTTCTCGGAGTTCCGTGAAGGAAAATTGTATTCAAGACTCTAGATAATAAATTCTTATTATCTTTGCACTCTCATGAGCACTCCATGGCATTCATTCTTATATACATATATGTGGTTATGTTTAGAAAACGAAGAAGAGATCGAAGCGACCGAAGAGAAGACCCCACCACCTTTAAAATCTCAGGCAGGAACTTGTCTCTACTTTGACATCTGTGGGCCTAAGCCTGACTCACCTACTAACGAAGGCAAGCCCCGGTGCATTTGCCACCTTCCTTGATGTTTTTAAAATCTTTCTCACTTGTTTGATGCATTAGGTGATAGGAGTTGAATGCTTAAACAATTCCTGCATTGACTTCCTTGATCTTTGATTACCTTCCTTGAAACCCTGTTTTTACAAAAAGATTTACTATGCTTAGTATTGCTTTAGCAAAAACAAAAGGTTTTGTTTTACAAAAGATGATTGGCAAAGTGGGAGGGATGTTTTTGAAAATAAAACTTGATGGTGAATCCATTGCGGCCATGATGGGTTCAACATCGGAAAAGATGTACCTCTGCCAGGTACCAAGTTTTTGGGTAAATGATTAAGCTGAGACCGGGCGGGTGACTTGCACGAGAAGAGAGTCTCGGTGTAGTGTCTCTGTCTGAGTCGATTAAGGACCGTGTCGATGTAGGCCTGCTGACCAAGGACCCTTTAACTGGTCACATGCCTCGTCATGGGTAAGCCTTGCCTCGGGCAGACTAAGGCCAGAATAAGATAACACGAAATGGGCGTGGAGCGGTGGTGGGAGTAGCGTGTACCCTCCATAGCAAGAGGCTAGACGGTAGTGTATCTGTTCTCTCGGTTTGCGTGAACCTGATCTGGTCTTAAGAACCCCGGTGGCGGGTTGACATATGCAAGGGTTAAGTGCTACATATGTCGTGTGATTGGAGATCCTCAGCTGAGTATAATCAATTCGGATCGCCGTACCTCCACGGTTATGGAGACTTGGTCACTGACTTATACGTAGAATTCCACTAAAGATGAAGGGATTGATGAGAAACTGGCTAGAGCAGGACAAGTGTTTGAACTAGGGTAGAAAGAACCCTAGATGCAGGTAAGTTTACCTAACCTGAAAATAAAACTGGATTTTTAAGGATCCACTCTTAGTAAGCATTTATGCAAAACAGAGTCTTTGATCTTGAGATACCTTACCTTGACTCCCTTATAACCAGCATACCCTTGAGAGTCTTTTCTTTAGTCGGGTAAGACTTGCTGAGTAATTCCATACTCAGGGTTTATTCCCTCGTTGTTTTTAGGTGAGGAAGGAGCAAATTTTTGTTGCTTTTGTACCAAGGTGGTTCCAAATGAAGAAAAGCAAGAGTGAAGCTGCGGGAGGACATGGTCCTCCATAAGAAACTTTTATGTAAGAACTTATCGGGAGGAGTTTTTGCCTCCCTTGGTATTGTAATAATACTACTCAGCACTCGTTTTATAACTCTGGTCTGCAATAAGCAACTTGATCTTACTTTCTAAATAAATGTAAGTTTATGTAATCACTTCCGCATTTCTTTATCTCCGATGTTCTGTAATGTCTGCAAGACGGGTGAAACGTTCCTGGAAAGGTAAGAAAGAAGATACCGAACTTGTCAAGTGATTCAGGAACATCTACAGGGTTGTCTGATGTCTGTTGGACAAGGACAACTGTAGGTGGGCCTAATAACTTGGGAGGTTCCGTCACAACAATAGTCCGGGGCAATCCGTGCAAACACACGATCCAGTCAATGTACAACTCTGCATACTTTTGAGCCTTATCAGTGGTGTGCACTGGGAGAAAATGTGCCACTTTCGTCAGTCAGTCCACAATAACCCAAATCGAATCATGATGACGAGAGGTGTTGGGCAGACCCACAATGAAATCCATGCTGATGTCATCCCATTTCCACAAAGGTATAGACAAGGGTTGCAAAGCTCCAGCTAATTTCAAGTGGCTTGCCTTTATCCTCTGACAGGTGTCACATTCCGATACATATTGGGCTATCTCCCTCTTCATTCTGGTCAACCAATACAAGGGCTTCAAATCATGGTACATTTTGGTGCTCCCTGGATGCATGGAGAATTTGGAGAGATGGGCCTCATCCAAGATTCTCTTCTTGAGATCCTTATATTTAGGTGTCGGCGTTTCGACCCCGGGGGGGTCCCTGGACCGACGAGTAAATTGTCATCGCGTGTCCCAACCCAAATGGGTCGGTGCGAGATGGAGCACGAAGGGGGGTAGAAGAGAGGGAGAAAAGGGGAAAACCCGCGGCCTCCGTGTTGTCCTGCGCCCAGGTCGGGTGCGCTTGCAGTAGGGGGTTACAAGCGTCCGCGTGGGGGGAGAGCGAGGGACTCTACGCGTCGTCCCGTCCTCCCGCGCGGCCAACCTCTTTGTAAGAGAGCCCTGGACCTTCCTTTTATAGGCGTAAGGAGAGGGTCCAGGTGTACAATAGGAGGTGTAGCAGTGCGCCATCGTGTCTAGCAGAGAGGAGCTAGTGCCCTAAGTACATGCCGTTGTGGCAGCCAGAGAGGTTTTGGCACCCTATTCATGTGATGTTGTGGCCGTTGGAGGAGCGTTGGAGCCTTGCGGAAGAACAGCTGTCGGAGCTGTCGAGTCCTTGCTGACGTCTCCTTGCTTCCGTAAGGGGCTGAGAGTCGTCGTCGTCATGGAGCATGCGGGGCGTCATCATTATCTGAGATTAGGAGTCTTGGGGGTACCCCTAATTATGGTCCCCGACATTAGCCCCTGAGCCTTGAAGGGAGTGTTGATACTCGCTTGGAGGCTTTTGTCGCACTTTTTTGCAAGGGGACCGGCCTTCCTTGGTTGCTTTTTGTTCCGGTGGGTGCGCGCGAGCGCACCCGCCAGGTGTAGCCCCCGAGGTCTCGGAGGAGTAGTTTGACTCCTTCGAGGTCTTAGTACGTTTCGTAATGCTTTGGCCGATCTGGCTGCTCCCTCATGCGAACTGGCCGTAGCCCGGGTGAACAGTCGAGTCCCAAGTTCTCGGGCTGGTATGTTGACGCTGTCAATGGTTTGGCCGGAGCCGGGTTTGCGAGAGCAGCCCCCAAGCCTCTGCACAGAGCGAGAGGACGGTCAGGGACAGACTCGGCTTTTTACATACGCCCCTGCGTCGCCTTTCCGCAAGGAGGAGGGGGGAAAGCGCCATGTTGCCCTCGAAGGGCGCCGAACATGGTGTCTCCAGTGAGTTACTAACGGGTAATCCGAGTGGACGCCCGTGCCCCATTTGTTAGGGGTCGGCTAGTGGCCCGGAGGCGCGCTCCAAAAGTAACTGCGGGTGACTTGCCGGACCCGGTCCCCTTTTGATGGGGTCCGAGGGCTCGATGCCTCCCTCTGGTGGGATTCCGTTACAAAATCGTTCCCGTTGGTCTTGGAAATGTCCTAGGGTACCTCGGGAGCGCAGCCCGAGCCTCGGTTATGTATCGAACGTACCTAGGGTCATCCCTCGCTCTGCGTCTGAGGCGGCTGTCGAACCCTTCGGGGTCCAGCCTTCGAACCCCTGATCAGTAGTGGGCGCGGAGCCCGAGTGGCCTGAGGTGGCTGTTGAACCCTTTCGAGGGGCCGGCCTTCGAATCTCTGACCAGTAGTGGGTGCGGAGCCCGAGTGCTCTGAGGCGGCTGTTGAACCCTTCCGAGGGGCCAACCTTTGAACCTCTGATCAGTAGGGGGATCGGGGCCCACTTCCTTTGTGGAGAAGGATCCCTTTCGGAGTATCCCCTTTTCCGACCCCTGAGGCAACAGAGAGAAAGAGGAAGTGAAAAGGATACGAAATCGAATGACGTGGCGCACCTTTTTTGACGCGGTCATTATGGCGGAGGTGAAGCGTCGCCTGCTTCACCTGCCAAAGGTGCCGCCTGTCCTGCCGCAGAGTTAATGCGACGGGACGAGTGGTTCATGGGGCAGCCGTTGCGCGTGCGCGAGTCGTTCGAGGGACGGGCGTCTCGCTTTGAGTTTTGAACCTTGCGGCGGGTTCGGGCGAAGTGTTGAATGGGTCTCGCCTGGGCCTTTATATATTCGGGAGAGGGGCTGGTGATGGTTCTTTACTCAGCGGCTTGCCTCCCACTTAGGTTTTCGCAACCCGAGGGAATAGCCAGAGAAAGGAAACCGCGCATCCAGTTCCTCCGCCGCCACCTCTTCTGCTTGGTGATGGCCGACCGGGTGACCATTGTTCCGCCGCGCGATCTGTGGCCTTTCTCCACCGTCACGGCGGATGACCTGGAGGCCCTTGTTGCTGAGGGTTCGCTTCGCCCTCTCTCTGGTGACTCGCAGCCGGAGTGGATGGCCCCTTCGAGCGGAGCCGCCCTGTCCCCGCCGCCGGGGTATGTCGTGAGCTTTGTCTCCTTTCACGAGCAGGGGTTCGGAGTGCTGGCAAGCCATTTTATGTGGGCAATTCTGCATGTCTACGGGGTGGAGCTGCACAACCTCAGTCCCAACTCCATCTCGCAAGCTACCATCTTTGCGGCGGTTTGTGAAGGATACTTGGGGATTGACCCTCACTGGGACTTGTGGACCCATCTCTTCTCTGCGGAGCTTTTTGCCTCGCCGACGGGGGAAAGAAGGGTCCGCTTGGCGGTGCGGGCCGGTGGCTGCATCCTCCAGCTGAGGCAGGCACGGGCGCTGCAGTACATCCCCGTCGTCCTGGTGTCTTCGAACAAAGGGTGGCAGCGCCGGTGGTTCTATCTCCGAAATGACGACGGGAGGCTCCCGTCGTTTTCTCAGCGAGTGGTGACCGCCGCCGCCGATAACTGGCGCTACGGGACCCCGCGCGACAGACAGAAGAATCTCCAGCCCCTTCTGAAGGCCCTGGAGGAGCTGCGGAAAGGAGGGCTCACCGCTGCGGGGGTGGTTGCCACCATTCATCGCCGGAGGGTGCTCCCTTTGACAGAGCGGCGGCTACCGCTTTGGGAGATGACGCCGGGGTCGACTTGGAGGGTTCGCGGATGTCCTCGGATCCCCTTCCCATCGAAGACCTCCACAGGCGGGTAGCGGGCACGTTGGGGAAGCCGGACGCCGGCGTCTTTTCCCAGCTCTCGATGTGTCCCGATCACGGGTGTGTGTCCCTGGTGAGTGTCCGCTCCTTCTTCCTTCTTGTGTCGGATCGCCCTTGGTTCTCACAGCCGAGTTCTTTCGTCCGTCTCCAGGAGGTGGGGTTTCACAAGCCTTCCCTACCACCGGTCCCGGAGGACGCGGTGGACCAAGCTGCACGGAGGGTCACCGCGAAGAAGAGGAAGGAGAAGAAGGACGCGGAGAAGGCTCGGGCTCGCGAGCGGATGTGGGCTCGGGACGCCTTGGAAAGGCTTCATCGTCGGCAGGAGAGGGATGGACTCCCGAGGGAGCCATCGCCGGAGACGCCTGATGATAACGACAACGACGATGAAGACGATGATGAAGACGATGATGAAGACGACGACATGGCTGCCCGCCTCGGCCTCAGCCCGGATCTGAGGCTGGGCCAGGGGTCGTCGAGCCAGCCCCCGAGCGGGCTGGCACCATCGGTACCCGGGGCCGGGACTCGGGGTCTCGGTCCGAAGAACGGGGGCAGGCCGAGGGGGTATGTGGCGGAACTGCCCGAATTATTCCAACTTAAGTGCCCAAGCCCTGCCTTAGAGGCTAGACCACACTTAAATGGGAATAACCCGTCAATTCCTCGGATCTAGTCCGACACGGCCACTGACAGGATCAAGTACCACAATCTCACTCGATGGTGAGTCACAGAGCAAATACAATAAAGCATAAAACCATACATGAAAGAGTATTAAATTATTACAACACCATTGTCACCATCGGAGTTTTCGCAAAAGTAGCCATCATTGTTTTGGAGTGCAGCGGAAATAAACTAACGACAAATAAATGGAGAGATGGGGAAGCCTATCCCATCACTCCTCATGCTCCACCTCAGCCGAGGCAGGGTCCCACTCGACAGTCCAACCCGGTGGCAGGGTGGATGGCCAAGTCACTCCAGCAACCATGTCCTCCAGAGAACCTGTAAAAATTATGCCACAAGCAAGGCTGAGTATACTAATACTCAGCTAGACTTACCCGGTGTGAGGAGTCTATACTCCTCTACCTCTAGACATGCAGCTGTTTGGCTGTGGGGTTTGGTTGCCAAAAGCACTAGCTGAGTTTCTAAATCAAGATTTTAACTTAATCAAAATTAAGTGTGACTCTCTTAAGGCTAAAAGTGTACTATCTATTCATACATAGTAGCAAGCATTATTAGCAATCAACAGTTTGTATCATCTCAACCAGTTCCACTTGTTACTCAATGTAGCAGCATGGATCAAGCAGTCTCATTAGCTGCGAGAAGCAGACGATTCGAATCGAGTTTTTATCCTTGCAAGGTAAACCTAAACACACGACATGCAGGGGCACTCCGTCCCCACACATATCAACCGTCCCCATCGATTCCCTGGCAGCAGATCAGGGCTCACCGCCTTGGCGTACAATGCCTCACTGACCCCGACTGGCCGTCGTGCAGTGACAGCACTTGTACCCACCATAACCGGAATGGGAGACTACGTCTCAGGTCGCGTGAGGGGTAAAGTCCACTGGCAGGTTCAATCAGGTACTAGGCTTACCGATTTACCATATTTCTCGGTATGTGTTTAGTACGTTCAAACGCTTGACTCACGGTACCACACCTTAATCCTTAATCAACTTTTTATCCCGTGAACAACCAATCCCCATGGATTGTTGCCCACCAACCAACATCAATATGATAGGGAAGTGGATACAGCAAATTCCTGATCTCGCGCGAGTGCTAGAAAAATCACTCGACTTCTACCGAGATCCTAATTAATAAAGCAGCTACTCGTCCTAGCATACTAGTGTTCATCTCAATAGGATTCCTGAGATCATGCAACTAGGGTTTCAACCAATTCCTACACCTAAGTGCACAATCAATCCTACAATCATTAAGTGAAGTAAAATAGCATAAATAACAGGTTATGCATAAAACCGGGGCTTGCCTTCCAAAGCAGTGGCAGGCAGGTCCTCTGGTGCAGGCTCTGGTGCTGGGTCTGGGGCAACCTCCTGGGTAGCTCCTTGCTCCGGCACGAGGACGTACTCTCCGTCAGCAGATTACAGTCTATCGAAATGCAATGAACATGTATGTCATGATTATGCAAGATTTAAGAACATTAAGCTACCGAATTTAAGTCAAGAATTAACTTAGGGTTCCTTGGCTACGAGGGTCTTTTAGTGGTATATATAGACTTATTACCCTTTAGGTTTAGGTCTTCTTTTAAAATAACATATTGGATTTGTATGGCCTTTATAGATTTTAGTGGACAATTATAAAGGTTTTAGGGTGACATTAATTTACACTATTCATTTTCCTTTCCTTACTTTCCATTTAGGGTTTCTAGTGTAGGTTTGAACTACGACAGTGGGTTAATAATTTCCAAAAATTCTGTAAAAATTACAGTGGGTTGCCTTTTGCTATTCTAGCTTGTTTTAAGAATTTGAGGCTTAAGGTACAAAAGCTAGGCTTTAAACAAAAATAACAATAGTTAGGCAAAATGGGCCACTTTACACTACAAGTCCTTTATTAAAGTGGTTTCTGACCTAATGGTTAATTTTGCTGGCCTCTAGTAGTGATAAAAAGCTCTTGTACCAAAAATGACAGAGAGCAACATGGTGGTTAATTAATGGTGAATTTCTAAACTTTGGTGCAAAAAGAGTGATTAGAACTAACTTGTCATTTGAAAAATATCAAACAACAGATTTCAGATTTTTCTTAAGTTCTTATTATCAACACATTAGTTATCCTAGGGTTTGGGGAGGTTTCACCTTAGGGGTATTTTTGTAGGGTTTTTCTAAGTTATCCCTATTTTCTTCATTTAAAAGGTATCTTGCTTATTTTACACTACAACAGGGTAGGATACATTTTTCCAGTGAACTACATTGACTAAATATCTCAACATAAATAGGTGTGCTCTCTGGTTCATCATTTATATCACTTTTTCTATTTTCCTTAAACTTAAGCATATTATAGAATAAGGGGTTAAAATTATCTTAATGTAATGGACAGAGAGGTTTAACATTTTTAACTAGGTCAGTAGGTAGATATAAACTTCTCTAAATTTTTCTAACCTTAATCAATTAGTGCAACCATTTTTCTTGCTATTATTAAGCTTTTGGCCAAAACTGAAAATAAATCAGAACCTTATATTTTTCTCTAGTTCATATGGGGTTTTATATTTTTCTTAGACAGGTTATATTATTTAGAGTCTGGCAAAATTGGTTTGACTAAATTTGGATAAACCAAACAGAAGTTATGGGTTTTTAAAGTTTCTGTTTGAATTTAAAATAGATTTTATTAAAGCTTTACTGGAAAAACAGTTTGCGCCGAGACCCCTGGGGTTAAACTGATTCAAGTCTCGCAGATCTACCCTCGGGCCACTATTCATGTGAGTCTTGGGCTTTACACTTAACCCCCCAGGGTTCTCTTCCTCACACCCGCGGTCCCTCCCCTAATCAGAACAGTAGCCGTAGGAAAGAAAGGACGGCGCGGCTTACCGGCGGCGAGGGAGGTCCGGCGAAGGGTGGGGTCGGCTCGGGGAGGCTCTGGCGGTCACGTCGAGGTACGGCTCGTCGTCGGAGGTGGTCGGGGTCGCCCGGTCCACGAGCACAGGCGGGTGTGCTCGTCGGCGGCGGGTGTACCGGCCAAACTACGGCGAGCTGGTTCAATCCGACGGCACGGTGAGCATCACGGGGTCACATAGCGATTGTGTGCACAAGGAATCGAAGGGTGGTGGAGTGGTTTACCCGGTCCACGTACTCCGGCGGGGTCGAGAGCTCCGGCGAGTGTGGACTGGCTTCTCCGGCGAAGGAAACTCCAATTCCTTGCTCGGGGAGTCTCACGGAGGCGTGCACAAGCTTCTCCGGGGGCTGGACGGGGCTGGAAATGGTTGGGCAGGCCGGTCTACGGTGGCAGGGGGACTGGGTGGCCGCGGACAAGCGGCGCACTGGCCAACGACGGCGAACCAAGCTCCGGCGAGGGTCGGGTGGGTGCGGAAGGGTATGGTCGAAGCTTGGGAGGGTTTTATAGGCGCGGGCGCGTACCAGGGCGCTGGCTTGACCGTTTGGCGCGACGCGGGCACGAGGGGCGCGCGCGGGCGTGCTCTGGCGAGCTCAGAGCGCGTCGAACACGTGGCGCGTTGCTTCTGCCCGTGTTCTTCGCTCTGCTGAGCGACCAAGCGTACGAATCTTGCCATGTCGCCTGTGCGAGATCTCTTCCCTGCACCTAGAGCTACCTAGTTCATGTGAGTTCCAAGGGAGGATACGCCCTAGGTCAGGAGATAAACAGGCGCCAAGTTTGGTTTGTCTCACTGCCCACATCGCGACAAAACCGATGCCAAAACCTGTCAAACGTCCAAGTCTCGGTTTCAAATTTTTCCAGGGGGTGCCTTAAGTGGTATAGCACATTTTTGGTATAGAACCCAAGTGGTTTTGGCGCCATTTTCAAAGTGAACACGGCTGGTCTTTGAATTAGGGTTAAAATGTGACTTAGAGGGAAATAGAGAGCTCTAGCTCTCTCTCCACTTGGAGACTTGAATTGGGGTTTCTCCAGGGGCCTTTTTGCAATATTTCCCTCTCCTAATTGATGGTTACAATGTTGCTTAGGGTTTGGGTAAAAGTTACACATGCTTTACCCACTTGATCACTCTCTTTCCCCCCTTACTTAGGGTTTTGGAAGGTAGGGCTTTGGAGAGATCTAGGGTTCTTCTCCCCCCTATTGGCCAAGATAGTAAGTGTGCAAGGATTTAGGGTAATGTTTCTTATATCATGGGCAACTTAATTAGCACATGAGCCCCAAAGTTCTTATGTGCTGCCCTAAGCCTTTATCATTTGTGAGCACAGCTTCTGGTGCCAAAGTGGCTCTAGCCAGGGTAACACCTGGGTGTTACAGCCCTCCCCCCTTAAAGGAATCTCGTCCCGAGATTTAGGTAGAGTCCCTTGGAGGGGTGCTTGAAGGGGTGATGGTGGTGTTTCTCCTTTACACATAAGTTTCTCTTGTTAACTGCTCTTCGAATGTCATCCTCTTTGCAACTTTAGAAGGAAGCCCTTCTTAAGTTAAGTCCATAACTTAGACTATCCTTGTTATCTAAGTTTTTCTTATAATTGACTTCAAAGGGCAGGTGGGGGTGGGGTTTTGGGTTACATACCGATTACTTTGGGTAGAAAGTCGGGGAAGCGAGAGCGTAGAAAATCCTCCGTCTCCCATGTAGCTTCTTCTGCTGAATGATGACTCCACTGAACCTTATACATTTTGATTGACCTTGCCCGAGTTGATCTTTCCTTCTGATCCAATATCTTGACGGGGTACTCTTGGTAGGACAAATCTGGTTCTATCTCAATGTCTGGTTCTGGTAGTACTTCAGTGGGTAGACGAACACATTTCCGCAGCTGAGATACATGGAACACATTGTGAACTGCTGACATGTGGGGTGGCAATTCCAATTGGTAAGCTACGGGTCCACAACTTTCCTTGATCTTATAGGGTCCAATGTATCGAGGGGCCAACTTGCCCTTGATCCCGAATCTCTGGACACCCTTGGCTGGTGATACCTTAAGATAGACATGATCTCCCACCTCAAACTGTAGTGGCTTCCGTCTCTGGTCATGATAACTCTTTTGCCTGGCCTGAGCAGCTTCCAAGTTCTTCCTAATGACTCTGACCTTTTCCTCTGCTTCAATTACCAAATCTGGCCCAAATATCTCCCTCTCTCCTGCTTGAGACCAATTCAACGGGGTTCTGCATCTTCTCCCATACAAAGCCTCAAAAGGTGCCATTTTCAGACTGGACTGATAGCTGTTATTGTAAGAGAACTCCGCTAAGGAGAGACACTTGTCCCAGTCCTTTCCATAGTGCAGTGCACATGCTCTCAACATGTCTTCCAAAACCTGATTTACCCGTTCTGTCTGACCATCTGTTTGAGGGTGATATGCTGAGCTTCGGATGACATGGGTCCCAAGTGATTCCTGTAATTGCTCCCAAAATCGTGCCACAAAAGGTGCTCCTCGGTCAGAGACTATGGTCCTTGGTATCCCATGCAGACGAACTATCTGGTCGATGTAAATTTCCGCATACTTCTCCGTCCGGTGGGCGGTGTGCACTGGCAAGAAATGAGCAGTCTTGGTCAATCTGTCCACAATAACCCATATGGAATCATGGTGCCGGGAGGTATTGGGTAATCCTACTATGAAGTCCATGCAAACGTCCTCCCATTTCCAAGATGGTATGGGAAGGGGTTGCAAAGGGCCTGCTGCTTTCAGATGACTAGCTTTTACCCTCTGACAAGTGTCACATTCTGAAACGTACTTGGCAATTTCCCTCTTCATCCTGGTCCACCAATAAAGAGGTCTGAGATCATGGTACATCTTGTTGCTACCAGGGTGCATGGAGAACTTAGAAAGGTGAGCTTCATCCAATATCTTCTTTCTGAGCTCTGGGTCCTTGGGAACCACCAATCGGTCTTCAAACCATAAAATTCCTTTGCTGTCCTAGCGGAAACACTTGTATTTCTCTGCCTTCAGCTGGATCATTTCTTTAATAACCTGAACTCCCTTATCCCCAAACTGTGCCTGAGCTATTTGTTCTTGCAATGTGGGCTCCACTGCAATATATCTCAATTCACCAGAAGGAACAACTTCCAGGTTCAGCTTGCACAACTCATCACACAGGGTGGTGATTCTTGCATCCATGTCCATGCAATTACATTGGGCCTTTCGGCTCAAAGCATCTGCCACGACATTTGCCTTGCCAGGATGGTAATGCACCTCCAAATCATAGTCCTTGATTAATTCCAACCACCTTCTCTGCCTCATGTTCAGATCTGCCTGAGTGAAAATGTACTTGAGACTCTTGTGATCAGTGTAAATGTTACAGTGAGCTCCCATCAAGTAGTGTCTCCATATCTTGAGGGCATGAACTACTGCTGCCAAGTCCAGATCATGTGTCGGGTAGTTCTGCTCATGAGGTCTGAGGGCTCGGGAAGCATACGCAATAACTCTGTTCTCTTGCATCAACACACAACCCAATCCGGTACCAGAAGCATCACAATAAACCTCAAATGGCTTGGTGTTGTCGGGTTGGGCTAGCACTGGAGCTGTTGTCAAATGTTGCCTCAAGGTATGAAAAGCATCCTCACATTTTTGGCTCCACACAAATTTGACTCCTTTCTTTAACAGTTCAGTCATTGGCTTGGCAATTCTGGAGAAATCTGGAATAAATCGTCGGTAATATCCTGCTAATCCCAGAAAACTCCTAATCTGCTTCACTGTAGTCGGGGGTTTCCAGTCCATCACCTCTTGCACTTTCTCAGGGTCAACTGATATCCCATCCTGAGAGATTGTGTGGCCCAAAAACTTTATTTCTTTCAGCCAGAACTCACACTTGGACAACTTAGCATACAACTGATGGTCGCGAAGTCTCTGAAGCACAACATGCAGATGTTTAGTGTGCTCAGCCTCATTCTTGGAATAAACCAGAATGTCATCAATGAAGACAACCACAAACTTGTCCAGCTCTGGCATGAATACCGAGTTCATCAAGTACATGAAATAAGCTGGGGCATTGGTTAGCCCAAAAGACATTACCAAAAACTCATAGAGCCCAGATGTCCTTGGCATGCTCCACCCGATCCTTCCACATCGGGTCGTCCTCCTTTTCCGCAGGGAACAACCCAATGGGGTGGGTAGCCAGCTCCAAGGGGTGAAATCCACAGAAGGTGGTCAGTCCATGCAGAGCGATAGCCTCAATAGTGTCCTCAGCCTGGTATCCGTAGGACTCGGAGTCCAGTGAACGCCAGCCTGGCTGCAGGGGATGAGGCTCCAAAGTCATCCTCACCCGACAGCGAGGTACCCGGTGCTTCTCGAACTGCTGCACCGCGTACTGAGGGGGTGTCAAATATCCTGCCCCCTGAAGTACCTCCCACAAGATGCGGGGAAAACCCTCTCGTGCAAGTCCGTCAGTGTGGGTCAGTGCATCTCCATACTCGGAGGATCCGTGGGAAGTCATCTGTGCACGGTTAAGCGTAAGTAAAGAAAAAGAATTACAAAAAGAACAAAGAAAGTAAAACTCAACCTGCCTCTAACTAAAAGAAAAAGGCACTGGGGACCTAGTTGGCTGTTATCTCATTTTTAAGTCCTTTTACTTAGTTATTCATTTACTTAATTAAGAATGCATGCATGCACGTCCTGTACGACCTCTCCAAAAAGATAAAAAGGAATAGGGAAGGACTCCCATCCATTAAAAGTGGCCTATAGGGCCTAGTCACTTAGCCACCTAGCTACCCTTCTATAGTCCTAAGGCTTCACGTCCTAGGTCTATCCTGCTTGCCCTACTATCTATCCAACATTGTTTCTATCAAGTTTTACTTTTAGAAAAGGGATGGTATTCATGTTTTATTGATTCCTCTGTGGTGGTACAAGCTCCGATACCAGCTGTGGCGGAACTGCCCGAATTATTCCAACTTAAGTGCCCAAGCCCTGCCTTAGAGGCTAGACCACACTTAAATGGGAATAACCCGTCAATTCCTCGGATCTAGTCCGACACGGCCACTGACAGGATCAAGTACCACAATCTCACTCGATGGTGAGTCACAGAGCAAATACAATAAAGCATAAAACCATACATGAAAGAGTATTAAATTATTACAACACCATTGTCACCATCGGAGTTTTCGCAAAAGTAGCCATCATTGTTTTGGAGTGCAGCGGAAATAAACTAACGACAAATAAATGGAGAGATGGGGAAGCCTATCCCATCACTCCTCATGCTCCTCCTCAGCCGAGGCAGGGTCCCACTCGACAGTCCAACCCGGTGGCAGGGTGGATGGCCAAGTCACTCCAGCAACCATGTCCTCCAGAGAACCTGTAAAAATTATGCCACAAGCAAGGCTGAGTATACTAATACTCAGCTAGACTTACCCGGTGTGAGGAGTCTATACTCCTCTACCTCTAGACATGCAGCTGTTTGGCTGTGGGGTTTGGTTGCCAAAAGCACTAGCTGAGTTTCTAAATCAAGATTTTAACTTAATCAAAATTAAGTGTGACTCTCTTAAGGCTAAAAGTGTACTATCTATTCATACATAGTAGCAAGCATTATTAGCAATCAACAGTTTGTATCATCTCAACCAGTTCCACTTGTTACTCAATGTAGCAGCATGGATCAAGCAGTCTCATTAGCTGCGAGAAGCAGACGATTCGAATCGAGTTTTTATCCTTGCAAGGTAAACCTAAACACACGACATGCAGGGGCACTCCGTCCCCACACATATCAACCGTCCCCATCGATTCCCTGGCAGCAGATCAGGGCTCACCGCCTTGGCGTACAATGCCTCACTGACCCCGACTGGCCGTCGTGCAGTGACAGCACTTGTACCCACCATAACCGGAATGGGAGACTACGTCTCAGGTCGCGTGAGGGGTAAAGTCCACTGGCAGGTTCAATCAGGTACTAGGCTTACCGATTTACCATATTTCTCGGTATGTGTTTAGTACGTTCAAACGCTTGACTCACGGTACCACACCTTAATCCTTAATCAACTTTTTATCCCGTGAACAACCAATCCCCATGGATTGTTGCCCACCAACCAACATCAATATGATAGGGAAGTGGATACAGCAAATTCCTGATCTCGCGCGAGTGCTAGAAAAATCACTCGACTTCTACCGAGATCCTAATTAATAAAGCAGCTACTCGTCCTAGCATACTAGTGTTCATCTCAATAGGATTCCTGAGATCATGCAACTAGGGTTTCAACCAATTCCTACACCTAAGTGCACAATCAATCCTACAATCATTAAGTGAAGTAAAATAGCATAAATAACAGGTTATGCATAAAACCGGGGCTTGCCTTCCAAAGCAGTGGCAGGCAGGTCCTCTGGTGCAGGCTCTGGTGCTGGGTCTGGGGCAACCTCCTGGGTAGCTCCTTGCTCCGGCACGAGGACGTACTCTCCATCAGCAGATTACAGTCTATCGAAATGCAATGAACATGTATGTCATGATTATGCAAGATTTAAGAACATTAAGCTACCGAATTTAAGTCAAGAATTAACTTAGGGTTCCTTGGCTACGAGGGTCTTTTAGTGGTATATATAGACTTATTACCCTTTAGGTTTAGGTCTTCTTTTAAAATAACATATTGGATTTGTATGGCCTTTATAGATTTTAGTGGACAATTATAAAGGTTTTAGGGTGACATTAATTTACACTATTCATTTTCCTTTCCTTACTTTCCATTTAGGGTTTCTGGTGTAGGTTTGAACTACGACAGTGGGTTAATAATTTCCAAAAATTCTGTAAAAATTACAGTGGGTTGCCTTTTGCTATTCTAGCTTGTTTTAAGAATTTGAGGCTTAAGGTACAAAAGCTAGGCTTTAAACAAAAATAACAATAGTTAGGCAAAATGGGCCACTTTACACTACAAGTCCTTTATTAAAGTGGTTTCTGACCTAATGGTTAATTTTGCTGGCCTCTAGTAGTGATAAAAAGCTCTTGTACCAAAAATGACAGAGAGCAACATGGTGGTTAATTAATGGTGAATTTCTAAACTTTGGTGCAAAAAGAGTGATTAGAACTAACTTGTCATTTGAAAAATATCAAACAACAGATTTCAGATTTTTCTTAAGTTCTTATTATCAACACATTAGTTATCCTAGGGTTTGGGGAGGTTTCACCTTAGGGGTATTTTTGTAGGGTTTTTCTAAGTTATCCCTATTTTCTTCATTTAAAAGGTATCTTGCTTATTTTACACTACAACAGGGTAGGATACATTTTTCCAGTGAACTACATTGACTAAATATCTCAACATAAATAGGTGTGCTCTCTGGTTCATCATTTATATCACTTTTTCTATTTTCCTTAAACTTAAGCATATTATAGAATAAGGGGTTAAAATTATCTTAATGTAATGGACAGAGAGGTTTAACATTTTTAACTAGGTCAGTAGGTAGATATAAACTTCTCTAAATTTTTCTAACCTTAATCAATTAGTGCAACCATTTTTCTTGCTATTATTAAGCTTTTGGCCAAAACTGAAAATAAATCAGAACCTTATATTTTTCTCTAGTTCATATGGGGTTTTATATTTTTCTTAGACAGGTTATATTATTTAGAGTCTGGCAAAATTGGTTTGACTAAATTTGGATAAACCAAACAGAAGTTATGGGTTTTTAAAGTTTCTGTTTGAATTTAAAACAGATTTTATTAAAGCTTTACTGGAAAAACAGTTTGCGCCGAGACCCCTGGGGTTAAACTGATTCAAGTCTCGCAGATCTACCCTCGGGCCACTATTCATGTGAGTCTTGGGCTTTACACTTAACCCCCCCCCCAGGGTTCTCTTCCTCACACCCGCGGTCCCTCCCCTAATCAGAACAGTAGCCGTAGGAAAGAAAGGACGGCGCGGCTTACCGGCGGCGAGGGAGGTCCGGCGAAGGGTGGGGTCGGCTCGGGGAGGCTCTGGCGGTCACGTCGAGGTACGGCTCGTCGTCGGAGGTGGTCGGGGTCGCCCGGTCCACGAGCACAGGCGGGTGTGCTCGTCGGCGGCGGGTGTACCGGCCAAACTACGGCGAGCTGGTTCAATCCGACGGCACGGTGAGCATCACGGGGTCACATAGCGATTGTGTGCACAAGGAATCGAAGGGTGGTGGAGTGGTTTACCCGGTCCACGTACTCCGGCGGGGTCGAGAGCTCCGGCGAGTGTGGACTGGCTTCTCCTGCGAAGGAAACTCCGATTCCTTGCTCGGGGAGTCTCACGGAGGCGTGCACAAGCTTCTCCGGGGGCTGGACGGGGCTGGAAATGGTTGGGCAGGCCGGTCTACGGTGGCAGGGGGACTGGGTGGCCGCGGACAAGCGGCGCACTGGCCAACGACGGCGAACCAAGCTCCGGCGAGGGTCGGGTGGGTGCGGAAGGGTATGGTCGAAGCTTGGGAGGGTTTTATAGGCGCGGGCGCGTACCAGGGCGCTGGCTTGACCGTTTGGCGCGACGCGGGCACGAGGGGCGCGCGCGGGCGTGCTCTGGCGAGCTCAGAGCGCGTCGAACACGTGGCGCGTTGCTTCTGCCCGTGTTCTTCGCTCTGCTGAGCGACCAAGCGTACGAATCTTGCCATGTCGCCTGTGCGAGATCTCTTCCCTGCACCTAGAGCTACCTAGTTCATGTGAGTTCCAAGGGAGGATACGCCCTAGGTCAGGAGATAAACAGGCGCCAAGTTTGGTTTGTCTCACTGCCCACATCGCGACAAAACCGATGCCAAAACCTGTCAAACGTCCAAGTCTCGGTTTCAAATTTTTCCAGGGGGTGCCTTAAGTGGTATAGCACATTTTTGGTATAGAACCCAAGTGGTTTTGGTGCCATTTTCAAAGTGAACACGGCTGGTCTTTGAATTAGGGTTAAAATGTGACTTAGAGGGAAATAGAGAGCTCTAGCTCTCTCTCCACTTGGAGACTTGAATTGGGGTTTCTCCAGGGGCCTTTTTGCAATATTTCCCTCTCCTAATTGATGGTTACAATGTTGCTTAGGGTTTGGGTAAAAGTTACACATGCTTTACCCACTTGATCACTCTCTTTCCCCCCTTACTTAGGGTTTTGGAAGGTAGGGCTTTGGAGAGATCTAGGGTTCTTCTCCCCCCTATTGGCCAAGATAGTAAGTGTGCAAGGATTTAGGGTAATGTTTCTTATATCATGGGCAACTTAATTAGCACATGAGCCCCAAAGTTCTTATGTGCTGCCCTAAGCCTTTATCATTTGTGAGCACAGCTTCTGGTGCCAAAGTGGCTCTAGCCAGGGTAACACCTGGGTGTTACAGGGTACTTGACCCCTTGGCCGAGGTAGTTGAGGTGACCCCGGGGAGTCAGGCCGAGCCACCTGTTCCCCAAGAACCGTTGCCCATGCCGACTGTGCAGGAGGGTGACCCTCGGGTCGTCGTGGCCGCGCCTGGGCAGTCTGTCCCTCTAGTGCCTCGGGCGCCCAAGGCAAGGATGGTGCCGAAGCCGGCAGCGGGGCTGACCTCGGTGGTACCTTCGAGGATCGAGGCTCGAGAGACCTCCCCACAGGCACGATTGATCATGGCCTGGAGTGGGTAAGTATCTTAGGATATCTTTGTCCTGGCTCCTCCTTCGTGTGTTCTGATCCTGCTCTTCCTTTTCTTCCCAGCAAACGGAGGCATGGTTCGACCGGTCTGGCTCCCCGGAAGGCCCTCAAAACGGCGCCGGCTTCTGCAGCCAGTGTCGCACCGGGCCTCGCTGGCCAGCTGGCCTTCTTACAAGATGCCCCAAAGCGGGGGGCCCAGGCGGCACAAGTTGCCGTGGGGCGAGCTCCCGAGGTTGACTCTTCTGCCGAGGCGGTCGTCGTGCTGAGGGAGACTGCTGGTGCGGCTGTGGCCTCGAGCCCACCAGACGTGTTGCCGGCGCTGTCACCGACTTCTGCCGAGGCCGCTGCCGTTCTAGCCGTGGAGCCACCCGTCGCCGCCGACGCTGAGATGGCCGAGGCGTCGCTACTTGATGCCTCGAAGGAGGGGGCGCAGAACCGCGACCCGTCCTGGGGAGCGGCAACCTCGTCCCCGCACGGCGCAGTCCTGACGGGCGGCGTCAGTCGCTCCGGTTCTGGACCAGTGGGGCTTCGGATCCCCTCTTCGTTCATGACGATGAGCGAGAGGAGCAGTCTTGGGACGGGCTTCGTGAGTGTGCCGAGGCAACGGTGGGGTCGCTTCGGTCGACCTTGGAGGTCCTTTGCAGGGACGTTCCTAAGATCCTCTAGGTAAGGATTTCAAGCATACCTTTCACGTGATCAAGTCATTCTTTGTGACGCCTCGCTTATTTTCCTTAGGATCTGACGGATCTGAGCGCCGCCAAGTCGTCGTTCATCCATCACGAGGCCGATGTCTGGGGTTCGCTGTGGTTCCTGAGGACCACGCTTGCCGGGGCTACCGAGCGCCTCTCCGAACGGAGCGCCGAGGTGGCGGACCTTCGGTTGCTCTGTGTCGATCTGGGAGCGGAGGCAGCAGCGGCACGCGCAGAGGCGCAGCGGCAGCGGTTGGAGCTTGGCCAGGTCATCGGCGAGCGGGACCAATCTTGGGGTCGGGCCGCGGAGGCTGAAAGCCGGGCTGAGGCCCTTGGAGACCAGTTAACCGAGGCGTCTGCTCGGGCTGGAGCCCTTGCGGCAGACCTAGCCGTGGCCCAAGCCGCATCCTTGGAGCAGCGTGCCCGAGTCGAAGGTATGTCTTAGCTGTTTTAAGATTTTGATTTAGCTTCGTTCTTCGACTCGTGTTTGAAGTCTTCTGCCTTGGCTGTTTGCAGAGCTCGAGTCTGCCCTCGATGAGTCCACCAAGGCACTTGCCCAGGCGGCCGAGCAGAGGGAGGCCGACCACGCGGTCATGTCCGAGGCCATCTCGGCCTTCTGCCGGGTCTTTGGTCTCGACGACGTCCCCTCGGGGAGCTCCCCTCAGAGTCGCCTGCAGGCCTTGGGTGACCACGCGCGCGGCAGACTCCGCGAGGCGCTGCATCACGGCGTTAGGCGGGCCTTCGCCGTGCTCGCTTCCCACTACGATGTGGACCTGGAGTGGGTCAGCGAGGGGTACTGCCTCCCTAACGAGGACGAAGCTGCCCTAGCCAAAGTCTAGAGGCTTGACACGGCCGCTGCGGGCCCAAGCACGGTGCTGGCGACCACCTTCAAAGCAGAGATCCTCCTGCTTGTGCCGTCGTCCGAGGCCGGGGCGGATCTCACCAAGGGCAGAAACGAAGCCGAGGGCGCGGCTCCTTCTCCGGGCGACGCCTGATCCTGCCGGAGCAGTTTATTTTGAATGCATATGTGTCTTTTGCGGCCACCGAGGCCCGAACACTTTATCATCGTAATATAAGGCTGTGTCTTTTTTCCTCCTGTTTTGCGTACCCGGATTCGTTCATCAGTAGCAGGATTGCTTAACCAAGTAAGAGTTATTTTTCGCGGTAGGTGACGAGTGAGGTATCTGTATCCCAGAGGCATAGGAGTCCCTCGGCTCGGTCGACCTTGCCACTTACATGCACTCTTATTCGTTTCTTGGGGTCCTGTTACTGATATAGCCGGGAGACGCGAAAGTCGTTTTGATGGAAGACTTTTTCCGAGGAAAATTTTGATGCAGGGGGGGCTCGCCCCTTCTAGCCCCTGAGGGAGGGTCGGGCTTTGCCGAGGCAAGGCTGACCCTTCCTTGATGGTTAGACTTTGTTGGCGTATGTAAATGAAGTGTACGAATGACTTGAAAACATATTAAGGGTAGAAGCGACGTAGCTGTCGGATGTTCCAAGCGTTGCTGTAGACCTCGCCCTGACTGTTGGCTAGCTTGTACGTCCCGGGCTTCAAAACCTTGGCGATGACGAACGGCCCTTCCTAGGGAGGCGTGAGCTTGTGCCGCCCTCGGGTGTCTTGTCGCAGCCGAAGCACCAGGTCGCCCACTTGGAGGTCTCGGGACCGAACCCCTCGGGTGTGGTAGCGTCGCAGGGACTGCTGGTACCGCGCCGAGTGTAGTACGGCCATGTCCCGAGCCTCTTCGAGCTAGTCCAGTGAGTCTTCTCGGTCGGTCTGGTTTCTTCGGTCGTTGTACGCCCTCGTCCTCGGGGAACCGTATTCTAAGTTCGTGGGCAAGACGGCCTCGGCCCCATAGACTAGAAAGAACGGTGTGAAGCCCGTGGCTCGACTCGGCGTTGTCCTCAGACTCCAGACCACCGAGGGGAGTTCCTTCATACATCGCCTGCCGAACTTGTGGAGGTCGCTGTAGATCCTCGGCTTGAGTCCTTGCAGAATCATGCCGTTGGCACGTTCGACCTGCCCATTCGTCATGGGGTGAGCCACGGCAGCCCAGTCCACCCGGATATGGTGATCCTCGCAGAAGACCAGGAACTTTCTGCTGGTGAACTGGGTGCCGTTGTCGGTGACGATGGAGTTCGGGACCCTAAAGCGATGGATGATGTTGGTGAAGAATGCCACCGCCTGTTCGGACCTGATGCTGTTCAGGGGTCGGACCTCGATCCACTTGGAGAATTTGTCGATGGCGACCAGCAGGTGCGTGTAGCCCCCGGGTGCCTTCTGCAAGGGACCGACGAGGTCCAGTCCCCATACGACAAACGGCCAGGTGATGGGTATTGTCTGCAGAGCCTGAGCGGGCAGGTGGGTCTGCCTCGCATAGAATTGACACCCTTGGCAGGCGCGGACAATTCTAGTGGCGTTGGCCACAGCGGTCGGCCAGTAGAAACCTTGTTGGAAGGCATTTCCAACAAGGGCTCGGAGCGCTGCGTGATGACCACAAGCCCCCAAGTGTATTTCTTGTAAGAGCTCCTGGCCTCGGCGATGGATATGCACCGCTGGAGGATGCCGGATGGGCTGCGCTGGTAGAGCTCCTTCCCTTCACCTAGTAAGACGAACGACTTGGCGCGCCGCGCCAGTCACCGAGCCTTGGCTCGGTCGAGGGGCAGCTCTCCTTGGTGGAGATATTGCAGGTACGGGGTCTGCCAGTTTCGATTAGGCTGGTCCCCACTCCGCCCTTCCTCGACGCGCAGTGCCTCACCCTCGGGGGCCGAGGGTGCTTCGGGCCGAGCCGAGGGCGCCTCGGGCTGTGCCGAGGGTGCCTCGGGCTGGGCCGAGGCCTTCTCGAGCTCGGGTGTGTCGTCGATCTTGACTGAGGGTTGATGTAGGTCTCGGGAGAAGACGTCCGGGGGAACCGTTGTCCGCCCCGAGGCTATCTTAGCCAGCTCATCCGCAGTCTCGTTGTGTCGTCAGGCGATGTGGTTGAGCTCGAGCCCGTAGAACTTGTCCTCCAGGCGCGGAACCTCATCGCAGTAGGCTTCCATCTTCGGGTCGCGGCAGTGGGAGTTTTTCATAACTTGGTCGATGACGAGCTGCAAGTCACCGCGAGCGTCGAGGCGTCGGACCCCTAGCTCAGTGGCGATGCGCAACCCATTGACCAGAGCTTCGTACTCAGCCACGTTGTTGGATGCCGGGAAATGGAGGCGCAGTACGTAGCGTAGGTGTTTCCGAGGGGCGAGATGAAGAGCAGGCTCGCGCCTGCCCCTGTTTTCATGAGCGGCCCATCGAAAAACATGGTCCAGAGTTCCGGCTCGATCGGAGGCGCCGGGAGCTGGGTGTCGACCCATTCCGCCACAATGTCCGCCATGACTTGGGACTTGATGGCCCTTCGAGGGGCGAACGAGATCGTCTCGCCCATGATTTCCACCACCCACTTTGCAATCCTACCCGAGGCCTCTCGGCACTGGATGATCTCCCCCAGGGGGAAGGATGACACCACAGTCACCGGATGAGACTCGAAGTAGTGTCACAACTTCCGCCGCGTCAGGATCACTGTGTACAGCAGCTTCTGAATTTGCGGGTTGCGGATCTTGGTCTCGGATAGTACCTCACTGATGAAGTAAACCGGCCTCTGGACGGGCAATGCATGCCCTTCTTCTTGTCTCTCAATCACGATCGCGGCGCTGACCACCTGATTGGTAGCGGCGACGTAGATCAAGAGGGCTTCTCCGGCGGCGGGGGGCACCAAGATGGGCGCGTTCGTAAGGAGCGCCTTCAGGTTCCCGAGGGCTTCCTCGGCCTCGGGGGTCCAAGTGAAGCATTCGGTCTTTCTTAAGAGGCGGTACAGAGGTAGGCCTCTTTCGCCAAGGCACGAGATCAAATGGCTCAGAGCCGCAAGGCATCCCATGACCCTCTGTACGCCTTTCAAGTCCTTGATGGGCCCCATGTTTGTGATGGCCGCGATTTTCTCTGGGTTGGCCTCGATGCCCCGCTTGGAGACGATGAACCCCAAGAGCATGCCTCGGGGGACTCCGAAGACACACTTCTCGGGATTGAGTTTTACGCCTTTCGCCTTGAGACACCGGAATGTCGTTTCAAGGTCGGAAAGGAGGTCGGAGGCTTTCCTCGTCTTGACTACGATGTCATCGACATAAGCCTCGACCGTTCGACCAATGTGTTCGCCGAACACGTGGTTCATGCACCTTTGGTATGTCGCACCCGCATTCCTCAAACCAAATGGCATAGTAACATAGCAGTACATGCCAAAAGGTGTGATGAAAGAAGTCGCGAGCTGGTCGGACTGTTTCATCCTGATTTGGTGATACCCTGAGTAGGCATCGAGGAAAGACAGGGTTTCGCATCCCGTAGTGGAATCCACGATTTGATCGATGCGAGGCAGAGGATAGGGAACTTTTGGGCATGCCTTGTTTAGACCAGTGTAGTCTACACACATCCGCCATTTCCCTCCTTTTTTTCACACAAGCACGGGGTTGGCAAGCCATTCGGGATGGAATACCTCTTTGATGAACCCTGTGGCCATCAGCTTGTGGATCTCCTCGCCTATGGCTCTGCGCTTTTCTTCGTCGAATCGGCGCAGAGGTTGCTTCACTGGTCGGGCTCTAGCTCGGATATCCAGCGAGTGCTCGGCAACATCCCTCGGTATGCCAGGCATGTCCGAGGGACTCCACGGGAAAACTTCGGCGTTTGCACGGAGAAAGTCGACGAGCACTGCTTCTTATTTGGGGTCGAGCTCGGAGCCGATCCGGATCTGCTTGGAGTCGTCATTGCTGGGGTCGAGTGGGACGGACTTAACCGTCTCCGCTGGCTCAAAGTTGCTGGCATGGCGCTTCACGTCTGGCGCCTCCTTGGAGAGGCTCTCCAGGTCGGCGATGAGGGCCTCGGATTCGGCGAGGGCCTCGGCATACTCCACACACTCTATGTCGCATTCGTACGCGTGTCGGTACGTGGGGCCGACGGTGATGACCCCGTTGGGGCCCGGCATCTTGAGTTTGAGGTAGGTGTAGTTGGGGACGGCCATGAACTTGGCGTACCATGGCCTCCCCAGTACTGTGTGGTAGGTTCCTCGGAACCCGACCACTTCGAACGTGAGGGTTTCCCTTCTGAAGTTGGAGGGAGTCCCGAAGCAGACGGGCAGATCGAGTCGTCCGAGGGGTTGGACGCGTTTCCCGGGGATGATCCCATGAAAAGGCACCGCATCGGCCTGGACCGAGGACAGATCGATCTACAGGAGCTCGAGGGTCTCGGTGTAGATGATGTTGAGGCTGCTGCCTCCATCCATGAGGACCTTGGTGAGCCTGACGTTGCCGATGACGGGGTCGACAACGAGCGGATATTTCCTCGGGCTCGGCACGCGGTCGAGGTGATTGCCCTGGTCGAAGGTGATGGGCTTGTCGGACCAGTCTAGGTAGACTAGCGCCGCCACCTTTACCGAGCAGACCTCCCGACGCTCTTGCTTGCGGTGCCGAGCCGAGGCGTTCGCCACTGGCCCACCGTAGATCATGAAGCAGTTGCGGACCTCGGGGAACTCCTCTGCCTTGTGATCCTCCTTCTTGTCGTCGTGGTGGGCCCTGCCACCCTCCGCAGGTGGCCCGGCCCTGTGAAAGTGGCGCCGAAGCATGGCGCATTCCTCAAGGGTGTGCTTGACGGGTCCTTGATGATAGGGGCACGGCTCCTTGAGCATCTTGTCGAATAGATTGGCGCCTCCGAGAGGTTTCCGAGGGTTCTTGTACTCAGCGGCGGCGACAAGATCCACGTCGGCAGCGTCGTGTTTCACTTGTGACTTCTTCTTGCCTTTCTTCTTGGTGCCGCGCTGAGCGGATGCCTCGGGAACATCTTCCGGCTGGCGGCCCTGGGGCTGCTTGTCCTTCCGGAAGATGGCCTCAAGCGCCTCCTGGCCAGAGGTGAACTTGGTGGCGATGTCCATCAGCTCTCTCGCCCTGGTGGGGGTCTTGCGACCCAGCTTGCTCACCAGGTCGCGGCAGGTGGTGCCGGCGAGGAACGCGCCGATGACATCCGAATCGGTGATGTTGGGCAGCTCAGTGCGCTGCTTTGAGAATCGCCGGATGTAGTCCCAGAGAGACTCTCCCGGCTACCGGCGGCAGCTTCAGAGATCCCAAGAGTTCCCAGGGCGCACGTATGTGCCCTGGAAATTACCGGCGAAGGCTTGGACCAGGTCGTCCCAGTTGGAGATCTGCCCCGGAGGCAGATGCTCCAACCAGGCCCGAGCGGAGTCGAAGAGGAACATGGGGAGGTTGCGGATGACGAGGTTGTCATCGTCCATTCCACCCAGTTGGCAGGCCAGCCGGTAGTCCGTGAGCCACAGTTCCAGCCTTGTCTCCCCCGAGTACTTTGTGATGGTAGTCGGGGTTCGGAACCGGGTCCGGAACAGCGCCCGTCGTATGGCTCGGCTGAAAGCCTGCGGGCCGGGTGGTTCGGGCGAGGGGCTCCGATCCTCCCCGCTGTCGTAGCGTCCCCCACGCCTGGGGTGGTAGCCTCGGCGCACCCTGTCGTCGAGGCGGGCTCGATGGTTGCGGTGGTGGTGCTCGTTGCCGAGGTGTCCCGGGGCTGCAGGCGCTGTGTTGCGCGTGCGCCCAGTGTGGACCGAGGCTTCCCGCACGAATCGGGAAGTCGCGGCACGGTGCTCTGAGGGGTATCCCTGCCTTTGGGAGGCAGAGCTCTCGGCCCGTCAGACCACGGCATCCTCCTGGAGATTCTTGAGCTCTCCCCGGATCCGCCGCCCTTCGGTGGTTGATGGTTCTGGCATTGCGCGGAGAAGTATCGCTGCCGCAGCCAGGTTCTGGCCGACCCCACTGGAAGCCGGTGGTGACCTTGCCTTGACGTCGTCGGTGATGCGGAGCTGGATGCTCTAGGGCAGATGACGCGCTTCTCCGGCCGGAGCTTGGTCTACCCATTCCTGCCCGATGTTCCGGCAGAGTGGCTCAAGTGTTCCTGCCCCCTCGTCGAGCCTGGCCTGCATTTCGTGGATTTGCTCGAGCTGTGCATCCTGACCCCCCGCAGGGACTGGGACCACAGCTAGCTCCCGAAGGATGTCAACGCGAGGCACAGGCCTAGGAGGATCACCGTTTTCTGGTATACCAAGATGGTTGCCTTCGTCAGGACCCCCTAGATCGACGTGGAAACATTCACGACTTGGGCCGCTGTCTCTGTCGCCGAAGATGTGTCTACCGTCGGAACAATCAGAAAGGCAGTAGTCGCATGCGGTCATGAAGTACCGCATGGCACTGGGGTTACCGAGCCCTGGGAAATACCAACAAAAGTCGGGCTCGTCATCTTCCTCGGAACCCGAGGGCCCGTAGGTCGAGACGGCCGTCAGCCGGTCCCAGGGTGATCGCATATGATACCTAGGAGGGTTGGTGCATGCCTCTATGAAGGCTTCCACCAAAGCGGGTCGCTTGGTGGGTCGAGGCCGAATACAAAAGGCATGAGACGGGAATCGGTCGGTACCTCTTGGTCGACAGGTGGTGACGTTGTCACGTCAGGGGCGGACTGCACCGTCGTCTCAGGTACGAGGGTGACGCCCAGCAAGTCCTTCACGAGCGTGCTGGTGTTGTTCGTCCGCTTGGAGCTGGCGTGTTGCGGGGAAACGGCGCTCGTCTTCGTCTCAGACACGAGGTCGACGCCCGACGTGTCCCTCGTCGGGGCACCGATGCCGTCGACTCGCTCGACAGCCGATGAGGTGTCGCCTCCTGCTCGGCCACGGTTGCCTCGCCTCCTCCTCCTCCGGCGGGGAAGGTGACGGGACAAACTCGGATGTCGTTCTTCCGCCTCGTGGGGAAGACGTCGTCGATTCCGCCGCCGGCGGGCGGGTTGTCGGCCGCCATTGTCGCCGTCGCGCGGCGGAGGAAGGAGTATCATGTTGTAGCTGCCGTCGAGGGACATGAACTCAAGACTACAGAAACGGAGCACCGTCCCGGGTTGGAAAGGTTGCTGGAGACTACCCATCTGGAGCTTGACGGGGAGCTGTTCGTCAACACGCAGCAGGCCCCAACCTGGCGCACCAACTGTCGGCGTTTCGACCCCGGGGGGTCCCTGGACCGACGAGTAAATTGTTGCCGCGTGTCCCAGCCCAGATGGGTCGGCGCGAGACGGAGCACGAAGGGGGGTAGAAGAGAGGGAGAAAAGGGGAAAACCCGCGGCCTCCGTGTTGTCCTGCGCCCAGGTCGGGTGCGCTTGCAGTAGGGGGTTACAAGCGTCCGCGTGGGGGGAGAGCGAGGGACTCTACGCGTTGTCCCGTCCTCCCGCGCGGCCAACCTCTTTGTAAGAGAGCCTGGACCTTCCTTTTATAGGCGTAAGGAGAGGGTCCAGGTGTATAATAGGAGGTGTAGCAGTGCGCCATCGTGTCTAGCAGAGAGGAGCTAGTGCCCTAAGTACATGCCGTCGTGGCAGCCAGAGAGGTTTTGGCACCCTGTTCATGTGATGTCGTGGCCATCGGAGGAGCGTTGGAGCCTTGCGGAAGGACAGCTGTCGGGGCTGTCGAGTCCTTGCTGACGTCTCCTTGCTTCCGTAAGGGGCTGAGAGTCGCCGTCATCATGGAGCATGCGGGGCGCCATCATTATCTGTTTACCGGGGTGAGCCAGATGGGGCGCCGGTCCTGTTACCCATAGCCTGAGCTAGCTAGGGATAGAGTAATGATGGCCCCTCCTGTGACATGGTCGGTCCAAGCCCTGGGTCGGGCGAGGTGGAGGCTCCTCCGAGGTCGGGGTCGAGTCGGTCTTCCGAGGTCGAGGTCGTGTCCGAGCCCTGGGGTCGGGCGAGGCGGAGTTCGTCGTCTTCCGGGGCCGAGCCCGAGTCCGAGCCCTAGGGTCGGGCAAGGCGGAGTTCGTCGTCTTCCTGGGCTGAGCCCGAGCCCAAGCCCTAGGGTCGGGCGAGGCAGAGTTTGTCGCCTTCTGGGGCCAAGCCCGAGTCCGAGCCCTAGGTCGGGCGAGGCGGAGTTCGTCATCTTCCGGGGCCGAGCCCGAGTCCGAGCCCTGGGGTCGGGCGAGGCGGAGTTTCCTATGGCGTCCGAGGCCGGACTTGGCTGCTGTCAGCCTTACTCTGTCGAGTGGCACAGCAGTTGGAGCGATGCAGGCGGCGCTGTCTTCTTGTCAGGCCGGTCAGTGGAGCGGCGAAGTGACTGCGGTCACTTTCGGCTCTGTCGACTGAAGGGCGCGTGACAGGATAAGGTGTCAGGCCATCCTTGCATTAAATGCTCCTGCGATTCGGTCGGTCGGTGTGGCGATCTGGCCAAGGTTGCTTCTTGGCGAAGACTGGGTCTCGGGTGAGCCAAAGGTGTGTCCGTCGCTTGAGGGGGTCCTCGGGCGAGACGTGAATCTTCCGGGGTCGGCTGCCCTTGCCCGAGGCTAGGCTCGGATGAGGCGTGGTCGTGTCCCTTGAGTGGACCGAGTCTTGGCTTAATCGCACCCATCAGGCCTTTGCAGCTTTGTGCTGATGGGGGTTACCAGCTGAGATTAGGAGTCTTAGGGGTACCCCTAATTATGGTCCCCGACATTAGGAACTACCAATCTGCCTTCAAACCACAATATACCCTTTCCATCTTGGCGGAAACATTTATACTTCTCGGTCTTCTGATGGAGGTTCAACTTAATATTATGTACTCCCTTGTCACTGAGCTGGGCCATGATGATCTGGTCTTGCAAAGCTGGCTCAACGGAAATGTGAGACAAAGCACCAGAAGGAATTGTAGGATTACGGGGAGGCTACGCTAGCGCAAAACAAAATTTTCATCCCCATAATACCAAGAACTACTGCGGTTATAGGTCATGGAATTACCACTAGACGCGCAGAGCAGCGGAAGACGTCTCGATGTAGACGAACGTGTCGAGCAGTGCCGTGTAGTCGCCGGCGTTCTTCACGTCCTCGCACGGTTCGTCCAAGTGCTCCAGATGCAGCACCTCCGAGGTATCCACACGTACAGGGAGGAAGCGCCGCGTACCGAACTGCTAGGTTCGCGACGGCGGCTTGGCGAGGGCGAGAGGCGAGCGGCGGCTGCTGGTTTGCAGGTGGCGAATTAGGTTATGTCTTAACCGCGCCCCCGCCCCTCATTATATAGGCGTTATGGTGGGCTTCTGACGCCGAGGCCCATCATTAACCCTAAAGCCCAGTCTAATTTCGGATCTAATCCGAATTAGGCTTCCTTCCCCTTAAGTGTGTGACCCTACAGGTTCACGTACAAATAGACATAGCCCGAGTACTCTTACTTGGCCCAATAATTGACAGCGACCTCTAGCAAGACATGTCAACTCCTATGTGTACGTAAAGATCATATCAGACGAACCATTGCGACATTAAGTACATGCTGTTCCCTTTGTCTCACGATATTTGGTCTGGCTCTAAGCTGACCTCTCTTTCTCGATACTGTGAATTGGAATCCTTTCAATGGTTAACTCTTAACCCTAGCACGACCATGCATTTCTTGATCCAATCACTCGAGGGGCCCAGAGATATCTCTCTCACAAAGAGAGGGACAAATTCCATCTTGACTGACCATGCCTCATAGCATGCTTCCTGACAAACCCAAAACTACCTTTATAACTACCCAGTTACGGGATAGCGTTTGATAGTCCCTAAGTAAGTCAATTCACATCTTGAGAACATGCGACAATCTCAGGTCTAAGGATACAGTATTCATGTTGCAAGAAGAGAACTATATTACAATATCTCACGTTGGGTCGGTCCAGCGTCATGTCATACATGCGCCCACATTATTAATTTAACATCTCCATGTTCATGACTTGTGAAATGTAGTCATCAACTAATACATGTGCTAGTCATCGACTCTGACTAGGGACATCATTTAGAATAACCATATAAGTAAAGAATCTCACAAACAATTCACATAATTGCTAATCAATACAAGGTGCCTTCCATGGATATTCAATTAAGCAATATATATATCATGGATACAAAGAAATATGCTCATCTCTATGATTATCTCTAGGGCATATTTCTAACAGTCTCCCACTTGCACTAGAGTTAATCTAGAAGATATCTAATACCCATAGATCTCACGTGTTCCTCATGCTTAGGTTGTGGAAGAGGTTTTGTCAAAGGATCAGCAACATTCAAATCCGTATGTATTTTGCATATCTTTATCTCACCCCGCCTAATGAATTCCCGTATGAGGTGAAACTTCCGCAGTACGTGTTTGTTTTTCTGGTGGTTCCTTGGCTCCTTAGCTTGCGCAATAGCCCCATTGTTGTCACAGTAGAGGTTCAATGGGCTAGATGCATTAGGAAACACACCAAGCTCGATGAGGAACTTTCTTATCCAAACACCTTCCTTCGCAGATTCAGAAGCTGCAATGTACTCGGCTTCTGCTGTAGAATCAGTCACAGTCTCCTGTTTGGAACTCTTCCAACTAACAGCACCACCATTTATTGTGAACACAAAACCTGATTGGGATTTTAACTCGTCTGGGTCAGTTTGGAAGCTAGCATCGGTGTAACCAGTTACAACGAGCTCCTCCTTACCCCCATATACCAGGAACATATCTTTAGTCCTTCTTAAGTACTTAAGAATGCCTTTTACCGCTGTCCAGTGATCCTCACCTGGATCAGCCTGGTATCTACTCGTAGCACTTATAGCGTATGAAACATCTGGGCGTGTACTTATCATGGCATACATGATTGAACCAATTGCTGAGGCGTATGGTACCTTACTCATGCGCTCCCGCTCATTAGCCGTTGCAGGACATTGCATCTGGCTAAGGTGTTTACCATGTGACATAGGTATGAACCCTTTCTTGGACTGTTCCATGTTGAACCGTTTCAAAACCTTGTCAATGTACGTATCTTGACTTAATCCTATAAGCCTCTTCGACCTATCTCTATAGATCCTTATGCCCAAAATATATGCTGCTTCCCCTAAGTCCTTCATAGAAAAACTCTTTTTCAATGAAGCCTTGACGGACTCCAGCATAGGAATGTCATTCCCAATCAATAATATGTCATCCACATACAAGATTAGAAATACAACAGCGCTCCCACTTTCCTTCTTGTAAACACAAGCTTCTTCTTCATTCTGATGAAAACCAAGCCCTTTGATCACTTCATCAAAACGAATGTTCCAACTCCGAGATGCTTGCTTCAACCCATAAATGGATTTCTGAAGTTTGCATATCTTTCCAGCATTGATCGGATCGACAAAACCCTCGGGCTGTATCATATACACGTCCTCATCTAGGTTTCCATTAAGGAAAGCTGTTTTGACATCCATCTGCCAAATCTCATAATCGAAATATGCGGCAATAGCTAGAATGATCCGAATAGATTTAAGCATCGCTACTGGCGAGAATGTCTCGTCATAGTCAACTCCTTGAACTTGTCGAAAACCCTTTACAACAAGTCGAGCCTTATAGATGTGAACATTTCCATCCATGTCTTTCTTCTTCTTATAGATCCATTTGCATTCTATTGGTCTAACACCATCAGGCGGGTCAACCAAGTTCCAAACTTGATTTTCTCCCATGGAATCTATCTCGGATCTCATGGCGACATGCCATTTCTCGGAATCTGGGTCCATCATCGCTTCTGAATATGTTGCAGGTTCGTCGTTGTCGAACAACAACACTTCCCCATTGCCCAACAATAGCACTTCTCCTCGTGCCTCGCGAAGCCTTGCTGACCTTCGTGGTTGTGGTGGTGATTCTCTTGCCATAGACGTCTCAACTTGTTCTGCTACATTAGCATCACTTGTTGAATCTTGTCCCACTGGCTCATCCTGAACTTCTTCAAGATACACCTTTTGTTTACTTTTCTCTCTTTTGAGAAACTCTTTCTCTAAGAACACACCGTTCCGGGCGACAAACACTTTGCCCTCTGACCGGTGGTAAAAGTAATATCCTAAAGTTTCCTTTGGATATCCCACGAACATGCACTTGTCCGATTTTGGAGTGAGTTTATCCGACTGTAGTCGCTTGACGTAAACCTCACAACCCCAAATCTTCAGAAAAGACAAGCTGGGAGTCTTCCCAGTCCACATCTCATATGGTGTCTTAACTACGGACTTAGACGGTACCCTATTTAGTGTGAAAGCTGCTGTTTCTAGAGCGTATCCCCAAAACGACAAAGGTAGGTCCGACTGGCTCATCATTGATCGAACCATATCCAATAAAGTCTGATTACGTCGCTCAGACACGCCATTCCTCTGAGGCGTTCCAGGTGGCGTAAGCTGTGGAACAATTCCACAACTCTTTAGATGATTGCTAAACTCATGACTCAAATATTCACCACCACGATCTGATCGCAGTGCTTTAATTTTCTTGCCACGCTGATTTTCTACTTCATTCTGAAACTCTTTGAACTTTTCTAAGGATTCAGACTTGTGTTTCATTAAGTAGACATACCCATATCTACTAAAATCATCAGTGAAGGTTATGAAGTATTGGAATCCTCCCCTAGCTGTCGTACTCATTGGTCCGCACACATCAGTATGTATGAGTTCCAATAAATCTAACGTCCTCTCCGGTAAACCCGTGAAGGGCGCCTTGGTCATCTTACCAAGTAAGCAAGCTTCACATGTCTCATATGATTCAAAATCAAATGAAGTTAAAAGCCCATCAGAATGAAGCTTCTTCATGCGATTCTCACTTATATGACCCAAACGACAGTGCCACATGTAGGTAGGAGTTAAATCATTAGGCCGAGGCCTTTTAGCACTAATATTACAGATAGGTGCATCATCAAGATTTAAAATGAATAACCCATTCATAATGGATGCAAAAGCCACAAACATGCCATTCTTAGAGATCACACAACCATTGTTTTCACTCGCAAATGAATAACCATCCTTCATCAAACATGAAGGAGACATAATGTTTCGACTCATACTAGGAACTAGATAACAATTATTTAACTCCAAAATAAATCCTGATGGGAGGTGGAGTTGCATCGTCCCGACGGTCAACGCAGCAACTCTTGCATTATTGCCTACCCAGAAATCAACTTCTCCTCTTTTCACGCTTCTACTTCTTATCATTCCCTGCATCGAATTGCAAATATGGGCAACCGATCCGGTATCAAATACCCAAGAATTAATATAAGAATCAGCAAGAAAAATTTCTGTAATGTGAATAGCAAGTGTACCTGCTGCGGCTGTACCCTTACCGCCGCGATCCTTAATAGAGGCCAAGTACTGCTTGCAATTCCTTTTCCAGTGACCAAGTTCTTTGCAATAAAAGCACTCTGCATCTGCAGCTGGTCCAGCCTTGGGCTTTTGATTTGGCTTGGTGTAATACCCAAATTTGTATACAAAGGGTATTGTGGATCTCCTCATTTTGTGCCTTAATTGCATCATCAAAAGAGCATACATAAAATCAAGGATGATTAAATTAAACCAATAATGCTAAAATAAAAGAAAGTGCATTTTATTGGAGTTTTTATGTTTGTGCACTAAATAAAAGTAAAAAGGATAATAACAATAAGTTAATAAATATTAAAAGTGGAATTAAAACCCTAGAGTTGAAGGTGGGATTTTATAAATAAGGAAGAGAGAAAAGGTGATATAAATAATATAAATAGTTATATTTCTAAAATTGGGATTTTAGATTTCACAATATCATTTGAGAATAAATTCGACACTAATTTGGATTCAAAATTTGAATTGGATTTCAAAATGGAGAAAGAGAAGTGTAAAAGAAAAGAATAAAACAAAACTCACCTAGTTGGGCCTGAGCAACCGAATTTGGCCCACTTCCGTTTTTCTCCCGCGCCAGCCCATCACGATCCGCGCCCTTCTCTTTTTCTCTGGGCCAATGACGTGCGGGCCCCGCAACCCAGAAACGCTGCTCGCGCTCGCTACTCCTCACTATCTCTGGCACGTGGACCACCGGTGTCATCATCTTCTTCGTAACAACCGCGCCCACCCCGCGACTTCCTCGCCGGTGACCTCGGCGTCCGTGCAACGACCGTGGGGCGTTACTGGAGTATAAGTACGAGGCCTCAGACTCTCTCCTTCCCTATCTCCCTACTATCGCGACCACTGCCGTAGCTGAGTGTCACCGTGCCGCCGCGGAAGATCGGGAGTCATGGGCATCTGGGGCCGCCGCCGTCACCTCGCTCCGTTCGTGGCTCTGGATCATCGGCGGGTCGTCACGGAAGCTCTGGTGCACGTAATTGGAGAATCGGGGCGGACCTGCCTCGGTAATTGCTCGCCGGAGCGACATCGCCGCCGCAGACCCGCCATTCTTCGTGGCTAGGCTCGCCTGCGCAATAATCCGTGGTGAGTATGCCCTCAAACTACTCGTCCTACTCTCCGCTACGTATAGCACCGTTTGTAGCGTATCCTGGGTCCCTATTTCGCGTTGTCGGTGTGCGCCGGTGACTCTGCCGTCGTCCGCTCGGGCGGCGCCGCCGTGGGCTGGCCGACTCTGGCGCGCGATGGCGCGGGATGGCTCGCGACCGTCGATCCGATCATTGACGGATAAGATTAGATCGGGATACCGATTCGACCACGTCCGCCCGTGACCGTAGATTGGAGATCCGATGGTGGGAATCGGATCTGGGCTTCATTAAACCTTGGCCGTTGATCTTGAATCGTGCGGATCCTACTCCGTACCGGTTCGGGGTGGATGTGGATGTAATCTGGGCCGTCAGCTTCAAATCGGATGGCCGAGACTCGCCCGTATCCCTTCACTATGGCAATCTTTGTAAAGAAACCCCCTGTTTTCGCAGAATCAACCCGCCGTCCACCTATTACTATTCACTGTGCCTAGTATCTTTTGCGCAGAGACCCCCGCGCTTTCTGAAAATTGAGGCCCAGTCCAGTGATCGTTTAAATTGAATAAATAAAATAGAAAATAGATTTTTAATATGAAAATAATTGCTAGAACTTTGATAATTCATAGAAAATTCATATGAGCTCCAAATTGATCCATTCCAGTTCCTAAATTTTTGTAATAATATTGTCTACTCATTAATGCCTCTGTTCTGACATGACAAACATATTAAAATTATTCTTTCACTTAATCTTGTATTAAGCACATAAAATCTCCAGAAATTCATAACTCCTCCGTTTTAACTCCGATTTGATCCGTTCAAGTTGCGTTAGTATCGTATAAATATTTACTACGCAGTAACAATATTGATTATATCATGTCTCATTCTTTTATAAGTAGATCTTTATTTAACTTATGTTGGTTAGTACTATTAAACTGCTTATCATTGTAATCTAATAGAATATGATCTATGGTTAATTATAACTTAGATTAAAAGGTTAGATAATTATTTATAGAATAAATTCTCATATGATTCACACTAACTAATTTATAATATAGTTTAATGGTTAAATCACATAGATCCCCCGTAAGTCATAACTTCGCAACCATGACTCCGATCTTGGTGGTTCTCGATTCCACGATCTCGTAGTGACGCGTAGATCATTATTATTCCGTTTGTACTTATGTTTGGTGTAATGTTAATTTTGCCTATACGATGTTTGTTTGTATCGCTACGTTTAGCAGTGAGAACACGTGTCACCTGAAGATCATCCTGGTACCTGGAATCTCAAGTCCCAGGCAAATTGTGCCCTTGATCACTTCTTTTTACCCACTCATGTTCTAATTAATCATAATGATCTGCATAGGTTAATTTTGATGGGACCCAATAGGTTACCCTAGTTTGTCTATCTTTATACCTTGTTTACCACTGAACTTTTTGGGTAGTACTTGCTAGTGCTTTATGTGGTTTTGGGTATGAAGGTATATTATTTATGATCACACTTTTATTACATGTTTATTATTATTGTTCATGATAAGATCATTATGTTAATTGGAACATGGAGCGACCACCCGGGAAAACAGTGCTACCACAAGGGAGGAATGGGATCCCTTGGCTGATTAATTAGGAAAGCTAGTGGAAGACTACCTTACCCGAAAGGGGCAAGGGCAGTAGGGGAGTGGTCAGTGTAGGGAGGCCCTCGGGAGGATTTTGCTGCGATGGCGGTCCTGCAAGGGATTCCTGCATTGGAACTTCCTATAAACTGTAGCGGGTTTTCGGAAGCTAGTGGAACTTTGTAAAGGCCTCGTAGTGGATCCCTAGCCATTCACCTCGGTAGTGTCTAAGGGCCTTGCAAACCCTGGCGACATGGGATACACGACTTGTGGGTAAAGATGCGCAACCTCTGCAGAGTGTAAAACTAGTATACTAGCCGTGCTCAAGGTCATGAGCGGCTCGGACCCTCACATGATTAAATTATGGAACTTAAACTCAATTTGTCATATGCATTGCATCGCAGGTGAAGTTGTTACTTTTGTTCTATTATTTAACTGGGTTGGTATTTACTTATACTTAGTAACTGCTAATAAAATTTTGACCAACTTTAAAAGCAATGCTCAGCTCTAACCATCTTCTTTGGTAAGCCTTACACTTCACGTCAGCTCCCACCCTTGGCGAGTTCATGCACATTATTCCCCACAACTTGTTGAGCGATGAACGTATGTGAGCTCACTCTTGCTGTCTCACACCCCCCCCCACAGGTCAAGAACAGGTACCGCTGGATGAGGCGCTTGGAGGATGCTGTGACGAGTTCGCAAGAGGTCTAGGTCGTCGTCTCCCAGTCAACTTTGGGTTGCTGGACCGTTGTCTCTTTATAATGTAATTATTTATTTTGTATAGAACTCCTGTTATATATAAAGATGTGACATTCGATCCTGTGCCACTATACATCATATGTGTGAGACTTGGTCCCAGCATACCTGGTGTTTATGTTCGCGCCCGGGTTTTGGACCCCTAAAATCCGGGTGTGACAGAAGTGGTATCAGAGGAATGTTGACTGTAGGACGAAACCTAGATAGAACTGGACAACCATTATCTACTTACCTTTGCTACTCTGATTCTTTTCTAAACTTTTCTTAATCTTTTCTCATCTAATTCCGCTTTACTCTGATTATTCTTATCTTTTCTTTCTAAAGACGAATGTGGATTTCACACTTTGAAATCCTGTGACTGAAGTGACCTTTAGGAATAGGAGACCTACTCTTAGGAACAAAAACAAAACTATTTTGGTATCTAGATGCTTGAGTGCTTGTTCTTATGATGCTTGTTTGATTTGGGATCTTTGATTGAGTGTGATGAGTTGTGGAGTAATATCCACAATTACATCTGCATATACGTATAGACATAAATAGAATTCATAAGAAAACTAAGCCACTTAGATTATCCTCCATTAAAATATATCTATCTCATAGAGATCCCTCTAATCTTAAAAGACTCTCCCATACCTTAATAGATTCATCGTATCTTATAAGATTCTCTCTTGTCTTACTAGATCCACCTCATCTTAAAAGATTCTTCTTACCTTAATAAATTCACCTTATCTTGAAGAGATTCTAACCTACCTACATCATATAATCCACCCTATCCCAAAAGATTCTAACATGTATCCTACCCTAGTAGATCTATCTAACCTAAACTAGTTTATTCTAGTCATATCCAATCCTATCAAGCCTATTATGATCAAGCCTATCGGGATCACTCAAACAGGATTGGCTAATGCTGAGGAAATACATTAGACCCTACTCCTATAAACTAGTTTGATATCTTAGATCAACTCGACCATGCTACTAATCCACTTACGCTTAAAATGGTGACTTAGATCAACTTGGCCATACACAACAACTTGACCTATATAACAAGTTACATAACAACCCAACCAATAGAGTAATGATGGATTGCATAATCTATCAACCCCCACCTAAAACAAACTTGTAACCTACATTTTGAAGTCTATCTCACCCATATATATCTCTCATCTTGACAGATTCTAGCTTACCCTTGGATATTCACCTTATACGACTGGTTACCCCAATCTGGACGTAAAACAAAGATTAAGCCCTACTAAAGAATCTTCAGATTTAAACCAGCTACTAGCTTATTCATTCCGCTTATTGAATAATTTCCTTTGCAAAACTATTACCATATGCTTCTAACTTTCATGGTCAATACCAGGAAAGGAAAGATTATCACGTAACAGCAAACAGAAATGAATCCTCCAAATCCTCCACCTGTTGAAATTGATCAAGTGGTTGCTACCCAAAGACTGGTAATACAACAATTAACAGACCTGGTGACCGAGATGCAAAATCAGATAAGACAAGAACGCGAGGAAATACGTCAGGTCCGCCAAGAAATAAGGCAAGCACGGTTGGAGAGACAACAACAACAACAACCTCCACCACCACCACCAGCTCCACCAAGCTACATAAATATAAATTATGATGATTTGTAAGATCTAGATGTTACTTTAGTTAGTAGATGATATGATATTATTTTAGAAGGAACAATAAGGTCTATTGACCCTATGTTTTGTTAAAGAATTATGCCTCATGCCGAGATTCCTTTGTTTGTGCATATGTTCCGAGAATAATATGAGCATACATCCCTTTTATTACTAATCTCGAGGACGAGATTATTTTTAAGGGGGGTAGGATTTGTAATACCCAAATTTGTATACAAAGGGTATTGTGGATCTCCTCATTTTGTGCCTTAATTGCATCATCAAAAGAGCATACATAAAATCAAGGATGATTAAATTAAACCAATAATGCTAAAATAAAAGAAAGTGCATTTTATTGGAGTTTTTATGTTTGTGCACTAAATAAAAGTAAAAAGGATAATAACAATAAGTTAATAAATATTAAAAGTGGAATTAAAATCCTAGAGTTGAAGGTGGGATTTTATAAATAAGGAAGAGAGAAAAGGTGATATAAATAATATAAATAGTTATATTTCTAAAATTGGGATTTTAGATTTCACAATATCATTTGAGAATAAATTCGACACTAATTTGGATTCAAAATTTGAATTGGATTTCAAAATGGAGAAAGAGAAGTGTAAAAGAAAAGAATAAAACAAAACTCACCTAGTTGGGCCTGAGCAACCGAATTTGGCCCACTTCCGTTTTTCTCCCGCGCCAGCCCATCACGATCCGCGCCCTTCTCTTTTTCTCTGGGCCAATGACGTGCGGGCCCCGCAACCCAGAAACGCTGCTCGCGCTCGCTACTCCTCACTATCTCTGGCACGTGGACCACCGGTGTCAGCATCTTCTTCGTAACAACCGCGCCCACCCCGCGACTTCCTCGCCGGTGACCTCGGCGTCCGTGCAACGACCGTGGGGCGTTACTGGAGTATAAGTACGAGGCCTCAGACTCTCTCCTTCCCTATCTCCCTACTATCGCGACCACTGCCGTAGCTGAGTGTCACCGTGCCGCCGCGGAAGATCGGGAGTCGTGGGCATCTGGGGCCGCCGCCGTCACCTCGCTCCGTTCGTGGCTCTGGATCATCGGCGGGTCGTCACGGAAGCTCTGGTGCACGTAATTGGAGAATCGGGGCGGACCTGCCTCGGTAATTGCTCGCCGGAGCGACATCGCCGCCGCAGACCCGCCATTCTTCGTGGCTAGGCTCGCCTGCGCAATAATCCGTGGTGAGTATGCCCTCAAACTACTCGTCCTACTCTCCGCTACGTATAGCACCGTTTGTAGCGTATCCTGGGTCCCCATTTCGCGTTGTCGGTGTGCGCCGGTGACTCTGCCGTCGTCCGCTCGGGCGGCGCCGCCGTGGGCTGGCCGACTCTGGCGCGCGATGGCGCGGGATGGCTCGCGACCGTCGATCCGATCATTGACGGATAAGATTAGATCGGGATACCGATTCGACCACGTCCGCCCGTGACCGTAGATTGGAGATCCGATGGTGGGAATCGGATTTGGGCTTCATTAAACCTTGGCCGTTGATCTTGAATCGTGCGGATCCTACTCCGTACCGGTTCGGGGTGGATGTGGATGTAATCTGGGCCGTCAGCTTCAAATCGGATGGCCGAGACTCGCCCGTATCCCTTCACTATGGCAATCTTTGTAAAGAAACCCCCTGTTTTCGCAGAATCAACCCGCCGTCCACCTATTACTATTCACTGTGCCTAGTATCTTTTGCGCAGAGACCCCCGCGCTTTCTGAAAATTGAGGCCCAGTCCAGTGATCGTTTAAATTGAATAAATAAAATAGAAAATAGATTTTTAATATGAAAATAATTGCTAGAACTTTGATAATTCATAGAAAATTCATATGAGCTCCAAATTGATCCATTCCAGTTCCTAAATTTTTGTAATAATATTGTCTACTCATTAATGCCTCTGTTCTGACATGACAAACACATTAAAATTATTCTTTCACTTAATCTTGTATTAAGCACATAAAATCTCTAGAAATTCATAACTCCTCCGTTTTAACTCCGATTTGATCCGTTCAAGTTGCGTTAGTATCGTATAAATATTTACTACGCAGTAACAATATTGATTATATCATGTCTCATTCTTTTATAAGTAGATCTTTATTTAACTTATGTTGGTTAGTACTATTAAACTGCTTATCATTGTAATCTAATAGAATATGATCTATGGTTAATTATAACTTAGATTAAAAGGTTAGATAATTATTTATAGAATAAATTCTCATATGATTCACACTAACTAATTTATAATATAGTTTAATGGTTAAATCACATAGATCCCCCGTAAGTCATAACTTCGCAACCATGACTCCGATCTTGGTGGTTCTCGATTCCACGATCTCGTAGTGACGCGTAGATCATTATTATTCCGTTTGTACTTATGTTTGGTGTAATGTTAATTTTGCCTATACGATGTTTGTTTGTATCGCTACGTTTAGCAGTGAGAACACGTGTCACCTGAAGATCATCCTGGTACCTGGAATCTCAAGTCCCAGGCAAGTTGTGCCCTTGATCACTTCTTTTTACCCACTCGTGTTCTAATTAATCATAATGATCTGCATAGGTTAATTTTGATGGGACCCAATAGGTTACCCTAGTTTGTCTATCTTTATACCTTGTTTACCACTGAACTTTTTGGGTAGTACTTGCTAGTGCTTTATGTGGTTTTGGGTATGAAGGTATATTATTTATGATCACACTTTTATTATATGTTTATTATTACTGTTCATGATAAGATCATTATGTTAATTGGAACATGGAGCGACCACCCGGGAAAACAGTGCTACCACAAGGGAGGAATGGGACCCCTTGGCTGATTAATTAGGAAAGCTAGTGGAAGACTACCTTACCCGAAAGGGGCAAGGGCAGTAGGGGAGTGGTCAGTGTAGGGAGGCCCTCGGGAGGATTTTGCTGCGATGGCGGTCCTGCAAGGGATTCCTGCATTGGAACTTCCTATAAACTGTAGCGGGTTTTCGGAAGCTAGTGGAACTTTGTAAAGGCCTCGTAGTGGATCCCTAGCCATTCACCTCGGTAGTGTCTAAGGGCCTTGCAAACCCTGGCGACATGGGATACACGACTTGTGGGTAAAGATGCGCAACCTCTGCAGAGTGTAAAACTAGTATACTAGCCGTGCTCACGGTCATGAGCGGCTCGGACCCTCACATGATTAAATTATGGAACTTAAACTCAATTTGTCATATGCATTGCATCACAGGTGAAGTTGTTACTTTTGTTCTATTATTTAACTGGGTTGGTATTTACTTATACTTAGTAACTGCTAATAAAATTTTGACCAACTTTAAAAGCAATGCTCAGCTCTAACCATCTTCTTTGGTAAGCCTTACACTTCACGTCAGCTCCCACCCTTGGCGAGTTCATGCACATTATTCCCCACAACTTGTTGAGCGATGAACGTATGTGAGCTCACTCTTGCTGTCTCACACCCCCCCCACAGGTCAAGAACAGGTACCGCTGGATGAGGCGCTTGGAGGATGCTGTGACGAGTTCGCGAGAGGTCTAGGTCGTCGTCTCCCAGTCAACTTTGGGTTGCTGGACCGTTGTCTCTTTATAATGTAATTATTTATTTTGTATAGAACTCCTGTTATATATAAAGATGTGACATTCGATCCTGTGCCACTATACATCATATGTGTGAGACTTGGTCCCAGCATACCTGGTGTTTATGTTCGCGCCCGGGTTTTGGACCCCTAAAATCCGGGTGTGACACTTGGATACTGTATCCTTTGCCTTGCCCTTCTTCTTTTGAGTTTTACCCTTCTTCTTAAAGTTGGGTTTGTTTTGGACCGCCATCACATGGCCGCTGCTGCCAGCGCTTTTCTTTATGTCCCCTTCTGCAGTTTTCAGCATGCCACATAGTTCATTGAGGCCCCTCTCCGCCCCATGCATATGGTAGTTCATGATGAAGTTTCCATAGCTGGGCGGAAGAGATGCCAAAATGAAGTCAGTGGCCAACTCTTGGCTTATTGGGAAGCCTAGCTTCTCCAACCTCTGACTGTAACCAACCATTTTGATTACGTGTGGCCCAACTGCTGCGCCTTCTGCTAGCTTGCATTCCAGAAAGGCTTTGGACACATTGAACCTTTCAGTCCTAGCCTGAGTCTAGAACATATCCTTGAGCGCCACGATCATATCGTGTACCTGATGGTTTGTCTCAAACTGCATCTGCAGCTCAGGCTCCATGCAAGCAAGCATTAGGCAACTCACTTCAAGATTAGTATCCATTGCTTTCTTGTAAGCGGTTTTAGCTGCAGCAGTTGCATTTTCACCAGGATCCTCTAGTAGTGGGGTGTCTAGAACGTCTTCCTTTTTTTAGCCCTGAGAACAATTCTCAGGTTACGGATCCAATCCGTATAGTTTGTTCCATTTAACTTATCCTTTTCAAGAATTGATCGCAAAGTAAATGTTGGTGTGCTAGGTGCCATTTATCTACAACAAAATAATGCAAAATACTAAGACAAAAATATCCATGACAGAGTAAATCATATTAAACATTTAATAGTCTACTCCCACTAAAATCAATATCCCTCGATTGATACTTAGTGATTCAGAACCCACAACTAACAAGTCTACTAGTGAGCTTTAGCATCACCGCTAGAAGACAAGGTAGATCGGTAAGCAACTCCTTGCTAATCATATCATATATATGACTCCTGTTGTTGGGTGACATCTCTATGTCTCGGCTCCCAACCTTATGCCTCAAAGTCCTTAACCATTAAGCTGACTTTGTTTAAGTTAACCAACCCTTTCTGCAGTTCGTATCCGATACAAACCTATCTAGTCAAGGAAAATTGGTGGCACCCTAATTTCATAGACCCACCACCAATTGTACAAGACTTATGATAGTGCAAGGTTTGGAGAGGCATTAAAGCTTAAACATTTATGAGGGATCGTCCTACTTATAACATCGCACGCAAGGACATATATGCAATATAAACAAGTAGAACAATAAGAATGGCATTCACACAACAGTTGTGATTCGGTATGGCTTGCTGTCACATGGTGATCCCCATCTCCAATAATCTGTCCATCACGATGATCTCCATCTCCATGATATAGGTATGCCATCCTCCAGGTGATGAGTCCTTCAAGACCTATCTAACGTATGCTGGTAAACAAATTACATATACGCTTTGGATCATCACATGTTGACACACAGGTCATTACATTAAATTTGGACAATACATGTGGCTCCAGCCGTATTGCCCTGGTCACGACACGCAGGTCATGAATAATTTATTAACATGCATCATATACACAATAGCCATACCGATCACAAGATGTCCTGCAAAAACAGGTTAGACAAACACGTTTCTATACGTTCGCCACTTCAGCAGATAGCCACGGCAAAAACCTCACAGGATTCCATGCATCGTATGTATGGAAATTCCCCTAGAAATCTCATGCGGTTGATGAAATCAACCCAAATCCGAGACTTTCGACCCGAAGAAGATTACACTCATGACGTTGATCTGTTACGTCAATCTGCTGGTTGTGTACGTAGTTAGCCCCGATGGTGATTCCAGCCGGTAGGGGCAAGTCGCGCATACAACAGAGAAGGACGAACTGATCTCTCCAGTCATATCCGATGTAATCTACTTCAACCCTTTATTACCAATTGATCTAATCAAACCGTGCATCAAGTAGATCCATCTCATGAACCTAGATCCAGACCTAAAACTACGCAGAACCTGGCTTTGATACCACTGTAGGATTACGGGGAGGCTACGCTAGCGCAAAACAAAATTTTCATCCCCATAATACCAAGAACTACTGCGGTTATAGGTCATGGAATTACCACTAGACGCGCAGAGCAGCGGAAGAGGTCTCGATGTAGACGAACGCGTCGAGCAGTGCCGTGTAGTCGCCGGCGTTCTTCACGTCCTCGCACGGTTCGTCCAAGTGCTCCAGATGCAGCACCTCCGAGGTATCCACACGTACAGGGAGGAAGCGCCGCGTACCGAACTGCTAGGTTCGCGACGGTGGCTTGGCGAGGGCGAGAGGCGAGCGGCGGCTGCTGGTTTGCAGGTGGCGAATTAGGTTATGTCTTAACCGCGCCCCCGCCCCTCATTATATAGGCGTTATGGTGGGCTTCTGACGCCGAGGCCCATCATTAACCCTAAAGCCCAGTCTAATTTCGGATCTAATCCGAATTAGGCTTCCTTCCCCTTAAGTGTGTGACCCTATAGGTTCACGTACAAATAGACATAGCCCGAGTACTCTTACTTGGCCCAATAATTGACAGCGGCCTCTAGCAAGACATGTCAACTCCTATGTGTACGTAAAGATCATATCAGACGAACCATTGCGACATTAAGTACATGATGTTCCCTTTGTCTCACGATATTTGGTCTGGCTCTAAGCTGACCTCTCTTTCTCGATACTGTGAATTGGAATCCTTTCAATGGTTAACTCTTAACCCTAGCACGGCCATGCATTTCTTGATCCAATCACTCGAGGGGCCCAGAGATATCTCTCTCACAAAGAGAGGGACAAATTCCATCTTGACTGACCATGCCTCATAGCATGCTTCCTAACAAACCCAAAACTACCTTTATAACTACCCAGTTACGGGATAGCATTTGATAGTCCCTAAGTAAGTCAATTCACATCTTGAGAACATGCGACAATCTCAGGTCTAAGGATACAGTATTCATGTTGCAAGAAGAGAACTATATTACAATATCTCACGTTGGGTCGGTCCAGCGTCATGTCATACATGCGCCCACATTATTAATTTAACATCTCCATGTTCATGACTTGTGAAATGTAGTCATCAACTAATACATGTGCTAGTCATCGACTCTGACTAGGGACATCATTTAGAATAACCATATAAGTAAAGAATCTCACAAACAATTCACATAATTGCTAATCAATACAAGGTGCCTTCCATGGATATTCAATTAAGCAATATATATATCATGGATACAAAGAAATATGCTCATCTCTATGATTATCTCTAGGGCATATTTCTAACAGGAATTACTTCAATCTTCATCTTGCTCAACTCATCACACAAGGTGTCAATGCGAGAATCCATCCTGACACAGTTACATTGCAACTTCTAACTCAAGGCATCTGCTACCACATTGGCTTTTCCTGGGTGATAATGTACCTCCAGGTCATAGTCCTGATCAGCTCTAGCCATCTTCTCTGCCCCATGTTGAGATCAGCCTGAGTAAAGATATACTTAAGGCTCTTATGATCAGTGAAGATGTTGTAGTGGGTTCCCATCAAATAGTGCCTCCACATTTTTAATGCATGAACCATGGCTGCCAACTCCAGGTCATGAGTGGGATAATTTTGCTCATGAGATCTGAGAGATCTTGATGCATAAGCAATGACTCGGTTGTCTTGCATCAATACACAACCTAGTCTAGTGCTAGAGGCATCACAATACACATCAAAGGGCTTGCTGCTGTCGGGTTGCGCTAACACCGGTGCTATGGTTAGATGTTGCCTTAATGCATGAAAGGCATCTTCGCACTTCTGACCCCAAACAAACTTGGCTTCTTTCTTCAACAGCTCAGTTATGGGTTTCGCAGTTCGAGAGAAATCCAGAATGAATCTTCAGTAATAACCAGCTAATCCCAGAAACCTCCGAACCTGATAGACAGTCATTGGCAGCTTCCAGTTCATCACCTCTTGCACCTTTTTAGGATCAACAACTATGCCTTCCTGAGAGATAGTGTGACCCAAGAATTTAATCTCCTTTAGCCAAAAATCACACTTTGACAATTTGGCATAAAGATGGTGCTCTCGTAGACGTTGAAGCATTACATGCAAATGCCTGGCATGTTCTTCTTCGTTCTTTGAGTACACCAAGATATCATCAATGAAAACCACTACGAATTTGTCCAATTCATGCATGAAAACAGAATTCATCAGATACATGAAATATGCTGGTGCATTAGTCAGCCAAAATGACATCACCAAGAATTCATATAGCCCATATCTGGTTGAGAAAGCAGTCTTCGGAATATCGCTTGCTCGTATCTTGATCTGATGATAGCCAGAGCGAAGGTCTATCTTGGAAAACACTTTGGCTCCAACCAATTGATCGAAAAGAACATCAATACGAGGCGAAGGATACTTGTTCTTGATAGTCACCGCATTAAGTGGGTGGTAATCTATACACAGCCTCAAGCTTTCATCCTTCTTCTTTACAAACAACGCTGGACATCCCCAAGGCGAAGTACTTGGGCGGATAAAGCCCCTGTCCAGCAATTCTTGCAACTGCTTCTTCAATTCTGCCAACTCAGCGGGTGCCATCCGGTAAGGCCTCTTGGAAATAGGTGCCGTTCCCGGTTGCAACTCGATGGCGAATTCAATATCCCGGTCTGGTGGCATTCCTAGCAATTCATCAGGAAAGACATCTGCATACTCATAGACCACTGGAATCTTCTTCAGAGATAACTCCGTCATTGCAAAAGCACATGACTGAGTAGAAGCTTGACAGGGCAGAAACAAGGTGAAATTCCCACAGATCGGGGAATTAATTTCCACGATGCGGCTGGCTACATCCAGCACTACTTGGTGTAGGGTAATCCAATTAATGCCCAGAATAATATCCACATTTTCCAAACCCAAAACAAGAAGGGTGGTTTTTATAATGTGGCTTCCCAGTTGAATAGGCACACTTCGGATCAATTGGTTCGTTACAGTTTTACCCCCAGGTGTGGCTATTACAAATGACCCTTTTGCATGACAGAAAGGCAATTGACATTTAGCACTAAACTTCTGCCTAATGAAACTATGAGATGCACCAGAATCAAATAGAATTAAAGCAGGTTGATGAAAAACTGAAAAGATACCAGTCATGATGGGGGCTCCCTCAGGTAACTCCTCTAGAGTAGTGAAGTTGAGCTTCCCTTGCCTGACTTGCACCTTCTGCTTTCTTCCCTTGTCTTGATTTGGTGCTGGCATCTTCTTCTGCTAGTTTCTTGGGCAATTCTTGGCATAGTGGCCCATATTGCCAAAAGTGAAGCACTTGTTCCCATTGCCCTGGCGAAACTGCTGCTGCTGCGGAGGCTGATTGTTTCTTGGAGCGGGAGCTGGAAAACGAGTGGGTGTCGGTTGCTGCTGCTGAGGTGGCCTGATCACCCATCTGCCTACCTGCTAATGAAATCCCCTGCTCTGATTGTGAGAAACAAACCTGAACCTCTAGGCCAGAGCGGATGGTGCTGCCATTGGTGCCTTTCTCTTCTTCTCTGCCCAGTGAGCTACAATACAGTTCTCCTAGGAGATGGCCAGGTTGACCAACTCAATGAAGCTATCGGCCAGGACAGTGTTGAGACATTCCCATAGCTTGGTGTTGAGACCCCTGCGGAAGCGGTCTCTCTTCTTCTCGTCGGAATCAGCATGATAACCTGCATATTGGCACAGGTCGTTGAAGGCCTGGGCATAGTGCAATACCATGCGGGTTCCTTGATTGAGTGCCAAAAATTCATTCAACTTGTGATCCATAATTCCTGCTGGAATATGGTGCCCTCTGAAAGCAGTCTTGAATTCCTCCCAAGACACTTCACGATCAGCGGGTATCATAGCATGGAAGTGGTCCCACCAAGTTCGAGCAGATCCGCGAAGCTGCTGCGTGGTGAAGCGAGTCTTGGTATCATTAGGGTAGTCTCCTGTGAGGACGGGAAACTTGGATTCCACAACGCGGAGCCACACGTCGGCGTCCAATGGATCCTCTGCCTTGGTGAACAAGGGCGGCTGCGTACTCAGGAACTCCTGGTAGGTTGCCGCTGCCGGAGGTTGCTGCTGCTGGCCTCCACCATACTGCTGAGGGTGGAGCTGGCGCTGCAAGAGCTGTCGCAGAATCTCATTCTGCTGGGCCATAAGCTCCTGCACTGTGGGAGCTGGAGGAGGTGGCGGGGGAACTTGCTCATTTTGCCCGCGACGCTGCCTAGCTGCCATCTGAAAACAGAGATGGTTGCCATTGTTATCACAATTTTTGGACAACATCCTATTATCTCATATGGAAGAAAATACCATAATCATAACATTAAGTTCGAAAGAAGATAACATGGTTACAACATCCCACAGATCTCAAGTTCTCAAGGGTTACATCAATTAGGGGAAAGTACCCGTAAGCCTAGTCCAAAATCTGTCATTACTAAGCTTGCGTAGGTTTCTATCTGCCTAAAGCGTCAAAACAACTGATCAACCCTGAGCGGTGGAAGCGACACTGGATGCGGGTGAAGGGGGCATCGCAGAGGTAGTCCCATTGGCACCAGGGGCTGGTCCTAACTCCTCGGGAGCCTCTTCTCCCTCGCTTCCGACCTCATTGGCCTCCATTTCCAAGTGGTGCATGTCCAGGTGGTCATTAGCTTCTTCGAGTTCTCGCTGCACATCATGGAGCTGGTTCTCCAAGACATCAATGGTGTTGTCTTGGATCTCCACCTGTTGCTCCAAGGTGGTAATGTGCTGGCTCAGCCTTTCCACCTAAAGATCCTTCTCCACTAACTCGGAGGACAAGTCGGCCACAAAGTCTTCTCGGCTGTCGAGGGTGAGCTTGGTGGTTTGAGCGATGTTAGCAAGATGTTCCATAGCATCGCTCTGCAGAGCCTGAAGGTGGTACAGCGCACTCATGCACTGAACAGTGACCCTCCCAACCAAGTCGGGATACATCACCCACACATCCTTCACATGGCTCACACGGTTGCACCACATGGGGTCATCCTTCTTCTTAGCAGGGAAGAGTCCTAAGGGGTGCATCACCTTCTCCAAGGGATGGTAGCCACAGAAAGTTGTCAGAGTCTTCATGGCTGCTGCTTCAGTGGTGTCATCTGTCCTGAATCCAATCGTCTCGGAGTCAAGAGAACGCCAACCCGGCTGAAGGGGATGAGCGTCCAAAGTCAGCCAGACTCAGCAACGAGGTACCCGATGCTCCTCGTACAGCTGCACCGTGTACAAAGGGGGCGTAGGGTAACCGGCGGAGTTAAGCACTTCCCACAAGATGGAAGGAAAGCCATCGTGAGAAAGGAAGTCAGAGCTGAAACGAGTGTCTCCTCCACTGGCGGGGGTGGGTGAATTCATCTGTGGAAGGGGATCAGATGTAAAGATTATGGTGGAAGGAAGAAAATAAAAGAGCCTGGATGGTTTAAAAGGAAGTGGGTTAGCTCAAACTTTTACTTCTTTAGTTCTTAATCCATTTAATTTTATAATGCATGCATGCTAAAAATAACGTCTCCGTTCCGAATAAAAGGGTGCTCCTAGGGCATCCTTTAAAAATCTAAATACTGGCCCATAGGGCCTACTTACTTAGCCACCTATTTCTCCCTCTAACCCTAAGGCCTTTCGCCCTGGGTCTAGCGGTTTAGTCCTGACGATTCTTATTAGCTTCTAAGCAAGTTTTAGGTTTTGAAAATTGGCATTCATGGTTTATTGTCCTTCTCTGTGGTGGTATTTGCTCCGATACTAGCTATGGCAGAACCACCCGAATCATTCCAGCTTAAGTGCCTAAGTCACGCCTCAGGGGCCGTAACACACTTAAATCAGAATAACCTGTCAGTCCCTCAGATCTAGTCTGATAAAGCCACTTAACCAGGATCAAATACCACAATCTCACTCGAGGGTGAGGCACAGAAGAAATATAATAAAACAGGAATACCTCAAATTAAAGTACTGAATTATTACATAAATCAGAGTTTTTTAAGTTGCTGGTAAAAGTTCACAAAATAAGATGCAGCGGATAATCGATGTCGTCGGTAGCGAGGAATTGGGCAAGGCCTAGCCCACTACTCCTCCTGCTCCTCTCCCGCCGGAGCAGCATCCCAATCGACCGTCCAACCCGGTGGAAGGGTGGTAGGCCAAGTTACACCATCAACCATATCCTGAAGCGTACCTACAAAAATTATGCCACAAGCAAGGCTGAGTATACTAATACTCAGCTAGACTTACTCGGTGTGAGGAATCTACTCCTCTACCTCTAGACCATGCAGCTGTTTGGCTGAGGAGTTTGGTTTGCCAAAAACACTAGCTGAGTTTAAAATCAAATTTTAGCTTTTCAATTTCTAGCATCATTATCTTAGCTAAGTTGCTCCTTCTAAGCATACATGGTAATAAGCGTTTAGTAAAATCAACAAGTTATCTCATGTAAACTTCATTTCACTTCTTACTCAATGTAGTACAAGGGGTCAAGCAGTCTCATTAGCTGCGAGAAGTAGACGATTCGAATCGAGTTTTAACCTTGCAAGGTAAACCTAAACACATGACATGTCAGGGCACTCCGTCCCCACACATGTCAATCTTCCCCATCGATTCCCCGTTCGTGGCCAGGACTCACCGCCTTGGCATGCAATGCTCCACTGACCCCGGCTGCTGCCGTGCAGTGACCGCACTTGTACCCACCATAGCTAGCATGGGAGACCCAGTCTCAGGACAAGTGAGGGATAAAGTCTGTGCCCGGCTTCACTTAGGTACTAGGTTTACCAGTTACCATATTTCCCGACATGTGTTTTGTACGTTCAAACGCTTGACTCAGGTATCCACACATTAATCCTTAATTCCTTTTCCCGTCTCATGAACAAGGCATCCTCCCTGGATCCAAGTCCATAGATCATCATAGATCCCGTTATCAAGATGAATACAATCAATTCCTGACCTCGTGCGAGTGTTAGAAAAATCACTCGACTTCTACCGAGATCCTGATTAGCATAGTAGCTACTCGACCTAGCATACTAGTATCCATCTCAAAAAGGAATCCTAAGTTCATGCAACTAGAGATTTCAAGCAACTCCTACACTTAAGTGCACATTACAATCCTACAAACATTAAGTGCAATAAAGTAGCATATATAGATACGGTTATGCATAAAACTGGGGCTTGCCTTCAATTGCTGGGGCTGCGGGGAGATCCTCGATGGCAGTCTCGGGAGCTTGCTCCTGATCTTCCTCGTGGACAGCTCCTTGCTCGGGGATGAGCACGTACTCTCCTTCAGCGTGATTGCAATCTAATGAATGCAATAAGTAAGATACATGCATGATATGATATGCAATTTAGCAATTAAACTTTGAGGGTGAATGATCATTTTAATAAGGTAGGGCTTAATCTTGCTACTCGAAGATTTTGGTGGTACACTTTGCAAATTAGGGTCAAGCTTAGTTAAGCTAAGTGGTAAGTCTATTTTGGTGTTCCACTGAATTCTTTTTAATGTTTTAGTGAGAATTTATCAAGATTTTTAGTTGAACTTATTGGAGCGAGTGTTATCCTTCCTCTCTTTCCTTCTATTTCTCTTATGCTTTTAAAGTGGGTTTGAACTACCAGTTATCCTAATAAATTTCTAAAAATTCTGTAAAAATTACAGTGGCTTCTTACTAGTGTATAATGCTCTGTCTTAAAAGTTGGGGCTTAAAAAGTAAATAGTTCTTTCTGTATAAAATTATCAAATAGTAGGGCAGAGGGGGGTGTTTTGAGCTACAGCTTCTTTTTAACAGAGGGTTATTCTCTAAGACATATTTTTGCTGGCATTTATATGTTATAACATGGCTTTATACAAATTTCTAGCCATTAATACTTATTAGTTATTTTGTTATGATTTTCTAAAGTTTCTAGCCAAAGGGCTGCTTTCTACTACCACTATATTTGAAAAATATCAAACAACAGATTTCTTCTTTATGCAAGAGCAATCATTCTGAAGTTTAGCAACTTTTTGCTTAAGGAAAGGGTGGTAGGAATTATTTGGATTAAATAACCTTTTTCATGAAGTATTGGCAATGGGTAGTATTTTGCAGCTTTCAATTGGGTTTTGCATTTTTCTCTGGTGGCCTATTTTATTATTGATCTAGTAAAAATTTATTTGCCCACTATTGCACACCTTTTGGCTTGCTTATGATTTAATTGAAATATGGCTTAATATCAAGTTCTATTTGTTTACCCTACTTAAAATGATGGACTGAGGTGTTTATCATTTTTGTAGCGGGGCTCTAGGGGTTACAAGTCCACTGGATTTTTATCAACAATTTTGAAATTGTTTCATAATTCTAATAATTGTTTTTCTAGTTGATTAGTGCCTAATAAAACATTTCACCTAGAAATTGCTCTGGACTAGGGGTCCCTTTATTTTTCCTAGGTTCTCTGTTACTTAAGTAGGCTAGGAAAAATAATTGCATTCACTGTTCATTACTTTCTAATGCCTCTCTGATTTTCTTAAGTTTTGGGTAAAAATGACTTTTAATAGATAATACTACTTAAATTTCCAATACTGGGATGCTCACTATTTTTAAACAGTGTCTAAATGAGGTTTGAGCATTTACAAATTTTTCTTATTTTACTAAGGTTCGATCAGTTTCTGTAATTAATTTCACACTCTAAAATTTAAAACATAAAGCATGGGGTTCAGTATTTTTAATTGATAGTCCATAATATTTTGAATCCAGCAAAATTGGTTTGGCCAAATTTGGTTGAATATAACTCGAGATATAATTTTTCTAAGTTCTCTGCTGAATTTAAAAAGATTAAATAGAAATGGATAAATGAAAAACAGTTTTACGCTGGGTCCCTGGCGAAAGATCTTAAAGGAATTACAGACAGGTCCTCGGCGCACTATTCACATGAGTCTACGGCTCTGCAGAAAACCCCCTAGGGTTTCTAGAAATCGAACCCGCGGTCCTTCCCTAATGGAACAGTGGCCACGGAGAAAGAAAGGGGCGGAGGGGCTTATCGGCGGCGATATTGCTCCGGTGAGGTGGTCAAGGTTGTAGGGGAGGTCTTGAGGATCATGGTGATGTGAGGGTCACCGTCGGGGATGGCCGGAGTCGGCCGGTCCACGTGCGCAGGCGGAGGAGCTCGTCAACGGCGAGGAGTCCAGCCTGCTCACGGCGCAATAGTTCAATCAATTGGGTTAGAGAGCTTCACTGGGTGCTAGGGAAAACGTGGGTGCAAGGAATCGGAGAATGACTCACCGGATTTCTCTGGCCACACGCAGCGGTGGGCGACCGAAGTCCGGCAAGGACGATCTCAGGTCTCCGGTGACGTTCTGCCGGGTCCGAGGACTTGGAAAGCTTCACGGGCTACTAGCGAAGCTAACCGAGTGACTGGCATGGCTTGGAAGTGGCTGTGGGGAGCTGGCCATGGTGGCCGAGGCTCGGGCAGTGATGGCAGGCGGAGGAAAGGCTCACCGGAGCTAAGGAGGGGCGTCTGGCCAGCGAGGGTGAGCACGGGGTGAGGTGAGGCACGCCCGAGGAGTCTTTATAGGTGTGGGCGAGCGCGGCCGAGGGGAGGCTCGAACAAGCGCTCGGGGCATGCACGGGCGAGCGCTAGTGCACGCTCTGGCGTCTGGCACAACATCGAGCACAAGGCAGCGCAGAGAGAGGTCGTGTTCAAGCGCGGATTGGCTCCAAATCTTTGAGATTATGGCCATGATCCCATTGAGTGATCTCTTCCCCTGATATTTCTTTGTCGTTTGTGTGTGGAGGCTTGCAGGTTTCACTGACTAGATTAAGAGATATGGAGGGGTGAATGTTGGGTTTGTCTCACTGCCGAGCACAGAGAGAAGATCTCGGGTTTGACGTGTCCAAAGCACGTGTCCCGATGCCATCTTCTGGTATGAGGTAGAGGGGTTAGTTAGACACATTTTTCAATGGGAGAAATTGGATTAGAGTTAAGGATCAAGGTGAACACGCTCGGTTTTTGTTCAAGGGCTGAAAATTCAGAAATCTGAATTTCAGATTTCCCCATTGTACTTCCACTTAAATGGCTTGTTTGGAGCTTTTAATAAACTATTTTGGCCAAGCTTTCATAATCTTTATTTTAGTTTATTTAGTGTACTTCAATGTTTATAATTGGTCTAAGCCATGATTTTATGTTTTTCATGGTCTTTCATCCATTTTCTTCATTTCCACTTAAATAGCTTAATTAGGGGTGGTATTAGGGTTTCAACACTTTTCTCTTTTTTGAATATCTCATTTGTTTTGAACATGACTCTTTAGATATAAACTCAGTGGATCTTGTATTCTTAAGTTGATTTAGGGCTTATGCTAAATTTGGCTCACATGAAATGATGGTTCTTGAGTTAGCACTAAGAAAAGCCCTAGGTGACACTGGGGTGTCATAGGTTGTAGAGGAAAATGGCCACCTGTCTGGACCTTACTTACAGCAGAGCTGTCAGCACAACGCTGGCAGTAGAATCCAAGAACAAAGGCCATGGGAAAACAAAGGGATTTGGAGGTGACAGGTCTAATCAGGGACCTGAGAAGCGAACCAGGTTGGTGATCCGACCCTTTAATCAAAATCGTTCTTCGCCTCGCCCACCCTCCTATCCATTTAAGCAGCCTATTTTCATTCGTCCTACCACTACCCCCACTTCTACAAATCAGCCGAGTGCCCCTAGTACTCGTTTCCCCGCTCTCCCTAGTTCTTCGACTGGCTGCTTCAATTGTGGAAAGTCTGGTCATTCTATAAAGGACTGTCCATACTCGAAGCAGAATAAATTTAACACTCAGCAGAACTCTAGGAGCTCCAGTTAAGGCAAAGGGAGCACGACTAATAATTCAATGGGCAAAAATGTCAAGAAGACAGGACAAATTTATTATACTCAAGTAGCCACTACACAGGAACGCGAGCCGGTAATGATGGGTACGTTCCTTATGGCCAATTACCCAGCAGTCATTCTCTTTGATTCTAGTGCCTCACATACTTTCATAAGCAAGAATTTTGTGGAAAAGCATTACATTCCCTGCATTGAATCAAGGGTGGGATTTATTATCCATTCACCCGAGGGACAAATATTTACTAAGGAAGTAGCCTTTCATGTGCCAGTAACAATGGCTGAACCGGAAATTCCCACAAACATGATTGTTTTAAAAGGCCAAGACATAGATGTGATTATGGGCATGAATTGGTTAGCCCAGCAAAAGGCCATTATCAATACTAACTTAAGGACCATCAAATTGAGCCATGGTCATGAAGAAATTCAATTGTCCATCCTTGTAGCTATTCTAGCCAGACCATCCGGACAAGTTTATGAAGCTATCATACCAGAAATCCAGGATATCCTGGTAGTGTGTGAATTCTCGGATGTCTTCCCTGAAGACCTGCCCGGGTTACCTATAGAAAGGGATGTAGAATTTGTGATTGAACTAAAGCCCGGTATGGCTCCTATTTCTAGAAGGTCGTACCGAATGCCACTTAATGAATTGGCGGAACTCAAGATTCAATTACAAGACCTGCTGGAAAAGGGATTCATTAGGCCAAGTTCATCACCTTGGGGATGTCCTACAATTTTCGTTAATAAGAAGGATCAAACATTACGAACGTGTGTGGACTATAGAGCCCTTAATGAGGTCACTATAAAAAATAAGTACCCTCTTCCCTGTATCGATATTCTATTCGATCAACTTACTGGAGCTCGGGTATTGTCCAAAATTGACCTCAGATCAGGATATCATCAGATCCGTATTCGACCCGAAGATATACCCAAGACCGCATTCACTACGCGGTATGGACTATTCAAATATTTGGTTATGTCTTTCGGATTAACAAATGCTCCAGCCCATTTCACATATCTAATGAACTCGGTGTTTATGCCCGAGTTGGATAAATTTGTTGTAGTCTTCATTGATGACATCTTGATCTATTCAAAGAATCGAGAGGAGCATGCTAAACACTTACGGATCGTATTGACGCGCTTAAGGGAACACCAATTATATGCTAAATTCAGCAAATGCGCGTTTTGGTTGGGAGAAATCCAGTTTTTGGGACATGTATTGTCTGCCAAAGGAATTGCGGTCGATCCTAGCAAGGTCCAGGATATTCTAGAGTGGAAACCGCCAACTACAGTGCATCAAGTTTGGAGCTTCCTTGGACTAGCTGGTTATTACCGCATGTTCATTCCAGATTTCTCCAAGATTTTGAAACCAATCACAAGTTTGTTGAAGAATGATATGAAGTTTGACTGGTCCTAAAAATGCAATGAAGCCTTCGAGCAGCTGAAGATATTATTGACCACTGGTCCAGTATTAGCTCAACCAGATATAGAAAAGCCTTTTGATGTGTATTGTGACGCATCAGGCAGTGGGCTTGGGTGTGTCTTAATGCAGGAGGGCCGAGTCTTCGTTTATGCTTCACGACAACTACGCCGGCATGAGGAGCATTATCCGACTCATGATTTGGAGCTAGCTGCAGTTGTTCATGCCCTCAAGATATGGCGTCATTATCTGCTGGGAAATACATGCCATTTGTATACAGATCATAAAAGTCTGAAGTATATTTTTACCCAGTCAGAACTGAACATGAGGCAGAGAAGATGGCTTGAGCTGATTAAAGATTATGATTTAGACATCCACTATCACCCAGGAAAAGCCAATATGGTAGCAGATGCACTTAGTCGCAAGGCTTCCTGCCATTGTCTTACAATAAGGACTTCTGACACCACACTATGTTAAGAAATGGAAAAGTTAATCCTGGGAATGATACAACATGGAACTTTGACCCAATTGAAGCTTGAGTTAGTTCTTCTGCAAAAGATTATTGATGCCCCAAGAAGTGACAAGGGTATGAAACACATTCATGAGAAAATAGAAGCCGACAAAGCGAATTTCTTTAGAAAGGATGATCACAGAATATTATGGTTTAATGATCGCATAGTTGTGCCTAAAGATGCGGAGGTCCGCCAACAAATCTTGGATGAAGCTCATCTTAGTCGATATTCCATTCATCTAGGAAGTACTAAGATGTATCAAGATTTAAAGCAACACTATTGGTGGACAAAAATGAAGATTGAGATTGCACGCTATGTGGCAAGATGTGACACCTGTAGACGTGTCAAACCAATACATATGAAGACCGCTAGGCCATTGCAATCTTTGCCCATCCCAACCTGGAAATGGGCGGACATTAGCATGGATTTCATTGTGGGGTTGCCCAAAACAGCAAAAGGTTTCGACTCCTTATGGGTCGTAATTGATCGGCTTACAAAAATTGCTCATTTTCTGCCTGTCAAGACAAAATATCCAGTGGTCATATATGCAAAACTCTATATTGCTCGCATTCTCAGTTTGCATGGGGTTCCAAAGACAATAGTGTTGGACCGCAGACCACAATTTGTATCCAAATTCTAGGAAGAGCTTCACAAGTCTTTGGGTACTAAGCTGTTGCACAGTTTGGCATATCATCCTCAAACCAGTGGACAAACTGAGAGGGTAAACAAAATACTTGAAGATATATTGTGAGCATGGTCCTGGAGTTTCCGCAGAAATGGGATGAATGTCTGCCATTGGCAGAATTTTCCTATAATAACAGCTATCAAGAGAGCATTAAGATGGCACCATAAGAGGCACTGTATGGACGACGGTGTCGGACACCCTTAAATTGGTCAGAAGAGGGAGAATGGTGGTATTTCAGGCCTGATTTAGTCAAGGAAATGGAAGCCAAGATTTAACAAATAAGGCATTACTTGAAAGAAGCTCATGCTTGGCAGAAAAGTTATGCAGACAATTATACCAGTCTGTGGCAGAACCTCCCAAGTTATCGGGCCCACATGCACCTGTCCTTGTCTCAAAGACCTCAGATGACTATGCATGTACACCAGGTAACTTAACAAGATCCATCCGAGTGCCCCAAGGACCTCAGATAAACCACTAACAACCAAGATCGCGAGATTAAGTAAACACAAATCACACACCAACAATTTTGCAGCGGAAATCTTAATACCAAATTTTACAAGTTACAACAAATTTACTTTATGTTTATTGGAGTGATTACAATAGTGATTCAAAGAAATAAACTTTGAAATGTTATAAATTATCTATAAGTTTGAAATATATATGCTAGCTTAAGTGGCCATCCTCAATAAGAAGTATAGAAGAGTTACTTAGACTTATAAGAAGGTCGAGCCCACCGGCACTTAACACCATCAACATCAACACAAAGTTATAACCTAAAAAACAACAGGGAACAAAACCCTAAGTATGCAAGTACTCAAAAAGACTTACTCGACTAAAGAAAAGACTCTCAAGGGTATGCTGGTTTTGAAAGGATTTAAGGTAAGGCTTATCAAGAATCAAGGACTCTATTTGCAGAAAAGCTTACTATGAGTGGATCCTTAAAAATCCATTTTTACTTGTCAGGTTAAGTTAAGTTACCTGCATCTAGAGTTCTTTCTACCCTAGTTCAAGCACTTGGCCTATACTAGCCGTCTTTTTATCATCCCTTCAGTTCATTGGATTGCTACGTGTAGGGCAGTGACCTAGTCTTCATATCCGAGAAGTAACGGCGATCCAAATCAATTAATACCCAGCTAGGGATCTCCAACCACACGACATATGTAGCACTTAACCCTTGCATATGTCAACTCGCCACCAGGTTTCTTAAGACCAGACCGAGTTCACACCAACCGAGAGCACAGATACACCATCGTCCAGCATCTTGCCATGGAGGGCACACACTACTCTCGCCATCTCTCCTCTCCCATTGCATGTTGGCCTTTCTGGTATTGGTCTACCTGAGGCAAAGCTTACCCATGACGAAGTATCAAGTTAATGATCATGTGTACCTGAAAGTATCACCAATGAAGGGTGTGAACCATTTCGGGGTAAAAGGAAAGTTGGCACCCCGATACATTGGCCCGTTTCCCATTATTGAACAATGTGGACCAGTGGCATATTGACTCCAACTACTAGAAACATTGTCCGCGGTGCATAATGTGTTCCATGTATCTCAATTAAAGAAGTGCCTTCAGATTCCGGATCGAACCATTGATGTGGTGGATGTAGTTTTAGAACCAGACTTGACCTATTCAGAACATCCTATTCGAGTCTTGGATGAGAAGGACAGGATCACCCAAAAAAGGACTCTTAAGTTCTATAAGTTATAGTGGAACTAATATACTAAAGATGAAGCTACATGGGAGACTCAAGACTTCTTAGAAAAGAATTTCCCTGGCTTTTTAGCTTCATGTAAATTGTAAGATGTGTACATTGATTGAGAAGTTGGAATAAGACCCCATACCACACCTGCTTTGAAAGACAAATAAGGAGATATAGATGTGACACATTTCCTTTTCCATTACTTACCCTAGGACCTTAAATCTCAGGACGAGATTCTTTTATGGGGGGAAGGATGTAACACCCCTAGTGTTACTGGCATTAAAACTTGAGCATAACATCATGTGCATTGACATTACATATGTTTGTTACACCTAGAGTGCATTCACTAGGTAAAGATTTCAAATAAGTTGTAATGATGTGGCTTAAGAAGTGCTTGACTGTAGGGTAGGAAACTTAACCCTGAATTAGGACTTATGGGTGAAAGTGAAGCTTAAAGGAGTTAAAATCTCATAAGACATGACAAATGTTCACAAGGTATCACATGTGATGGACTTTAGTGGCACAAAAACCCTAGAGATCTCAAAACCCTAAAAGAAACCCTAGAAAAAACCCTAACTAGAACCCTAGGGGGTAAATGTAAATTCTAGGCACTTTTGGACCAAAGTGCAAATGGCAAAGTAATAATACACTACAAACCAAGTAAATTTTGTATTGGAGGATTCCCAAGTTGTATGATGGAATTTGGACTTATTTGCAAAAGGGTCACATGAGTGCTATGTGACTAAGTCTGAAATTTAGTTGAATTGGATCAACTTTGGAGCTCTATATCTGCCAATTCATAAGGAATTTGCCCTAGGTCAACACATCAAATTTGTAGAGCTACTATAGGAGCATAAATTTGTTTAAGTCACAAGACATAAGTGCTGTACAAAAATTGGACTTAAATGGACTCAAAGTACTACTGTCAGTCACCAATGAAGTCTGATACTGGTCTGACAGTGAGTTTTGATGAACTTTGGACTCGATTCAAGCTCGATGGAGTAAGTAAATGGTCAAGGTTTCTTTAGTCGAATTGTAGTTGGTTTATAGGGCTACAACTTTGATACAAATAGATGATCAAAATGCTACACAAATTTTGGAACAAATTGCCCCCAATTATGCTTGGTCAGGCGCTCTGAATGAGGTTCCAATTGTACAGTAGTTGAAAAAGATCCCCAGATTCATCGCCCTTTGCCACCGGTGATCTCGTGCCCGGATTCGTGCCGGCTGCCGCGATTAGTGCCCGGCGCAGAGTGGATAACTGAGGGGAGTGAAAGATCTTAGCGCCCGGATTGACTCGGACTTGGTCGCAGTTGAGTTCACCGTACCCACTTGCTCATCGACCCGTCGGGACAAGCCTCGCCGGTGTTGGCCGCTTGCCGCCTGTGTGCCACGTGCTTAAGCGCAATACCACGTCACAGAGAATTGCCTTAGCATGTCTGCTCCTCATCGGTGGCCTTGCCACGGTGAAGGCCACGAATCACTTGCACCAGTGGCTTCTCCTCTCTCTGACCGCCAGCGCTTCTCTTCCAAAATCAGGAGCCATCGCCCTTGGACACTATAAATTGAGCATACCACTAGCTCTATTAGGTAATCATGAAGCCAGAGCACTCACCCTTGCCTCCGATTAGCCCCCACAGTGCCAGAATTTCCTTTTCCCCCCAATTCAGTTCTCCGCGCCCCCATGAGTGAGCTCGCCGTGGCCAGCTCTCTACAGGTCCGTTCACGCCCTCCTCGCTCTTGTTCTAGCACCCTTGGATGGTATAGATACCTATCGGCCTAGCCAATTGAACTAGAGCACACTAGATCACTGAGAACACCTCGATTTGTCCTTGGTTTGCGCCATCACCATGGACAGAGAGATTTTGAGCCAGAACTCCACGATTGGTTGAGGGATTAGTGTCGCCAAGGGTGGAATTAGGTGTTAAGCAATAGAGAGGCCTAGTCGTTGTGTTTTCCAGCCGGTATAAGCTCGCCGGAGCTACTGCTCCGCCATCCATGGTCAGGGACCTCACCTTGTGAAGAAATAGAAAGGGAGGGGCCTTAGTGTAGATGTCAGTGGGACAAGGATATAATGGAGAGGATTCTTTACGGGTTGTTCAAAATGCTAGGGTCCTTTGCGCAAAACAAACATCGCGGGTGCGCGCGCGGGCGCGTTTCCCTGGCCGTGGGCCGACCTGGACCGAATTGAGCCTGTTACTATTTATGCTTTCTCTTTTTCTTTTTCTGCCAGGATTAGAGAATTTATAGAAAATTCTAAAAAATTGCTAAAAATATAGGACCAATTTAGTTGATACCTAAATTCCTATAGAATTTAATAAAAATAGTTCCAAGATTTTAGTCCAAACTAGGAACTATTTAGTATTTAAAAGGGCCTAAACCTATACTTTTGGAATTTTAGAAATTATTTAATAACTCCAAAAATCATAAAACTTTTTGGATAAGCTTACTTTGACAATTAGAACCCCTAGGTGAAGTTTGACATGTGTTGGACATTGTTTGATTCCCAAACCCAAAACCCCAGTTCCTTAGGATAAAACTATCTAACCCTACTAGGGTGTTGACCTAGAAGACCCTAGTTTTCCTGGTGCACCGTGAAGGAAATTGTATTCAAGACACAACTTGATGTACCTATGTTATAATTGGTATTTGCATATTCATAGCATCACATGAGCATTCATGTTTACATATGGTTATGTATAGAAAACGAGGAAGAAGTAGTGGTTGAAGAAGAAGATACTACACCACCAACTGAAAATCCACCTGCCGGGAACTATTTTTATTTTGATATCTGTGGAATAGAGCCTGACTCTCCTACAACACAAGGCAAGCCCCGGTGCATTTATACTTTCCTTGTGGTTTTAATCTATTTATCACTTGAATGATGCATTAGGTGATAGGAGTTGAGTGCTAAACCAATTGCTGCATTTCCTTCCTTGGAACTGTTTACCATTCCTTGATTACCTATTTTTATTAAAAGGTTTTCTGATGCTTAGTCTTGCTTTAGAAAAAAAGATTTTGTTTTAAACAAAAGATGATGCTTCAGATGGGATGGGATGTTTTCAAAAATAAAACTTGATGATGGATCCATCATGGCCGTAATGGGTCCAACATTGGACAAGATGTACCTCTGCCAGGTACCAAACTTTGGGTTTAAATGATAAAGCTGAGACCGGGCGGGTAACTTGCATGAGAAGAGAGTCTCGGGGTAGTGTCTCTATCTGAGTCGATTAAGGACCATGTCGATGTAGGCTTGATGATTCAGGACCTTTTAACTAGTCACATGCCTCATCATGGGTAAGCTTTGCCTCGGGCAGACTAATACCAGAAAGGCCAACACGCAATGGGAGTGGAGAGATGGCGAGAGTAGTGTGTACCCTCTGTGGCAAGAGGCTGGACGGTGGTGTATCTGTGCTCTCGGTTGGCGTATGCAAGTTGTGTGATTGGAGATCTATGTGACTAAGTCTGAAATTCAGATCGCCGTGACATATGCAAGTGTTAAGTGCTATATATGTCGTGTGATTGGAGATCCCCAGCTGGGTATTAATCGATTCGGATCGCCGTTACTTCTCGGATATGAAGACTTGGTCACTACCCTACACGTAGCAATCCAACAAATTAAAAGGGTGATAAAAGATGGCTAGTACAGGTCAAGTGCTTGAACTAGGGTATAAAGTACACTAGCCACAGGTAATGACTTAACTTGCTAATAAAACTAGATTTTTAAGGATCCAATATTAGTAAGCATTTCTGCAAAACAAAGTTTTTGATCCTTGAATAACCTTACCTTGACTCTCTCAAACCAGTATATCCTTGAGAGTCTTTTCTTTTGTCGGGTAAGACTTGCAAAAGTACACTTTGTACTCAGGGTTTTTGAACCCTTGTTGTTGTAGGTGAGAAAATAGCAGACTTTTGCTGTTTTTGTTCTAAGGTGGTGCCCAAGGAGGAGTCACAGCAGTGAAGTCGCGGGAGGATGTTGACCTCCCACTTGAAAAACAATATACTTTTGTGTGGGAGGGGTTTTGCCTCCCGAGTCTGTAATAATAATACTTTATGCACTCATAGAACCCTAGTGTTGTAATAATAATAATACTCTCTCTATATTGAATAAATGTAAGTTAAGTTATTGTAATTTTCTTCCGCTATTCTTTCCTCCGATGTGATGTAATATCTGCGTGACGGGTGAAGCGCTCTTAGGCAAGGTAATGAGAATACAGTTACTGAACTTGTCGAGTAATTATGTGCATCTACGGGATGGTCCAAGGTCTATTGGACAAGGACAACTGTAGGTGGACCTAATAACTCGGGAGGTTCCGTCACACCCGGCATATCCACAGGTTGCCATGCGAATACGTCTCGGTTATCTTGCAGGAACCGGATGAGTGCGCTTTCCTATTTGTCGTCGAGGCTGGAGCTGATGATGGCGGTCTTGCGTTCATCAGTGAACCCCAGGTTGATCCTCTTTGTCTCCTCAGTCGGCCGCATAGAGGTTACGGCTTGAGCTTCATTCGCGGGTATCGCGAGGTCTCCCTCAGGCTTTATATTCGCCAGCGCGAAGAAAGTTGCCGGTGGTCTAGTACTGAGGGCCGCCTGGACAGCTCCTCGAAAGCATTCCGCGGCGCCTTGGAAGTCAGCACGCACGGTGATGATTCCTTGAGGTCCTAGCATCTTCAATATCATGTATGAATAGTGTGGAATGGCCATGAATTTTGCCAATCCCGGCCTACCGATGATGGCGTTGTATCCACAGTCGAAACTCGCCACCTCGAACCTTAGGAACTTGGTTCTGTAGTTTTCCGGAGTTCCAAAGGTGGCGAGCATGTAGATGTGCCCAAGTGGGTACTCTCCTTCGGTTGGCACAATGCCGAAGAAGGGGGTGTCTGACTCAGTGAGGACTTTGAGCGCGACCCCCAAGCCCAGGAGCGTTCGGGGGAAGGTATGTTGATGCTGCTTCCCCCGTCCACCAGTACTTTATTTACCCTGCTCTCTCGGATCACCAGATCAACGAGGAGCGAGTACTTGCCAGGATGGTCGAAGTTAAGCCATTGATCCGCTTGACTAAAGGTGATTGGGTACTCTAACCACCAATAGGAAGTTGGGGCACTAGTGGTTGCCACCAGGGCCTGTCAGTTGTTGAGCTTTTGGTGCCTTCTGTTCTACTGCGACCCGTGTCCTCGGAAGATGACGTTGACCTCCCCGTCAACACGTGGGAATGCTCCTCCCCCTCCCCCTTCCTGTTGTTGAGGCTGCCTAGGCTCGCCAGGACCTCCTCGTGGTGGGGGAGGTGGTAGAGGCTAGAATGGTCGGCCATTGCCGACGGAATGCTTAAAGTCTCTGTAGTTCCGCAAGGCGTGGCGTATGACCTTGTGATACAGGCACTGGGCATTGAGGATGTCGTCCAGTGTCCGCTCGCCTCCATAGGGTGCCCCTCGGGCATGAGAGATGGGTGGTCCAGCGGCATGGACCTCCTCACGAGGCCTCTTCTCCCAACGCTTGTCAGGCTACTGGTTCGCGTCGCGCCGCGGTGCTGGTGGTTCAGGTTTTGCTCCCTCGATGAAGTCCTAGACCCGTTCGTCAACGGTGATGTAGAGGTCCGCTTCTCAAAACAGTTGTTTGGAGGTGGTCGGTGCTTTTTGTAGTATGGCTAGGACGAAGGCCGAGTCATTAGATCCCCGGTAGAAGTCCTCAATCACTGATGCCTCAGTGACCTCGGGGATAGGATTTCTCATGGTCTGAAACCTCTTGCGGTACGACCGAAGTGTTTCATCGCCTTGGCGCCTGATGGATTTGAGGTCCCATGGTTGCGCCGGCTTGTCGGAGAGGGACTGAAAGTTGGCGATGAAACACCGACTGAAGTCACTCCAGTCGTAGATGCAGTGTCGTGGCAGGTGTCGTAGCCACTGCAATGCATCCTACCCAAGAACAATGGGCAAATATGCTGTCATCACGTCTTTAGTTGCCCCGGCGGCCCGGGCGACGAACGTATAGACAGCCAACCAGCCTCCCGGGTCCTGCTTAGGCTCGTATTTGTTGACATTAGAGACTTTGAAGTTTGGACGCCACTGGATGGCCCTAAGACGCGAAGTAAGTGCAGATATTCCACATGTGTCTTCCTGTCGACGTTCATGGTGTCGGTCCTAGGGAGGGTAGTTGCCGATGTGTCGTCTTGACTGTCCCCAGATCGGGCCACTGGTTGAGGCTGCTGCCGATTCAACTCAGGTTGCGACTTCGGGCTGGGACGCCATGGTCCCGATCGTACCCCTCCCGGTGCCTTACCTTGTTTTCGTGTCATCGGTCAAGCGAAGCATTGATGGAGCTCCGTGCGTCTCGCCGATTGTTCATGGTGTGCCGTAGATCACTTGGGGGTGATTGAGGGGTAGAAGATGATTAGCTGCCCGAGTGAGCAGCCGCCGATAGCCTTCAGCATCCGGAGTCCGTGGGAGGCCATCAGCTATCTGAGACAACACTCCTCCGACTTCACTCGACGTGTTCATTGCACGAGCAAAGTCAGGGTTCAGGTTTGGAGCGAAGAGAGGGTTCTCTCGGCGTAACCTCGCACCCTGCTCAACTTGTTCTCGATCTCGGTCTTAAGCTTGTCGACGATCACGTCGGCGAGAATTCCTCCTTTCTCTGAAGACCCGTTCATCGGGAGTTTCTCCCACTTCCGAGACTTCATCCCAGGATATGGGCTACGCTGGGTCCCGCTCCCCAGCCTCGTGATGTCACCGAATGTTCCGGCGTCTGTTCCTTCGTCGCCGAGCTTCTCAATGGGGAGGTTCTTCTTCTGGCATGGTTGGCTCGTCGTCGAAGATGGGAGATGACTCCAATCTTCCCCCGATGAAGAGGACGTCGGGGTAGAAAGGAGTTGCTGCAGTGGTGAATTCCTTTCCATCCTTCTTTGAGGGCGAAGGTGTCAGAAGGATAGCTTGACGTGCTTCCATCCTTCTTTCAGGAACGCTTGCTTCTTTCTTTCTTGTAATCCGTGTCCACTCCTTTGTGGGTGAAGTGGACAACGGGGTTCTTCGGGCAAGTGAATTCCCGGCTCTCGACTTGCAAGAGGTAGTCTTCGTCTGGGGCACAGGAGGTTGCGCTATCTGCTGTCTTGTTCTGGCTTTCCCAAGGATTTCCGAGGAAGGCTTCTTCTCCGGTGGATCCACTATGCGATGCAGAATTCCCCTCTCATCTGCTACAGACAAGATGGCCCTGAAGCAGAATACGGATCCAGGGCAAAGAGCGATCTTGCACTAGGAAGTGACAACCATTGAGCTAGCTTGGATCAACGACACACCCCCTACCTGGCATGCAAGCTGTCGGTGTTTGGAGCCCGACCGCACAACCGGGGTTACCCCTCATGGTGCTTTTGGGTAGGACGGTGCTGTTGACTGTAGCTCAATGGTTCGTGCGAGATGCACGAGAGACGATAGACAATTTTCTACAGGTTCGGGCCGCTTTGAGATGCGTAACACCCTACTTTCTAGCGTGGATCCTTATGTGGTGGGTTACACTGGAAGTCTCCTGTATGGAGAAAAGCTAGTGAGCTGAGTAGATGGTCGATGGAAATGATGGGGTACCCCCTAGGCCTTATATATTTGACCGTGCGGCACTATATGCGTGTATGATGACGATGTGTACCTAAATAATAGTGAACCGACTGAACTTATCTTCCTATAATTTTGCCGACCTATCCCTAGTTTGCTCCGAAATTCAAGGTTGCCCTATGTGGGAAAGTCGGATCGGCGCTGTGGATAGCGCTCAAATCCAATGAACCGCTTGGGGCTGAGTTTGCTTCTTTCTCGCGTCGGCCCATTCCACCAGAACTTCTCCCCTGGCCCACGAAGGGATGGCCTTGCGAGATAATAGGCCCAAATCCTCTCGCGAGGCCTTCTTGCCTTCTAGTGGACTCGGGGGATATCTGTCCCCCACACCTCCTACGTCAAAAACAAGGATTCCTAGGATACGATCATCTTTGGAGATGGGAACCAAGGCAAGGTCAAAGGGTTGGGAAAATAGCCATCACATCTGAGCATTCTATCTCTAATGTGTTTTTAGTTGAATCGCTCGGGTATAATTTATTGTCTGTGAGTCAATTATGTAACATGGGTTATAATTGTTTATTCACAAATATTGATGTATCTATCTTTAGAAGAAGTGATGGTTCACTAGCTTTTAAGGGTGTACTAGACGTCAAGCTCTATTTAGTTGACTTTTTGAAAGAGAATGTCGATCTAGATGCATGCTTAATAGCTAAGACTAATATGGGCTGGCTTTGGCATCGCCATCTAGCACATGTTTGAATGAAGAACCTTCATAAGCTTCTAAAGGGAGATCATGTGTTAGGACTAACCGATGTCTATTTTGAGAAAGACAGACCTTGTGCAGTGTGCCAAGCAAGGAAATAGGTGGGAAGCACTCATCATAGCAAAAATGTGATGATGACATCAAGACCACTGGAACTTCTTCATATGGATATCTTCGGTCCCGTTGCCTATCTCAGCATCGGGGGAAGTAAGTATGGTCTTGTAATAGTTGATGATTTTTCCCGCTTCACTTGGATATTCTTTTTGCAGGACAAATCAGAAACCCAAGGGACCCTAAAGCGCTTCTTAAGGAGAGCTCAAAATGAGTTTGAGCTAAAGGTGAAGAAGATAAGAAGCGACAATGGGTCCGAGTTCAAGAATCTTCAAGTTGAAGAGTTTCTTGAGGAGGAAGGCATCAAGCATGAGTTCTTCGCTCCCTACACACCACAACAAAATGGTGTGGTAGAGAGGAAGAACAGAATGCTAATCAACATGGCGAGAACGATGCTTGGAGAGTACAAGACGCTTTAGCGGTATTGGTCGGAAGCTGTGAACACAGCCTTCCATGCCATAAACTGGCTCTATTTGCATCGTCTCCTCAAGAAGACTTCTTACTAACTCCTAACTGGTAACAAACCAAATGTTTCTTATTTTCGTGTATTTGGGAGCAAATGCTACATTCTGGTGAAGAAAGGTAGACATTCGAAATTTGCTCCCAAGGCAGTAGAAGGTTTCTTACTAGTATATGACTCAAATACAAAGGCGTATAGGGTCTTCAACAAATCAACGGGATTAGTTGAAGTCTCTAGCGACGTTGTATTTGATGAGACTAATGGCTCTCTAAGAGAGCAAGTTGATCTTGATGATATAGATGAAGTTGAGGTTCCGACGGCCACGATGCGAACTATGGCGATAGGAGATGTGCGACCACAGGAACTGCAGGAACAAGATCAACCTTCTTCCTCGACAATAATGCATCCTCCAACCCAAGACGATGAACAGGTACCTCAAGAAGAGGGGCAAGATCAAGGGGAGCACAGGAAGAACAGGTTATGAAGAAGCACCACGGGCCCCTCCAACCGAAGTTCGAGAGTCGATCCAAAGACATCACCCCGTCGATCAGATTCTGGGTGACATCAGCAAGGGAGTAACTACTCGCTCATGATTAGCTAATTTTTGTGAGCATTACTCGTTTGTCTCTTCTATTGAGCCTTTTAGGGTAGAAGAGGCCTTGCTGAATCCGGACTGGGTGTTGGCCATGCAGGAAGAGCTCAACAACTTCAAAAGAATAAAGTCTGGAGCCTGGTGCCACGTCCAAAACAAAACGTTGTGGCAACCAAGTTGGTGTTCCGCAACAAGCAAGACGAGCATGGAGTGGTGACAAGAAACAAGGCTCGACTTGTGGCAAATGGTTATGCCCAAGTCGCAGGTTTGGATTTCGAGGAGACTTTTGCTCCTGTGGCTAGGTTAGAGTAAATTCGAATTTTATTAGCCTATGCCACTCACCATTCCTTTAGGCTATTCCAAATGGACATAAAGTGTGCTTTCCTCAATGGGCCAATCAAGGAGGAGGTATTCGTGGAACAACCCCCTGGCTTTGAGGATGAAAGGTATCCCGACCATGTTTATAAGCTCTCTAAGGCGCTCTGTGGACTTAAGCAAGCCCCAAGAGCATGGTATGAATGCCTTAGAGATTTTCTTATTTCTAATGCTTTCAAGGTTGGGAAAGCTGTAACACCTCTGGTGTTACGTGAACTAAAACTATGACATGTCATCATAAGCATTTGCATTAACTTGTTTGCTACATCTAGAATGCATCCACTAGATCAAAATTTTACAATAAGGTGATATTGTGTGTAGAGTAGAGGACTTCATTAAGGACCTAAGCTAAACAGGAGTAGGTCACCTCTTAAGCAAGTAACAAATTGACTTGCAGTCTTGAATGCTAAAGGTAGGTCATAGAGCCTAGAGTGGCCTTGTTTTGGAATTATGTTCAAGTGGAAGAAGCACTTAAGGAGCTGGAATAATCCAAGCCTTAACTTGAGTTTTGCTTGGAAGAGATGGTTAAGTAAAGAAAATTCTAAACTAAGGACACTTTGAACATGAGCTTCATATACTAGACTTGGATTTGAGATTAAGGGGAGTCACTTGGCTTTTAGGAGTATGGATTGAGTTGATAAATCACTAGATGAGAAGGAGTCACATTTGAAACCCTCAACTAGCCCAAAAGTGGAATTTAAAATCTAGAAAGGACTAGTTAAAAGTTCATATACTAAAGTTGTAGAGCTTGGAAAATTGAATAACTTTCTTATTTGGAGATTCTCAAGTTGTGTGGAAGAATTTGGAGTTAAGCACAAAAATTCAGTTTTGAGTTTAGATTGGAATTTCTGAAAATAATATCAACTAGCCAACTTTGGACCATTGTAACTTTTGATTTATAAGTAGTTTAGAGATGGTCGCTGTAGCTAAGTTGTAGAGCTATCCAAGGTGAACAAACTTGTTTAAGTTACTTAACCTTAAATCCATATGGAACTAGGAGTAAAACTGGTCCTAAATGAAGCTGTCAAAAATTGTGGATTTCAGACTTAGTTTAATTCATCATCTGAATTTCTATGTTTGGAGCCAACTTTGGGCTGTAGTAGATTGGAATCCAAAAAGGTTTAGCTAAGGGTCACTATGTAAAACCTGTAGAGGAACTATTGGAGTATAAATTTTAATAAGTTACTTGCCCCTAAAACCATATGCTACTAGGAGTAAAGGTGGTTCAAAGTGGTGTGGGCTGAATTCTGAATTTTCAGATTTAGAATAGTGCCTAAGTCTGAATTTCAGTGATTGTGACAGACTTTGGAGCTTCCTTGTGCATAATCCATAAGGTTTTGAACTATGGTTTCTATAGAGGAATTTTTGGCCATAAGTTGGTGTACAAATGTATTTAAGGGTGATGGATATGATCCTACACAAAAAGTGGAGAAAAAGTTTACTGAAAATGGACTATTGGGTTACTCGTGACTGAAATTGGTTCAGTTAACTAAAACTGAAATTCAGTAAATGATGCCCAATTTAGAGCTCATTTGTGATCAATCCAAGTGGTTTTGGACTAAAGTTTCCATAGCAAAGTTGGAGCCCATAGTACAGAGAATATGTTTTATAAAGAGGCTTGGACTTGGTTCTACATAAAAGTGGGAGTAAAACACCTCTAAACTTGCTATGTCAGCCAAAAGGTATGTAGATTTAGTTGACTGTTTCTAAGTAATTTAGTGTGTTTTTACCCACATTTGGAGCTCTCTGGTAATTAATACATGGAGTATGAGACCTACTTCATGTAGAAAAGTTAAATAATATTTAAAGGAGAGTAAGTCTTATGCAAAGTGTTAGCCTTGCTGCTGTGTAAAATTTGGAGATAATGGTACTGCAATCCTCTATGTCAGGTTTGGCATGGAGCTGTGTCAGTTAGCTGAAATCAGTGTTTTAGTATTTTTGTTAAACTTTGGAGCACCATAACCATTGATCTGTGTGGTTATAAGCCAAGGACCCTACAGCAAAGTGATAGAGGGTTAGTTAGTGAACAAGTTTGTTTAGGAATGCTTGAGCTGTCCTTGTTTGGAATAGGGAGAAAAAGGTGTTCAAACTGCCTTTGTTAGACATGTGAAGTGCAGGTCTGATGCAGTAATTTGAGTTTTAGTTCAGTGTCTTTCTATGGATTTTGGATCTTGTTTGTGATTGATCCAAGGGGTTTAAGCGTAAGGTCCCTGTGGAGGAATGGTAGAGGGTCGTTTGATCGACAAGTTTTGTTAAACTTGATCTCCCTATTGCTATGTAAAACTGGGAGTAAGTTGTGTCCGAAAGTTCCCTATCAAGTTGAGGTTGTGCTATTCAGTAACTGAAAATTGGAGGTTTCAGTGATCTTTTGCTGTGTTTGGGGCATCATAACTTTTGATCTGTAAGTTTGTAGCCTGGGGGTGTTGTAACAAAGCAGTAGAGCTGTGTTTGGAGGGCAGTTTTGGTTAAGTAAGTTTGGCCTATTCCCATAGGGGTTTGTGAAATGATGGGGCCTCAATAGGGAGGTCTGCAACTGAGGTAGCAGTGACTGGTTTAGTTAAGTCAGTGCTGGTCCGAAAACTGGAGATCTTTATCTTCCTGTTGTACTTCGCTTATGTGCTTGAGGTGAGATATGGATGAAGTATAGAGCTTAGGTACTAAAAGTCTCAACTCTACTAAAAATATCCAAGTTTGGACTATTGTGGGAGGCCCAAACTGCCGGTGTCATAGAAGAAGAAAAGGGGAGGGGTGACTGGAATTTGAAGTTCAGACCAGTAAAAAGCCACCAGTGTAATATAGTTGATTTTTGGGCACCATAACTTTGGATTTATGAAGTTTGAGTCTAAGAACCCTATAGTAACTTTGAAGATCTTTGATTAGTGAACAAGTTCTGTTAATATAGACTGATCTGTTCTTAACCAAAATAAGGAGAAAAGGGTGGCTAAAAAGGGGGAGTTAGTCAAGTGTTGTAGATCCTAGTATGCGGAAATATCTGCCATTGATTTTTTCCACTTGTCGTGTCTTACTTTTGGTGTAAAGTGAAGATAGAGCCGAGATGAATAGCAGGGGTGTTCAGGACTTTAGCCAACACTGAAATATCCCAGGGTGAACTGGAGAGCAAGTATCTAGGCAGCTTTATCTGTGCCTCTTGCCGTTGTAAAAAAAATCTGCATTGGCTGTTGCCTTGTTGTGCTTCTGAGTTGGGGGTGGATTCTTGGAATTGAGCCACGCACTCACGCCCATGCAGTTGCCAACCTCTCCTGAGTATCCCTCGCTGTTCATTCCTTGAACCCAGCCACTGTGGGAGCCTTTCTATGTCCATATAAAGAGCAACCGAGGGGGGAAAAAGGATCCTTGTCATCTACAAGTCTAGCCAAGATCACCATGGGTCATTGTGATTCACATCGCTGCAGTGTTATCGCCTTCACCGTCCCCAAATTACGCCCAAGGTTTACCCAAATTTCTCGCTCAGTGCCTTCGCAAGCCTGGTGACTACGTCGCCGATGCCTCACCCTCACGTGGCTAGGCGAACATGGTATGGTTCAACGCCTCTGAATCAAGGTTCTAGTGTCCTTATATATTGGTGAAGCTCTACCATGCGGTGGCCGTAGAATTGAGCCCACCGAACTGAGTTTGTCGCCGCCGCCATCGGTAGTTAGGTCATAGCGTCCCCGTGGTCGATTGAACAGAGGTTGGAGTCCACCATTGCCTGGGGATCGTGATGGTGCCATCGTTGTTGACTAGGCCACATCACCGTGGCAGATCGGACGTCTGACCACCGGGGTTGAGCACGACGGTGTCGCGGCTGAGTTTGTGCAAAAGAGATGAAGTCCAGGGGTCTGAGCAAAACTGTCAGTGACACCAATTAACAGTAGCCTGGGTTCGTTTGGATTTGTCTAGGCAACGAGGTTCTTTTTGCAAAGCGCGCACGGCGTGGGTGCGAGCTATCAGCCGTGGGCCGGCTCTGCCTAGATTGGGCGGTGTGAGCTAGTTTGGACCCAATACTGTTCATACTTTGGTCTTTTCATTAACCGAGAACTTATAAATTGTGCTAGAAATTGTAGAAAATTTCAAAAATCATGGGACAAATTTTGTTGGATGTATAAAATCAAGAGCTCTCTGGTAAAGTTGGTTTTAGGATTTTTAGAGCCATTAGAAAATATTAAGTGAATTAAAGGTGCTTTTGGTAGTACTGTTTGGATTTTTGAAATAAAAGTACAATGCCAAAAATTATGAAAATTTTTGAGTAACCTTGTTTTGGTTAGTGGAGGGTGTGGTAAAGGTTTGAGGCTGTTTGGAATCCATTTGCTCTAAAAACTCTGTAAGCCCAAAATAAAGTGGTTAATCCCTAATCAAGTGTGGGTTAGTGCTTTGGAAAGGAGATAAGTTTATCTAGAGAAGAGATGCAGTTGCTTAAAAAGTTTTAAGCTTTTGGTTGAGATCTAAGATGGATTAGTTCTCAGGTTTGCCTAAGTGAATCCGATTTGGCCTCTATTAGCATGTGTTGGTGGTGTAGAACCATGTGTATACTTCTCATGTGTTTTAGTTTGTGGTATTTATGTTTCCCACCTCTCCTTCTGAGAGTTTTCATTTCATAGCATTACATAAGCATTCATATATTTGTAATTGGCTTGTAGAACACCTAGAAGAAGTGGTGTTTAAAGGAGGAGTCTACTCCAGTGGCTGCTGATCAAGTGGAGGAGCCATCTAACTGGGTATTGGGTAGAAAGGTCTTGAGCCTCTTCTCTGCAACAAAGGCAAGCCCCGGTGCATTTACCCCTTCCTTGTATTTTTTTAAAAAAAACTTTTATACACTTAAGTCTAGTGAAATGTGCATTAAGTCTATAGGAATTGCTTGGAAACTATTTGATGCATTGACTACCTTGATATCCATTCCTGTTATAGGTACTTCTTTGGAAGTATCAAATATTGTTTACAAAAATGCTTAGCCTTGCTTAGATCTTGTGGATAGAGGTTGTCCTTTGCAATAATGCCTAGCTCAGGGGTTATCCTGAGGAAGGATGGCTTCTACCTGCAAGAATATTTTCATTGGGAGCATGGTGGGATCTTACTGCAAAGTTCCCTATAATGCTCTTTTCATCCTAAGGAACACAAAATAATCCTAATGATGGAAGTACTTAAATCGAGACTTGGGTTAGGAACAGGTGATGCTCCGCCCAGGTTAATTAAGGATTGGATGCGTATGTAGGCCTGTATGATCAAGGACTATCTTAACTAGCCACATGCCCTGGATATGAGACAGGGTAAGCTTGAACCCGGCTATTCCATACATGAAAAGACAATCGCGCACTGGGAGTGGAGAGATGGCGAGAGTGGCACGTACCCTCCTGGCAAAGGACCGCCTAAAAGGGGTGGTGTGCTCTCGGGTGGCGCGGACCTGTTCATGCAGTGGAGGATCCGTGGGAATGGTAGACATATGCAAGAGTTATGAGAAACATATGTCGTGTGGTTAGAGATCCTCAGCTGAGTAAATCGATTCGGATCGCTGTTATATCCCCGGACAGTGGAGACTTGATCTCTGACCTGCAACCTAAGTCAGAATATAAACATTATGAATAAAAATTATGTTATATTGATGAGATGGTGAAATTAGACTAGATGCAACTAGAGTCTATTAATATTTAATCTGGCGTTAAAATATTGAAAGTAAGGACTCACTTTAGTAAGCTATTTCTGCAAAAGTATCTAATTTGATTCTTGCTAAAGCCTTTTCCTTGATTCCTATTTAACCAGCATATCCTTGAGAGTCTTTTTCCTTAGTCGGGTAAGACTTGCAAAAGTACACTCCATACTCAGGGTTTTCGAACCCATGTTGTTGTAGGTGATGAGGAGTACTCTAAGTGTTCCTGTGGCTGGAGGGCGTTTCCAGTTCTGGAGGAGGATTAGTTAGGATTGTGTATAAGCTTTGGAGGGTTCCTACCTTCCTGCTATTGTAATAAGTTATGCACTTTGAGTATATTAGGACTTGTAATAAATGTAACTCTTCCTATGTAATAACCTTCAGTTTTAGAAATAAAAAGAATGTTTTGTAAAGTCTTCCGCTCTTGTCTCCGAAGTGTGTGTGTATCGAGTGTGATTACTATAATATGTATGTATGGTGGGAGATCCTTGGGATGATGAGTTCAAGTTGTTGAACTCGTGATAGCCTTGTTAAGTTACCTGGCACACGTGCATAGCCATCTAAGGCCATCAAGGCAAGAATTGGTGCATGTGGGCCCGATAACTTGGGAGGGCTGCCACAAAAGCTGATCCCACTCTTTTCACAAAGACATGTAATGGTGATCTTTTTATTTGCCAAATTTATGTTGATGACATAATATTTGGTTCTACTAACCAAAAGTCTTGTGAGGAGTTTAGCAGGGTGATGATGCAAAAGTTCGAGATGTCGATGATGGGCGAGTTGACCTACTTCCTTGGATTCCAAGTGAAGCAACTCAAGGACGGCACCTTTATCTCCCAAACGAAGTAGACTCAAAATCTTCTCAAGAGGTTTGGGATGAAGGATGCTAAGCCCGCGAAGACACTGATGGAAACTGACGGACATCTCGACCTCAACAAAGGAGGTAAGTCCATTGATCAAAAGGCATACCGGTCAATGATAAGTTCATTACTTTATCTTTGTGCAAGTAGACCGGACATTATGCTTAGTGTATGCATGTGTGCTTGATTTCAATCCGACCCCAAGGAGTGTCACCTTGTGGCCGTAAAGCGAATTCTTAGGTATTTAGTTTCTACGCCTTGCTTCGGGATCTGGTATCCAAAAGGGTCTACCTTTGACTTAATTGGATACTCAGACTCCGATTATGCCGGGTGCAAGGTTGATAGGAAGAGCACCCCAGGGATGTGCCAATTTCTAGGAAGGTCCCTGGTGTCCTGGAGTTCCAAGAAACAAACATCCGTTGCCCTATCCACCGCTGAGGTCGAGTACATTGCCGCAGGACAGTGTTGCGCGCAACAGCTTTGGATGAAAGTGGTAATCCGAACTGTTAGAACAAATTTAATATTTTAAAATAGATATGTATAAAATTTGATGTTGACCTTTTCTTATGTTATCAAGCACATTAGTACAAATATGAATAAAATATTATATAAGTTGTTTTATGTATTATTTGCTCCCTACAACACAAAAAGTTGAAAAAATTACCGAATTTGTTTCCGAATCCATACTGAAGTTTATATCTATTATTTGAGAAAATGTAGGATGAATTTGAGGTTTACCTTTTATGAATCTTAACAAGCTGGATGTTAAAAACAAGAATACAAATTTGTATTGTATATTCTATATCCTATTTATTCGCAATCAAAGAAAAAACTAATTACCGAATAAATACCGTTTCCGACCGTTTTCATCCCATGAGGCAAACCCTCCGGGACTTTGGCTACAATCTGAGCAAAGTCCCACTCCTATTTGACAATGAGAGTGCAATCCGCTTGGCGGATAATCCTGTTGAACATAGCCGCACTAAGCACATAGACATCCGGCATCACTCCTGAGAGACCACCAGCAAAAGGGAGATATCGATGTTTACCACATTAGCACCAAGAACCAGCTAGCTAATATCTTCACCAAGCCTTTAGATGAGAAAAGGTTTTGCAGGTTACGTAGTGAGCTAAATGTCTTAGATTCGCGTAACTTGGATTGATCTATAGCATACATGTGTTTTATGCCTTTGATCATGTTACTTTGAGTATTTACATCATTTATTATTTATTTGTGGTGCTCAAGTTGTACAAGTCACATCGGACCTCACAAGTCTGTATGCAAATGATGCATGTGTTTAGGGGGAGATGAGCTACAACTTGACTCCTTTGAGACTAACTTGTTTGTTTGAGTACACGTGAAGTAGTCTCGAAGGACCATTGAAAGGGAAAATGAACTTGGATGATGAAAAGACTTCCTTTGCACTCCAGTATAAGTGTATTTAATTCCAAGTTCATACTAATGCTCTCATTGCCTTTTTGGTCTTATTTGACATTTTAGTGAGGCAATGGGGTTAAAGGGCCAAAAATGATCCTGTTTTGGTGCTTAATGCCAAAGGGGAGAAATTAAGGCCAAAGCAAATGGATCAGCCAACCACTTGTGAATTTTGAAAATAGAAGAGTTAGAATTTGTTTTTCGTCCAAAATCCTCTTACAGCAAAATTTGGTCTCTTATGGGGGAGAATCTTTGATCATGGGAGAAAGGGGGAGTTTTTGGCACTTGATCAATTTTACTCTTGGAATATCTCTCTATTTGCCCAAACAAGTGTGTTTGACTTAGAGATAGGGAAAAGAATTTGATTTGCAAAAAACAAACCAAGTGGTGGCAAAGGGTGATCCAAATATCCCAAATCCTAAGTAAAGATAATTTGGTCTTCAATTTGCATTTGATGTTGCACGTCTTTTGTTGCTTTTTAAATGTATTGGCATAAATCACCAAAAAGGGGGAGATTGAAAGGGAAATGTGCCCTTGGGCCATTTCTATAAGTGTTTTGGTGATTAGATGCCCAACACATATTGATTTAGTTCTTATGAGCTAAATGAGTGAGAAGTGCAAATCGAAGAAAAAGGTATGTATCCGGCCTTAGTAAACCATTTTTCAGTATTAACATATGCATCGAGGTGCCAGGAAACATTGCCGAGAAGAAATGGTTTGAGTTGAAGAAGAGTTGGCCAAGTCAGCCAAACCAGCACAGTCTGTGGTGCATCGGACTGTCCAGTGGTGCACTGGACAATGTCCGGTGCCCCAGGCTGGCCCGGCGGCAAACTAGTCGCTCTCAGGAATCGGCGGGGCGACATGGCTAAAAATCACCGGACTGTCTGGTGGTGCATCGAACTATCCGGTGAGCCTTCAGCGCCCGCGCCCAAGTACATCGGCAACGAACTCGTCGCTCTTGGGGAAAGGAGAAAGCGCCGCAGCTAAAAATCACCGGACTATCCGGTGGTGCACCGGACTGTCCGGTGAGTCAGAGCCGCTCGAGGCAACGGTCGCCAGCGCAATCAGCAGGCGACACGTGGCACGCGTCAATGGTCAGTTGGGCACACCAGACTGTCCGGTGTGCACCGGACAGTGTCCGGTGCGCCAACTGGACCGTTGACCAAACGGTTGGATGCAATAGATAAGGAAGGAGATCGAGCACTGGACTGCTACAGGACCTGTCCGGTGGTGCACCGAACTGTCCGGTGCACCACTCGACAGAAGGTAGGATTTGCCTTCCATGTTGATCTCCAATGGCTCCTAGCTGCCTTGGGGCTATAAAAGGGACCCCTAGGTGCATGGAGCAGTACACCAAGCTTGCAAGAAACATTCTAAGATGCCTAGACTCTGCAATCACACAATCAGATCATCGTTCTTGAGATTTGAGCATCATTTGAGTTGTAAACTCTCTGCGCCGTGTTTGTGTGCTCACTTCTTCACTTGTGTGTATGTGTTTGCTGTGATTCGAGTCTTGTGTGCATTGCTTTCCCTCCCTTACTCTTATGCTTCTTTGTGATCTATATTGTAAGGGCGAGAGGCTCCAACTTGTGGAGATTCCTCACAAATGGGAGAAGAACACTAAACAAAAAGACCGTGGTATTCTAGTTGATCATTGGATCACTTCAAAGGGGTTGAGTGCAACCATTGGCCATTGGGACGCCACAACGTGGAAGTAGGCAAGTGTTATACTTAGCCGAACCACGAGATAAAACAACATGTCTCTTGTGCTGCTTTTCTCTGTGATTGTTTTGTTCACAAGAGCTCGCTTCATAGCAACTTGATGAACTCGCACTAACACTTTTATAATCAAGTTTGTGGCTATTTAGTGTTTGATTTCACAGGATCACCTATTCACCCCCCTCTAGGTGCTCTCACTTCTTATCCACGACTAAGAGTTCTCCGGTTTCTGATTCAAATGGACTCAAAAATATTAGCAATGTAATCTTCCAAACTCGTCATTTTCTTAGGAGGGCTATCCACTATGGCTTCCCTAATCCTTTTGGATGTTGATCTAATATTGGAGCAACCCACACCGTCATTAGGAGTATCCTGGCTGCCATAGCATCGCGGGGGGCTCACGGACACCTCCAGCACTAATCAAATTGCCCCTGTTGTGTGTGGTTCAACCAAACAAAGTGTAATGCTCACCAAGAAAGGGTGGTGGTTTTCCTCGACTGCCCTGAGGACTAGGATCCTGCATTTGAACATAGTGCAGATTTAGTATTGGTCCACAAAATAAAAAACTTGTAATCAATTCATGAGCAGTGTACCCCTTCTTGGGTCAGTACAAATCATCAGCCGCTATATCACCAGTCCTTGAGTCAAGGCCAAGCCTAGTATGGTTCTGCAAGTATTGCCAATGCTGGAAAGACCTTCTGAGCAAGTTCAATTTGTTTTGCAGTTTTTTGTTTTCATAATCAAGACCAGTCTGCTCTTTGAAGCTACGATACACTTGTTGCCATCCATATTTAGTTAAGCCCATGCTATTGAAGTTATTAAGGTTCTTCTGAATGATGCATAGGTCAATGAATATTTTAGTTGTCATCGCATCCTAGCTGGCACAGCCCGAACTCATCTGTGGGCAAGTTGCACATGCACGTAACTATTTGTAATAGAGGACATGTAGTAAAAGAAACAAGAACTTGTTGTGGCCAAAGAAACAAGATAAGAACTTGTTGTAGGTCAATGAATACAAAGGCACATTTAACAATTTCTGAAATAGAGGACATAAGAAACAAGATAAGTTATGCACATAAGAACTTGTCGTGGGAGTTGTTTTGGCACGCTTCTAGCATAGGTTGTACTGAGTAGGTGCAGTTCTCTTGCCATGCAGGTTGTACTGAGTGGGTTTGTCCGGGGAACAAGAATCAGTGAATGAAGGTGCCAGATTGGGCAACCTTATGCAGGAACTGTGTTGAAAAAGAAGAGTGATTTAATACAATAAAATGGAGGCATGAGGGCAGATAGCAACAGTAAAATGGAGGAACTAAGTAGTTGACCTAGATCCATGTCTTGGTGTCTGGCACGCGCTGTGCAGAGTCGACGGCCGAGCCCGCCGCCTAATTGGACGATAGAGGGAGGGCGGATCCGGCAATGACAACAAAGGGGAGGCACGAGGTGGCACATCGGTGGCTAGAGCGAGAATGGAGAGCAGGGACAGTACTAGGGCGTCTGGAGCGGCGGACTGTGAGGAGACGATTGAAGCATATATAATTAAAACGATTTCTACTAGCGATTCTTATAAAGAACCACCTGTAGAAATGATTTCCACAGGCGGTTCCTTAAGCCAGCCGCCAGTGTTAATTTAGCGTTTTCATAGGCGGTTCCTAAAGCCAGCCGCCAATGTAATTCTGCGTTTTCACTAACGGTTCCTTAAGCCTACCACCATTGTTATTTTTTTCACTGGTGGTTCTTTAAGAGAAACGCCAATGGAAAGTATTTTCGGGTTCTACAAATCATCAGATTTCATCAGAAAATTATTATTTAACAAGAACTACTTTATTCATTAAAAAGGATTGTTTTCATCCTAGTACAAACTACTAATTTTCCTACTAGAATAAGCTACCATGCAGCAGCCGACGACGCTTGCTGTGAGGCATCTCATCGCATTGGCTTGCCCTGCCATCATCATCGCCACTTTCATCGCTGTCCTCATCACTGCTATCGTAGTCACTGCTGCCGTCGTCGTTCTCGTCATCGTCGTCTTCATCGTGTGAGGAGCCGATGCCCATCCAATGTCTAGACATCGGGTCATCATCATTGTCGAAGGACTCCACATCCAATGATTCTCTGTCATACGTGCAAGACCTGTTAGTGCTGGTGTCGGAGTCTAGCTCCCCGTCAATGAGGAACTGGAGGTTGTCCCCGTCGATGAGGTCGCCGTTGGATTCCGATGCAACCTCAAAGTCCCATCCATTTGCATCGTAGTGCAAAGGGGCCTGTTTCTCATATGCCAATATAGGATCCCAATCTGGGGTTGGTTCACGACTAGAGGAATGGGAGACAAAAGAAGCAGAGGAATCACTCGGTGATGTCGCCATGGGTGGAAAGCTGAAGCAAGATAGTTTTTTTGAGTTTGTAGGCGATGAATAGTGGAAATGTGGTCGATGAGCATTTAAGTAGATTAAAATCGAGAACTGGATCGACATTTACGTGAACTTCGAGGGTCAAAGAGGCGTCAAAAGTCACTGCTTCGTGTTCGGCAAGCATAATTGTCATTTCAATTCTACAGGAACAGTTGAAAAGACACAACTGTTCAACATCAAATGGTTTCCACTGGCGGCTGAGTTAAGAGAGCCACCAGTGGAATAAACATTTCCACTGGCGGTTCCTTAAGACAACCGCCAGTGATATTTACACTAGTGGTTTCTTAAGCAACATGCTTGTGAACTTTGTATTATAAATACCCCGTTCTCCCCCGACAGGAAGCTCGCAGCCAACTTCCATTGGAGGCGATTTTGGAGGTCTAGATTACATAAAATACAAGGGGGGAGGTTTTGATCTTCATTTTTTGGAGGAAGGTTGTTAAGAAAGGTTGGTTTTATGTTTCTTTGTCAATTTTTTCACATTATTTCTCATTTTAGCCAAATTTTGGATCTAGGCTTTTACCAAGTGGAAGCAGTGTACGTAGCCATGTTTCGTATCTAGGGTTTCACCATGTTTGGGATATAGGGAGAAATGTTTGGTAATTATAGGTTATTTATAATTTATTAGTTGTTATGAGGTAACTGGTTTATAATTATGTTTGAATTGCCAATTATTGTTATAGATCTATAATTGGGTATTAAGTTTAATAGTTGTTATGAGCTTTATTAATTATGTTTGAAGTGCCAATTTTTAAAGATATGTTAATTGGGTATTAAGATTTTTTTGTTTATTAGTTGCTAGGAATTTATTATGTTCGACATATGTTTCTTTGCCAACTTTTATTGTAATGCCAGATATATTTCACAAAATACAAGTGGTAGGTTTCGTTCCTTAGTTGTTAGGAAATGTTAGCTTTTTTCTCTTGCCAATTTGTGTTCTTGTGTGTTTTATATTACTTTTTACAGGTATTGATGGAGAGGATATCATGGATGTATAACTTATCAAGGCTAGATCCGTCATACATATTAGAGGTCCATAGGTTTATTGATGTCGCTACAGAACATGCTTGGAGAACAAAGACAAAGCACATATGATGTCCATGCATGGACAGCAAAAATGTTGTTGTATTTGATGACACAAACCAAATCATATCTCATCTGGTATGCCGAGGATTTGTGAAGGATTACACAGTTTGGACAAAGCATGGAGAGGGTAGCGCGCCTTATACGACTGAAAACCCTGAGGACGAAAGATTTCAGTTTGTTCACGAGACACACCAACCTCTTCCACAGAGCGAACATGTGTGCCAAATGTTACTGATCATGGTTACTGTGGAGGAAATGAACATGATAGAACTCAAGTTTTGCCAAATGTTATGGTTGAGGAAGATGCAGAGTTGTTAGAGGCAATGTTGCGTTGTCATATAGATCCATCGATGTTCTTCAAGAAGGTATGGAGTCCCTAAAGAAGGCACCAGAAGTGCCTTTGTATGATGAGTCTAAGGGTTGTACCAAAGAGTTCACGACGCTCCGGTCTGTGTTAAAGCTGTTGATGTTAAAAGCTAGATATGGCCTGTCTGATGCTGGCTTTGATGCGTTCTTGAGTATCATCACAGACATGCTTCCAAAGGAGAAGAAAGTGCCTACTAACACATACTATGCAAAGAAACTAATCAGTCTACTCGCTATGGATGTGGAGAAGATCCACGTGTGTAGAAATCATTGTATCCTTTGTCGAGGCGATGATTATAAAGACTTGGAGAGCTGTCCAAAGTGCAATGCAAGTAGGTACATGACGAATAAAGACTATCGAGAGGAAGAGTGTGTTGCATCCATGTCTAAAGGGAAGAAGCGAAAGAAAGCCCCAAAGAAGACCTCAAAATCCACGAGCAAAGAAAAAGAAGTAGACTATTATGCACTCAAAAAGATTCATGCTTTGGTGATGTCGTACCTCCCCATCGTCGATCGATTAAGGTGTTTGTTCGCTAACCCTAATGATGCCAAACTTATGAGCTGGCATGCTTCTGATGAGCACAAAAACGATGGGAAGCTTCGACATCCAGCCAATGGGAAGTAGTGGCAAGATTTCAATGACAACCACTAAGACTTTGCCAATGAACTCAGAAATGTTAGGTTCACACTGAGTACCGATGGAATGAATCCATTTGCTGAGAGGAGCAGTAAGCATAGCACATGGCCGGTGATCCTCACCATATACAACCTTCCTCCATGGTTGATGCAGAAACGAAAGTACATTTTGCTAACCATTCTTATTTCTGGACCTACACAACCTGGAGTTGACATGGATGTATTTTTGGAGCCCTTAATGGACGATATGAAAATATTGTGGGAAACAAGTGTTCAAATATTGGATGAGTATCGTAAAGATTTGTTCACACTAAGAGCAATTATTTTTGTTACAATCAACGATTACCCTGCTCTCTTCACATTATCCGGCCATTTTAAGGGAAAGGTTGGCTGCATAGTATGTATTAATGAAACTGCTTATGTGTCCCTTACTGCATCTAAGAAGATAGTGTACATGAGGCACAGACGCTTTTTATTGGAAGGACATAGGTACCGCATGCGAAAGATGGATAAGTACTTCGACAATAATGGTGAACTACATTCTACTCCTCTATCGGGTAACAATAGAGGTCATAGAGTTTTTGAAATAGTCAGGAATATCAACTTTGTTTTCGGGAAGAAGACAAAAGATGGGAAAACAAGGAAGGATGCTAAACCAGCTTTGGGGGCTATATTAAAAAAGAAGTCTATTTTCTTCGAGTACTTGCCTTACTGGAAAGAGTTAGATGTGTGGCATGCAATCGATGGTATGCATGTTCAGAAGAACATGTTTGAAAGCATAATTGGCACCTTGCTAGACATAAAGGGCAAAACAAAAGAAGGGCTCAATTCACACGTGAACTTGGTAAATTTAGACATAAAAAAGAAACTACATCTTGTTCTTCAAGAAAATGGGAAGTACCATCTCCTGGCAGCAACATCGTGTGTGTACCTAATTAGTTGATTTCACAATGTCTATTACACATGCATGTTTTGCATTTCATTACATGAATAGGATGTCTTGTCTCAATATTGTGTGATACTTGATGAAGCCGTGGCACGATACCAAGAGGCACCGGGGCTAAACCAAGATGAAGACGCACTGGTACCGACCGATACAACCACCGAGAGGTCAAGGAAAAGGAAGCAGAGCGACCAGAAAAGAGGTGATAGGGGACTAAACAAGTTTCCTGACAAAACATATAAAATCTCAGATGTGAGCCCGAAAGGTCAGCCCCTAGCTCCAGAAGAGGCACTCCCTAAGTTCCGGAATGCACTTGGCTTCTTAGTTAGGGATAATCTTGACATCACAATATGACATTGGAAAGATGTGCCAGTTGATGTTAAGAATAAAATATGGAATAAGCTATTAACGAGGTTTGTTCTACCTCGGGGTTAAGAAGAACTCGTGAAGGAATACACGATGAAGCAGCTTGCAATCAATTTTCTAAACTAGAGGTCTGAGATGAATACAAAATTTGCAAAGAAAGGCCTAGACCCGACAAAAAATATAAAATCTCAAAAGGTCAGTGGGTAGTATTTCTAGAGTAGAGAAGCAACCCTGAATTCATATCTCTAAGCGAGGCAAATTTAGAACTATCTAAGAAGAACAAGTACCACCACCACTTAGGCACAGGTTGTTACAAGCGTCAAGTTTCTAAATGGAGACAAGAAGATGCCAAGAAGAAGGCCGCAGGGTTGCCGACGCTTTCTGAGCAACTTGGTGAAAGGACGGCTAATTGGATCCATGCTAGAAAACACAGGGAAACTGAGGCGGGTGTATCTTTTAATGATCCAAATGTCGAAGAAGCTACGAAAAACATATATGCAATGGCAACTAAGCAGAGTCAAGGAACATTTAAGCCACAAAGGGAGAGAGACATCCTAACGGCTGGTCTCGGTAACCCTGAGCATCCTGGCCGTGTACGAGGAATCACGTCTGTTGGGGGCCTTCGTCTTTCAAAGGTCCTCAAAAACACGACTAACATGCTTTCCAAGTATAAAATACTGTCACAGGAACATTCGGCTTTGAGATGAAGGTGTGCACGGCATGAAAGGCGCGGTTTAGAAGAAGGATGAACCAATTCCGAAGCTGTTAATGGAGAAGCTTCGGCTTAGCGCAAAGATGATAGTGGAGAATGAAACCGACCTAAAGTGGAAAAGACTGCTTAGTCCTCAACAGATTATTCCTTAGTCAATAGTAAATATCAAGAACATGGATGTAATTTTACCCAGGCTGCATCCTATGTCTATAAATAGATGAACAGTAACACTGTACTATTCAGGCTGACTTGTAATCACTCGCACGTCACTCTTGGATTCTGACCTTCTGTCAAGCTGAAGGTACAAATGTAATTTAATATCATTAATGTTTGTTCATGATCATATAATGGAAATGTTGATAATCTAATGGTTTAATATGATTGTTCATTACCTTTCTATGTCATATACGTTCCTAATTTCATTCTTACATATTGAAATGATGAAGGTATGTCTTTCATAACCTTCGTCTGAAGATCATTATATCCTAAGGGAGATAATGCTTTGAAGGACGAAGGTCTTTAACCATTAACATTTGTGTTGCCTTGTTCTTGATTCATAGCATTTGAGAACAAGAGACCAACATTGGCGCCCACCTCTGGTGAACTCATTTGACCATCTTCGGCAAGCTGTGACCTTCGTCATGTCGCCGAAGAAGTCTTTAGGGCTAGGGGCTGCACTGCAGCCACTGGATGTCAATCAGGAAACATTACGTGAAGCCAAGAGCCAGAAGAGGAAGGCTACTAGCCCAACACTTTAGGAGGAGGAGCTGGACCAGGAGATCAGGGACCTGGAAATCATTCACCAGCAGGTACAAAGGAAGAAGGAGAAGATGGCCCGCTTGGCCGATCTACTGAAGAAAATTGACGAAGCTGCTGAGGAAATGCGTCATCTTACTCAAGATGACCAAGACCAAAGGCCCCAACACAGGGAGCTTCGTCAAGAGAGTTCACTCAACGACGATGAATGGTACGATGACTTTCATCATGGCAATTTTGCTTTTGATGATGCTTCTCCTTTGGCAGCAGAGTTGTAGGCTACTCCATGGCCCCCATCATACAAGCCACCTTAGCTTCCTATGTATGATGGACATTCAGATCCTAAGCAGTTTTTGATGAGCTATGAAACAACCATATCTTCATATGGAGGAAATATTGCAGTCATGGCGAAATCCTTCGTCATGGCAGTTCGAAGTGTGGCCCAGACATGGTACTCTTCTCTACAGCCAGGGACAATCACATCATGGCAGAAGCTTAAAGATATGCTAATCACTAGCTTTCAAGGATTTCAAACAAAGCCAGTCACTGCTCAGGCCTTGTTCCAGTGCACACAAGACCATGAAGAGTACCTTCAGGCGTATGTCCGAAGGTTCCTGCGTCTGAGAGCACAAGCGCCTACAGTGCCCAATGAAATTGTCATTGAGGCCATGATCAAGGGGCTTCGGCCAGGACCTACGACCCAATATTTTGCAAGGAAACCCCCACAAACTCTGGAGAAGCTTCTTCAGAAGATAGATGAATATATCCGAGCTGATAATAATTTCCGCCAGAGAAGGGAAGAAGCCTACAAGTTCTCTGAGATCCACCCTAGACATGTCAGATCAATTCATAAATCTAGCCAAAGTGATGATAGAGGAAGCCAGCCTCAAAGGCCACAACACAGCTCCTAATCTTCAGGGCAACAACAAAGCTCTTTCAGGCCACCAATCCCAAGGGGCAGAGGCAGCAGGGGCTTCGGCGTAAGATATGGAGATCAGCCCAGAAAGCTATATTTTGTTTATTCTGCGGTGAAGATAAGGGCCACACCACAAGAACATGCCAAATTAAAATACAGAAGCAAAAGGAGATTGCCGAAGCTGAGGCGAGGCAGAATCAGCCGAAGCAGGTCTTACATACTGCTTCATGCTACTGTCCCTATGTACCAGAGTACGTAGGCAATCAACAACCTTTGGCTTCCATAGCTTCGGCAAGTCACTCTCAAGCTTCCTGGGCCTAGCTCCCATTACCGCCACCATTACCACCCATTCAGGCCCGAAGCCAGCAGCTAGAAGGGCATTCACACGCACAGCAGTAGCGTGATTTTCGAGAGGAATCTGAAGCTCGCACAGTCAACAGCACTGTTGGTCTCTTGTTCTCAAATGCTATGAGTTAAGAACAAGGCAACACAAAAAATGTTAAACGTTAAAGTCCTTCGTCCTTCAAAGCATTATTTCCCTTGGGATATAATGATTTTCGGACGAAGGTTATGGAGGACAAACCTTCATCAACACGACATACCATAATGGAGAAGGAATCATATGTAACATAAAGGTTAACGTAAACAATTATGTATAATTATCAACTCATTTCTATATTATTATTATAGAAAAATAGGAATGACATCAAATTACAAATGTACCTTCGGCTCGAAAGAAGGTAAAGGTACAAGCATGACGCAAAAGTAAATGCCAAGTCAGCGTGAACAGTACGGGGGCACTGTTCACCTATTTATAGGCATGGGACACAACCTATGTAAAATTACATCCATGCCCTTTACATTTGGTAGTAATCCTATAGGAATCCACCGAGGTCCGAATAGCCTTTTCATCTTTAAGTCGGTTTCCTTTTCTGCTATCACGCCGAAGCTTTCCTGCTCACAGCTTCGGCGCTGTATCAACCTTCGTATTCTTTGGGCTTCTCCCACTGTGGTACCGATTCGAGTCCGAAGATACCTGTTCACACATTATACTCCAGAAACATTGTTTAAATCATATTTTTGAGGACCTTCGGAAGCCGAAGGCCCCCAACAAGCACTTTGCTAGAATCCAAGCATATCTATTAAAGAATATCCTATTTTTATTGTATTTTTATCTTTTATGCCATTTTAATTTTTGTATGAGAAACAAGTCATGAAGGACTAAATTTCGATTTTATGTAAAATTTGCGCCTATGTCAAGTAAAATAAGTCTTAAACAGACTTCCGAAGTTACAAAACTCGTACCTAAAGGAGCGCGGAGTAAGTTTCGAAGCTACAAAAGACGTTCCCAAAGGAGCACAGAGTATGTTTCGAAGCTACAAAAGCCGTTCCTAAGGGAGCGCAGTGTAAGTTTTCTGCTCAAAAGTCGTTCCTAAGGGAATGCAGAGCCAAAAATTCCACCAAAATAGAAGGTGAAGAAGCTCCAAAGTTGTTCCTAAGGGGATGCAGAGCTTAAATACCACCGAAATATAAGGTGAAGAAGCTCCAAAGTCGTTCCTAAGGGGATGCAGAGCTTAAAGACTCCAAAGTCGTTCCTATGGGGATGCAGAGTCTTTCATGTTCCAGTGTGGGCGCGTGTGTGTATTCGACACCACCACCATATTGCATCATATCATCGCATCATTTCGCATAACATTACATCATACATCATATCGCATCAACGACAAAAAGTTTGGATACAAAGCAAATCTTCGGTAATACATTGTCGAAAGAAAATGTGCTGAGGCATGAGGCAAACTTCGGGAAAACAATTTAATCAGATGCCATAGAAGGGGTTCTTTTCTTTACGAAGCAGAAAAGAAGGGAAGGTGTTTTTTCGCCGAAGGCTCAAAAACGGTATGTGCGTAAATTTCATGCATCGCAAAGAAATATATTACAACAATTTACATGTATGATTGATTGTTCCACACACCAAATGTTACATGGTATTATTACAATAAAGTTCAATCTTCCTTAAGTATTTTTTCTGCGGCTTCGTTCAGCAGCTTGTCGATGACTTCGTCGATGATGGAGTTAGCAACGCTGATTATATCCAGCGCCTCCTTCATAACGGGATCAGCCTAGGGGTTGTATGGCTCCGGCAGCGAAGAGAGTTCAGCTGTAGTATAAAAATCGTCAGTCCGAAGCTAGAACGCAAACGCCAAAGCTAAAAACTCAAAAATAAAACCTATACGCCTTTCGCGCTCAGCAGCCTCTTCGTCTCGTCTAGCTTCTTCTCGGGCTCCATGGGTTTCTTTCTCATTTTTCTTGATGATTTCGTTTGCCAATTCCCAGCCACCGTTCACCCAGACATCAGAATAAAATTTTCCGCCCCACCAAAGTAGCTTCGGCCGAAGGGTCTTTTGTGTCGTCTATGGAGAAGGCAGTTTTAGCTTGGGCCGCAGCCTTTACATGATCGCAACCAGCCTTCTCCAAGGTAGCCGCAATCCCTCGAGCGCCAGAGAAGGCACAGATGCCCCCACGGTCGCCTAGGATCTCTTCAAAGGCTTCGGCTTCCCCGCTTATCCAGTCAATAACACCCTCGGGGTCGCCTCGAATGAAGTTCTCTTCGGAAGAATAAGCACCTACTTTGGCAAAGCTAGTTTTCAATTTTTTAACGCTACCCAAGGATTTCTCGAAGCACCTTTCCTTGGATTCACGAAGCTCCTCAACATTTTTCTCTAGATTAGTCTTCCACCATTCACTAATTTCTTGGCTAGCTTTTGCGAGTGCACAATTTTCATTGGCTTCGGCAAGTTTCTTCCGAAGGTCTTCAATTTCAGCTTTGTAAGCTTCAGATTGAGTATTAAATTTCACTTCATCTTCCGTCACTTTATCCACCAATGAAAGTAGAATTTTGTCCTTCTCCAAGGCTTCGTTTCTCAGCCTGCTGACTTCTGAGCAAAGGTTGCCAAGAGCTATTGTGCAGCTTTCATCTTCTGCATTGTTTTGCGCCCTCAGGGCATTGCTCAGAATAAAGCCCTACAGAAAAGGATGAAGGATTAGCATGAGAATAAAAGACTTTATTGCCAAGTTCATAAACTTTAAGTTCATAGCCTCCGTACCTTCAAACTGTTGTACTTAAGGCTGTCCGTGAGGTCATCCTTCGACATGACGGAGAGGCCAGCTTCGAGCTTCGGAAATCCCATACTTTTGGCCATCTCCCGGCAGACGGATACCTCTTTATTGTCTGGGAGATAGTACAGGAAATCATCTTCGTCCGTGCCATTCAACACTAGGCCCCTTTCAGGTATTTTAGTTCCTGGGCATAGTGTTTAGCTTCTAAAACTTCTTCTTCGGATAATCTTTTCCCCGAAGCATGTCGAATAATATAGTCAAGATTTTTGGATAGTACTTCGAGGGCAGAAGATTTAGCTTCTTCGGCCACTTCCTTTTCCATAGCCATGCCAATATCTGGAGATTCTAGGTCAGCCCTTTCCTCATTTATGGCAGGCTTCATCTCAACAGGCACTAAGGGCCTGGCTTCGACTTCAGTATGAGCTGTAGCAGCTTCGGCAACCTTTTTTACAAGAGCAGGAGTCAATACCCTTGTTGTCTCCATGATGGCATCTAACACGCTAGTCATCCTTCTCCTCTTGGGAGTTGCGGCGGGAGCTTTTACAACCTTCGGCAATTCTGTTTCTACCGGTATGCTCAGAATTTCTGGTAGCACTATAGTTTTTTCTAACTCTGGCTTTTTGGCTGCCCCATCTTCAGCTTCAACTGGCTCAACTATAGGCACCTTTGGCACTATAGTCGATTCCTCACTGCTTCAGGTGGTGGGAGTAGCTTGTTCTGCTTTGGTAGCCGAAGAAGTCTCTTCACCAAATTCTGGCACCGAGGCCGTTTCAATATATCTTGGTCGGTGGGTCAAAACCTTGATTTTCTTGCCCTTCGACACAGCAGAGATGGCCGAAGCGGCAGTTTTCCTCTTTTTCCCCTGCTTTCGTGAGGGGTAATAATAACCAGGGTATACAAAACCAATCGCATCAAAAACTCGATTTAACCTTTTCTTGCCTCGACCTCCGAAGGCTAAGAATAAAGCATCATCTTTGGCTCTAGTATATGCCCCAAGTAACTCGTCGCTAGTGGCTTCAATACATTTCAGCCACTCATCATTTGGTTCATCAAAATGGTCTCTGTATCTGAAGGTGTATTTCAAGCGAACTAATCCACCTTGACTGGACCCGGCAGCAGTCTCCTTTGGCATTTCCTAGTTTTCCACAAGTGGCCATACCCTGTAGGCTATGTGCTCTTGAATCAGGTCTCTTGTGCCAATGAAAGCACAAACATTGTTGAAAGCCTTTTGACATACTTCGGCATCATTATCAATTGCCACGGTCGGCCTTCGAAGGTCGAAGCAAGACCAGATGGGGCATTGAATAATCCCCTTTATGTCCTCTCTTTCAATCAAATTATTCTTAACATAAAACCATTCCTTCATCTAGGACCCGGGCCACCTTTTCCGAAATGTTGGAACCAGGTAGCTTGCATTAGGACGAGCAATGAATCCATAACTACCGAAGTTGTTGTGATACTGCTCTTTGCCAGTGGCCTTCCTCTTGTACAATAGTTTGTGCATATTGCAAAAACGCTTTGTGCTCGGTTCCATCCCTTGGCTTCTCACAGCCCAGACAAATATTCCCATTCTAATTATAGCTTCGGGAGTAATTTGATGAAGAAAGATCTGAAATATCTTCAACACTTCAACCAAAAATTTGCTCAATGGGAACCGAAGACCCGCCTTCATAAAGCTTCTATAGACAACAACCTCATTTTCTTCAGGAGCAGGGGCGGTGCTGTCCCCTCCAACCCTCACAATAGACATGTCACGGAAGTATCTTCCCTTCATGGCGTTAATTTGACTTCGTTTAATGGTTGACTTTCAGAAGATGGTATGGCTTGGCCGCCAGGGCCAGTCTTCAGAATCTTCATCCCCGCTTTCCACGTCATAGTCATCACTATCGTCATAATCTTCAGACAAATCTGCCATTATTTCTTTTGTGATCTTCTCAATATTTGTTTTTGCCATAGTCTCGTAAAACCCAGCAAGAAAATGGTCCACAACCTTCTCCTCAGACGCCTTCTTCTCCTCAGACACCTTCTTCTCCTCACACATCTTCTCTTCAGACATGCAACAAGCACTTGCGTATTTCACGGAGCTCGAAAACTAAGCGAAAGTTGACAGCATGAGAATTAAAATTTGGGAAAATAACACAAGCAACAGGAATGGCGTAGCAAATGCTGCCGCTGGGGGTTTCTATTTATATGCCCACTGCATTGCAACTTGGCGGGCCCCATATGTCATTGACTTTCACTATTCTAGCGAAGGGAAGGTGTTTTTTGGACCTTCGGCTAAAGACCTTCATTCGTGTCACAGTCTGAATTTGTTAGACGTAACAAATTAATACTGCGAGGGGCTACTGTTAGGGGCCTTCGTCTTTTGAAGGTCCTCAAAAACACGACTAACATGCTTTCCAAGTATAAAATACTGTCACAGGAACCTTCGGCTTTGAGATGAAGGTGTGCACGGCATGAAAGGCACGGTCTAGAAGAAGGATGAACCAGTTCTGAAGCTGTTAATGGAGAAGCTTCGGCTTGGCACAAAGATGATGGTGGAGAATGAAACCGACCTAAAGGGGAAAAGACTGCTTAGTCCTCAACAGATTATTCCTTAGTCAATAGTAAATATCAACGACATGGATGTAATTTTACCCAGGCTGCGTCCTGTGTCTATAAATAGATAAACAGTAACACCGTACTGTTTAGACTGACTTGTAATCACTCGCACGTCACTCTTGCATTCTAACCTTCTGTCAAGCCGAAGGTACAAATGTAATTTAATATCATTAATGTTTGTTCATGATCATATAATGGAAATGTTGATAATCTAATGGTTTAATATGATTGTTCATGACCTTTCTATGTCATATACCTTCCTACTTTCATTCTTACGTATTGAAATGATGAAGGTATGTCTTTCATAACCTTTGTCTGAAGATTATTATATCCTAAGGGAGATAATGCTTCGAAGGACGAAGGTCTTTAACCATTAACATTTGTGTTGCCTTGTTCTTGATTCATAGCATTTGAGAACAAGAGACCAACATCGTCTCAGGAAGGATGGAAGGAAGGATTCAAACCACTATGGGAAGGTTTGTACAAGGAACGTGATCGATACAAAGAAGAGTTGTCAGATTATTTTAAGCACGAGGCAAAGAAAGAGTTCAAAGACCTGATGTCTCAAATGCTATCAAATCCTCCACCAGAATTGATGCAGCAGTTGGCGAGTGTGATGTCTGTTCAACAGATGACCACTCCACAGCTTCAAATAATTCCAGCAGCTCAACCGCCGGCTTCCACCGATTGTACAAGCGTCCCAAGCACTATCGCGTCAATAGGAAATAAGGTCCATTATCCAGTTGATGACATAACAAGGCCAGTGATGTGCACAGTAGTTATAAGATATTGTATTAACAATAATCGCACGAAGAAAGTAGGAACAGGCATTGTGATCCTAGGATGCAAGTTTCATGGAAGTGACATACATATGATTACTGCAGGGTAGAAGTGACGACGGTCGTCCAAGGATCTAAGGACGACATGCTAGACATCCCTGGGCCCGAAGGAATCGAGACACTTGGACAAGCCATCAAAAATTTCATCCTTTGGCCTCGAAGGGATGTCGAATTGGTTGATCCACCAACACCGTCGTCATCTCATCCCCAACCAACTCCGCCTCCTCAAACTTTAGTACCTTTACATCCATCATCACCTCCACAATCTCCCCATGGTGCTCCTCATCCTCTTTCTAATCCACCGTCTCCGCCATAAGCATCAACATTTAGGACACCACCACCTTCTCCACAGCCATCAAGGGACTCACGAAAATCAAAGAAATCTAAATTCCCTATACCAAAATTGGTGTCCACATTCGAGAAAAAGAAGAGTAAAGCTACTACTGCTGGCACAGCTCAATTTTTGAAAGGGATTGCACGGGACCTCACGTCACATATTATTGATTTGGCTGAGCACGAGGAGTCTGCAGAAAAGGCTAAGGCAATGGCCGCAAAGATAAAGATCCCAACTAAGGTAGATTATAAAAATGTGCCTAAACAATATGTGTCGGGCAGACCTCTACTAACTCTTAAGAAACTGAGGAAGGTTCTTGCTAGTATTAAAAGGTTGCATGACTGGTACATGCGTGCATCATCAGTTGGCATTGACGCCATGCATATACCAGACCACGCTTTTATTGATTCGGACCAAAAGGCATTTCTTGCATTCGAGGATATGTGGTTAATGATGAACCTTCAGAAACTCGATGTGCAACTTGTGACTCTGTTTGCACTATAAGTGTCGCTCATATTTTCACATATATGTGTTATTATTATTAGTGAGTCGTATAAATTTTCAATATCTCTAACACATGCATGTGTGACTTGTAGAATGCAACATGATCAACAAGAGATCCTTTACGGTACCAAGCCCAGTGCTAGTGCTTGTAAAAGGATTGGGTATCTGAACCCAATACCGATATCTGAGGAGAGCCACACTTTCAGAATCGGCAAAGACAATGAAGAGTTAAAGGGAAAGACAGACGAAGAAGTTGAGCAGCGTATAAATACTATAAAGAAGGATTTTGAAGTAAGATACGCCACCTACATAGCAAATGCAATGCTTAAATTTCATGACAGGGAAGCCATAATGGCCCCGTACAACTTTAAGTAAGTGTGATTTTGCATAAAAAATAATTATTTCAATACACATGCATCACAAATTAATTTGATTCATACAGGGACCACTGGATATGTTCCTCATTTATCCTAAGGTTGGAAAGGTGTTGTTGCTCGACTCCTTGAACTATGACCCTTCAACCTATGCAAAATTCCTCAGTATCTTAGAGCAGTAAGCCTTTTCTATGCATGCATGCATACTTATATCGTTGAGAATTTTAAAATAATATGGAGATTCTACTTGAGATCATAGAGCATTTAAGTTCTATAAGTTTAAAGGTGGAAAGTACGACAAGACCAAAAAATATGTTCCACTAGACATCCATCATCACTGGTCGGTAAGTATGTGAATTTATGAATGCATATTATACACAATGCTGCAACTAAATAACCAATCTCATGTTATTTATGTAGTGCCACAAGCAACCACAAGGATCTGTCCTTTGTGGGTTTTATGCGTGCGAGTTTATGAGAATGAAAGCATGGTACATCACAAACCCTAGCAAGGTATTATTAGTAATAGTCATGTTTGTATTTGTCAATTAAAGATGCAAATGTGCTATCGAGTGTGAATAGATGATGTTTATAAACTTCCTTTATAGGAATTTCAAAAAGGAAATCTGGAGAACTTGACTAAAGGTGCATTGTATGGTATAGTTCAAGACCTATGCACATTCATATTAAAAGAGGTCATTCCCGCTGAAGGGAAATATCACGCGCTTCCAGTATATTAGCTATGCCAGAGTTTAGAATATTAACAGAAGTTAGTAGACTATCTCCTAAACGAGATAGTTACTAGAGCATATGTGAAAACAATTGATGTATAGAATGTATCAAATTTAATTCAGTTTAATTTGAAAATTTATGGTTGTAAACAGAAAAATAATGTTGCAAACAATATATTGTAAACAGAAGAATTTGTGTTAATAAATATAAAAATCAGTTTTGTTTGAAAAATTAAAAAAGGCGAGAAAACTTATACTAGCGGGAAATGATAAGCAGCCCCAGTGCTAATATTATTTCCACTGGCGGGCTACTAAAGAAAACCGCCAGTAAAAATATTTTACTGGCGGTTTTCCTTAGTAGCCCGCCAGTGCTAATGTTATTTCCACTGGCGGGCTGCTAAAGAAAACCGCTAGTGCTAATGTTATTTCTACTAGCGGGCTTCTAAAGAAAATCGCCAGTGAAAATCATGTTTCCACAGGCGGTTTTCTTAAGTAGACCGCCAGTGCTAATGTTATTTTCACTAGCGGGTGCTAAATAAAACTGCCAGTAAAAATCTGTTTCCACGGGCGGTTTTGTTAAACAGTCCGCCAGTGCTAATTTTATTTTCACTGGCAGTGGCAAAACAACTGCCAGTGAAAAAGGCCGATTTCTACTGGCCCCTAGCACTGGCGGCACTGGAAAACGCAAGTGCAAATAGCTCTTGGACCACCACTGTAGAGCTTCTGTGTACTAGTGTCCTGGAGGCGGCCGTAAAAAGTTAGCAGGCGCAGCTAACTTCCTAGAGGCAGTCGTAGGAAGTTAGCAGGGGCAGCTAACTTCCTAGAGGAGGTCGTAGGAAGTTAGCAGGGGCGGCTAACTTCCTAGGGGAGGCCGTAGGAATTTAGCGGCTCGTTTGACCGCACGTGTTTGTCAACAGCTAAAAGCTGACTTCCTACAACTTTTATAACAAACCGTAGGAAGTTATGGTTATTTCCTAGAGCTACCAGTAGCCTCTCGAAAGTTGGTAATTTCCTATGGTTTGTTAAAAATCTATAGGAAGTTAAGAAACCATAGGAAGTTTATATTTTTCTTGTAGTGGTGACGAACAGAACTGTGGGCACGACACCGGCGTAGAAGCACCGGAGGGTGGCAATCCGTGGCGGGGTGGCTCGACGATGGCAGCTCAGCTCCGGCGAGCAATTGCGCACATAGGGGCAGGGAAGGGGAAATCAGGGGCAGGGGGATGTTGGTTACCTTGAGAGAGGGCTCCGGGACCTTTGAATGGTGGTAGGGACGTGGTGAGGCCTCGAGTCGACGGCAGCGAGACACTGGCTGCATGGTGGAGGTCCGATGAGCGCGGACAGAGAGACATAGAGGGGGAAGGGGCAAACCGTGAGACATCCCGGGTTGCCGGCATTGAGGCAAAGCTTACAGGGTAACAGACATGGCGGAGACTCGATAATGGCCATGGAACAAGTCCGAGACCATGGCGAATGGCTGAGGATCTCCTCTGGTGTGCATGTGGTGCGAGGCAGGAGCTGGGGTTCTGTGAGTGCGTGAGGGAGGGAGAGCGAGTGGGGTGCGGGCAGTTAGAAATGGCCAGGGTGGGGTGTGGGCGGGCGCGGCCTCAGCGTGTGTCGTGGGCGCGGAGTCCACGACATGCATGCAAGTCGTGTGCGGGGGCGGTTGGGGGGACGAGTCTGACGGGTGGGGTCCACGGGCCAGCGAGAGAGGGTGCACGAACTGGCGGTCAGCGTTCACAGGCGTGGCCCGCTACACAGAGAGAGGGCGGGGCGCGCGCAAGGGGAAAGAGCACCGACAGGATGGCCCACCAGGCAGAGGGAGAGATGGAGCGGGGATGCGCGGGCGTGGTTTGGTGCTAACATGCGGGGCCCGCCTATCAGGGGGAGGTTGAGCGCGGGGGGGGGGGGGGGGGGGGGGGGGCTGGGCCGAACTAGGCTGAAATGGGTTTCCTTTTTTCCTTTGAATTTCTAATTCCTTTTCTTTTTATTTTCTCTATAAAATTCAAATAAAATCAAACCACAATTTCATATTCAAATATTTCAAACATGTGCATCAACCAAAAACAAAGTTTGAGCTCAGCATGATGCAAACATTTATATCTCCCCTAGGTTTTAATATTCTAAAGAAAATAATACATCTCTCACATGAGTAACCCAAAATTCTATTAAAGAGAATGGAAAATAAAATCTATAGAGGTGAGAAAAGTAGTAACACCTGAATTTGGTAGGTACTAGAGAAGAAATTTTATACCCCCAAATTCAGGGTGTTACATGGAATAACCCCTTATAAATAGTTGGGAGGGTTGTTGCTAGAACTATCTCTTTTTGGCTACCTCATTAGGCACTTTGTTTAGAGCACTTAGTTCTCATCCCTAGTTTGCAATAATTTTAGCCCTAAAATCCACAGGTGTTTGTAATCTCGCATCAGTGTACTTGAGATTATGTGAGGAAGTGTGGCCGTAACCACACTGTGCCAGCATGCTTTCAAATCGTGTGCCTAGTTTGAATTCGCTGATTTTTTGTTTTCTCCTCTCTCTCAATCCCTCTATTTGGATTTTGAGAGAATCTTTGGTATATTGAGTTGAGGTTCGTTTTTGGGATTGCCTTGGGATGAGAAACTGTTTTTGGATCACTGCAAACATATGGTTTGAGCGGTTTGTGGTTGTAAATAGTTTTCTTCTCATCTTGATCTCGGTTTAAAAAACCCCAACAAAACCCATTCAATTCGAGATTTTGAATCTATTCAAGAAGTGTTGATTTGTGTCAGTTCAAACTTCATGAAACACCTTTCCTACCTCTGTGCTTGCTGCTATGAAATTTTGAGATCATTCTGTGCTACTTTGGTTGTGTGGCACTGCCACTCCATAGTGCCGCACTGCCGGCCGTCAGAGCGGCACTGCGCTCACTCCATTCTGAAGTTTTGGTTTTGGTCTTCTGAAGTTACCTGAAGGGGTTCTCTACTAGAAGTTTGGTGCAGTTAATCGACATTGGATTGATTTTCACTAGTTTGGGGTTCAAGTCACATGTGTTCTCTCAAACAGAGAAATTATTGTGGCACTCATTCACCCCCTCTAGTCGCCTTATCTGTCCTTCAATTTATTCCATTTCCATCAAATTTCATGTCTTTATAACCTTCTCCCTTCGTTTTTTCCTTCAATCTTGAAGATAAACTATGAGAAGAAGAATCCTTATTCTTAAATGTGTTACCTTGTTTGGATGCCATTTAAGAATAAAAACACGTGACTAATATATATATATACTAGTGTCAGCATTTCGGACCCGGGGGGTCCCTGGACCGACGAGGGAAATCGCTGTGTGCCCCTGCCCAGATGGGTTGGCGCGGGATGGAACACAAGATGTGGGGCAATCCTTGTATTATCCTGCACCAGGGTGCCGCTCGTAGTAGGGGTTACAAGCGCGTCGCGTGAGGGAGAGTGAGGCAGAGAGTGGGAGCCCGTTCGTCGGCTCCTTCCCTCGCGCGAACCCCCCTCTAGGATGGCCCTGGACCTCCCTTTTATAGACGCAAGGAGAGGGTCCAGATGTACAATGGGGGGCATAGCTATGCGCTAACGTGTCCAGCAGAGAAGTGCCTAAGCCTTGTGTACATGCCAACGTGGCCGTCGGGGGAGAGCTTGAGCCCTGTACACGTGATAGCGTGGTCGTCGGAGGAGCGCCTGAGTCCTGTAGGAGCATAGCTGGTAGTGCGGCAAGGATCCTGCTGACGTCTCCTTGCTGCCATAAGGGGCTGAGAGCCAACGGCATCATGGTGCACGCGGGGCACCATCATTACCTGACGCCGGGGTAAGCCAGATGGGACGCCGGTCTTGTTCCTTGTAGCCTGAGCTGGCTAGGGATAGGGTAGTGATGTATCCCCTGTTGGCGCGGTCGGTCCGAGCCCAAGGTCGGGCAAGGCAGAGACTTCTCTTGAGGCCGAGGCCGGGGTCGGGCGAGGACGCGATTCCTCCCGAGACCAAGGTCGAGGCCGAGTCTAGGGGTCGGGCGAGGCGGAGACCTCCTCCCGAGGCCAGAGCCTGAGGTCGAGGCCGAGTCCAGGGGTCGGGCGAGGTGGAGACCTCCTCCAGAGGCCGGAGCCTGAGGTCGGGCGAGGCGGAGCTTCCTATTGCGCTCGAGGCCGAACTCGGTGGTAGATCGTGACTTGTTGTCAGTCTTTGCCTGGGTGGTTGGCACGGTAGTCAGAGCGGGGCGAGCGGCGCTGTTTTCCTGTCATATCGGACAGTAAAAGAGAGGGGCGAAGTGACTGCGGTCACTTCGGCCTAGCAGACTGAGGCGCGTGTGTCAGGATACGGCGTCAGGCATCCCCTGCATTGAATGCGCCTGCGAAGCGATCGGTTGGTGAGGCGGTCTGGCCAAGGTTGCTTCACAATGAAGCCTGCCTAAGCCAGGCTTCAGGAGAGCCGAGGGGGTGCCCGTTGCCTGAGACGGCCCTCGGGCGAGGCGTGAACTTGTTTGGGACTACTGCTCCAGCCCGAGGCTGGGCTCGGGTGAGGTGGCGTCCCTTGGGTGGATGAAGCCTTGACTTGAACCACGCCCGTCAGTTGGTTTGAGGGTGTTTACCAGCCGTGATTAGGAGTGTTGGGGGTACCCCTAATTATGGTACCCGACAGTAGCCCCCGAGCCTCGAAGGGAGTGTTGGTACTCGCTTGGACGCTTTTGCCGCATTTTCGATGAGGGGACCGGCCTTTCTTGGTTTTTCTTTGTTCTGGTGGGTGCGCGCGAGCGCACCCGCCAGGTGTAGCCCCCGAGGCCTCGGAGGAGTGGTTTGACTCCTCTGAGATTTGAATGCTTTTCGTGGTGCCTCGGCCGGTCTGATCGTTCCCTTGTGCGGTCTGGCCGTAGCCCGGTGCATGGTCAGGTTCCATGTTACCAAGCTGGTTTGTTGACGCTGTCAACAGTTTGGCCGTAGCCGGGTGCAAGAGCAGCCCCCGAGCCTCTGCACGGAGCGAGTGTACGATCAAGGACTTTCCTGACTTGTATCATACGCCCCTGCGTCGCCTTTCCGCAAGGAGGAGGGGGGAAAGCGCCATGTTGCCCTCGGAGGGCGCCGAACATGGTGTTTCCAGTGAGCTGCTAACGGGTGATCTGAGTGGACGCCCGTGCCCCGTTCCATAGGGGTCAGCTGGTGGCCCAGAGGCGCGCTCCAAAAGTACCTGCGGGTGATTCACCAGACCCAGACCCCTTCGACAGGGTCGGAGGGCTCGATGCCTCCCTCCGGTGGGATTCCGTTACAAATCATTCCCGCCAGTCTCGGAAATGTCCTAGGGTACCTTGGGAGCGTAGCCCAAGCCTCGGCCATGTATCGGACGTACCCAGAGTCATCCCTCACTTTGCATGGTCTGGTGCGACTGTCGAACCCTTCCGAGGGGCCAGCCTACGAACCCCTGATCAGTAATGGGAATGGAGCCCGAGCGCTCTGGGGCGGCTGTCGAACCCTTCCGAGGGGCTAGCCTTCGAACCCCTGATCAGTAATGGGCTTGAAGTCCGAGTGCTCTAGGGCGGCTGTCGAAACCCTTCCGAGGGGCCAGCCTTCGAACCCCTGATTAGTAGGAGGGCTCGGGGCCCGCTTCCTTCGCCGAGAAGGATCCTTTCCAAAACATCCCCTTTCCCGGTCCCTGTAGCAAGAGAGATAGAGAGGAGGAGGGGAAGGATATGAATTTAAATAAGGTGGCGCACCTTTTTTGATGCGGTCATTATGGCGAAGGCGAAGCGACGCCCGCGTTGCCCGCCAGAGGTGTTGCCTGCTCCACCGGGGAGTTAATGCGACGGGACAGGCGATTCGCGTGACGCCCATTGCGCGTGCGAGCCGTTCGAGGAACAGGGCACGGGTGCGTCATCTTCACGCCGTGGGAGAGGGCTCTCTCGTCGCTTCAGGAGGGGACGCGAGCCTGCAGGCGATTTGACTGCTGCTTCCGCTCGTCTGCCGCTGCAATTACTGCCGGCCCACTTTTGGCCATGCCAACCGTCGTGCTTATCCCCGCGGCTGACTAACCCGTGGCCGTCACCTTCAGTTGGCACTGTTGGGTCACGCGTGGGGTCGCCTCGAGTCGTGGTACTGGTTCTGCAGTCGAGGAGGTGTGGCAATGGCGCAGGTGGCAGTGCGGCTCCTTGCATGTCATAACTGGCGCGCTGGTTGCATGACATGCGGGCCCGCTTCCTTTGTGTTGGTCCACCGGATGTGGTCGAAGCTGAAAGGGCGCACAGTTGCAGTGCGGTTGGATGCTTGTTGCGTGGTGGTCCACCCTTTTGGCCACCGGCTTCTAAGAAGATGGGAGAGCGCTTGTGACCGCGGGATGGTTACATGCCTCGTGTGCGGCGGTCCGCCTTCTTCGTGCTTCGGATCAGCTCATATGACGTGGGGTTCCCAGCCCCCGGGTCGTGGGAGGAGAACCCTGGAGTATGTCAGTGGAGACTTCGCCCGTGATGCTAAGGGGTGCAAGTGAGGAGGTCTGCCTATAAAAAGGGATTGTTCTCCAGGGCAGTGGCCATGCCTTCATCCTCTCCTCATGCATTGCGCCCTTCCACCTTTTGAGCCCCCGGATGGGGTGCACCAGCGTCGCCTTGCTCTTGCTGTCGTTGGAGGAGCGCGACCTCGTGGATATCGGTGCCCTTCAGCCATCGCTCGGCTTCAAGGATTTTCGTCGTGCAGCCCGGCTGCATTCCCTCACCAATGGGCAGTTTGGTGGGGAGAAGCAAGCCGGGCTGCGGCCTCCGCCCTGCCCTCAGCTTCAAGGATCTTCGTCATCTGGGCTGAGGCGGAGGAGCGCAACGAGTGGGGGGTTGCCTCCGCGTGGGCCGGTGACCCTTTTCTTCCCCCAGCGTTTGGGGGAGAAAGGCATCCTCTAGCCCTACGGAGGCGTCCTCCAGCCATGCGGGGGAGGCGAACTGCTGCTCCCTAGACAGGGTGCAGCTTTCCGTCCTTCATCCGGGCGGCGGTCGTGCAGCGCGCGGGCCGGCCACGTCCAGGTCCTCCTCGCACCGTTAGCCACGCCGGGGGGTTGGCCAGCACGCCGTACGCCGCGAGGGCGGTGCTCGTGTTCTAGGGCGGCCTCGGCGAGGACGGGAGTGAGGACCTGTCGGTGCGCTTTGGGCGGCCGCTGTTCGCCGGCGCGGTGTCGGTGGGTTCGAACCCATGGTTGGCGCCCTCCGACTCTTCGGCCATAACGGCTTGTCCTCGCCACTCGTGTGGGGGCGTGGGTGAGGGCCTCTTCACAGCAGCGTTTGTCCTGAGGTCATCGCTGCTGCTGTTTAGGCGCCCAAGGTGGAGGTCGTTGTCTCTGCTGCCACAGAGGTCGCCGGTGAGCCGGTTGGAGTTTGTTATCCCGCGGGCCCCCTGGTGTGGAGGTCGTTCATACCCGCGGGATCGGAACCGGAGTCCCGTTTGTAAGGGAATATACTGGGTTTTTGCCGGAGCAAAATGTAACTGCTTCAAGGTCTTAGACATTAGTCGTGGGTTGGGAGAACCGCCGAGGGTTCTGCCGACGCCTAAGTCTGTGTAGCATAGTTACCCCAAGTATATGTGTTTGTTCTTTGTGGCTGTCGAGGCCTGAACATTTGGGTATTTCGAGTATAAAGTTGTGTTTCTTCCTCATTCCGAGCGCTAGGACTTGCCTGTTGGCTAGCCGAACCACTTAACCGAGTGTGAGTTGCCTTGCACGGAAGGTGATGAGTGAGGTATCCGCATCCTAGAGGCGTAGGAGTCCCTCGGCTCGGTCGGCCTTACCGCTCTAGGCTTCTCTTGCTCAGTTTTTAGGACCCTCGGCTGCTCTGCGATGAGCCGGAGCCGGAGGCAGCGGTGTTGGCGCGGATAGAGGCGGAGTCGGCTCGGAAAGAGACTTCGTCGGCCCGGGAGCTGGCAGCTTCCCAGGCCGAGGAAGATGTGGCAGCAGCAGCTGAAGCTTGGCCAAGACATCCGCTGGTGCGGTGCTGGCGCCCTCCCTTAGGTGAAGGTCCCTTCGCCTGAGTCACCGTCCGAGGCCGGGCCAGGTTCCGCCGAGGGTGGAAACAACGCCGAGGGTGCTGCTGCTCCCCCTGCCGATGCCCGAACCTGCAGGAACAGTTTGTCTATAGCATGTGCATGTTTTTTCGCGGCTGCCGAGGCCTAAACACTTTATCGTCGTGTTTAAAAAGCTACGTCTTCTTTCCTCTTGTTTCGAGCATCATGACTTGTCTGTCAGTAGCAGAATCGTTTATCCAAGCGAGAGTTACTTTTCGTGGAAGGTGATGAGTGAGGTATTCGTATCCCGGAGGCGTAGGAGTCCCTCGGCTCGGTCGGCCTTGCCGCTTACGTGTACTCCCATCATTTTTAGGATCCCGCTATCGATACGGAAGCCGAAAGCACGAAGGTCGTTTTGGTAGAAAAATTTTCGGAGGAAAATTTTGACGCAGAGGGGGTTCCCTCCTTCTAGCCCCCGAGGGAGGGTCGAGCCTTGCTGAGGCAAGGCCGACCCTTCCTTGACGATTAGACTTTGTGTATGTAAACGAGGCACATGAACGACTTAAAACATCTTAAGGGTAGAAGCGACGTAGCTGTTGGATGTTCCAAGCGTTGCTGTAGACCTCGCCTTGGTCGTTGGCTAGCTTGTATGTTCCGGGCTTCACAATCTTAGCGATGATGACGGGCCTTTCCCAGGGAGGAATGAGCTTGTGGCGCCCTCGGGCGTCCTGTCGCAGACGAAGCAACAAGTCTCCCACTTGGAAGCCTCGGGGCCGAACGCTTCGGGCGTGGTAGCGTCGCAGCGACTGCTGGTACCGTGCTGAATGTAGTAAGGCGACGTCCCGAGCCTCTTCGAGCTGGTCTAGCGAGTCCTCTCGGCTGGTCTGGTTGCTTCGGTTGTCGTACGCCCTGGTCCTCGGGGAGCCGTATTCTATGTCCGTGGGGAGGACGGCCTCGGCCCCATAGACTAGAAAAATGGCGAGAAAACCGTGGCGCGGCTCGGCGTCGTCCTTAGACTCCAGACTACCGAGGGTAGCTCTTTCATCCACCGCTTGCTGAACTTGTTGAGGTCGTTGTAGATCCTCGGTTTGAGTCCCTGCAAAATCATATTGTTGGCACGCTCCACCTGCCCATTCATCATGGGGTGAGCTACGGTGGCCCAGTCCACACGGATGTGGTGGTCATCGCAGAAGTCCAGGAACTTTTTTCTGGTGAACTGTGTGCCATTGTCGATGATGATGGAGTTTGGGACCCCGAATCGATGGATGATGTTGGTGAAGAACGCCACCGCCTGCTCGGACCTGATGCTGGTCAAGGGTCGGACCTCGATCCACTTGGAGAATTTGTCGATGGCGACTAGCAGGTGCGAGAAGCCCCCGGGTGCCTTCTGCAAGGGACCAACGAGGTCTAGACCCCACATAGCAAATGGCCAGGTGATGGGTATCGTCTGCAGGGCCTGAGCAGGCAGGCGTGTCTGCTGCGCGTAGAATTGACACCCCTAGTAGGAGCAAACAATCCTAGTGGCGTCGGCCACCGTGGTTGGCCAATAGAAACCTTGTCGGAAGGCATTCCCCATGAGGGCTCGAGGTGCTACATGGTGGCCGCAAGCCCCCGAGTGTATTTCTTGCAACAGCTCTTGTCCTTGGGCGATACATATGCATCGTTGGAGGATGCCCGAGGGGCTGTGGTGATAGAGCTCTTTTTCATCACCTAGCAAGACGAATGACTTGGCGCGTCGAGCCAGCCGTCGAGCTTTGGTCTTGTCGAGGGGATGCTCTCCTCGGAGGAGATATTCTAGGTACCGGGTCTGCTAGTTCGGATCTGGTGTGACCCCATTCTGTTCCCCCTCAACGGGCAAGGCCTCGTCCTTGACGGCTGAGGGTACCTCGGGCTCGGCTGAGGCCTCCTCGGGCTCGGACGAGGGTACCTCGGGCTGGGCCGAGGCTTCCTCGGGCTCGGGTGTGTCGTCGATCTTGACGAATGGTTGATGTAGGTCTCTGGAGAAGACGTCCGGGGGAACCGTCGTCCGCCCCAAGGCTATCTTCGCCAGCTCATCCGTAGTCTCGTTGTACCGTCGGGCGATGTGGTTGAGCTCTAGCCCGTAGAACTTGTCTTCCAGGCGCCGGACTTCGTCGCAGTAGGCTTCCATCCTCCGGTCGCGGCAGTGGGAGTTCTTCATGACTTGGTCGATGACAAGCTGTGAGTCGCCACGAGCATGAAGGCGCCGAACCCCTAGCTCGATGGTGAAATGCAGCCCGTTAACCAGAGCCTCGTACTCGGCCACGTTGTTTGATGCCGGAAAATGGAGGCGTATGACGTAGCGGAGATGCTTTCCAAGGGGTGAAACGAAGAGTAAGCCAGCGCCTGCCCCCATCTTCATGAGTGACCCATCGAAATACATGGTCCAAAGCTCGGGTTGGATTAGATTTGTTGGCAACTGGCTGTCAGTCCACTCAGCCAGGAAGTCTGCCAAGACCTGGGATTTTATGGCCTTCCGAGGAGCGAATGATAGCGTCTCGCCCATGAGTTCCACCGCCCACTTTGCTATCCTACCCGAGGCCTCACGACACTGGATGATCTCCCCTAGGGGGAAGGATGACACCATAGTCACCGGATGAAACTCGAAGTAGTGTTGCAACTTTTGCCGTGTCTGAATCACTGCGTAGAGCAGCTTCTAGATTTGTGGGTAGCGGACTTTAGTCTCGGAAAGCACTTCGCTGATGAAGTAGACTGGCCTCTGGACGAGCAGTGCATGCCCTTCTTCTCGTCTCTCGACCACAATCGCGGCGCTGAACACCTGAGTGGTTGCGGCTATGTAGATCAAGAGGGCTTCTCCCGTAGCGAGGGGCACCAGGATGGGTGTGTTTGTAAGGAGCGCCTTAAGGTTTCCGAGGGCTTCCTCGGCCTCGGGGGTCCAAGTGAAGCGCTCGACCTTCCTTAGGAGGCGGTACAGAGGCAAGCCTTTCTCGCCAAGGCGTGAGATGAAGCGGCTCAGAGCCGCAAGGCATCCCATGACTCTCTGTACTCCTTTCAAATCCTTGATCGGTCCCATGTTGGTGATGGCCGCGATTTTCTCTGGATTGGCCTCGATGCCCCGCTCGGAGACGATGAATCCAAGGAGCATGCCTCGGGGGACTCTGAAGACACACTTCTCGAGATTGAGTTTTACGCCTTTCACTCTCAAACACTTGAATGTAGTTTCAAGGTCAGAGAGGAGGTCGGAGGCTTTCTTCGTCTTGACAACGATGTCATCGACGTAAGCCTCGACCGTTCTACCGATGTGTTCTCCGAACACATGGTTCATGCACCACTGGTAGGTGGCGCCTGCATTCCTCGAACCAAATGACATTGTAGTGTAACAGTACATGCCAAAAGGTGTGATAAAAGAAGTCACGAGCTGGTCGGACTCTTTCATCTTGATTTGGTGATAGCCTGAGTAGGCATCGAGGAATGACAGGCTTTCGCACCCAGCAGTGGGGTCCACGATTTGATCGATGCGAGGTAGAGGGTAGGGAACTTTCGGACATGCTTTGTTTAGACCAGTGTAGTCTACACACATCCACCATTTCCCATCCTTCTTCCTTACAAGAACAGGGTTAGCTAACCATTCGGGATGGAATACCTCTTTGATAAACCCTACCGCGAGTAGCTTGTGGATCTCCTCGCCTATGGCCCTGCGCTTTTCTTCGTCAAAACGGCGCAGGGTTTGCTTCATGGGTCGGGCTCCAGCTCTAATATCCAGTGAGTGCTCGGCGACATCTCTCGGTATGCCGGGCATGTCCGAGGGACTCCACGCAAAGACTTCAGCGTTTGCGCGGAGAAAGTCGACGACACTGCTTCCTATTTTGGGTCGAGCTCTGAGCCAATATGGACTTTCCTGTTGGCGTCGTTGTTGGGGTCGAGAGTGACGGACTTGACCGCCTCGACTGGTTCGAAGTTGCTGGCGTGCCGCTTCGCGTCGGGCGCCTCCTTGGAGAGACGTTCTAGGTCGGCGATGAGGGCCTCGGACTCGGTGAGGGCCTCGGCGTACTCCACGCACTCCACATCGCATTCGTACGCATGGCGGTACATGGATCCGACGGTGATGATCCCGTTCGGGCCCGGCATCTTGAGCTTGAGGTAGGTGTAGTTGGGGACGGCCATGAACTTGGCGTAGCACGGCCTTCCCAACACCGCATGGTAGGTTCCTCGGAACCCGACGACCTCGAAGGTGAGAGCTTCCTTTCGGAAGTTGGAGGGTGTCCCGAAGCAGACGGGTAAGTCGATACGTCCGAGGGGCAGGATTCGCTTCCCGGGCGCGATCCCGTGGAAGGGTGCCGCACCAGCCCGGACCTCGGACCTATAACACCCTTGGTGTTACTGCAACTAAAATTTGAGCATGGCATCATAAACATTGGCAATGCATATGTTTGACACACCTAGAGTGCATTCACTACGTAAAAATTTTAAACAAGTTGTATTGTTATAGCATTTTGCAAATAGAACCCTGGATAGGGAACTTAACCCTAAATAGGAATTAAAGGGGTAAAACCTAACCCAAGTTGAGAAAACCTAAAAGTTTTAGGGGAATAGTCATAAAATGTTCCCAAGAATGAACTTGAATCACATTTATACCCTTAGGATATCCAAAAACCCCATTTGAACCCTAGAAAACCCTAAGTCCAAACCCTAGGGGCCTATGTGCAAAAATTGTTCACATTTGGACTAAAGTGAAAAAACTATTATGTTAAAGCATATAAAGTCACATGGTTCACATTTGGAAAGATTTACAAGACAAACCCAAGTTTTGGGACTAATTTGCAAAAAGTACCACTTGACCTCTATTTCATTCGAAGTCTGAACTTCAGTATGGTTGGCTCAACTTTGGAGCCTTGTAACTTTCAAAATGTAGGGTTTTTGCCCTAGGGCACCACATCAAAGTTGTAGACCAATCATAGGAGAACAACTTTGCTTAAGAATGTGAGCCCAGTTGTTAAGAATAAATTGAAGATAATTAAGCCTAAAGTCTGGCTATCAGGCTGGTTCCACTCTGAAATTCAGATTTTTAGTGTAACAGATCCATCTTTGGGTTTGAATTTAACCTTGATCAAGTGATCAAATGAGTTCAATCCCTATAATCGAAATATAGATGGTATATAGCTCTCCAACTTTGCTGCAGAGCATAGAGTATGTTACCATAGGGATTTGTAAGCAAATCAAGCCTGAATATTGACTGTTAGACTAACTGAACACCATTTTCCATGGTACAGTGCCTGCACTGGATTAGATCGCCAGCACGACTGTCCTAGCCGCCGACGACTCCCTCCGCCATGTTTCGTGCCGTCGTCGCCGTGATTTGTGCCCGAGTTGATCTGGTAGCGCTCAAGCCACGTCGCCGTGGATAAGTCCAGCCGGTAAAACAAATCCGACCACCGTACTAGCTCGCCGCGGTGGAACTGTCGGTGTTTTGGGTCCGACCGCACACCCCGGGGTTGCCCCTCAAGGTGTTTTTAGGAGTAGGACGGTGTCGCCGACTGTAGCTAAATGGTTCGTGCCGGATGCACGAGGAACAATGGACAATGTTTACAGGTTCGGGCCGCTTTGAGATGCGTAACACCCTACGTCCTGGTGAGTATGCTTTATGTGGTAGATTACAAGGAAGCTCTTTAAAGCTAGAACACAAAGAGTTGGGGTGGATGGCTGAGCGGTGAGATCGATTGTTTTGAAGGGGTGCCCCCTAGGCCTTATATATTCGACCATGGGGCAACACATGCAGATATGATAACAATGCGCGCCTAAGAGATAGTGAATTGATCGAGTCTATCTTACTATAATTCTGCTGACTTATCCTCGCTTGGTTCCATTGTACGGGGCTCTAGCGCAGGAAAGTCGGGTCTCTGTTGTGGTTGCTTGCTCAACGTTGTTCGGGCCATTCAGGCTCGCGCCAACCCGGCCTTATGTCGATCTGCTTCACTGGTCATTCTTCCCCAGGCCCACGAAGGGATGACCTTACGATTTATTGGGCCCTTGGGCCTTTCGTGAGGTCTTTTATCCTTCTAGTGGACCCGGGGGTTATCTATCCCCCACAAGCCCCCGATCTTTAGGTTGATTTTGAGATAATCGGCCCAAAGATCCTAGGTCCAGCTTGCGGTCTTTGTTTATGACAAGGGATGCTTTCCGGGTAGTTTGGTAAAAACGATTTCTTATTATCTCCTTCTGCTCGAAAACTGGTGTTCTGTCCCAAACTCGTGCTTTGGAGGTCAGCATTTTGTACTGTAGGACCCTGAACTTCATTGGGTGCACCGAAGGTGCACCCAATGGGTGTAGCCCCCAAGCTTCGAGTGGATTTTTGGAAATAATCCACTCAAAGGTCCTCATCAAAAATTATTTTGTTTTCCGCTTGCACTTTGTCGAAGGTCAGCCTTGCTTTTGATCTTGCCATATGCTTTAGGAGTTAGCATTATCTTGATTTGAAATGACGATTCATGGGGTGCACCGGAGGTGCACCCAATGGGTGTAGCCCCCGAGCTTCGAGTGGATTTTTGAAAATAATCCACTCGAAGGTCTTCATTTCGTGTCCTTTTGCTGAGAGTCGTCCTTTCTTTTCTGAATGCCTTAGGGGTCAGCATTATGTCATCGATATTATGCTTTAGAGGTCAGCATGTATTTTGTCTTTGAGGCCGAGTTCGTGATCTGCCCATATCTTGCTAGGTGGTGCAATTTATTTGATCTGCAACTGATTGGACATTCGATGGACGTCCCCTGGCTAGTCTTCATGTCACTTCTGTCGGTCAGACTTTATACTTCACCGGCTATATTTGGCTTTCCTTTGATCCTTACTGATATCTTATTTTTGTCTTGAGGTATTCATTGTATGTCCTGCGTGGATGTGACAGTTTTCAAAAATATACTGATAATTCCTTGGCGTCGCCCCCAATGGGTGTGGGCAAGGGATGGCTTGGTACGCTGAGTGTTTTAGCCGGCTGCTTCTAAGTAGTAATGTGATGTGACAGCGGGTGTAATCATATCGCCCGTGCAGTTGACTGGAGTCCCAATGGGTGTTGCGTTGCGTGAAACGGCGTCAGCCACCTGACGTATCTTCAGACGGGTTGAAGCGTATATTGAATATTTTGCGACTGTTCAGCGACCGTGGTAGGAGGTGAGCGGTTGCCTTCTTATATAAATAGTGCCTTTTCCTCTCCGGTTTCTTCACATCTCTTGCTGTTCTCTGCCGCTTGCTTTCTTCTTCTCCCTTCGTTTCCACCATGGGCAAGAATAACAAACGCAAGCGCGAGCCGACTCCTCCATCGGAGGACTTCGACGACTCAGAATACTCGGAGGAGGAGTTCTCCTCCGAGTCCGAGGGGTCTCCGGCTCCCGTCTCTCCCCTGGCGTCATCTGACAATTCAGACGACTCCCAGGGGATTGCCGCGGAGGTCTGGACTTACATCCGGGCCGTCAAGCGCTCCGGGCTCGAGGGCTCGGATGAGTCGGAGTACTCTTCGGACGAGGAGGACTCTTCGAACTCGTCCGAGGAGGGCGGCGGCGGCGATGGTGGAGACGACGGCGACGACGGGGGCGATGATGACGACGGCGACGATGACGGTGACGGTGGCAGCAGGGGTGGCAACGGTGTCAGCAAGGGCGGCAACGGCGGCAGCGGCAGGGGCAGCAACGGCGGCGGCAGCAGCAAAGGCAGCAACAAGGCTAGTGGCTAGATGCCACTGGTTTTTAGATATTAGTATAGATTAGAAGTAGTATAGTGAAATAACGTAGTAGTAGTTAGTAGTGTAGAGTAGTAGAATGTAGTGTAGTAGTAGTAGTAATAGGGAAGTATCAACTCATAACGATTTGATTTGTAAGTTCTGCAACTTCCCTTAATGAAGAATGATTTCGTCTCCTCCTGTGTTGATTATTTTGCTTCATAGTCAGTTGATGATTGTCGCGATATTTATTGCCCATGATGTATATCCCTCTGGAGTAGTAGTTGAGTCATTCGGGCATCACATCATCGCTTTTAGGGGTGATGGCCGAGTTATTATTGTTAACATTTACGCTTTTAAAGTAGCATCCGAGTGATGACGAAGCCACATCAGCGTTGGAATGACTGATGACCACATCGGCGCTTTTAGAGGTAATAGCCGAGTGACTGAAGACGACGTCGGCGTTTTAGAGATAACTGCCGAGTGACTGAAGACGACGTCGGCGTTTTAGAGATAACTGCCGAGTGACTGAAGACGACGTCGGCGTTTTAGAGATAACTGCCGAGTGACTAAAGACGACGTCGGCGTTTTAGAGATAACTGCCGAGTGACTAAAGATGACATCAGCGTTTTAGAGATAACTGCCGAGTGACTAAAGACGACGTCGGCGTTTTAGAGATAACTGCCGAGGGACTGGAGACGACGTCGGTGTTTTAGAGATAACTGTCGAGTGACTGAAGACGACGTTGGCGTTTTAGAGATAACTGCCGAGTGACTGAAGACGACGTCGTTGTTTTAGAGATAACTGCCGAGTTAGAACGGGCTGTGTCGGCCACTTTGAAGGTAATAGCTGAGTGATGATGTGGCGTGCCGGTGTTTTAGAAGTAACCGCCGGGTGGTGACTGGGCGCTTTTTGGAAACGGTATCTGGCCCGGGAAGATCCCATATGCACTGCGCTTTCAGCCGCCTCTGCTTTCCGTGCCCTAGTTTTTGCTTTCCTGCCTCCAGATCCTCTCTGTCCTTTTGCAATTTGGCTCCCGTTCTGTTCGCCGGTGGAATTGAGATGGCGCCCAAGCGAAAGGCCTCGAGTTCATCCGCTGCGGTGATTCCCCCTATCGACCCCAACAGCCAGTTGCCTTTCGCAGGTAACCATATGTCTGTCGTTTCCGAGCCTGACCTTCTCCATCTCGTGTCCATCGGGGTTCTTCCTCCGAAGGAGCTCTGTTCTTGGCGGATTTGCCACGGGGTCACTGTTCCAACAGAGGATACCCACGAATCCGAGATTTATGTTCCTTTTCTTCTCCGCGGTCTTGCTCTTCCTATTTCTCCCTTTTACCGCGGTCTCCTTGATTTCTATCGCCTTAATTTGACCCATCTGAATCCCAATTCCATTCTACAAATTTCCATTTACGTTCATTTATGCGAGGCTTTTCTTGGTGTCCTGCCACATTTTTGACTGTGGAAGTACTTGTATCACTGTCGCCCTGGGATGGCCGGGGGGCAGCATCAGCTAGTGGGGGGTGCGAGTTTAGAGATGCGCCGTGGGAGGAAGACTGACTACCTTGAAATCCCACTCAAGGATAGTATCAAAGGATGGCGCTTGGAATGGTTTATTGTTGAGAACCATGGAAAATCTCTCCCCCCACGGTCACGGAGACAGCCGGATGTTCGTACTTCGAGTTGGACCAAGTCTCCTATGGACCAGGAGGTGGCTGAGGCAGTTGGTTTGCTGGCTGATGTCGGACTGCTGAAGGAGAGGGGTCTAACTGCAGAGGCTGTGGTTGCTGATTTTGTTTTCAAGAACATTGAGCCGTTGAAGGAAAGGGCATACCCAGCCTACCTGTACCGAGGTCTAGCTGACTCAACCCGGGTCACCAATAGAAGAATTCCCGCTGTAGACTTGGTGAACCGGCTTGAAATGATACTTAGAGGCAAGGTACCAAATGTTGGTGCCCCTATCGCATACTCGGCCTGGAACCTGCCTCCTTCCAAGGCTTTTACTCATTTTGTGTCGAATCCTCCTGCTGCTGACGGCGGTTTGGGCCTTAGAGTACGACCCTCTGTCGAAGAAGTTAGTGCTTTGGTTGCTTTGATTGTAGAAATTCCCGATGAAGAAAGGCAGGTCCACTTTGAGGTGCCTTTGGATCCTGATGATGCAGAAATAAGTGCTATGCTTGATATGCTGGCTGAGGACTCTTCTGATGCTGCTCCTGCTGGGACATTGGTGGTGGTGCCTCTCCTGGAAGCTGGTACAACCTTGGATGTTCAGAGGCCTGTCAGTGTTCGCCCGAAACGCCCTTGCCGAGCCAATCAACCTGATTCTCCTGCTGATGAGCCGAAAAAGAAAAAGAGACGTCTTCGGCGAGTATCAAGTTTGGATCGGGATGATGGTCCTTTGGTTCCTGCTGCTGAGGAAGTGCATGTGCCTAAATTTACCGACGTTGAACCCAATGGGTGTGATCCATCTGTCGCTGATCCCAATGGGTGTGCTCCATCTGTCACTGAACCCGATGGGGGTGCTGTCTGTGTTGCTGACGAAAACGTAGGGGAGGAAGAAGATGAGGACCCTTTGACTCGGAAAAACAGTCGGCAATATATTGCCAGTGGGGAAAGTAGTGGAATTCCTTCTCCTGCTCTGTCTGCCCTCATTGGTCTACAGGAATTGTCTCTGGCGAACTTTGATCAGACTCTTGAAGATATGGTTCCAGAGGACCTGTTATCAGAGCCAGCGGATGGTGACGCGATGGATGTTTGTGCTGATGTGTTCGACGTCGGGTTGGGGTCATCCCGGGCAGCGTCCCGCGCCTCATCGACCTTAGAGCGCGGTCTGGAGGGCCAGGAAACTGACTTGGATCGTCTTGCTCTCATGGAAGTAACTAAGGGGCTCTCAGCCTTAGAGGCGGCTGCCGTAGAGAACTTGGCCCTCAAGGATGGTGTTGACGCTTACCCAGCCCCCGAGGGTGTTGCCGAGGATGATTCGGCTCGAGAGAGAAGCGTAAGCCACGACCCAGCCCCTGAGGGTGTTGCCGGAGATGATCCAGCTCAAGTGGGTAGCGCGAGCTATGACCCAGCCCCCGAGGGTGTCCGAGCGGGGTCTCCCTCTTGTACTTCCATGGATGTTCACGCAGGATCTCCTCCACACTCTGGTTGCATGGTGGTAGCCCAAGTTTTTGGTCAGGGAGTCGCTTTGGGCTCTGCTGATGACACTGAATTGGTTCCTGCTGGTTCATTGCAAGTTGCTCCGGATGGTGACTCTACGCCAAGCCATCAATTGATTTCTCACATTTTGGGAGTCCCCTCATTCTTCTCCAACCTCCAGGTACTATGCCATATTCTAGTTTGACTTTTACACCTGACAAACTGCTGTCTTTGCACTCATTTGCTCTCGATTTCAGGCATTAGTGGACGAGATGGCTAGTCAGCTGAAGTTACAGGGTGCTTCTGTTCCAGAAAGAGCATCGTCCCTGGCCCGTTGGAATCCGGTCCTGCTTCAACAGCGTGTCTCTGACTTAAAAGCGATGAATGCTGGTTGGTGCTTTTCTGCTTCCCTTCGTCTACCTTGTTAAACTGCTTCTCAATTTGACTCTTTTGCTTGATTGTTTCTCGCTAGATATGGCTCGACAGTTTTCTGTTCTTGAAGAGAAGCATTCTCAAAGTCAGGCTGAAATGGTCCGGCGGTGCTCTGATTTTGAGGGAAGGTATTTCCAAAGCCAGGCTGAGCTGGCCCAGGTCTCTGCTGCTCTGAATGATGCTAACATGCTGAATTCTACTCTTCGCGCTCAGCTTGATTCTGAAAAGGTGACTTATGGATCTGCGCCTTGTGTTGCTGTGTTCTTATTGCTTGCTTGATGTTTGAAGAATCTGATTCTTGTTTGCAGGAAGAAAAACGTGCCCTTGTTGTTTCTCGTGACAATCTTGACAGGATATATCGTGACTCTAGCAACTCGTTGACCATCCTAGAGAGGAGTCATCGCTTCACCATGGAGGAGTTAGACAATCATCGCTGTAAGCTGCACGAATCCACGGATGACGTGATCCGTCTCAGGCAGTTGATATCCGCTAAGGATGCTGCTATCAAGGAACTGCGTGCTTCCAAGAAGTCCATCGCCCAGGAGCTGGAGACCGCTCAGCTGGCCATCAATGTCGCTGAAGAAACTTCCGTTACTCTGAGGGCCCAGCGTGACAGAGCCATGGATAAAGCCATTCGCGCGGGGCGGATCTTGATGAGGAGACCCGGCGTGATTGTTCCCGACGATATAAGGGCTGATGTGAACGCTGCTCCTGATTCCTCGAGTCGCCCTTCTTCGTCGGTTGCTCCTGAGAAAAGTGTTGCAAAATAAAGAAACATTGCGTGCTTTGAGCACGCAGTTATCGTGCTCGGATATTTGTTAGAGGACACCAACTCGACATTTGAATACTACTGTTACTCTCCTACTGTTTTAGAATTCAATAGTACATAAATTTGCAGGAGTAAAATGTTGTATGATGATTTTGAAATTTCTTCACGGGATATAGAGATCACCCCTATATGAGTAATCATAAGCATGTGGAATCGCCTTAAGTCGTTGCTGACTTAGATCGATTGCTCCGTTAGCAGGGCATAGTGGTTACCCTGGGTTAAGTAAGCGCGAGCATGTTGCACCGTCTTAAGTCGTTGCCGACTTAAGCTGATTGCTCCGTTAGCAGGGCATAGTGGTCACCACGAGTTAAGTAAGTGTGAGCATGTTGCACCGTCTTAAGTCGTTGCCGACTTAAGCTGATTGCTCCGTTAGCAAGGCATAGTGGTCACCTCGAGTTAAGTAAGCGTGAGCATGTTGCACCGTCTTAAGTCATTGCCGACTTAAGCCGATTGCTCCGTTAGCAGGGCATAGTGGTCACCCCGAGTTAAGTAAGCGCGAGCATGTTGCACCGTCTTAAGTCGTTGCTGACTTAAGCCGATTGCTCCGTTAGCAGGGCATAGTGGTCACCCCGAGTTAAGTAAGAATGTAGGTCGATCATGAACAAACTGAGTATTCTTGAAGCCTTGTTTATTGATGATGTATTTCCCATTTTACAGAGTACATTGTCGTCCCAGTAGCTTTTGAAATACAGCTAGGGATAAAATTTCTTGAGGTGTTCTATATTCCAGGAGTTCCCAATTTCCGTGCCGTCCATCTGAGTGAGACGGTATGATCCCGACCGAGTGACTTCTGCTACTATGAATGGTCCTTCCCATAGGGGTGACAACTTGTGCCGTCCCTCCCCCGTTAGAATTCAGCGGAGGACGAGGTTTCCCACTGCAAAGGATCATCGTCGCACGGCCTTGTCGTGATAGCGTCTTAGAGTCTGCTGGTATCGTGCTGATTGAATTACCGTGTTCAGTCGTTCCTCTTCGAGTTCATCAATATCCTCCAGCCTTGGCGCCCCAAACTTGAGATCAGCGAGTAATACTGCCTCTGACCCATAGACCATGAAGAAAGGAGTGTTTCCATGCAGAGCTCGGCTAGGTTGAGTTCTTAGGCTCCAAACAACGTAGGGCAATTCCCTTATCCATTTTCCTGCGAACTTTTCATTTTTATCGAAGACCTTTTTCCTGAGTGCCTCCAATATCATCCCGTTAGCTCGTTCAACCTGCCCGTTGGCTCTCGGGTGTGCTACCGAAGCATACTTGATCTGAATACTCTTTTGCTCGCAGAAATCGAAGAACTCTGAACTTGTGAAGTTGGATCCTAGGCCAGTTATGATACTGTTTGGTATTCCGAATCTGAATATTATGTCTTGTATGAATTCCACGGCCTTGGCTGAGGTTAAAGAAGCAATGGGTTTGAATTCTATCCATTTGGTGAATTTGTCGATTGCTACCAGTACATGAGTGTATCCTCCTTGAGCTTTCTTGAAAGGTCCAATCATATCCAGTCCCCAGCATGCGAACGGCCAAGTTACTGGTATGGTCTGCAGTTGCTGTGCTAGTAGATGTTGTTGCTTTGACAAGTACTGGCAAGCTTCGCACCTATGAACAAACTCAGCCGCATCACTTTTCACCATTGGCCAATAGAATCCCGACCTGAAGACCTTCCCGACTAGTGTCCTGGATGCTGCGTGTATTCCACATTGCCCAGCATGGACCTCATCTAGAAGTTGCTTCCCCATAGATGAGAGAATGCATTTCATGAGGACACCCGATGCACCTCTTCTGTACAGTGTCTCCCCGATGAGTGTGTAGTGGGCCGACTGTCTAGCGATGAGCACGGCTGCATTTTTGTCATCTGGTTCCTCTTCATTCTTTATATAGCTGATGATCGGCCTTCTCCAGTCATCAGAATCTGACTCTGGTTGGTTCACAATATTACATTCTTCTGTCTGGTCCATTGAGATGCTCGGATGCGGTATTTCTTGTACGAAGATTCTAGGTGGGGCCTGAGTTCGACTGGATCCTAACTTGGACAATACATCAGCTGCCGTGTTTCGATCTCTTTCTACATGATGAAATTCCAGACCTTCGAATTTATCTGCTAGTTTGCGGACGGCGGTGCAGTACTTTCCCATTGAATCGCTCGAACAGTCCCATTCTTTGTTTATCTGGCTTATGACTACCAAGGAATCTCCGTATACCATCAGTCTCTTGATGCCTAGTGATATAGCAATGTTCAGTCCATGAATCAGAGCTTCATATTCGGCTGCGTTGTTGGAGGCTGGAAATAGCAACTGGAGGGCATATTTGAGATGCTCGCCTCCGGGTGCGGTAAAGAGAATTCCCGTGCCTGCTCCCTGCAGTTTCAACGAGCCATCAAAATACATTTGCCATTCTTCTGCAGTTTCTGGGTTGTCTGGTACTTGTTGTTCAGTCCATTCTGATATGAAGTCAACCAATACTTGAGTTTTGATGGCAGTGCGGGGTCGAAATTCGATGTCATGAGATCCCAGTTCACAGGCCCACTTGGCTATTCGGCCAATGGCTTCCTTGTTGTGAAGAATATCCCCTATCGGAAAACCAGTGACTACTATGACTTTGTGGTCGTCAAAGTAGTGACGTAACTTGCGGGCAGTTAGAAGTACTGCATATAATAGCTTCTGAACTTGAGGATACTTTCTCTTTGAGGGACCCAGAACTTCACTGATGAAATAAATAGGATGTTGCACTGGGTAGGCATGTCCTTCTTCTGTTCGCTCGACTACCAACACGGTGCTTACCACGTGAGTCGTGCAAGAGATATATAGCAGCAAATCTTCAGCTGGTTGAGTCGACGTGGCTCGCCGTGGCGGCTTCAGCACTGGTGGTGTCGTCAAGAATTTTTTCAGTGCATCCAGGGCCTCCTGTGCTTCTGAAGTCCACTGAAACTTATCCACTTTCTTGAGTAGCTGGTAAAATGGTAAGCCTTTTTCTCCCAGCCTGGATATGAATTTGCTCAGGGCTGCCATACATCCGGTAAGTCTCTGAACTTTCTTTTGCGATCGTGGTGCCTCCATTTTCATGATGGCTTCAATCTTCTCCGGATTAGCTTCAATTCCCCGGTGGCTGACAATAAATCCGAGCAGCTTTCCTGCCGGTACCCCAAAGACACATTTTTCGGGATTAAGCTTCCATCGATATCACCGTAGACTGTTGAAAACCAGCTGTAAATCCTCGATGAAATTTTCCGAGTTCTCCGTTTTGATTACCACATCATCTACATAGGCTTCCACACGCTTGCCCCAGTGATCGGCTAAGCATGTTTGAATGGCTCTCTGATAAGTCGCTCCAGCGTTTTTGAGGCCGAACGGCATGGAGGTATAGCAGAAAGCACCGAACGGAGTGATGAACACTGTTTTTTCCTCGTCTTCTTTTGCCAGGCTAATCTGATGATATCCGGAGTAGCAATCCAGGAAAGATAGCACAGAACATCCGGTGGTGGAATCTACCACCTGATCTATCCTAGGAAGCCCGAAGGGATCCTTTGGACAGTGTTTGTTGAGATCCGTGTAGTCGACGCACATGCGCCAATCCACTTTATTCTTTTTGAGTACAAGGACTGGGTTGGCTAACCACTCGGGATGTAACACCTCTTTGATAAAGCCAGCCGCGACCAAGCGGGCCAGCTCAGCGCGAATGGCCTCTCTCTTGTCGGGCGTGAAGTGACGTAGTTTTTTTCGAATCGGCCTCGCCTGGGGATAGACATTCAGTTTGTGCTTGGCCAGTTCTTTCGGGACTCCTGGCATATCTGCAGGTTGCCATGCGAATACATCTCGGTTGTCTTGCAGAAACTGGACGAGCGCGCCTTCCTATTTGTCATCTAGGCTGGAGCTGATGATGGCAGTCTTGCGTTCATCAGCGAACCCCAGGTTGATCCTCTTGGTTTCTTCGGTCGGCCGCATAGAGGTCACGGCTTGAGCTTCATTTGCAGGTGCTGCAAGGTCTTCCTCAAGCTTAGAGTTTGCCTGCGTTGAAGAAGTTGCCGACGGTTTCGTGGTGAGGGCCGCCTGGATGGCCACACGGAAACACTCTGCGGCTGCTTGGAAGTCAGCGCGCACAGTTATTATTCCATGCGGTCCTGGCATCTTTAATATCATGTATGTGTAATGCGGAATGGCCATGAATTTTGCCAATCCCGGCCTCCCGATGATGGCGTTGTACCCGCAGTCGAAGTTCGCCACCTCGAACCTCAGGAACTCGGTTCTGTAGTTCTCCAGAGTTCCGAAGGTGACGGGCATGTAGATGTGGCCCAGCGGGTATTCCCCTTCAGTCGGCACGATGCCGAAGAAAGGAGTGTCTGACTCGTGGAGCTCTTTGAGGTGAACCCCCAAGCCTTGGAGTGTCCGGGGGAAGGTGACGTTGATGCTGCTCCCCCCGTCAACTAGTACACTCTTCACCCTGCTCTCTCGGATCACCTGATCGACGAGGAGCGGGTATTTGCCTGGGTGGTCGAAGTTGAGCCATTGATCTGCCCGAGTGATGGTGATCGGGTGCTCCGACCATCGATACGGAGCGGGAGGACCGGTGGTCGCCACCAATATCTGGCGATCGTTGAGCTTTTGTTGTCTTCTGTTCTCCTGCGATCCGTGTCCGCCGAATATGATGTTGACTTCTCCGTCGACACGCGGGAAGGCTCCACCTCTTCCCTCCTCCAGCTGCTGGGGTTGTCGCGGTTCCCCTAGTCCTCCCCGCGGTGGAGAAGGAGGTAGAGGTTGGAAGGGTCGGCCGTGTCCGACGGAGTGCTTGAAGTCTCTGCAGTTCCGAAGGGTGTGACGCATGTCCTTGTGGTACGGGCACTGAGCGTCGAGGATATCGTCCAGTGTACGTTCGCCTCCGCGAGGTCCTCCTCGGGCGCGAGAGGCAGGTGGTCTGGTGGCGTGCACTTCTTCACGAGGCCTCTTCTCCCAGCGTTTGTCGGGTTACTGGTTCGTGTCACGTCGTGGCGCCGTCGGTGCAGGTTTCGCTCCCCCGATGAGGTCCTGAGCTCGCTCGTCGGCGGTGATGTAGAGGTCAGCTTCCCGGAATAGCTACTTGGAGGTAGTCGGCGCCTTCTGCAATATGGCTCGGACGAAGGCCGAGTCGTTGGATCCTCTGTAGAAGTCTTCGATCACGGCCGCCTCCGTGACCTCGGGGATACGGTTTCTCATGGTCTGGAACCTTTTGAGGTACAACCGGAGAGTTTCGTCCCCCCGGCGCTTGATGGATTTGAGGTCCCATGGTTGCGCTGGTTTGTCGGAGAGGGACTGAAAGTTGGCGGTGAAGCATCGGCTGAAGTCGCTCCAGTCATCAATGAAGTGTCGGGGTAGGTGTCACAGCCATTGTAGCACGTCTTGCCCGAGGACGATGGGTAAGTATGCGGTCATCACGTCCTCGGACGCCCAGGCAGCTCGAGCAGCGGTGGTGTAGACGGCCAGCCAGCCTCCTGGATCCTGCTTAGGTTCATATTTGTCGACATTTGATACCTTGAAGTTAGGGGGCCATTGAATGGCCCTAAGGCGTGGAGTAAGGGCTGACACCCCACACGTGTCTTCTCGTCGATGGGGATGATGTCTGTCCCGGGGAGGGGAGTAGTTGTTGTGGTCCCTCGACCGTCCTCGGGTAGTACCGCCGGTCGAGGCCGTTGCCGACTCAGTTCTGGTGGCCTGACTCCGAGCTGGGACGCCATGATCCCTGTCGTACTCCTCCCGGCGGCGGATCTCATTCTCATGTCGTCGTTCACGTGAAGCATTGATGGAGCTTCGCGCGTCCCGACGGCTGTTGATGGCGTGTCGTAGATCGTTCGGCGGGTGAGCGAGAGGTAGAAGATGGTTGGCTGCTTGGGTGAACAGTCGTCGATAGCCCTCGGCATCGGGAGTCCGAGGGAGTCCATCAGCTATCCGAGCTAGTACCCCTCCGACTTCACTCGGCGTGTTCATGGCTCAGGCGAAGTCGGGATTCAGGTTGCGCCCGAAGAGTGGATTTTCCCGACGTTGCCTTGCCTCTTGCCCGGCTTGTTCTTGAGCTCGTCGGCAATCACGCCGTCGGGAGTTCCTTCGTTCTCTGAAGATGCGTTCCTCCGGAGTTTCTCCTATCTCTGAGACCTCGTCTCGTGAGACAGGCTGCTCTGGATCCCGCTCTCTAGCCTCGTGATGTCGCCGGATGTTTCGGTGCCGGTTTCTCCGTCGACGGGATTTCCGCTGAGGTGGTTCTTCTCCGGGCGCGGTCGGTTCGTCGCCGGAGATGGGGGGCGACTCTACTCTCCCGATGAAAAGAACGTCGGGGTAGAATGGTGCGGCTGTCGTGGCGATCTTCTTTCCGTTCTCCTTCAAGGGCGGAGGCACGGAAAGAACAACTTGCTTCCTCCCAGTTTTGTTTGTTTCTTTCTTCCTTGCGATTTGTGTCCATTCTTTCGTCGGGGAAGTAGACAGTGGAGTTCTCCGGGTCAGCGGGCCCTCGGCCCCTGGCTTGCTGGGGGCGATCTTTTTTTGGAGCACTGGAGGTTGCGCTTTTTCCTTCCTTACTCCGATATTCTCGGAGTTTGTTGGAGGAGACTTCTTCCTTGGCGGATCTGTGATGCGATGTAGACTTCCTTCTTCATCTGCTATGGATGAGATTGTTCTAAAGCAAAACATAGATCTGGGGCGGAGGGTGATCTTGCGGTGGAAGGTGACGGCCATTGAGCTAGCTTAGATCGGTGACACACCCCCCCTACCTGGCGCGCCAGCTGTCGGTGTTTTGGGTCCGACCGCACACCCCGGGGTTGCCCCTTAAGGTGTTTTTAGGAGTAGGACGGTGTCACCGACTGTAGCTAAATGGTTCGTGCCGGATGCACGAGGAACAATGGACAATGTTATAGGTTCGGGCCGCTTTGAGATGTGTAACACCCTACGTCCTGGTGAGTATGCTTTATGTGGTAGATTACAAGGAAGCTCTTTAAAGCTAGAACGCAAAGAGTTGGGGTGGATGGCTGAGCGGTGAGATCGATTGTTCTGAAGGGGTGCCCCCTAGGCCTTATATATTCGACCATGGGGCAACACATGCAGATATGATAACAATGAGCGCCTAAGAGATAGTGAACTGATCGTGTCTATCTTACTATAATTCTGCTGACTTATCCTCGCTTGGTTCCATTGTACGGGGCTCCAGCGCAGGAAAGTCGGGTCTCTGTTGTGGTTGCTTGCTCAACATTGTTGGGGCCATCCAGGCTCGCGCCAACCCAGCCTTATGTCGATCTGCTTCACTGGTCATTCTTCCCCAGGCCCACGAAGGGATGACCTTACAATTTATTGGGCCCTTGGGCCTTTCGTGAGGTATTTTATCCTTCCAGTGGACCCGGGGATATCAGTCCCCCACAGGAACCCGATAGGCACGCCGGTGAACGCCGCTTTCCGGCCATGTGCCACGTGCCTGAGTACGTCCACCGCATCGCCGTGATTCGTTTTAGCTTCCCGTCGATCACCGGAATAATCGCCACGACGGTTGACACGAGTTCACTTGCACCAGTAACCTTTCCCCTCTCCGGCCGCCACCGTGCCATCTTCAATTCAAGCGCCACCGCCCCTGGAATCTATAAATTGAGCCCGTCATTAGCTCCACAACATCATCACACACCACACCGTCCAGTATCACCCCCAATCTTGCAACCGTGAGCTCCAATTTCAAGTATCCCCCAACTCCGTTCTGAAACACCGTAGGGACGAGCTCATCGCGGCCAGCCCAATTTAGGTCAATTCATGTTGCTCTGTTGCTTGTTATAGCATCCCTAAGCTCTCCTCAAACTCCCCGACCCTTTAGATTAAGCTAAATCGCCATAGATCACAAGGAACACGCGATTCTGTTCGATGCCTCCGCTGTTCCTGTGGGCAGGGCGGAGTAGGTCACCACCCGTGCAATTAACTTAGGGAAAACGCTGGTTGGGGCACAAATTCAGTTTCGGCCGAAGTAGGGTGTCAGTCGTTGCCCCAATCAGCCGGTCTGTGAGCTCACCGGAGCTCTGCTAAGCTCGTCGTCGTCGGGAATCAGGAGGGGTAAAGAAATAGAAATGCAGGGATCATACTGCAAACTGTCAGTGACTGTGTTAAATAGTAAATGAACCTACTTCGGTTGAGCCGGTAAGCCGTGGGTCCTTCTGCAAGATTGCCAGCGCGCGGGCGCGGGTGCGCTTCTGTCCGCAGTTGGGTCAGCTAGGCTGAAATCAGCCCAATACTATTCACAAGTTTTTCCTTTTCTTTTTATTACAGAGCTAAAACAATTATAGAAAAATGTAGAAAATCCTAAAATTACCAAACCAATTTTCCTAGACTTCTTATTTTTCATAGTATTTAATAAAAATAGTTTCATGATTTTTAGATTAGATAAGGAGTTTTAAGGCATTTAAACTAGCTTAAACCATTAGTTCTGGATTTTTAGGAGATAAATGGTAATTCTAAAAATGCCCAAACTTTTTATATGAGTTCTACATATTATTTAGAAGCCTTGGGTAGAATTTGGTATGATTTGGACCTTGTTTGATAACTAGAACCCAAAACCCCCACCCATGCCCTGTGAACTCCTTTACTGACTCCGGAAACCCTAAGTTCTCGGAGTTCCGTGAAGGAAAATTGTATTCAAGACCCTAGATAATAAATTCTTATTATCTTTGCACTCTCATGAGCATTACATGGCATTCATTCTTATATACATATATATGGTTATGTTTAGAAAACGAAGAAGAGATCGAAGGGACTGAAGAGAAGGCACCACCACCTTTGGAATCTCAGGCAGGGACTTGTCTCTACTTTGACATCTGCGGGCCTGAGCCTGACTCACTTACTAACGAAGGCAAGCCCCGGTGCATTTGCCACCTTCCTTGATGTTTGTAAAAATCTTTCTCACTTGCTTGTTGCATTAAGTAATAGGAGTTGGTTGCTAAACAATTCCTGCATTATCTTCCTTGATCTTGATTACCTTCCTTGATACCATGTTTTACAAAAGGTTTTTACTATGCTTAGTGTTGCTCTAGCAAAACAAAAGGTTTTGTTTTACAAAAATGTTTGGCAAAGTGGGTGGGATGTTTTTGAAAATAAAACTTGATGGAGAATCCATCACGGCCGTGATGGATTCAACATCGGAAAAGATGTACCTCTGCCAGGTACCAAGTTTTTGGGGTTTAAATGATTAAGCTAAGACCGGGCGGGTGACTTGCATGAGAAGAGAGTCTTGGTGTAGTGTCTCCGTCTGAGTCGATTAAGGACCGTCTCGATGTAGGCCTGATGACCGAGGACCCTTTAACTGGTCACATGCCTCGTCATGGGTAAGCCTTGCCTCGGGCAGACTAAGGCCAGAATAAGATAACACGAAATGGGCGTGGAGCGGTGGCGAGAGTAGTGTGTACCCTCCGTGGCAAGAGGCTGGACAGTGGTGTATCTGTGCTCTCGGTTTGCGTGAACCTGATCTGGTCTTAAGAACCCCGGTGGCGGGTTGACATATGCAAGGGTTAAGTGCTACATATGTCGTGTGATTGGAGATCCTCAGCTGAGTATAATCGATTCAGATCGCCGTACCTTCGCGGTTATGAAGACTTGGTCACTGACTTATACGTAGAATTCCACTGAAGATGAAGGGATTGATGAAAAAAACTGGCTAGTGCAGGACAAGTGCTTGAACTAGGTTAGCAAGAACTCTAGATACATGTAACTTTACCTAACTTGACAATAAAACTAGATTTTTAAGGATCCACTCTTAGTAAGCATTTACGCAAAACAGAGTCTTTGATCTTAAGATACCTTACCTTGACTCCCTTATAACCAGCATACCCTTGAGAGTCTTTTCTTTAGTCGGGTAAGACTTGCTGAGTAATTCCATACTCAGGGTTTATTCCCTCGTTGTTTTTAGGTGAGGAAGCAGCAAATTTTTGTTGCTTTTGTACCAAGGTGGTTCCAAATGAAGAAAAACAAGAGTGAAGCTGCGGGAGGACATGGTCCTCCATAAGAAACCTTTATGTAAGAACTTATCGGGAGGAGCTTTTGCCTCCCTTGGTATTGTAATAATACTACTCAACACTCGTTTTATAACTCTGGTCTGTAATAAGCAACTTGATCTTACTTTCTAAATAAATGTAAGTTTATGTAATCGCTTCCGCATTTCTATATCTCCGATGATCTGTAATGTCTGCAAGACGGGTGAAACATTCCTGGAAAGGTAAGAGAAAAGATACCGAACTTATCAAGTGATTCAGGAACATCTACAGGGTTGTCTGATGTCTGTTGGACAAGGACAACTGTAGGTGGGCCTAATGACTTGGGAGGTTCCGTCACAGCTGGTATCAGAGCGAAGCCCTTCTCTATAGATATTATGAGGCATCTTCAAAAGGATTTTCTAAAAACTTACCTAGAAAGATTTCTTCCATTCTTATCCCTCATATCTGAAGAATCTATATGAGAGACCAGATAGGAGGAGTGCAATGTATAGAAGGTATGAATCAACTAAGGTTGGTTCTGTAATTATACATGCATCATGCTAAGAACCATACTAATAAAATTTTCCCCCTAGAGAAATGCAGCCGCACACGAGGAAGACCACGCGCAAGTCAACTGGCCCAATTGGAGTACCTCGTCACCAACTTGCCCCACGAGATGAGGATAGTAGTAGCTGAAGCAACGATCCGATTGGGGATCTTGAAGCCCGAGTAAATCAGCTTCAAGTGGAGCTTCAACACAGGACAAACATATGGGTCGCGGATGGCGACAGAATAAACGAATTAAGAAGTCACATCCGCCGTCTGTAGGATCAGCTTGCTGATAGAGACTTAGCGCTTGACTGGGCGATACAGTCTCGTTCAGTGGCCTGGGCTAAAGAAGCAAAGGCTCGAGCCCGAGTCGAAGAACTTAGCTCTGCCATTGACAACCTGCAGGCGTATTGCAATACCCTACATGAGGAAGTCCATGTACTGTATTCGCAACTACAACCTAGTGCACCTACGGATCCTGTCGGGTCGGAAGCCGGACCCTCGCACGTTGCGGGAGAAGCGCTTGGTGGTGAGCTAGACCTTTTTAAGCCCCCTCCTTCTATGAGGCTAGTCGATGAATGGTCTCCCACACCCCCCCCCCCCCCCCGACGAGGCTGCCAGGAGCAACCAGAAGCAGGAATAGTGGTGTAGTAGTAGAAATAGAAGTAGTATATAATAGGTTGTACTATTGTATAATAGGTAGTGCTATTGTATACTGGGTAATGCATCCTGTTGTAAAAAAATCGAGTCTGTAACATTACTCTTTTTGGTAATGTAAATTGGATGGTTTTGTCTTTGGCATATTATATTTGTTTTCAAATGTTTGTTGCCTCAGATGTCGTCCAAGACCCGATCACAGGATGCAGCTGGAACCTCCAGTGGGAGGGAGTCTACCCCAAATCCACCTCCTGTCCCTCCCACACTAGCTGAGGCGATTGCCGCCTTAGTGAATGCGACTGCGGATAATACCCGTTTTCTGAGAGAGATGGCGGGTCAACAGTTTCAGCAACAAGGCGGGCGGGGTTATCAACAGGGCCCCCGTGAAACCTCTTACTTGGACTTCTCAGAGACACGTCCACCGCTGTTTGTCAAAGTCGAAGACCCATTAGAAGCCGACGAATGGATTCGGGTTATCGAGCAAAAATTCGGACTTCTGCGATGTTCTGAAACCCAGAAGCCTTTATTCGCAGCCCAGCAACTGCGCGGCCCTGCCAGCACTTGGTTGGGAAATTTCATGGCCGTTCAACCGGCCAATCATCAGATAACATGGGAAGAATTCAAGGTGGCCTTCCGCGAACATTATATACCAGAAGGTGTTCTTCACATGAAGCAAGAAGAATTTATGAAGCTGAAGCAAGGAGGGGATACTGTTAATCAGTATCTCAATAAGTTCAATCATCTGTCACATTATGCAATCGATCAAGTGAACACCAATCTGAAAAAGAAGAATTGTTTTATGAGAGGTTTAAATGATCGACTGCAAAGAAAGATGGCAACCTGCATAGATCTTACTTATGGAAGAGCTGTCAGTACAGCATTGGCAGTAGAAGCGAAGTATGCAGGTGTCAGAAAATCCAAGGGTTTTGGAGGTGATAGGCCTAGTCAAGGCCCGGTGAAAAGGCAACGGTTTATTATCCGGCCTTCCAACCAGAATCGCTCTCGTCCACCCTCCTTCCCTTTTAAGCAACCAATATTTATTTGTCCCAATAATGCCCCCACTGCCCCAAGTCAGCCGGGTGCCCCAGGCACTCGATTCCGTGCTCTGCCCAGTTCATCGACTGGATGTTTCAATTGTGGCAAATCTGGGCATTTCATCAAGGATTGCCCTTATCCAAAGCAAAACTAGTCAAATAATCAGCAAGGATCTGGGAATTCGTCTCAAGTCAAGGGAAATACTATGGCAAAAATACCAAGAAGACGGGACGCATATATTATACGCAAGTGGCCACTACACCGGACGGAGAGCTAGTAATGATGGGTACGTTCCTTGTGGCCAATCATCCCGCAGTTATTCTCTTTGATTCTGGTGTTTCGCATACATTCATCCGCAAGAAATTTGTGGAGCAACATTGCATTTCATGCCATGAATCAAAAGAAGGGTTTAAAATTCACTCATCTGGGGGACAAATCTTTACTAGAGAAGTGGCCTATCAAGTGCCCGTAACATTGGCCGGACGGGACTTTCCTACTAATATGATCGTTCTGAAAGGCCAAGACATAGATGTCATTTTGGGTATGAATTGGTTGGCCAAGCATAAAGCAACCCTCAACACTTATCAAAGAACTATCAGGTTGAGTCATAATCAAGAGGAAATTCTTTTGCCTATCCCCATTCCAACCAAAGCTACTGGCAGAGTTTATGAAGCCAATATACCGGAAATCAAGGATATTCCGGTAGTATGCGAGTTTCCCGATGTCTTTCCAGAGGATTTGCCTGGATTGCCACCTAAAAGGGATGTAGAATTTGTAATTGCGTTGAAGCCCGGTACGGCTCCCATTTCTCGAAGATCGTACCGTATGCCTCCAAATGAGTTGGCAGAATTGAAGATTCAATTACAAGATCTACTTGAGAAAGGATTCATCCGGCCAAGCTCGTCGCCATAGGGTTGTCCAGCCATATTCGTCAAGAAGAAGGATCAAACTTTACGGATGTGTGTGGGTTATCGACCCCTGAATGAGGTCACTATCAAGAACAAGTACCCTCTTCCGAGGATTGACATTTTATTTGATCAACTGACCGGGGCGAGGGTATTCTCCAAGATTGATCTCAGATCGGGCTATCATCAGATCCGTATTCGGCCCGAGGACATACCAAAGACCGCATTCACTATGAAGTATGGGTTATTTGAATATCTGGTAATGTCTTTCGGATTGACAAATGCTCCTGCCCACTTCACGTATTTGATGAACTCGGTATTCATGCCCGAGTTGGACAAGTTTGTGGTGGTCTTCATTGATGATATTCTAATATATTCCAAAAATGAAGAGGAGCATGCTCAACATTTACGGATCGTGTTAACGCGCCTGAGAGAACATCAGTTGTATGCCAAGTTTAGCAAATGCGCGTTTTGGCTGGAGGAAATTCAGTTTCTGGGACATGTTCTATCTGCCACGGGGATTGCGGTAGATCCCAGCAAAGTCAAGGACATTTTGGAGTGGAAACCCCCGACCACTGTTCATCAAGTCCGAAGTTTCCTTGGACTGGCTGGATATTACCGCCGATTTATACCAGATTTTTCTAAGCTTGTGAAGCCAATCACAAGTTTATTGAAGAATGATATTAAATTCAATTGGTCTTCCAAGTGTAATGAAGCTTTTGAACAACTGAAGACATTATTAACCACTTCTCCGGTATTGGCTCAACCGGATATCACTAAGCCCTTAGATGTACATTGTGATGCATTAGGCAGCGGTCTCGACTGTGTATTAATGCAAGAAGGCCAAGTAATTGCGTATGCTTTAAGGCAGTTGCGCCGACATGAGGAGCATTACCCAACTCATGATTTGGAGCTAGCTGCTGTGGTTCATGCCCTGAAGATTTGGCGTCACTATCTGCTGGGTAATATCTGTCACATTTATACGGATCATAAAAGCTTGAAGTATATTTTCACCTAGTCAGAATTGAATATGAGACAAATACGATGGCTTGAGCTTATTAAGGATTATGAACTGGAAATTCATTATCACCTAGGCAAGGCCAATGTGGTGGAAGATGCACTTAGCCGTAAGGTTTCCTGTCACTGTCTTACGGTGAAGACTTCTAACAATACATTATGTCAGGAGATGGAGAACCTAAACATGGGAATGGTCCAACAAGGAACCCTAAGTCAGCTAAAGCTTGAGTCAGTCCTCTTGCAAAGGATAATTAATGCTCAAAGGGATAATGAGGGTATGAAACACATTCGTGAGAAGATAAGGGCTGGAAAAGCCAAATGTTTCAAAGAAGATGATCAAGGAATTGTATGGTTCAATAACCGCATAGTGGTGCCGAATAATGAAGAGGTCCGCCAGCAAATTCTTGATGAAGCACATCTTAGTCGCTATTCTATTCATCCCGGAAGCACTAAGATGTACCAAGACTTGAAGCAACATTATTGGTGGACAAAAATGAAGATCGAGATTGCACGCTATGTGGCTAGATGTGACACCTGCAGACGTGTCAAGGCCATACATTTGAAAGCTGCCGGTCCATTACAGTCTCTACCAATACCAACATGGAAGTGGGAAGACATTAGTATGGACTTTATTGTGGGATTGCCCAGAACCGCAAAGGGACTCTATCTGGGTTATTGTTGATCAGCTCACAAAGGTTGCTCACTTTCTGCCAGTCAAGACATCTTACCCGGTTCTTACCTATGCGGAATTATACATTGCTCGCATTCTCAGTTTGCACGGTGTTCCAAAGACTATAGTGTCGGATCATGGACCTCAATTCGTATCCAAATTTTGGGAAGAACTTCATAAAGCCCTGGGTACTAAATTGCTCCACAGTTCGGCCTATCATCCTCAAACAAGTGGACAGACTGAGAGGGTTAATCAAATACTTGAAGATATGATGCGGGCATGTGTACTGGACTTCTCACAAAAATGGGATGAATGTTTGCCTTTAGCGGAGTTTTCATATAATAATAGCTATCAAGAAAGTATCAAGATGGCACCTTTCGAAGCTTTATATGGACGACGATGTCGTACTCCGCTAAATTGGTCTGAACCTAGTGAAAGGTACTTCTTCAGGCCTGATATGGTGAAAGAGACCGAAGAAAAGGTTCAGAAAATAATTAATAATATGAAGAAAGCCCAAGCTCGTCAAAAGAGTTATGCAGACAAATGGCGAATGCCCTTGTATTTTCTTGAAGGGGACTATGTCTACCTGAAGGTTTCACCAATGAAGGATGTATCGCGTTTCAGGATAAAAGGGAAGCTTGCACCCAGGTACATTGGTCCATTCCCTATACTTGAAAGATATGGGCCAGTGGCGTATCGACTTCAACTACCCGAAACCTTGTCTGTTGTACACAATGTGTTCCATGTGTCACAATTGAAGAAATGTCTTCGGGTACCAGATCGAACCATTAAGGTGACAGATGTTGTCCTTGAACCAGACTTGACATATTCCGAACATCCCATTCGGGTCTTGGATAAAAAAACAAGGGTTACCCGAAGAAAAACTCTCAAGTGCTATAAGATACAGTGGAACCAACATTCTGAAGATGAGGCCACATGGGAAACTCAAGACTTTTTAGATAAAAATTTCCCGGGCTTTTTAGCCTCCTGTAATTTGTAAAGTGTGTATAGTTGTTGTAATAAAGGAGTGAATCCTACACCACCCCTGCCTTGTACCAGAAATAAGGAAATAAGAATGTGACACATTTCCTTTTCCATTACTTACCCTAGGACTTTTAATCTCGGGACGAGATTCTTTTATAGGGGGAAGGATGTAACACCCTTGGTGTTACTGCAACTAAAACTTGAGCATGGCATCATAAACATTGGCATTGCATATGTTTGACACACCTAGAGTGCATTCACTAGGTAAAAATTTCAAACAAGTTGTATTATTATAGCATTTTGCAAATAGAACCCTGGATAGGGAACTTAACCCTAAATAGGAATTAAAGGGGTAAAACCTAACCCAAGTTGAGAAAACCTAAAAGTTTTAGGGGAATAGTCATAAAATGTTCCCAAGAATGAACTTGAATCACATTTATACCCCTGGGATATCCAAAAACCCATTTGAACCCTAGAAAACCCTAAGTCCAAACCCTAGGGGCCTATGTGCAAAAATTGTGCACAATTGGACTAAAGTGTAAAAACTATTATGTTAAAGCATATAAAGTCACATGGTTCACATTTGGAAAGATTTACAAGCCAAACCCAAGTTTTGGGACTAATTTGCAAAAAGTACCACTTGACCTCTATTTCATTCTAAGTCTGAACTTCAGTATGATTGGCTCAACTTTGGAGCCTTGTAACTTTCAAAATGTAGGGTTTTTGCCCTAGGGCACCACATCAAAGTTGTAGACCAATCATAGGAGAACAACTTTGCTTAAGAATGTGAGCCCAGTTGTTAAGAATAAATTTAAGATAATTAAGCCTAAAGTCTGGCTGTCAGGCTGGTTCCACTCTGAAATTCAGATTTTCAGTGTAACAGAGCCATCTTTGGGTTTGAATTTAACCTTGATCTAGTGATCAAATGAGTTCAATCCCTATAATCGAAATATAAATGGTATATAGCTCTGCAACTTTGCTGCAGAGCATAGAGTATGTTACCATAGGGATTTGTGAGCAAATCAAGCCTGAATATTGACTGTCAGACTGACTGAACACCATTTTCCATGGTACAGTGCCTGCACTAGATTAGATCGCCAGCGCGACTGTCCTCGCCGCCGACGACTCCCTCCGCCGCGATTCGTGCCGTCGTCGCCGTGATTTGTGCCCGAGTTGATCTGGTAGCGCTCAAGCCACGTCGTCGTGGATAAGTCCGGCCGGTAAAACAAATCCGACCACCATACTAGCTCGTCGCGGTGGAACCTGATAGGCACGCCGGTGAACGCCGCTTTCCGGTCGTGTGCCACGTGCCTGAGTACCTCCACCGCATCGCCGTGATTCGTTTTAGCTTCCCGTCGATCACCGGAATAATCGCCACGACCGTTGACGCAAGTTCACTTGCACCAGTAACCTTTCCCCCATCGGGCCGCCACCGCGCCATCTTCAATTCAAGCGCCACCGCCCCTGGAATCTATAAATTGAGCCCGCCGTTAGCTCCGCAACATCATCACACACCACACCGTCCAGTATCACCCCCAATCTTGCAACCGTGAGCTCCAATTTCAAGTTTCCCCCAACTCCGTTCTGAAACACCGCAGGGTCGAGCTCACCGCGGCTAGCCCAATTTAGGTCAATTCGTGTTGTTCTGTTGCTTGTTCTAGCATCCCTAAGCTCTCCTCAAACTCCTCGACCCTTTAGATTGAGCTAAACTGCCATAGATCACTAGGAACACGCGATTCTATTCGATGCCTTCGCTGTTCCCGTGGGCAGGGCGGAGTAGGTCACCACTCGTGCAATTAACTTAGGGGAAACGCTGGTTGGGGCGCAAATTCGGTTTCGGCCGAAGTAGGGTGTCAGTCGTTGCCCCAATCAGCCGGTCTGTGAGCTCACTGGAGCTCTGCTAAGCTCGTCGCCGTCGGGAATCAGGAGGGGTAAAGAAATAGAAATCTAGGGATCATACTGCAAACTGTCAGTGACTGTGTTAAATAGTAAATGAACCTACTTCGGTTTAGCCGGTAAGCCGAGGGTCCTTCTGCAAGATTGCCAGCGTGTGGGCGCGCTTCTGTCCGCTGTTGGGTCAGCTGGGCTGAAATCAGCCCAATACTATTCATAAGTTTTTCCTTTTCTTTTTATTCCAGAGCTAAAACAATTATAGAAAAATGTAGAAAAATCCTAAAATTACCAAACCAATTTTCCTAGACTTCTTATTTTTCATAGTATTTAATAAAAATAGTTTCATGATTTTTAGATTAAATAAGGAGTTTTAAGGCATTTAAACTAGCTTAAACCATTAGTTCTGGATTTTTAGGAGATAAATGGTAATTCTAAAAATGCCCAAACTTTTTATATGAGTTCTACATATTATTTAGAAGCCTTGGGTAGAATTTGGTATGATTTGGACCTTGTTTGATAACTAGAACCCAAAACCCCCACCCCTGCCCTATGAACTCCTTTACTGACTCCGGAAACCCTAAGTTCTCGGAGTTCCGTGAAGGAAAATTGTATTCAAGACCCTAGATAATAAATTCTTATTATCTTTGCACTCTCATGAGCATTACATGGCATTCATTCTTATATACATACATATGGTTATGTTTAGAAAACGAAGAAGAGATCGAAGTGACTGAAGAGAAGGCACCACCACCTTTGGAATCTCAGGCAGGGACTTGTCTCTACTTTGACATCTAAGGGCCTGAGCCTGACTCACTTACTAACGAAGGCAAGCCCCGGTGCATTTGCCACCTTCCTTGATGTTTTTAAAAATCTTTCTCACTTGCTTGTTGCATTAAGTAATAGGAGTTGGTTGCTAAACAATTCCTGCATTATCTTCCTTGATCTTGATTACCTTCCGTGATACCCTGTTTTACAAAAGGTTTTTACTATGCTTAGTGTTGCTCTAGCAAAACAAAAGGTTTTGTTTTACAAAAGATGTTTGGCAAAGTGGGTGGGATGTTTTTGAAAATAAAACTTGATGGAGAATCCATCACGGCCGTTATGGATTCAACATCGGAAAAGATGTACCTCTGCCAGGTACCAAGTTGTTGGGGTTTAAATGATTAAGCTGAGACTGGGCAGGTGACTTGCACGAGAAGAGAGTCTCGGTGTAGTGTCTCCGTCTGAGTCGATTAAGGACTGTCTCGATGTAGGCCTGATGACCGAGGACCCTTTAACTGGTCACATGCCTCGTCATGGGTAAGCCTTGCCTCGGGCAGACTAAGGCCAGAATAAGATAACACGAAATGGGCGTGGAGCGGTGGCGAGAGTAGCGTGTACCCTCTGTGGCAAGAGGCTAGACGGTGGTGTATCTGTGCTCTCGGTTTGCGTGAACCTGATCTGGTCTTAAGAACCCCGGTGGCAGGTTGACATATGCAAGGGTTAAGTGCTACATATGTCGTGTGATTGGAGATCCTCAGCTGAATATAATCGATTCGGATCATCGTACCTTCGCGGTTATGAAGACTTGGTCACTGACTTATACATAGAATTCCACTAAAGATGAAGGGATTGATGAAAAAAACTGGCTAGTGCAGGACAAGTGCTTGAACAAGGTTAGCAAGAACTCTAGATATAGGTAAGTTTACCTAACTTGACAATAAAACTGGATTTTTAAGGATCCACTCTTAGTAAGCATTTACGCAAAACAGAGTCTTTGATCTTGAGATACCTTACCTTGACTCCCTTATAACCAGCATACCCTTGAGAGTCTTTTCTTTAGTCAGGTAAGACTTGCTGAGTAATTCCATACTCAGGGTTTATTCCCTCGTTGTTTTTAGGTGAGGAAGCATCAAATTTTTGTTGCTTTTGTACCAAGGTGGTTCCAAATGAAGAAAAACAAGAGTGAAGCTGCGGGAGGACATGGTCCTCCATAAGAAACCTTTATGTAAGAACTTATCGGGAGGAGTTTTTGCCTCCCTTGGTATTGTAATAATACTACTCAGCACTCGTTTTATAACTCTGGTCTGTAATAAGCAACTTGATCTTACTTTCTAAATAAATGTAAGTTTATGTAATCGCTTCCGCATTTCTATATCTCCGATGATCTGTAATGTCTGCAAGACGGGTGAAACGTTCCTGGAAAGGTAAGAGAAAAGATACCGAACTTATCAAGTGATTCAGGAACATCTAAAGGGTTGTCTGATGTCTGTTGGACAAGGACAACTGTAGGTGGGTCTAATGACTTGGGAGGTTCCGTCACAGGACCTATCAACCCCCAAGAGTTCTAGGGTCTCGACGTAGATGATGTTAAGGCTGCTGCCTCCGTCCATGAGGACTTTGGAGAGCCTAACATTGCCGATGATTGGATCGACGATGAGCGAGTACCTTCCTGGGCTTGGCACGAAGTCGGGGTGGTCGCCTCGGTCGAAGGTGATAGGCTTGTCGGACCAATCTAGGTAGACCAGCGCTGCCACCTTCACCAAGCAGACCTCCCAGCGCTCCTGCTTGCGGTGTCGAGCCGAGGCGTTCGCCGCCTGCCCGCCGTAGATCATGAAGCAGTTGTGGACCTCCGGGAACTCCTCTTCCCTGCCGCCCTCCTTCTTGTCGTTGTCATGGCCCTTGCCATCTTCCACCGGGGGCCTGGTCTTATGGAAGTAGCGCCGGAGCATGACACATTCTTCAAGGGTGTGCTTGACGGGCCCTTGGTGATAGGGGCATGGCTCCTTGAGCATCTTGTCAAACGCGCCGGCCCCTCTAGGAGGTTTCCGAAGGTTCCTGTGCTCGGCCGCAGCGACGAGATTCACGTCGGCGGCGTCGCGTTTTGCTTGCGACTTGTTCTTGGCCTTCTTCTTCATGCCCCGCGGGGCGGACGCCTCGGGGGCGTCTTTCTTCGGCTCTCCCTGAGGCTGCTTGTCTTTTCGGAAGATGGCTTCGACCGCCTCTTGACCCGAGGCGAACTTGGTGGCAACGTCCATCAGTTCGCTCGCACGGGTGGGAGTCTTGCACCCTAGTTTGCTCACCAGGTCTCGGCAAGTGGTGCCGGCGAGGAAAGCCCCGATGACATCCGAGTCGGTAACATTGGGCAGCTCGGTGCGCTGCTTCGAAAACCACCGGATGTACTCTCGAAGGGACTCCGTTGGCTGCTGGCGGCAGCTTTGGAAATCCCACGAGTTCCCAGGGCGCACGTATGTGCCTTGGATGTTTCCCGCGAAGGCCTTGACCAGATCGTCCCAGTCGGAGATCTGCGCCGGAGGCAGATGCTCCAGCTAGGCTCGTGCGGCGTCGGAGAGGAAAAGGGGTAGATTACGGATGATGAGGTTGTCGTCATCTGCCCCTCCCAACTGGCATGCCAGTCGGTAGTTCATGAGCCACAGCTCCGGCCTCGTCTCCCCCGAGTACTTGGTGATGGTAGTCGGGGCTCAGAAACGGGCAGGGAACGGCGCTCGTCGTATGGCCCGGCTGAAGACTCACGGACCGGGTGGTTCGGGCGAAGGACTGTGATCCTCCTCACTGTTGCAGCGTCCCCCATGCCTGGGATGGTAGCCTCGGCGCACCTTCTCGTCGAGGCTGGCTCGATGGTCGAGACGGTGGTGCTCGTTGCCGAGGCGATCCCGGGCAGCAGGCGCCTCGTCCCACGTGCGCTCGGGATGGACCGAGGCTTCCCGCATGCGTCGGGAGGACACCGCGTGAGGCTCCGAGGGGTCAGCTCGCCTCCGGGAGGCGGAGCTCTCGGCTCGTCAAACTGCAGCGCCTTCCAGGAGATCCTTGAGTTCACCCTGGATGCACCGTCCCTCGGTGGTGGATGGCTCCGGCATGGCTCGAGGTAGCATCGCCGCTGCAGCTAGGTCCTGGCCGGACCCACTAACGGCCGGGGGCAGTGCTGCCCTGGCATTGTTGACGATGCAGCGCCGGATGTCTTGGGCCCGATGACAGGCTTCTCTGGCGAGTGTTTGGCCTGCCCACTCCTGTTCGATGTTCTATCGGAGCTGCACAAGCCGGCCTGCTTCCCCGTCGACCCAGGCCTGCATCTCACAGATTTGCTCGAGCTGTATGTCCTAACCCCCCGTAGGGACTGGGACCACAACTAGCTCCAGCAGGATGTCAACGCGAGATGCGGGACCAGGGGGATCATCAACCTCCGGCATACTGAGGTGGTTGCCTTCATTGTGATCTCCCTGATCGACGTGGAAACATTCGTGACTTGGGCTGTAACCTTCGTCGTCAAGGTCATGGCCATCGTTAGAACAACCGGAGAGGCAGTGGTCACATGCGGACATGAAGTCCCGCGTGGCACCGGGGTCATTGAGGCCAGAGAAATCCCAACCGGAGTCGGGGTCGTCCTCTTCCTCGGAACCCGCCGGTCCAAAGGTTGAGACAGCTGTCAGTCGGTCCTAGGTTGACCACATGTGGCACCCCGGAAGGTTTGGATACGCCTTTATGGAGGCACTCACCATAGCGGGGTCGCTAGGTGGATCGAAGCTGAACCGAAAAGGTACGGGATGGAAAACGGACGGTACCTCTTAGTCGATGGACGGTGGTGACATCGCGTCGGGGGCGGAGCACACCGTCATCTCAGGTACGAGGGTAACGCCTAGTAGATCCTTTGCGAGGCTGCTGGCGTCATCAGCCCGCTTGGGGTTGACGTGTTGCGGGGAAGTGACACCCGCCGTCGTCTCAGGTGCGAGGACAATGCCCGACTTGTCCCTCGAGGGAGTGCCGGCGTCGTCGACTCGCTCTGTTGCGACAGCCGACAAGGTGCCACCCCCTGCATGGCCATGGTTGCCCCGTCTCCGCCTCCTCCGGCATGGAGGGTGGCGGGGACGACCGGAGTGCTCCTCTTCTGCCGCGGGGAGATGCTGTCGCCGAGCTCTCCGCCGCTGGGCGAGTTGAAGACCGTCGCTATCATCGCGCCGCGAGGGGAGGAGTACCATGTCGTAGCTATCGTCGAGGGACATGAACTCGAGACTCCCGAAGCGGAGCACCGTCCTGGGCTGAAGAGGTTGCTGAAGACTCCCAATCTGGAACTCAAAGGGAAGGTGTTCGTCAACACGCAGCAGGCCCCTACCTGGCGCGCCAACTGTCGGCGTTTCAGACCCGAGGGGTCCCTGGACCGACGAGTGAAATCGCTGCGTGCCCCTGCCCAGATGGGTTGGCGCAGGATGGAACACAAGATGTGGGGAAAGCCTTGTATTATCCTGCACCAGGGTGCCGCTCGTAGTAGGGGTTACTAGCGCGTCACGTGAGGGAGAGTGAGGTAGAGAGTGGGAGCCCGTTCGTCCGCTCCTTCCCTCGCGCGAACCTCCCTCCAGGATGGCCCTGGACCTCCCTTTTATAGACGCAAGGAGAGGGTCCAGATGTACAATGGGGGGCGTAGCTATGCGCTAACGTGTCCGGTAGAGAAGTGCCTAAGCCTTGTGTACATGCCAACGTGGCCGTCGGAGTAGAGCTTGAGCCCTGTACACGTGATAGCGTGGCCGTCGGAGGAGCGCCTCAGTCCTGTAGGAGCACAGCTGGCAGTGCGGCAAGGATCCTGCAGTCGTCTCCTTGCTGCCGTAAGGGGCTGAGAGCCACCGGCGTCATGGTGCATGCGGGGCACCATCATTACCCGCCACCGGGGTAAGCCAGATGGGACGCCGGTCTTGTTCCTTGTAGCCTGAGCTGGCTAGGGATAGGGTAATGATGTATCCTCTGTTGGCGCGGTCGGTCCGAGCCCAAGGTCGGGCGAGGCGGAGACTTCTCTTGAGGCTGAGGCCAGGGTCGGGCGAGGACGTGATTCCTCGCGAGACCGAGGTCGAGGCCGAGTCCAGGGGTCGGGCGAGGTGGAGACCTCCTCTCGAGGCTGGAGCCTGAGGTCGAGGCCGAGTCCGGGGGTCGGGCGAGGCGAAGACCTCCTCCTAAGGCTGGAGCCTGAGGTCGGGCGAGGCGGAGCTTCCTGTTGCGCCCGAGGCTGAACTCGGTGGTAGATCGTGACTTGTTGTTAGTCTTTGCCTGGGTGGTTGGCACGGCAGTCGGAGCGGGGCGAGCGGTGCTGTTTTCCTGTCATATCGGACTGTAAAAGAGAGGGGCGAAGTGACTGCGGTCACTTTGGCCTGGCCGACTGAGGCGCGTGTGTCAGGATACGCGTCAGGCATCCCTTGCATTGAATGCGCCTGCGAAGTGGTCGGTTGGTGAGGCGGTCTGGCCAAGGTTGCTTCACAACGAAGCCTGCCCGAACCGGGCTTCTGGAGAGCCGAGGGGGTGTCCGTTGCCTGAGACGGCCCTCGGGCGAGGTGTGAACTTGTCTGGGACTACTGCTCCAGCCCGAGGCTGGGCTCGGGTGAGGTGGCGTCCCTTGGGTGGACGAAGCCTTAACTTGAACCGCGCCCGTCAGTTGGTCTGAGGGTGTTTACCAGCCGTGATTAGGAGTGTTGGGGGTACCCCTAATGTAATACTCAAGTTGTATACCAAGAGTAATAAAGAGAGCTCCTCATTTTGTGTGTCTTATTTGCATCATAAAAAGAGCACCTATGTAATTGAGAGTGACTAAATAAAACAATTATGCTAAAATAAAGAAAAAGTGCATTTGTTGGAGTTTTATGTGTTGTGCATTAAATAAACCATGAGGATAAAAATAATAAGGTATTAACTATTTGAAACTTGATTTAACCCTAAATTTGAAATTAGGGTTTTGAAAATAAGGAAAAGAGAAGAGATAGGAAAATATAAATGAAATGTATAAATAATTATCTTCAGTCTTAGTATTTCTAATGGCAAAAATAGAGTTTATAAAAGAGGATCCACAAAAGTTTGAACTAATTCAAATTTGGTTTGAAAATATAGAAAATAGAAAGAAAAATGAAAAAGAAAAAGATAAAAACCTTACCTGGGCCCTGAAACCGGAATTCGGCCCAACACACCTTTTCTCTCCGCGCAGCCCATCAGCTCACGAGCGTGCGCCGACATGCGGGCCCCGCATGTCAGCCGCTCTTAACTCTCACGCGCGCACTCCGGATCTCTGACGTACGGGACCCACCCGTCATTCGCCGTTTGCGCCGCGCTCTCCTCCTCTCGGTTGCTCCCACAGATGCGTGGGCCCGCTTTGTCGGATCCGTCTCTCAACGGCTGCCCCGAGCATGGCGGGCGCGTCGTTGACAAGGAATCCCGGGCTTCGCGCTCCGATTAGTTCCGCGGCGAGATAAAACCAGTGGCGGCCCTCGCACCCTTCCCATCCTCATCGGTATTCGCAACCTCTCGCCAGCCACCAAACCACCGTCGCGATTTTCTCGGGACAAGTTCGCCGCCGTGACCGAAACGCGTCGTCGTCGACGTCGGGTCCCCGGTGATCGGCCTTGGAGCGTCTCCAAGCCCATTGGAAGGGTGTCGGGTCGTTCGCGGGCGAAGTCGGCCACTGGGCGTGGCGCAATTCCTCGTCGAACTTCGATTCGCCACCGCGGATCCGCCTTCGCCGTCGCCGGACCCTCTGCGCCGAGATTGTCGGTAATAACCCCTCTACCACGTTCGCCATACCCTCGGCTGCGTGGCGCACCGTTTAATTTCTAGAATAACGCGCCTGGTCGTCGGATTGGGTTTACTCCGGCGATGGTCCGCCGTGTGGCTTGGGCGGCGCCGCCGTCCCGAGCTGGAGGTTGGGGGAACACGCGGTGGCCGTCGATCTCCCAGTGAACGGCTCAGATTAGAAGCAGGCGATACCCCTTCGGGATATTAAATCGGGACCGTGGGTCTTCGATCGGACGAATAGGATTAGATTTAGAATCCTCACCGTCGATCTCTGATCCAAGGATCAGGACTGCTTACCGCTTCATGTAAACCTAAAATCTAATCTGGACCGTAGAAAGTGGATCGGGCGGCTGGAATCCGTGGATACCCCTTCGCGGGTCATTTTGTTAAAGAGTCCTCGGGTTTCCGGGAAATAAACCCGCAGTCCATGTGTTACTGTTCACTGAGTCTAGGATAACTTACGCCAGACCCCCTGAGTTTTCTGGAATTTGACGCCCAGTCCCGGGAATATTAAAAACAGAGAATTTATATTAGAAATTCGTTTTTAATACAAAAAACAATTCTAGAAATTGTATAATTCATAGAAAATACATTTTAGCTCCAAATTGAGTCATTCCAATTCCTAAAATTTTGTAATAATATTCTCTATCATTTAGAATCACTGTTTTGACATGAACTCTGTTAGAAAATTAATTTATCATCTAATCCTATTATAATCACCTTAAATCTTAGAAAAATTCATAACTTAAATTCTATAACTCCAAATTCAGTGATTCCAGTTCCTATGATTTCATTTTAATGTGTAGATTTTTACTGTATATTTCATTCATCTGTTTGGTGTGATGTTGATTTTGGCTATACTATGTATGTATTGTGTTGATGCGAGTAGACGAGCAAGCCACTGTGGAAACTGAGGTTCAGCAAGTAGAGATAGCTGAGCAGGAGCTCATTACAGGCAAGTTGTGCCCTTGATCACTTACTTTTCCCAGCCATGTTCTTATTAATTTTAATGATCTGCATAGGTTAATTTTGATGGGATCCTTTATGTACCCCAGTTTTGATTACCTCTATACCTTGTTCACCCCTGGAATATTTTTGGGTAGTACTTGCTATTGCTTTATGTGGATTGGGTATGGAGATTCATTATTCATGATTATTCTGTTATTATCTTGTTATTATTATTGTTCATGTTAAGATCATTAAATTAATGGGAACATGGAGCGACCACCCGGGAAAACAGTGCTACCACAAGGGTTTAATGGGACGCCCTTGGCTGACTAATTAGGAAAGCTAGTGGAAGACTACCTTACCCGAAAGGGGCAAGGGCAGTAGGGGAGAGGTTAGTGCGGGGAGGTCCCTGGTTGATTTTGCTGCGATGGCTATCAGCCAGGAACCCTGTACTGGATCTTCCCATAAACTGTAGCGGGTTTTCGGAAGCTAGTGGAACTTTGTAAAGGCCTCGTAGTGGATCCCTAGCCATTCACCTCGGTAGTGTCTAAGGGCCTTGCAAACCCAGGCGACATGGGATACACGACTTGTGGGTAAAGATGCACAACCTCTGCAGAGTGTAAAACTAGTATACTAGCCGTGCTCACGGTCAAGAGCGGCTCGGACCCTCACATGATTAATGATGGAACTTAAGTTTAATTTGACATCTGCATCGCATTTGGGATTATTTTACTATTACTGTTCTTTATTATTAATAAGGTTTGGTATTTACTTACACTTAGTAATTGCTAATAAAATTTTGACCAACTTATAAAAGCAATGCTCAGCCTTAGCCTTTATTTCATTGATCAGCCTTACACTTCATGAACTCCCACCTTTGGTGAGTTCATGCCACATTATTCCCCACGACTTGTTGAGCTATGATCGTATGTGAGCTCACTCTTGCTGTCTCACACCCCCCCCCACAGGAGAAGAACAGGTGGTTGAAGAGGAGCTGCCTAACACTGAGGAGTTCGATCTGATCTAGGTGGCGTTTCTCAGTCGACATTGGCGCCATCGATCCTTAGTTCGTTTTACATTTATCTTATTTTTGTAATAAGTCTTCCGCTATGTAATAAATACTCTGATGATTTATGACATTTATCTCTATACACTCTGTTATTATATATGTTGTCTTCTTGGCGCATGTATGAGATGCACCCGGCTTTGTTCTTTAAAATCGGGTGTTACAGAAGTGGTATCAGAGGAAATGTTGACTGTAGGACGAAACCTAGATAGAAATGGACAACCCTTACCTACTTATCTCATTCTGATTCATTCTACACTCACCTTACTCTGATTCTTTCTACACTTATCTTGATCCTGTCTCACCTTCTACTGTTCTACTCTGATCATTCTTACCTTTTCTACTCTGAGACAAGATGGATTTCAAACCTTGGAATCCCTACCCCTATGACATTCTTAAGAGTCAGGGAACCCAAAACAAAAGTTAAAACTATTTTCTCTATTAAAAATGTTGGTTGATTGTTCTGATGATCAATGCCTGATTTGCTTCTTTGATTGATTGGAGTAGTATAGATGGACATTCTAGCATGTACCACTATAAGGTATCGAATTAGCTATAGTAGGTGAAATATTAATCTGCTTAGCTAATCAATTCCCCCAAAGTAACATGATTGTAATTACTGCCTTGTCTACTGCTCTTTCTTACCATATGTATCTAACTCAGATGGTCAATACCAGGAGGGGTGGTGGAATTGACTTGCCTCCTAACCAACACACTCGAAGACAACCTCAGCCACAGCCTGCAGGGATGAATCCTCCTAATCCTCCACCAGGCGGAGTTGACCCACTGGTTGCTGCTCAGATGGCGGTGATGCAGCAAATGGCAGATACTATGGCGGATATGCGTGCTCAGATGCAGCAAGAACGCCAAGAGATGCGACAGGAAAGAGAGGACATACGCCAGGAGTTGCGCCAGGAGAGAGATGAGATACGCCAAGAAAGGAGGGCGCAACAACAGCTTCAACAACAGCAACAGCAGCAACAAGTGCCACTGCCTCCACCACCACCACCAGTTCCACCTCGTGATAAGCACCGGGAGTTTATGAGTCACAAGCCACCTACATTCGCTAGCTCACCTGATCCACTGGACGCGGATGATTGGCTGAAAGCAATTGAGAAGATGCTCAACATTGCACAATGCACTGACCGGGAGAAGGTTTTATATGCTTCTGGACGTCTGATTGGTCCTGCTGCTGACTGGTGGGATTCTTATACTGCTGCCCATGATGCTGCGGATAATATTACTTGGGCAGAGTTCAGTACGCAGTTCAGGAACTACCATATTCCAGCTGGGATGATAAAGATCAAGAAGAAGGAATTTCTGTCGCTGAAGCAAGGAAGTATGTCAGTCAGCGAGTACCGCGACAAGTTCATTCAGTTATCCAGATACGCTCCGGAGGAAGTTGATGAGGATGAGAGGAAGCAGGAGCATTTCATTGAAGGACTTAATGGACCACTGCAGTATGCTCTAGTGGCACACACATTTCCATCATTTCAGAGGCTGCTTGATAAGGCACTGGCTATTGAACACAAGCGTGTTCAACTGGGCGATTTGAAGAGGAAGGCTATCTCACAGGGACAGGGTAGCAGCAGTATTCGTCCTCGCTACAGTTCACCACAGAGTACACCGCCTCGACCAGGAGGACCGCGCCCAGTTCAGCAATCACCACTGAGGACACCTACTCGACAGGCTACACCCACTGGCACCCCGACGAAGTTTGCAGGACAGAGTCCGGGCACTCAATGTTTCAAGTGTGGGAAGATTGGTCATTATGCAAATGTCTGCCCACAGAGGATCGCTACTACTCCAGCTCAGAACAAGCAACAGACCCCTGGCAAAGGATATTCTATAGCCAGGGTGAACCAAGTCAGCGTTGATGATACTCCTGATGGTGGGGACCTCGTGATTGGTATGTTTTATGTTAATGCAATTCCTGCAACAATATTATTTGATTCTGGTGCTACACATTCATTCATGTCTGCTAGATATGCCAACACAAATGAAATACCACTGCTAAATATGAGAAAACCCCTGATAGTAATTACACCTAAAGGGCCTGTTGAGGCGAATCAAATGACACGTAGATTGACATTAACCATTATGGGTAGAGAATTTGGAGCTACTGCTATAATATTGGAGTCAAGCAGTATAGATCTGATCCTTGGTATGTCATGGTTAAGAAAGGCAAAGGCCGTTATAGCATGTGGTAGAGGTACCATAGAACTCACTACCACTAAAGGAGAAAGGTTTCAAGTTAATATTGCAGTAACCTCCTCATCCATGCGTGCAATGTTCTTTATGCCTGAGGAGTTTGTTGGCGACAACATCCGGGTGGTTAGAGATTTTCCGGATGTCTTTCCAGAGGAGTTACCAGGGATGCCACCTGATAGAGAAGTTGAGTTTGTTATTGATCTCTTACCTGGAACCGCCCCTATTTCTAAACGGCCATATAGAATGTCCGTAGAGGAATTGAAGGAACTGAAGAAGCAGTTGACGGAGTTACAAGAGGCTGGTTATATTCGTCCAAGTTCCTCACCTTGGGGAGCACCGGTGTTATTTGTGCAGAAGAAGGATGGATCGCAACGGATGTGTGTGGATTATAGGTCTCTTAATGATGTCACGGTGAAGAACAAGTATCCGTTGCCCCGTATTGAGGATTTATTTGATCAAATGCGTGGTGCAAGAGTATTTTCGAAGATTGATCTCCGATTCGGTTACCATCAGATGAGGATTAGACCATCGGATATTCCCAAGACGGCTTTCTCGACTCGATATGGATTATATGAGTTTACTGTTATGTCATTTGGACTAACCAATGCACCAGCTTACTTCATGAATTTGATGAATAAGGTGTTTATGGAGTACTTGGACAGATTCGTCGTGGTGTTTATCAACGATATTCTTATCTATTCTAAGAATGAAAGTGATCATGAACAACATTTAAGATTGGTGCTACAGAAGCTACGAGATAATCAACTCTACGCTAAGTTCAGCAAGTGCGAGTTTTGGATTGGCGAAGTGCCATTTCTTGGTCATATTATTTCTAATGGAGGAATAGCAGTGGATCCTGCTAAAGTCAAGGAGATAATGGAGTGGAGAGTACCCACCACAGTTACTGAGATTCGGAGTTTCTTGGGACTCGCAGGATATTATCGGAGATTTATTGAAGGATTTTCTAAAATTGCTAAGCCCATGACATCGCTTTTGGAGAAAGGAAGAGAATTCAAGTGGGATGAGAAATGCCAAGAGAGTTTTGATCAATTGAAGGAGAGATTGATGTCACCTCCAGTACTGATTATGCCAGATCTGCAGAAGGGATTTGACATTTATTGTGATGCATGTGGCCAAGGACTTGGATGTGTGCTTATGCAGGATGGTCATGTGATTGCCTATGCATCTCGTCAGTTGAGGAAACATGAATTGAACTACCCCACTCATGATTTGGAATTGGCTGCCGTTGTGCATGCACTTAAGATTTGGGGACACTATATCATGGGAACTAAGTGCCAAGTATACACGGATCATAAGAGTTTGAAGTATATATTCACTCAGAAGGATCTCAACCTTAGGCAACGCCGTTGGTTGGAGCTCATTAAGGATTATGACTTGGAGATTCACTATCACCCAGGCAAGGCGAATTTGGTTGCAGATGCCTTGAGTCGGAAGGAGCATGTTCACTCCGCTTTCGTTGTCTAGCTACCTGATGAATTAGCAAAAGACTTTGAGAGGCTCAACCTGGGAATTGTTACACATACGGAAGGAGTGACTATTGAATTGGAACCTACCTTGGAGCAAGAAATTCGTAAAGGTCAGGTTGGTGATGCCAAAATCCAGGAGATCAAGGATCTGATAACAGAGGGTAGAGGCCCAGAGTTCACGGAAGATGAGCAAGGCACGATATGGTTCAAGAATCGGATCTGTGTTCCCGATATTGATAGTTTTCGGGAAACCATATTGAAGGAAGCGCATGACTCAGTTTATTCTATCCACCCAGGAAGTACTAAGATGTATCAGGATTTAAAGCAAAAGTATTGGTGGTATGGATTGAAGAGAGATGTGGCTGCACATGTGGCTATGTGCGATGTATGCCAAAGAGTTAAGGCTGAACACCAGAGGCCAGCCGGACTATTGCACCCACTGAAGATACCTGAGTGGAAATGGGAAGAGATTGGCATGGACTTCATTGTTGGATTACCCCGCACGTCTGCTGGATATGATTCTATATGGGTGATTGTGGACAGGCTAACTAAGGTAGCCCACTTTATTCCAGTGAAGACCACTTATTCAGGAGCCAAGTTAGCAGAGTTGTACATGGCACGGATTGTATGCCTGCATGGTGTGCCAAAGAAGATTGTGTCAGATCGAGGATCACAGTTTACCTCTCGATATTGGAAGCAGTTGCACGAGTCATTGGATACGAGATTGAATTTTAGTTCGGCTTACCATCCCCAGACTGATGGGCAGACGGAGAGGACTAACCAAGTGCTGGAAGATATGTTAAGAGCTTGTGCTCTTAAGCATGGTGGAAGTTGGGATAAGAGTCTACCATATGCGGAGTTCTCATATAACAATAGCTATCAGGCCAGCTTGAAGATGTCACCGTTTGAGGCTTTGTATGGCAGAAAGTGCAGGACTCCCTTGTATTGGAATCAAACTGGTGAAAGGCAATTGTTTGGGCCTGAGATTATACAGGAAGCAGAGGAACAAGTTCAGCAAATAAGGGAGAATTTGAGAACTGCACAGTCCAGGCAGAAAAGTTATGCTGATACCCGGAGAAGACTACTTGAGTTTAAGGAGGGAGATTATGTCTATTTGAAGGTGTCACCGCTCCGGGGCATGAGAAGATTTAAAGTCAAAGGAAAGTTGTCCCCTCGCTTTATTGGACCCTTCTTAATCTTAAAGCGAGTGGGAGAAGTTGCATATCAATTGGAGTTACCGGATCATCTCGCGGATGTTCATGATGTCTTTCATGTATCTCAGCTGAAGAAATGCCTCAGGGTACCTGAAGAACAGTTACCAATGGAAGACCTCAGTGTTCAAGAGGATTTGACTTATGCTGAGTACCCCATCAAGATTTTGGATACTTTGACTCGAGTTACGAGAAGTAAAGTTATAAAGATGTGCAAAGTTCAATGGAGCCACCACGGTGAAGATGAAGCAACTTGGGAAAGAGAAGAAGAACTTCGTATAGATTTTCCCCACCTTTTCCCTAGATCTTCTTAAAATCTCGAGGACGAGATTATTTTTAAGGGGGGTAGGATTTGTAATACTCAAGTTGTATACCAAGAGTAATAAAGAGAGCTCCTCATTTTGTGTGTCTTATTTGCATCATAAAAAGAGCACCTATGTAATTGAGAGTGACTAAATAAAACAATTATGCTAAAATAAAGAAAAAGTGCATTTGTTGGAGTTTTATGTGTTGTGCATTAAATAAACCATGAGGATAAAAATAATAAGGTATTAACTATTTGAAACTTGATTTAACCCTAAATTTGAAATTAGGGTTTTGAAAATAAGGAAAAGAGAAGAGATAGGAAAATATAAATGAAATGTATAAATAATTATCTTCAGTCTTAGTATTTCTAATGGCAAAAATAGAGTTTATAAAAGAGGATCCACAAAAGTTTGATCTAATTCAAATTTGGTTTGAAAATATAGAAAATAGAAAGAAAAATGAAAAAGAAAAAGATAAAAACCTTACCTGGGCCCTGAAACCGGAATTCGGCCCAACACACCTTTTCTCTCCGCGCAGCCCATCAGCTCACGAGCGTGCGCCGACATGCGGGCCCCGCATGTCAGCCGCTCTTAACTCTCACGCGCGCACTCCGGATCTCTGACGTACGGGACCCACCCGTCATTCGCCGTTTGCGCCGCGCTCTCCTCCTCTCGGTTGCTCCCACAGACGCATGGGCCCGCTTTGTCGGATCCGTCTCTCAACGGCTGCCCCGAGCATGGCGAGCGCGTCGTTGACAAGGAATCCCGGGCTTCGCGCTCCGATTAGTTCCGCGGCGAGATAAAACCAGTGGCGGCCCTCGCACCCTTCCCATCCTCACCGGTATTCGCAACCTCTCGCCAGCCACCAAACCACCGTCGCGATTTTCTCGGGACAAGTTCGCCGCCGTGACCGAAACGCGTCGTCGTCGACGTCGGGTCCCCGGTGATCGGCCTTGGAGCGTCTCCAAGCCCATTGGAAGGGTGTCGGGTCGTTCGCGGGCGAAGTCGGCCACTGGGCGTGGCGCAATTCCTCGTCGAACTTCGATTCGCCGCCGCGGATCCGCCTTCGCCGTCGCCGGACCCTCTGCGCGCCGAGATTGTCGGTAATAACCCCTCTACCACGTTCGCCATACCCTCGGCTGCGTGGCGCACCGTTTAATTTCTAGAATAACGCGCCTGGTCGTCGGATTGGGTTTACTCCGGCGATGGTCCGCCGTGTGGCTTGGGCGGCGCCGCCGTCCCGAGCTGGAGGTTGGGGGAACACGCGGTGGCCGTCGATCTCCCAGTGAACGGCTCAGATTAGAAGCAGGCGATACCCCTTCGGGATATTAAATCGGGACCGTGGGTCTTCGATCGGACGAATAGGATTAGATTTAGAATCCTCACCGTCGATCTCTGATCCAAGGATCAGGACTGCTTACCGCTTCATGTAAACCTAAAATCTAATCTGGACCGTAGAAAGTGGATCGGGCGGCTGGAATCCGTGGATACCCCTTCGCGGGTCATTTTGTTAAAGAGTCCTCGGGTTTCCGGGAAATAAACCCGCAGTCCATGTGTTACTGTTCACTGAGTCTAGGATAACTTACGCCAGACCCCCTGAGTTTTCTGGAATTTGACGCCCAGTCCCGGGAATATTAAAAACAGAGAATTTATATTAGAAATTCGTTTTTAATACAAAAAACAATTCTAGAAATTGTATAATTCATAGAAAATACATTTTAGCTCCAAATTGAGTCATTCCAATTCCTAAAATTTTGTAATAATATTCTCTATCATTTAGAATCACTATTTTGACATGAACTCTGTTAGAAAATTAATTTATCATCTAATCCTATTATAATCACCTTAAATCTTAGAAAAATTCATAACTTAAATTCTATAACTCCAAATTCAGTGATTCCAGTTCCTATGATTTCATTTTAATGTGTAGATTTTTACTGTATATTTCATTCATCTGTTTGGTGTGATGTTGATTTTGGCTATACTATGTATGTATTGTGTTGATGCGAGTAGACGAGCAAGCCACTGTGGAAACTGAGGTTCAGCAAGTAGAGATAGCTGAGCAGGAGCTCATTACAGGCAAGTTGTGCCCTTGATCACTTACTTTTCCCAGCCATGTTCTTATTAATTTTAATGATCTGCATAGGTTAATTTTGATGGGATCCTTTATGTACCCCAGTTTTGATTACCTCTATACCTTGTTCACCCCTGGAATATTTTTGGGTAGTACTTGCTATTGCTTTATGTGGATTGGGTATGGAGATTCATTATTCATGATTATTCTGTTATTATCTTGTTATTATTATTGTTCATGTTAAGATCATTAAATTAATGGGAACATGGAGCGACCACCCGGGAAAACAGTGCTACCACAAGGGTTTAATGGGACGCCCTTGGCTGACTAATTAGGAAAGCTAGTGGAAGACTACCTTACCCGAAAGGGGCAAGGGCAGTAGGGGAGAGGTTAGTGCGGGGAGGTCCCTGGTTGATTTTGCTGCGATGGCTATCAGCCAGGAACCCTGTACTGGATCTTCCCATAAACTGTAGCGGGTTTTCGGAAGCTAGTGGAACTTTGTAAAGGCCTCGTAGTGGATCCCTAGCCATTCACCTCGGTAGTGTCTAAGGGCCTTGCAAACCCAGGCGACATGGGATACACGACTTGTGGGTAAAGATGCGCAACCTCTGCAGAGTGTAAAACTAGTATACTAGCCGTGCTCACGGTCAAGAGCGGCTCGGACCCTCACATGATTAATGATGGAACTTAAGTTTAATTTGACATCTGCATCGCATTTGGGATTATTTTACTATTACTGTTCTTTATTATTAATAAGGTTTGGTATTTACTTACACTTAGTAATTGCTAATAAAATTTTGACCAACTTATAAAAGCAATGCTCAGCCTTAGCCTTTATTTCATTGATCAGCCTTACACTTCATGAACTCCCACCTTTGGTGAGTTCATGCCACATTATTCCCCACGACTTGTTGAGCTATGATCGTATGTGAGCTCACTCTTGCTGTCTCACACCCCCCCACAGGAGAAGAACAGGTGGTTGAAGAGGAGCTGCCTAACACTGAGGAGTTCGATCTGATCTAGGTGGCGTTTCTCAGTCGACATTGGCGCCATCGATCCTTAGTTCGTTTTACATTTATCTTATTTTTGTAATAAGTCTTCCGCTATGTAATAAATACTCTGATGATTTATGACATTTATCTCTATACACTCTGTTATTATATATGTTGTCTTCTTGGCGCATGTATGAGATGCACCCGGCTTTGTTCTTTAAAATCGGGTGTTACACCTAATTATGGTACCCGACAACTAGCTAAGTGCTCGTGCGTTGCAATGGGAATATATAATACCAGTATACTACGATAACTTATATACAAAATATGTGTTATACCGTTATGAGAAAATGTTTTCTAATCAATTTTTGATTCTGACCATACATAAATTTTGTTATTGTAATCTATCTGTTTCACCACTACATTGCAACCATCAGTATCATGCAGACTTCGATATATGTCACAATTTGCATGGTCTTATCATTGGAGAGCACATTCCACACATGCCGGAAGAAATTCCCCCGTACATCGTTAGTCATCAGACACGTACCACCATACGCTTTTGCTTAAACAAAAAGGCAAGTGTGTGTGTTTGCGAAGAGAATTAAAGGCAAGCCGACACAAAAGCTACCCCAACGGTGGCGAGGATGACGAACTGGTCATTGTTGTCGGTCCTTCTCTGCGTCACCTCATGCGTCAAGATGACGCCACGGTCCTCGATATAGTAGTCGTCGAACGCGCGTGACATACCGAGTACTGATGACTCTTGGTTGGGCTGTAAAACAAAGTGCACCCTTTGCTCATCAGAAAGGTAGTACCCCTGGCTTTTGCACCACCAGATGCGCTACTCCTCTACATACATCATGTTCAACGACACTCACACAACGTCAACAACGGTCTCCCAATGCACAAGAATTCATGGCCGGTCAGTAGCGACTTACGTGGCATGTTGGGCTTCAGGTGGACGATGAGCTGGACGACGTGATGGCGTCGTCATTGAATGCGGTGCCCAGAACAACCCGAGAGTCGCCAACGTTGGCGACGACCATGAGGTTCCCCTGCTTGACGATGGACAACGCGGAGCAACCGCTCTGCACCCACTACAGCAATCCAAAGCATCCCCGTCGGCTAACTTAATTCCCATCGGCCCGTGCGCGGGCCGACGAGAATTAATTAATCCCCATCGGCCAGAAGAAGGCCGACGAGGATTAATTAATTCCCGGCGGCCAGTCAACGTAGCCGATGGGGATTAATTAACTCCTGTCGGCCCAAACCCTAGCCGACGGCGATTAAGTAACTCCCGTCGGCCGCGCCGCCTAGCCGACGGGAGTTATTCGAAATAACCGAGCCGGGGAGCCCCTTTCTTCTTTCTTCCTCTTTCTTCTACCTTTCTCTACCGAAGCCACGCCGCCCACGCCATTGTGTCGCCGCGCCCTGCGCCCGCCCCACGCCGCCGGTAGCCGCCGCCCACGCCGCCCCGCGCCCAACCCGTGCCCACCCCATGCACCATGCGCCCGTGCCGTGCGCTCGCCCACGGCCGCCGCCCCTGCGCACGCCCTGCGCCCCCGCCCGCGCGCGCGCCGAGACCCACCGCCGTCTGCTCATGGTCGTGCGCCCGCTGTTGGGGCGAAGGCGTAGACGCTACCCTCCGCTCGATGCCTTCACCAGTCTCGCTGCACCAACGGAGACGACGACTGACGGACTGCACCCTTCGTCTGACACAACTAAAGGACGAAGACCCATGGCGAGGCCGCTCCGTCCCGCGGGGTCTCCCAGCGTGAGAGCCCACGTACAATCCGGCCCGTCATAACGGGCCCCGCGCTATTGTTGCGCATTACGGGCCTAAATTGTAAAGGTTCTTCTATTATTACAGTCTGTAACCCTGCTTTAATGGGAACATTCCGGGAGAACCTAGGCTCCTGAGGGCACATGCGTCCTTAATCCTTGACGCTGGGCACTCAGGCACCTATAAATACCCCTACACAGTGCCCTTGAGGGGCTAGGTTAACAGAGCTATTACCATCTCAAGTTGTAGCCCCGTTTACACCGCTTATACTCCCCCGTTGGATCAACTTGCCCAGGAGAGCAAGTTCCAACATTTGGCGCCCACCGTTCGTGCTACGAAAACACCACCCGCGATGGCACCCAAGAGAACCTCGTCGAAGGCTGACGAAGCCACAAAGGCGGCACTGCTGGCCGAGAGAAAGGGCAAGGCCCTCATCGACAACACTCTCCAAGAGCCCTGCGAAGACGATGCAAACAGCAAGAAGCAGCGCAATGAACAACCCGCTACCGAAGGCAGCCTCCGCACCTGTAGCTCCGGCGGACCACAGCAGCCTCCCCTAGGCTTCGCTCCACCAGAGGGTGCGGATGCCACCGAGGACGGCGAAGTCATCGGTGTTTCGGCCGAAGAGCAGCTACAGCTGCACGCCCTACGCATCAAGAACTGCAACCTCCAAAAGCAAAAAGAGATCCTCGAGGCCAAGTGCCAACGTGTGTCTGCACAAGCCAAGGTGCGACAGATGATACGCGATGAAGAGCAGAAGGCACAGGAGCTTGAACAAGAAATCACGCTCATGCAGAGCGAAGGCCAACTCGGCCTGCAACACGGCCCACCCCTCCAGCAGCGCGCACAAATCGAAGACCTGTTTGTCCCTGAACGTGGACACACCATCCCTCACGCCATGGCTTTCCAAGGCGTCAACTACCTTGACGAGCGAAGTCCCCTGGCACCTCACCTGCAAGTGACACCATGGCCCGCCAACTTCAGGGCAGGGACCTATCCCAAGTACAACGGCAGCACTGATCCAGCACAGTACATCATGAGCTATCAAGTCGCCGTTGCATCATCCGGAGGGGACGACGCCACGATGGCCAAGTCATTCATCATTGCCCTCGAAGGCCCAGCCCTCACCTAGTACACCAGGTTGCCCCCATTGTCCATCGACTCCTAGAGAAGTCTCCAGGACAAATTCTTGCTCAACTTCCAAGGGTACCGCCCAGACACAGACGCCTTAGCTGAACTCTCACTCTGCAAGCAGCTGGAACGAGAGACTCTGCGGGAGTATTACCGCAAGTTCCTGACCCTAAAGTCAGAACTGCCTTTGGTCGATGACCAGATCGCCATCCACTACGCCATCAGTGGCCTTCGGGCCGGCGTCCTCTACAGCCACTGCATCAGGGACCCGCCTAGGAACCTCCATGAGCTGTATCAGCTGTTTGAGAAATATGCTAGATCCGAAGAGCTCCACCAGCGCAAAGTCGAGTCTCAGAGGAAGCCCAAAGACCCTCCGCAGTCCAGCCGCACATGGACGAGGCCCTCACAGACAGACTCCGGCCGGGACGGCCGCAATCAGCAGCAGGTGCACAACATCGCCAACCAGCCACCCACTGGTGAGACCCCTCGCCGCCAGGAGTATCCCCCCAGGGCCGAGGAAATGGAACTCGCGGTCGAGGACGGGGGCGTGCGTAGCAGCCACGCAGATTTTACTGCCTGTTCCACGGCGAAGACTGCGCGCATCCCAAAAGGGACTGCCCAGAGACGAAGGCCACCAGAGACAGAATGGCATGAGCACAACTAGCCGACAACCCTAGAATTGTCACGCACGCATATCAGCAACCCCCTCAGCCATACAACCATGGCCCCGCTCCACCTCCACCGCACCACGCATACCAACACCACCAGGAGGTACAAATCGTACCTCCCCCACCCCCACACCATCAACAGCAAAACATCCACCACCCCAATCACCCCCAAGCCCCAAAGCAAGAGGACTTCGCCGATCAACCGTATCGCGGAGTCATTCATATGATTACTGGGGGGTCCAGCGCCGACTTCGACACAAAGCGGCAAAAGAGGGACCATTACCGCAGCATCAACCACGTCGTCGTCACCGGCCCGGTCGTGCAGACAAAGTGGTCCCACGTGCCATTGACCTTCGACGCCCGAGACGTCGATCTGCGCAGCGCCCCCCACATCGACGCCATGGTCATCAACTGCAGCGTGGCAGGCTGGGACTTGCACAAAGTCTTGGTCGACAATGGGAGCCAGGCAGACATCATTTTCCTCTGTGATTTCGATCGCATGGGCATAAGCCACAGCCTGCTCAAGCCCTCGGACAACCCCCTGTACAGCTTCGGCGGCAAGGGCACCTTTCCCGTCGGCAAAATAGAGTTGCCCCTCTCCTTTGGTGTAGCACCCAATGCCCGAAGTGAGCAAGTCACGTTCGACATCATCGACATGGTGTACCCGTACAACGCCATAATGGGCCGGGGCTCCATCAACAAGTTTGAGGCAGCTATCCACGGACTTTACCTCTGCATGAAGATCCCAGGTCCGCAAGGCGCCATCACAATTTACGGCAACTAGCAGGTTGCGCGTAACATAGAAAGAGACTTCGTCCCCGGACAAAGAAACGTACACTGCCTCACGGCCTAACGCGAAGTCCCCAGGTCTGCCAATCCAACCGCCAAAGAGCATGAAAAAGCACAGCTGCAGAGCAACGACGAGACCAAGACTGTCCCCCTCGACCAGGCAACGCCCCAGTAGATGGTTACCATCAGCGAAGACCTTACTTCGCACGATGAAGAGAGGCTCCTCTGCTGTCTATCCAAGAATAAAGACGTCTTCACCGGGTCCGCCCTCGACCTGGTCGGAGTCAGTCACTCCATCATCGAGCATGGCTTAGGAATCGACCCTTCGGGGAGGCCGAAGAAACAACGGTTGCACAAGATGTCTGACAAGAAGACAGAAGCCGCCAAGGCCGAGGTGCATCGCCTGCTCGAAGCCAAATTCATCGAGCCAATCGCCTACCCCACATGGCTCGCCAATGTAGTGATGGTGCAGAAGAAGAGCTGCAAATGGCGGATGTGCATAGACTTCACCAGTCTTAACAAGGCCTGCCCCAAGGACAATTTCCCGCTGCCTCGGATCGACAAAATCGTCGATAGCGCGGCCGGGTGCGAAGTCATGTCTCTCCTTGACTGCCTCGCCGGCTACCACCAAATATATATGAAGGAGGAGGACAAGGCAAGCACCAGCTTCATAACACCCTTCGGCACGTATTGTTTCATCAGAATGCCGGAGGGACTTAAGAATGCCGGGTCCACTTTCTCTCGACTCACCAAAACCGTGCTTGAGAGCCAGGTCGGCAGAAATATATTCACATATGTGGACGACATTGTCATTGCCAGCAGAAGCAAGGAAGACCACCTGGCCGACCTCGCCGAAACGTTCGCGAACATGCGGACCGCACGACTTCGCCTCAACCCTAAAAAGTGCGTCTTCAGAGTCCGCCAGGGGAAAATCTTGGGCTACCTGGTATCACACCGCGGAATTGAGGCCAATCCAACCAAAATCCAGGCTATCATCAATATGATGCCCCCGTAGTCAGCCAGAGAAGTGCAACGACTGACAAGCAGGTTGGCCGCCCTCAACAGATTCATCTCCAGGTCCGCGGAGCGGAGTCTCCCTTTCCTCAAAACACTCCGCGGCGCAAAAGACTTCGCATGGGGGCCAGAGCAGGCGGCGGCCTTCGCTTCACTAAAACAGTACTTATCGGAATTGGCGATTCTTACAAGCCCTGACCCTTCGCTACCCCTATTGCTCTATGTCGCGGCTTCGCCACATGCGATCAGCGCAGCACTGGTTCAAGAGCAGACCAGAGAGGGCACGACCAAGCAATGTCCAGTTTATTATGTCTCTGAAGTACTCACAACATCAAAATGTAATATGACGGAACTGGAAAAGATCGCCTATGCAGTCGTGATGGCCTCGCGCAAATTGCGCCATTATTTCGAGGCATTCAAGGTCCGGGTTACCTCATACAGAGGACTCGGCGAGCTGTTTAGAAACCTGGAGGCCTCAGTACGGATTGCCAAGTGGGCAGCCGAACTCTCCGGCTACCACATCACATTTGAACACAGGATAGCCATCAAGTCGCAAGTCCTGGCAGACTTCGTCATAGACTGGACTGGACCAATAACGCAACCGGAGCCGTCTGCAGAGCAAGTGTGGACAATCCATTGTGACGGCGCATGGTGCCATGCAGGGGTAGGCGCCGCTGTAGTCATTACTTCGCCCACCGGGATCAAGCACAGATACGCAGCGCGCCTCAGCTTTGCTTTGGAGTCTGATAGGTGCACCAACAACATAACAGAATATGAGGCTATTATCCTCAGCTTTCGCAAGCTAAGGGCACTCGGTGTCACCACCTGCATCAATAGAACAGACTCCAAGGTAGTCGCCGGCCAGGTCGAGAAAGACTATGCAGCAAAGGACCCCGCACTCATGCAGTACCTCACGGCCATCCGCAGCCTCGAAAGGCAATTCAAGGGTTTCACGTTGCAGCACGTGGACCGAGCCAACAATGAGGAGGCCGATGCGTTGGCCAAGGCGGCCGCCAGGGGTGAAGCCCTACCCTCCGACGTGTTCTACCACGTCATCGGCACGCCAGCCGTCCGCAGCCCTGAGCGGCTCCAAATAACCAATGACAGCGAGGGCCACCGCATAGTCAACCTCATCATGACCGAAGACTGGCGGGCACCAATAACCCTGTACCTTCAGGGGTACTACCATCCAACCGACAACAATGAGGCCAAGCGCCTCAAACACCGAAGCCGGGACTTCGCATTGATCGAAGGCCAACTTTACAAGAAGGGGGTCAGTCAGCCGATGCTTAAGTGCGTCACTGAGACCGAAGGTGTCCAAATTCTGCGCGAAGTCCACAGCGGGACTTGCGGCTCCCATGCAGGGCCTAGGGCCCTAGCGGCAAAGGTGATTCGTCAAGGTTTCTACTGGTCCGCTATGATTTGCACCGCAAATCAGGTCGCGAGGTACTGCGAAGCCTGTCAGAAATTTTCTCCACGCTCGGAACGCCCTTCGCAATTCATGAAGCTAATCGCCCACACGTGGCCTCTTCAGCGCTGGGGCCTGGACATTGTCGGGCCCCTGCCCACGGCTTAGGGGAACCTCAAGTTCACCTTCGTCGCCGTTGAATACTTCACCAAATGGATTGAGGCGAGGGCAGTATCCACTATAACATCGAAGACAGCCTAGAAATTCTTCTAGCAAAATATTGTTTGCCGCTTCGGAGTCCCGTCCGAACTCACAGTCGACAATGGCAAGCAGTTCGACAGCCAAGACTTCAAGGATTTCTGCTTCTCCATCGGCACCAAGCTTGCCTTCGCCTCAGTGTACCACCCCCAATCCAACGGAGTCGTGGAACGCGCCAACAGCAAAATTTTCATAGCCGTCAAGAAAATGCTCCTCGATGACAAAAAAGGCAAGTGGCCCGACCTGTTACCCGAAGTGGTCTGGGCGCTGAACACAACTAAGTGCAGGGCGACCGGGTTCAGCCCTTTCCGCCTTCTATACGGATCGGAGGCTATGACTCCGCAAGAAATAAAACACGGGTCACCTCGGACAGTTGCGTCGGCCGTCCCCGACATAGACGAGCCTACTTCAAAGGACCTCATCGACGGAGACCGCGTCTTCACCCTACAGGCTCTAAACAAATACCAAGCTCAGACAAAAGCATGGCGCGACCACACAGTCATCCCGAGGGAGTTCAACGAAGGAGACCTCGTACTCGTCCGGATAGCTCGGACAGAGTCCCGGGGCAAGATGGAGCCAAAATGGGAGGGCCCTTTCATCGTCAAGACGAAGGCGTCCCCCATCGCGTACAGGCTCACAACGCCATCCGGCGAAGACTTAGAACATTCTTGGAACATTGATAATCTTCGCAAATTTTTTGTTTAACTCCTCAGGGCCACTTCACCCTTGTAATCCGCAGAACAGTTTTAAGCCGGCCCACACTCTTTTCCTCCCGGGGGTGAGGTTTTTAACGAGGTGGAGCCATGTCATATACACGCGAAAAATCCCCCGCAAAAACTACGTCGAAAAAGACCGCATCAACGGTCTTCGACATTCGACCGACACAAAAGTCACCGCGAGGGGCAGCGATGGCTACCCTCTCGTGCGACAGTCCGCGCAAAAGTCGCCTAAGGGTGCAGCCGGACTAGCACAACAAGTGCGTAAATTCGAAGTCTTCTCACAAAGACTATCCGTGCAAAAGTCGCCTAAGGGTGCAGCCGGACTAGCACAACAAGTGCGTAAATTCGAAGTCTTCTCAAAAAGACTATCCGTGCAAAAGTCGCCTAAGGGTGCAGCCGGACTAGCACAACAAGTGCGTAAATTCGAAGTCTTCTCAAAAAGACTATCCGTGCAAAAGTCGCCTAAGGGTGCAGCCGGACTAGCAAAACAAGTGCGTAAATCGAAGTCTTCTCCATAAGACAATCTGCGCAAAAGTCACCTGAGGGTGCAGCCGGACTAGCACAGCAAGTGCGCAAATTCCGAGTCTTCTCCAAAAGACTACCCGTGCAAAAAGTCGCCTAAGGGTGCAGCCGGACTAGCATAACGAGAGTAAAAATCGAAGGGCATTACGTCAGTCCGAAAGTCTACAGGCGCAGCCGGACCGACAGAATAATATACTAGACCGGGTGCGCAACACCTTACGAACACACCCAGATGCGCGAAGGCAGTCAACCTTATCATACAAACTACAGTTACACGCATACAGCGAGGGCATCACACCTTACATAGGCTCAACCTTCGGAATGATCCCCATCTCCCTATAGTTAAATAGCATTATCCTCAGCTGCTCACCCTCAAAAAGCCTTCGCAACTCCCCCTCACCCATACTCGCCCCAACCGGCGAGGACAACAATTCATGCCTACCAGCCCTACCCACACGAAGACGACCACCCTCAAACCCGCCCACTCTACGCTTCGCCACCGCCCTTCGCCACCTACGCCCAACACTCGGACCAGGCAAAATTTCAGCATCCGTAACACGCGGAGAAGCCTCTGCCTCAGCCACATCCAAGGCCGCAAAATAATCTAAGCCTTCATCCAAAGACTCTTCCGTCCACAAAACCGAACTCCCAGAGTCGTCAAACTCAGAAAACTTAGACGTAGACCCATCCGATTCATTTCCGGCGACCACGGTCGAAGCCGCCACAAAATTAGCAGTACCGGTTGCGTGCGCAGGCCCAAAATCCTGAACCTGCGCATCAACCAAGGTTCAGTAACACAGACAAAATTCCCTAACTACCCCATACACACTAAGCCACCTGCGAAGACCCAGCAGCCGCGACGGGATCTTCCACCGCTGGCTCCGTCGCCGCCTTCGGGGGATCCTCCGCCATCAGTACGGTGGCGGCCGGCAAGCCTCCACTAGACACAGTAGACGCAGGGGCAGTGTGGGAGCCTTCACCGGTTTCCGGGAGCGGCGCTGGGTAGACCTCAGCCTCGGCCATCACCGGGTTGGCCTCTGCTTCGGGCAGCGCGCTATTCAGACGCCCGAAGTCCTCCACCTCCTCAGCACGCGCCATCTGCAACACAGCACACCAATTCAGCACACCAGCGTACACCCACATTCCACAACACAAAATGAAACACAAACTTTACCTGATCCCTTGCCCGGTCAGCCCGTTCCCTAACCGCCTCCCGACTGTGGGGGCCCCACATCCGGTCGAAGAGGGCCCCCCGGCGTCCTTCACCACAGGGTCTTCGACCTTAAAAATATCGCACCCAAAATCTTCATCGGATCGGTCGAAGACCTCATAGTGACTGCACCCTTCGTAGGACAGTGCATTCATAGCCCCCTCGCAGGTGATGAGGGAGGCATACGACATGAAGCCCGCCACGATGGTCGGGAGCGCTTGCAACTCCTCTTGCAACCATTCGAGGCACCGAAGGCCCGCCTCTCGGTCGGGCACCTCGAAGTCGGCAGTCCGCGCACCCAGCTCGCGGTACGAGTCCACGAGCTGTTTGCGCATCCGCTCAACCTCCACGCGAGTAGAAGCCTCGGCCCTCTCCACGCGGGCCTGCAAAGCGTTGAACCGCGCCTCCCACTCCTCGGCGCGCTGGCTGGCGAGACTCTCCTCCGCCCTCACCAATTTGGCCTCCGCCTGCGCCGTCTGCGCCTTGGTGATGGCCTGATTGGCCTCCTTCCTTTCCTCCACCAGCTGGCGCCGGAGGTCAGTCCTCTCGCCCTCCAGGGCGGCCACCTTTTCCGCCAGCCTGCGGTTTTTGCTCTCCGCAGCCGATTTTTCCCGGACGGTGTCCGCGTGCTGCGCCCAAAGTCTCTCGACCTCGGCATCCACGCCCGCCGTAAGGGCGCCTGACGCCACGCGGTTGGCGAAGTCGGCCACCTAACAGACGTGCATCAGTACACAATCACCATGAAAGCGGCCCACAATGAAGCCTACCTCAACTTACTTGATTCAGCTGCAGCAACGCTTCCCGCATGTAACACTCAAGTTGTATACCAAGAGTAATAAAGAGAGTTCCTCATTTTGTGTGTTTCATTTGCATCATAAAAAAAAGCACCTATGTAATTGAGAGTGACTAAATAAAACAATTATTCTAAAATAAAGAAAAAATGCATTTGTTGGAGTTTTATGTGTTGTGCATTAACTAAAACCATGATGATAAAAATGAAAAGGTAATAATTATTTGAAGCTTGATTAGGCCACATTGAAAACTAGGGTTTAAAGGAAGAAGAGAAATGTTATGAAAATAAAGAAAATAATATAAATATATTCCAAAAATTTGTATTTCATATTCCAGAATATGGTTTGATAACAAATGTGCACAAGGTTTGAAAACTAAATTCAAAATTCAAATTTAAACCTAGAAGAAAGAAAACAGAAAAAGATAAAAAGAAAAAAAGAAGGAAAGCTTACCTGGGCTGGATTTCCCTGCATTCGGCCCACTCCCAAACTCAAGCCGCGCGGCCCAGTTCCATTCCGCGCGCACGCAGCCATCTGACGGATGGGGCCCACTGGCAGTCTCCTATGTGTGCGTGTTCACCGTTGATCCCTCTGGTGCGCGGGACCCGCATGTCAGCACCTTCTCCCCATCATTCGCAACGGCTGGCGCGGAGGTCGCCGCCATTGCCGGGGTCATGGGTGACCTTCCCCTCCGTTCGGACCTGGACTCCAGGAGATAAAAGGGAGCCTCCGTGACCCATCCTTCCCCTGCTAACTTCTCGCCCTCCCTCACGCCCGCAGTCCGTTGAAAAACCGCCGCCGCCATTGCCGCCCACGGGAGTTGTGATCCGCCATAGCTGACCGGCCGATTCACCGACGTACGTGCCTCGGTGCTTGATCCGGGGTGATCGCGACGTCGTCTCGGTGGTGTCCCCGGGTCTCTCATCCCCTGGGCTTGCTCTACCCCGCCGGAATCGCTCGTCGTACTTCGTCACCGCCGCGGATCCGTGCCACCACGTGGTCAGCTCGGTGTCCACCACCATCCTCGGTGAGTCCTCATCCCCATGTTTCGCTTGAACCTCTAGCACGTTTAAGGTAGCTCGGAATAGGCCGAGGCGCGTTAGTTCGCGTGGTCGCCGACGATGGCTTAGGCGCCGCCGCGGCACGCCGGGGGCCGGGTCCTACACTCGACCTCGGCCAAAATCAGTGGTAGCATTGAGTTCTGGGGATCGTCAATTGTACGTGGGATGAGTGAATCGGGTTATGGCGCTCGTGCTGGCCGGAATCGGGATCTCCGGCGGGCGGACCGCCGTGGTCGGGCGCGCGCCACCGTGCGGCTCCGCTGGGAAGGGGAGCGATGCCCTCTTGCCGTTGGATGTCAATCCGACGCCTAGATTCAGATCGGGAAAGGGATGCAGCGTCGACCGTTGATCTGGTGAGCAACGGCCAGGATTTGGTCAAGACATATCGCGTTGGGGATGAAACCGTGAACCATTGGATATTGATCGGAGGGCTCAGGGTAGATCTCGGTCATTTAGAATCTGAACCGTAAGATCTTGATCCGACGGTCCGGAGCGCGTACCGGTTCATTTATAGCGCCATCTAATCTGGACCCTTGATCTCAGATCCGACGGCCTATATCACCCTGTACCCCTTCGCGGGTCAATTTTTCTAAAGAGACCCTCACCTCTCTGGAAATCAACCCGCAGTCCATGTGTTACTATTCACTGAGTCTAGGATTTTATTCGCGCAGACCCCTGGACTTTCCAGAAATTGGCGCCCAGTCCAGAGCACGTTTAAAACGTATAAATGAATTAGTAAATGTATTTTTAATACAAAAATAATTCCTAGAACTTAGTTAATTCATAGAAAATTCATTTTAGCTCCAAATTGATCCATTCCAGTTCCTAAATTTTTGTAATAATATTGTCTACGCATTAGTGCCTCTGTTTTGGCATGAAAGGCTCATTTAAATTTATCTAATACTTAATCTTGTATTAAATACATAAAAGCTACAGAAATTCATAACTTGAATTATATAACTCCAAACTTAGTGATTCCAGTTCCTATGGGTTCATTTTAATGTCTAGTTTATTACTGTATATTCTATTTGCATGTTTGATGTGATGTTAATTTATGCTATGCCATGTATGTTTTGTATTGATGCGAGTAGACGAGCAACCCACTGTGGAAACTGAGGTTCAGCAAGTAGAGATAGCTGAGCAGGAGCTCATTACAGGCAAGTTGTGCCCTTGATCACTTACTTTTCCCAGCCATGTTCTTATTAATTTTAATGATCTGCATAGGTTAATTATGATGGGATCCTTTATGTACCCCAGTCTTGATTACCTCTATACCTTGTTCACCCCTGGAATATTTTTGGGTAGTACTTGCTATTGCTTTATGTGGATTGGGTATGGAGATTCATTATTCATGATTATTCTGTTATTATCTTGTTATTATTATTGTTCATGTTAAGATCATTAAATTAATGGGAACATGGAGCGACCACTCGGGAAAACAGTGCTACCACAAGGGTTTAATGGGACGCCCTTGGCTGACTAATTAGGAAAGCTAGTGGAAGACTACCTTACCCGAAAGGGGCAAGGGCAGTAGGGGAGAGGTTAGTGCGGGGAGGTCCCTGGTTGATTTTGCTGCGATGGCTGTCAGCCAGGAACCCTGTACCGGATCTTCCTATAAACTGTAGCGGGTTTTCGGAAGCTAGTGGAACTTTGTAAAGGCCTCGTAGTGGATCCCTAGCCATTCACCTCGGTAGTGTCCAAGGGCCTTGCAAACCCAGGCGACATGGGATACACGACTTGTGGGTAAAGATGCGCAACCTCTGCAGAGTGTAAAACTAGTATACTAGTCGTGCTCACGGTCAAGAGCGGCTCGGACCCTCACATGATTAACTATGGAACTTAAGTTTAATTTGACATTTGCATCGCATTTGGGATTATTTTACTATCACTGTTCTTTTTTACTATTAAGGTTTGGTATTTACTTACACTTAGTAATTGCTAATAAAATTTTGACCAACTTATAAAAGCAATGCTCAGCCTTAGCCTTTATTTCATTGATCAGCCTTACACTTCATGAACTCCCACCTTTGGTGAGTTCATGCCACATTATTCCCCACGACTTGTTGAGCTATGAACGTATGTGAGCTCACTCTTGCTGTCTCACACCCCCCCCCACAGGAGAAGAACAGGTGGTTGAAGAGGAGCTGCCTAACACTGAGGAGTTCGATCTGATCTAGGTGGCGTTTCTCAGTCGACATTGGCGCCATCGATCCTTAGTTCGTTTTATATTTATCTTTATTTTGTAATAAGACTTCCGCTATGTAATAAGTACTCTGATGTTTTATGACATTTATCTCTATACACTCTGTTATGATATATGTTGTCTTCTTGGCGCATGTATGAGATGCACCCGGCTTTGTCCTTTAAAACCGGGTGTTACAGAAGTGGTATCAGAGGAAATGTTGACTGTAGGACGAAACCTAGATAGACTGGACAAACCCTTACCTACTTATCTCATTCTAATTCATTCTACACTCACCTTACTCTGATTCTTTCTACACTTACCTTGATCCTGACTCACCTTCTACTGTTCTACTCTGATCATTCTTACCTTTTCTACTCTAAGACAAGATGGATTTCACACCTTGGAATCCCTACCCCTATGACATTTTTAAGAGATAGGAAGCCTAAGACAAAAATTTAAACTATTTTCTCTATTAAAATATTGGTTGATTGTTCTGATGATCAATGCCTGATTTGCTTCTTTGATTGATTGAATTATTATAGATCGACATCTTAGCATGTACCACTATAAGGTATCAAATTAGCTATAGTAGGTGAAATATTAATCTGCTTAGCTAATAAATCCCCCAAAGTAACATGATTGTAATTACTGCCTTGTCTACTGCTTTTTCTTACCATATATATCTAACTCAGATGGTCAATACCAGGAGGGGTGGTGGAATTGACTTGCCTCCTAACCAACACACTCGAAGACAACCTCAGCCACAGCCTGCAGGGATGAATCCTCCTAATCCTCCACCAGGCGGAGTTGACCCATTGGTTGCTGCTCAGATGGCGGTGATGCAGCAAATGGCAGATACTATGGCTGATATGCGTGCCCAGATGCAACAAGAACGCCAAGAGATGCGTCAGGAAAGAGAAGATATACGCCAGGAGCTGTGCCAGGAGAGAGATGAGATACGCCAAGAAAGGAGGGCGCAACAACAGCTTCAACAACAGCAACAGCAGCAACAAGTGCCACTGCCTCCACCACCACCACCAGTTCCACCTCGTGATAAGCACCGGGAGTTTATGAGTCACAAGCCACCGACCTTCGCCAGCTCGCCAGATCCACTTGATGCAGACGATTGGTTGAAGTCAATTGAGAAGATGCTGAATATTGCACAATGCACTGATCGGGAGAAGGTCTTATATGCTTCTGGACGTCTGACTGGTCCTGCTACTGACTGGTGGGATTCTTATACTGCTGCCCATGATGCTGCGGATACTATTACTTGGGCAGAATTCAGTACACAATTCAGGAACTACCATATTCCAGCTGGGATGATAAAGATCAAGAAGAAGGAATTTCTGTCGCTGAAGCAAGGAAGTATGTCAGTCAGCGAGTACCGCGACAAGTTTATTCAGTTATCCAGATATGCCCCTGAGGAAGTTGCTGAGGATGAAAGGAAGCAGGAGCATTTCATTGAAGGACTTAATGGACCACTGCAGTATGCTCTAGTGGCACACACATTTCCATCATTTCAGAGGCTACTTGATAAGGCACTGGCTATTGAACACAAGCGTGTTCAACTGGGCGATTTGAAGAGGAAGGCTATCTCACAGGGACAGGGTAGCAGCAGTGTTCGTCCGCGCTACAGTTCACCACAGAGTACACCGCCTCGACCAGGAGGACCGCGCCCAGTTCAGCAATCACCACTGAGGACACCTACTCGACAGGCTACACCCACTGGTACCCCGACGAAGTTTGCAGGACAGAGTCCGGGCACTCAATGTTTCAAGTGTGGGAAGATTGGTCATTATGCAAATGTCTGCCCACAGAGGATTGCTACTACTCCAGCCCAGAACAAGCAACAGACCCCTGGCAAGGGATATTCTATAGCCAGGGTGAATCAAGTCAGCGTTGATGACACTCCTGATGGTGGGGACCTCGTAATTGGTATGTTTTATGTTAATACAATTCCTGCAACAATATTATTTGATTCTGGTGCTACACATTCATTCATGTCTGCTCGTTATGCCAACACAAATGAAATACCACTGCTAAATATGAGAAAACCCCTGATAGTAATTACACCTAAAGGGCCTGTTGAGGCGAATCAAATGACACGTAGATTGACATTGACCATTATGGGTAGAGAATTTGGAGCTACTGCTATAATATTAGAGTCAAGCAGTATAGATCTGATCCTTGGTATGTCATGGCTAAGAAAGGCAAAGGCCGTTATAGCATGTGGTAGAGGTACCATAGAACTCACTACCACTAAAGGAGAAAGATTTCAAGTTAATATTGCAGTAACCTCCTCATCCATGCGTGCAATGTTCTTTATGCCTGAGGAGTTTGTTGGAGACAACATCCGGGTGGTTAGAGATTTTCCGGATGTCTTTCCAGAGGAGTTACCAGGGATGCCACCTGATAGAGAAGTTGAGTTTGTTATTGATCTCTTACCTGGAACCGCCCCCATTTCTAAACGGCCATATAGAATGTCCGTAGAAGAGTTGAAGGAACTGAAGAAGCAGTTAACGGAGTTACAAGAGGCTGGTTACATTCGTCCAAGTTCCTCACCTTGGGGAGCACCGGTCTTGTTTGTACAGAAGAAGGATGGATCGCAACGGATGTGTGTGGATTATAGATCTCTTAATGATGTTACGGTGAAGAACAAGTATCCGTTGCCCCGAATTGAGGATTTATTTGATCAGATGCGAGGTGCTAGAGTATTCTCGAAGATTGATCTCCGATCCGGTTACCATCAAATGAGGATTAGACCATCGGATATTCCCAAGACGGCTTTCTCGACTCGATATGGATTATATGAGTTTACTGTTATGTCATTTGGATTGACCAATGCACCGGCTTATTTCATGAATTTGATGAACAAAGTGTTTATGGAGTATTTGGACAGATTCGTCGTGGTATTCATCGACGATATTCTTATCTATTCTAAGAATGAAAGTGATCATGAACAACATCTAAGGTTGGTGCTACAGAAGTTACGAGATAATCAACTCTACGCTAAGTTCAGCAAGTGTGAGTTTTGGATTGGCGAGGTGCCGTTTCTTGGTCATATTATTTCTAATGGAGGAATAGCAGTGGATCCTGCTAAGGTTAAGGAGATTATGGAGTGGAGAGTGCCCACTACAGTCACTGAGATTCGGAGTTTCTTGGGACTCGCAGGATATTATCAGAGATTTATTGAAGGATTTTCTAAGATTGCTAAGCCCATGACATCGCTTTTGGAGAAAGGAAGAGAATTCAAGTGGGATGAGAAATGCCAAGAGAGTTTTGATCAATTGAAGGAGAGATTGATGTCACCTCCAGTATTGATTATGCCAGATCTGCAGAAGGGATTTGACATTTATTGTGATGCATGTGGCCAAGGACTTGGATGTGTGCTTATGCAAGATGGACATGTGATTGCCTATGCATCTCGTCAGTTGAGGAAGCATGAGTTGAACTACCCCACCCATGACTTAGAGCTGGCTGCCGTTGTGCATGCATTGAAGATTTGGAGACACTACGTTATGGGAACTAAGTGCCAAGTATATACGGATCATAAGAGTTTGAAGTATATATTCACTCAGAAGGATCTCAACCTTAGGCAATGCCGTTGGTTGGAGCTCATTAAGGATTATGACTTGGAGATTCACTATCACCCAGGCAAGGCGAATTTGGTTGCAGATGCCTTGAGTCGGAAGGAGCATGTTCACTCCGCTTTCGTTGTCCAGCTACCTGATGAATTAGCAAAAGACTTTGAGAGGCTCAACCTGGGAATTGTTACACATACGGAAGGAGTGACTATTGAATTGGAACCTACCTTGGAGCAAGAAATTCGGAAGGGTCAGATTGGTGATGCTAAGATTCAGGAGATTAAGGATCTTATTACTGAAGGAAGAGGCCCAGAGTTCACGGAGGATGAGCAAGGCACGATATGGTTCAAGAATCGGATCTGTGTTCCCGATATTGATAGTCTTCGGGAAACCATATTGAAGGAAGCACATGATTCAGTTTATTCTATCCACCCTGGGAGCACTAAGATGTATCAGGATTTAAAGCAAAAATATTGGTGGTATGGATTGAAAAGAGATGTTGCTGCTCATGTGGCTAAGTGTGATGTATGTCAAAGAGTCAAGGCCGAACATCAACGACCCGCTGGATTATTGCACCCATTGAAGATACCCGAGTGGAAATGGGAAGAAATTGGTATGGATTTTATTGTTGGACTACCCCGCACTCCAGCAGGATATGATTCTATATGGGTGATTGTGGACAGGCTAACTAAAGTAGCCCACTTTATTCCAGTGAAGACCACTTATTCAGGAGCCAAGTTAGCAGAGTTGTACATGGCACGGATTGTATGCCTGCATGGTGTACCAAAGAAGATTGTGTCAGACCGGGGATCACAGTTTACCTCTCGATATTGGAAGAAGTTGCACGAGTCATTGGATACGAGATTGAACTTTAGTTCGGCTTACCATCCCCAGACTGATGGGCAAACCGAGAGGACTAACCAAGTACTGGAAGATATGTTAAGAGCTTGTGCTCTTAAGCATGGTGGAAGTTGGGATAAGAGTCTACCGTATGCGGAGTTCTCATATAATAATAGCTATCAGGCCAGTTTGAAGATGTCACCGTTTGAGGCTTTGTATGGCAGAAAGTGCAGGACTCCCTTGTATTGGAATCAAACTGGTGAAAGACAGTTGTTTGGACCTGAGATCATACAAGAAGCAGAGGAACAAGTTCAGCAAATAAGGGAGAATTTGAGAACTGCACAGTCCAGGCAGAAAAGTTATGCTGACACCCGGAGAAGACTACTTGAGTTTAAGGAGGGAGATTATGTCTATTTGAAGGTGTCACCACTCCGGGGTATGAGAAGATTCAAGGTCAAAGGAAAGTTGTCCCCTCGCTTTATTGGACCCTTTTTAATCTTAAAGCGAGTGGGAGAGGTTGCATATCAATTGGAGTTACCCGATCATCTGTCAGATGTACATGATGTGTTTCATGTGTCTCAGCTAAAGAAGTGCCTCAGAGTGCCTGAAGAACAGTTACCAATGGAAGACCTTAGTGTTCAAGAGGACTTGACTTATGCTGAGTACCCCATCAAGATTCTGGATACTTTGACTCGAGTTACGAGGAATAAGGTTATAAAGATGTGCAAAGTTCAATGGAGCCACCACGGTGAAGATGTAGCAACTTGGGAAAGAGAAGAAGAGCTTCGTATAGATTTTCCCCACCTTTTCCCTAGATCTTCTTAAATCTCGAGGACGAGATTATTTTTAAGGGGGGTAGGATTTGTAACACTCAAGTTGTATACCAAGAGTAATAAAGAGAGTTCCTCATTTTGTGTGTTTCATTTGCATCATAAAAAAAAGCACCTATGTAATTGAGAGTGACTAAATAAAACAATTATTCTAAAATAAAGAAAAAATGCATTTGTTGGAGTTTTATGTGTTGTGCATTAACTAAAACCATGATGATAAAAATGAAAAGGTAATAATTATTTGAAGCTTGATTAGGCCACATTGAAAACTAGGGTTTAAAGGAAGAAGAGAAATGTTATGAAAATAAAGAAAATAATATAAATATATTCCAAAAATTTGTATTTCATATTCTAGAATATGGTTTGATAACAAATGTGCACAAGGTTTGAAAACTAAATTCAAAATTCAAATTTAAACCTAGAAGAAAGAAAACAGAAAAAGATAAAAAGAAAAAAAGAAGGAAAGCTTACCTGGGCTGGATTTCCCTGCATTCGGCCCACTCCCAAACTCAAGCCGCGCGGCCCAGTTCCATTCCGCGCGCACGCAGCCATCTGACGGATGGGGCCCACTGGCAGTCTCCTATGTGTGCGTGTTCACCGTTGATCCCTCTGGTGCGCGGGACCCGCATGTCAGCACCTTCTCCCCATCGTTCGCAACGGCTGGCGCGGAGGTCGCCGCCATTGCCGGGGTCATGGGTGACCTTCCCCTCCGTTCGGACCTGGACTCTAGGAGATAAAAGGGAGCCTCCGTGACCCATCCTTCCCCTGCTAACTTCTCGCCCTCCCTCGCGCCCGCAGTCCGTTGAAAAAACCGCCGCCGCCATTGCCGCCCACGGGAGTTGTGATCCGCCATAGCTGACCGGCCGATTCACCGACGTACGTGCCTCGGTGCTTGATCCGGGGTGATCGCGACGTCGTCTCGGTGGTGTCCCCGGGTCTCTCATCCCCTGGGCTTGCTCTACCCCGCCGGAATCGCTCGTCGTACTTCGTCACCGCCGCGGATCCGTGCCACCGCGTGGTCAGCTCGGTGTCCACCACCATCCTCGGTGAGTCCTCATCCCCATGTTTCGCTTGAACCTCTAGCACGTTTAAGGTAGCTCGGAATAGGCCGAGGCGCGTTAGTTCGCGTGGTCGCCGACGATGGCTTAGGCGCCACCGCGGCACGCCGGGGGCCGGGTCCTACACTCGACCTCGGCCAAAATCAGTGGTAGCATTGAGTTCTGGGGATCGTCAATTGTACGTGGGATGAGTGAATCGGGTTATGGCGCTCGTGCTGGCCGGAATCGGGATCTCCGGCGGGCGGACCGCCGTGGCGGGCGCGCGCCACCGTGCGGCTCCGCTGGGAAGGGGAGCGATGCCCTCTTGCCGTTGGATGTCAATCCGACGCCTAGATTCAGATCGGGAAAGGGATGCAGCGTCGACCGTTGATCTGGTGAGCAACGGCCAGGATTTGGTCAAGACATATCGCGTTGGGGATGAAACCGTGAACCATTGGATATTGATCGGAGGGCTCAGGGTAGATCTCGGTCATTTAGAATCTGAACCTTAAGATCTTGATCCGACGGTCCGGAGCGCGTACCGGTTCATTTATAGCGCCATCTAATCTGGACCCTTGATCTCAGATCCGACGGCCTATATCACCCCGTACCCCTTCGCGGGTCAATTTTTCTAAAGAGACCCTCACCTCTCTGGAAATCAACCCGCAGTCCATGTGTTACTATTCACTGAGTCTAGGATTTTATTCGCGCAGACCCCTGGACTTTCCAGAAATTGGCGCCCAGTCCAGAGCACGTTTAAAACGTATAAATGAATTAGTAAATGTATTTTTAATACAAAAATAATTCCTAGAACTTAGTTAATTCATAGAAAATTCATTTTAGCTCCAAATTGATCCATTCCAGTTCCTAAATTTTTGTAATAATATTGTCTACGCATTAGTGCCTCTGTTTTGGCATGAAAGGCTCATTTAAATTTATCTAATACTTAATCTTGTATTAAATACATAAAAGCTACAGAAATTCATAACTTGAATTATATAACTCCAAACTTAGTGATTCCAGTTCCTATGGGTTCATTTTAATGTCTAGTTTATTACTGTATATTCTATTTGCATGTTTGATGTGATGTTAATTTATGCTATGCCATGTATGTTTTGTATTGATGCGAGTAGACGAGCAACCCACTGTGGAAACTGAGGTTCAGCAAGTAGAGATAGCTGAGCAGGAGCTCATTACAGGCAAGTTGTGCCCTTGATCACTTACTTTTCCCAGCCATGTTCTTATTAATTTTAATGATCTGCATAGGTTAATTATGATGGGATCCTTTATGTACCCCAGTCTTGATTACCTCTATACCTTGTTCACCCCTGGAATATTTTTGGGTAGTACTTGCTATTGCTTTATGTGGATTGGGTATGGAGATTCATTATTCATGATTATTCTGTTATTATCTTGTTATTATTATTGTTCATGTTAAGATCATTAAATTAATGGGAACATGGAGCGACCACCCGGGAAAACAGTGCTACCACAAGGGTTTAATGGGACGCCCTTGGCTGACTAATTAGGAAAGCTAGTGGAAGACTACCTTACCCGAAAGGGGCAAGGGCAGTAGGGGAGAGGTTAGTGCGGGGAGGTCCCTGGTTGATTTTGTTGCGATGGCTGTCAGCCAGGAACCCTGTACCGGATCTTCCTATAAACTGTAGCGGGTTTTCGAAAGCTAGTGGAACTTTGTAAAGGCCTCGTAGTGGATCCCTAGCCATTCACCTCGGTAGTGTCTAAGGGCCTTGCAAACCCAGGCGACATGGGATACACGACTTGTGGGTAAAGATGCGCAACCTCTGCAGAGTGTAAAACTAGTATACTAGCCGTGCTCACGGTCAAGAGCGGCTCGGACCCTCACATGATTAACTATGGAACTTAAGTTTAATTTGACATTTGCATCGCATTTGGGATTATTTTACTATCACTGTTCTTTATTACTATTAAGGTTTGGTATTTACTTACACTTAGTAATTGCTAATAAAATTTTGACCAACTTATAAAAGCAATGCTCAGCCTTAGCCTTTATTTCATTGATCAGCCTTACACTTCATGAACTCCCACCTTTGGTGAGTTCATGCCACATTATTCCCCACGACTTGTTGAGCTATGAACGTATGTGAGCTCACTCTTGCTGTCTCACACCCCCCCCCACAGGAGAAGAACAGGTGGTTGAAGAGGAGCTGCCTAACACTGAGGAGTTCGATCTGATCTAGGTGGCGTTTCTCAGTTGACATTGGCGCCATCGATCCTTAGTTCGTTTTATATTTATCTTTATTTTGTAATAAGACTTCCGCTATGTAATAAGTACTTTGATGTTTTATGACATTTATCTCTATACACTCTGTTATGATATATGTTGTCTTCTTGGCGCATGTATGAGATGCACCCGGCTTTGTCCTTTAAAACCGGGTGTTACACCGCAGCCGGCGGGACACAATGCCCGCCTCATCTTTAACGGCAGTGGCCGCCGACACCTCGCCGCCAGCGCTGAAAGCGCCACCCTTCATCCCAAAAACCGCGGCAGACGCCGTGGCCGCCACCGCAAGCAAGACGGCAACAAGTTGCCCTTCGCCGGACCCTGCAACGTATCACCGGTCAAAAAAAAACTTACCGCGAGATAGTCGTCCACGCAAATGTCTGTGCCGAAGTCGGCAAGACGCTTCCTCGGCGAAGGCAGCTCCTGGGCCTCCGCAGCTCCCTCCGGGACGGACTTGGTCCCGCCAGCGCTGGCCGCCTTCGCGCTCTCCGGCAACTTGCCAGATCCAGGCGTGGCCGCCTTCGCAGCCAGCGAAGGCTGGCTACCGCCGGGGACGGCAGCCTTCGCGCCCCCCTGCGCCCTCTTCAGCCTGGCCTCGGGGAGCCGGACGACCGCCCGGTGCTTCTGCGCAGCCTCCTTCCGATCCTTGTTCATCACTGCCGACACAACAGCAGCAATATTCCATCCATAAGGGAAAATCTTCAATCCACGAGCTATACGAGACGTAGACATGTCTTCGCCCTCTGCCCAGGGGATCGGAAGATTCTTTGGCCACTGACCCTCGGTAACCTCCAGCATTCGCGCCGAAGACTCCAGGAGCTCGTGCAAAGACATCCTCCCCTGGGGGCCACGCATGTCTCCATCAACTCCACAACAAAATTATCAGACACCCTCTTTTTTCCCACCATGGTACCTAATTTTCTCTTCTTAGCGACCGGGGCGGCCTCCTGCGATGGCCCTTCCTTGGTACCGCCCATCGGTTTCTTCCCGCGGCGGTCGGCGGCGTCTTCCCCGGGGTAGCCACCGTAAGGCAAGCGGTTCAACTCGAAGACCCGATTCAGCCTATCATTGGCCCCACGGATATCCCAACTCCGCAGACCCTCCGTCTTCGGCACGTACCGCCCCACGATCCTCGCCGCGCCGTCCTCCGCTTCACGCACGAATGCGGCAGGATCTCGGCCCTGCAGATCTAGTGCGAAGGCAGGACTCCGCACCAACATCCCGCCACGGGAGGGCATCTGGCGAGGGCATACTTCGCCCAGCGCCCAGCCACGCGCCAAGGGCCATACCCCATACCCCACAAATTCCTCAACGAGATCGCGCCCGCTACTCATGCGGGCCGCGCACCGAAGGGCCCCCTCGTTTTCATCCTCCTCCGCCACCTCAAACTGCGGATACGCCGCGTAATAATGCGAACACATAACGGCCACGGGAAGCCCTGATTGGCCTTCGACTGTGCCTTCGGCGACGTAGAACCAAAATTCCCACCAGTTGCCCCACTTATTGCGGGCGCAGGGAACCAACTCCACGACTTCCATCGAAGTCTTGCCGGTCTTCGGCGTAAATGTGCAAGATTCAAATTGAGCAATCTTATTTCCAATTTTCCTTTTCTGCCAATGCAGACAATAGTGCTTCGCGAAGACTTCGACCGATGGCTGCCCGCCGTACGAAGTCGTCGCCCAGACATACTTTGCCAGGGCCACCACGGCATTCGGTATTAACTGGTGGACTTGGACTTCGAATCTGCGCAGAACTTCTCCCACAAATCGATGCGCGGGCAGACGAAGGCCAGCGGCGAAAAAAGCCTCGAAGACGACCAGGTCGCCTTCCGGCTCGGGGATCTCCTCTGCCCCCGGCACACATGCCACTCCACCGCCAAAATACCCAAGCTGTTGCATGTCATGCACGCGGACCGAGGACAACCGCGACACGCCGAATTCCACTGTGTCACTGGGGCGCAACTCCTCCGCCGCCACATTGCTCAGCGTCTCCTCAGACGATTCGCCAGCCGGCGACGTATCAGCAGCAGAAGAGGAAGAGGACGGCATGGCTACATACAGTCGGCGGCAGCGGGTGGTCTGCTTCACACGGGCCAGATCTCCGGCGAGCAGAAGCAAGGAGGGCAGACGAGCAAGCGGGCGGTTTGAAAAGGAGGTTAGGGTTTTCGCGGCGCGCGGAGAGATAAAGTTCAAAAGGCGCCGTCTCCCGACCCCTTTTATACACAGGGCGCGGCGCTTCGGGAAACCCGCAATCCAACAGTGCGGCGTCAATCAACGGTCATGTCAAAAACCCCCGAGGACCCACTTCGAGCGAGGGCAGCGTCTCCACCATCTAGCGACGTCTTCGGCACCAGATGACTTGGTCGAACTGGTCCCTCGGAGGGCAAATGTTGGGGTGAAGGCGTAGACGCTACCCTCCGCTCGATGCCTTCGCCAGTCTCGCTGCACCAACGGAGACGACGACTGACAGACTGCACCCTTCGTCTGGCGCAACTAAAGGACGAAGACCCATGGCGAGGCCGCTCCGTCCCACGGGGTCGCCCAGCGTGAGAGCCCACGTACAATTCGGCCCGTCATAACGGGCCCCACGCTGTTGTTGCGCATTACGGGCCTAAATTGTAAAGGTTCTTCTATTATTACAATCTGTAACCCTGCTTTAATGGGAACATTCCAGGAGAACCTAGGCTCCTGAGGGCACATGCATCCTTAATCCTGGACGCTAGGCACTCAGGCACCTATAAATACCCCCGCACAATGCCCTTGAGGGGCTAGGTTAACAGAGCTATTGCCATCTCAAGTTGTAGCCCCGTTTACACCGCTTATACTCCCACGTTGGATCAACTTGCCCAAGAGAGCAAGTTCCAACACCCGCCCACCGCCATCGCCCGCCGCCGTCCACGGTAGCCGTGGCCTCCCCACATCGACGTCGTCCACCACTGTCGTCCACCGTCGTCGTCCACCACCGCCGTCCGCGCAAAGCGAGGTATATTTTTTATATTGTAATGTTTTATTTTCGTCGGTTTTCTTTGGCCGACGGGAGTTAACTGTTATGTGATTAGAATTTGTTTAAATTTGTTAATTAACAGTGTTAGTAGTCTTCATATGACTTTATACATTGTAGTTGCTATTTTTAATTTTATGTTGCAAATATAGAATGTGTTGTTTAATGTTATTAGTTAATGCATTGGATGGTGAATATGATGTGTTACACAAATAGTAGTTATTTCAAATTTTATTATTTAATGAATTTGATGTTATGCAAGTATTAATCATGTTAATGTGATGAAGTTATGTTATGTATATATATAGTTTAACTACTTATCTATAGATGTATATGTCTCACACACGCACTTCTTACTCGTACACGCAGCCGCAATAATGGGTGATAGACGTGATTGGATGTATGAAGGTTTCAAGAAGGGTGGGTGTCACACAAGTGAATGGTTTGCCAAGACGCAGATGTTTCTGGACCATGCAGCTGCTTTGTCACAAATAGATAATATTAGGTGTCCATGCAATAAATGTAGAAATATGACAAGCCACACCAAGAGGCAGGTCACACTACACCTGTGCTCGCATGGTTTTGTGCCAGGCTATAAGGTCTGGTATCTCACGGGGAGTCACACCTTGAACGAGCAGCAGAAGTAGAAGTTGATGACAGTGAAGATGATGTTGATAGGATGGACCAGATGCTTGAGGATCTGTAGCCTGAACTGGTACCAGATCATCATGATTCACCTACACCGGAGGTTTAGAAGTTCTTCGACCTACTCAAAGCGTCAGAAGAGCCTCTTCACGGGCACACTGACGTGACCGTCCTCGAATTCGTGGCCTAGCTAATGTCAATCAAGTCCAAGTTTGCATTCTCAATTAATTGTTACAAGGAGCTTGTGGATTTGATTAGCGAGGTTCTTCCTATGGGTCACAAGATGCCCAAAGACATGTACCAGTCCAAGAAATTGCTTGAAGGTCTTGGTATGGAGTATGAGAAGATTGATGTTTGCCAGGACAACTGTATGCTTTTTTGGAAGGAACATGGCAGAGAACAGAAATGCTTAAAATGTGGGAAGTCGAGGTACGTGGAGCTTGTAAATGAAGATGGGGAGAATGTGTGACAAAGGTTGCACATAAATAGCTTCGGTACATGCCTCTCACTCCTAGAGTGAAACATTTGTTTCTCTTGAGGAAGACTGCTATGCACATGAGGTGGCATAAAGATTGTACAGATAGACAAGATGGGTTAATGGTGCACCCATCAGATGGTGATGCATGGAAGGCTCTTGACAAATTTGATCCAGATTTTGCCAGCGATGCAAGAAACGTTCGTATCGGCTTGGCAACTGATGGTTTCACGTCGTTCAATATGACCGCTGCGTCGTATTCATGTTGGCCTGTCATTGCCATACCGTACAACCTTCTACCTGCTCTTTGCATGAAATATGAGTTTATGTTCCTATGTCTTGTTATACCTGGGCCTGAGCATCCTGGCGTACGCCTCAATGTGATGCTTCAACCACTGATTGAAGAGTTAAAGAAGCTATGGCAAGGTGTGGAAGCCTATGACTGCTTCAAGAAGCAGAAATTCAATCTTTGTGTTGCATATCTATTCTCGGTTCATGATTTTATGGCGTATGGTATTTTCTCTGGATGGAGCGTGCATGGTAGACTGACGTGTCCTTATTGTGCTAAAGATACAGATTGTTTTCATCTTAGTGCTGGTGGCAAGATATGTTACTTTGATTGCCATAGATGTTTTCTACCCTTCAATCACCCCTTCAAAAGGCAGAGAAAGGAATTTAGGAAGGGCACCATCGTCACAAAGGGACCACCCAAGCGACGTAGTGGGATAGAAATTACAGAAGAGCATATGAAACTTGTCCTACACGAGAGTGGGAAAAGGTATCAAGGTTTTGGTGAGGAGCATAACTGGACTCACATATGTGGCTTGTGGGAGCTTCCTTATGCTAAGTCATTGATTTTGATGCACAACATCGACGTCATGCATCAAGAGAGTAACTTTTACCAAGCCCTCATAAATACATGCATGGATTCCCTAATAAAACGAAAGACAATGACAAGGCACGCATGGACTTAGCAGTGATATGTGATCGTCCAACCCAAGTGCTTAGAGAAAACGGAGGCAAACCAAAAGCTGACTATTGTCTGAAATATAAGCAACGGAAAGAAGTGATGAAGTGGATGAAGGATATTAAATTCCCCGATGGTGTGATGGAACCTCCCAAGTCATTAGGCCCACCTACAGTTGTCCTTGCCCAACGGACCTCAGACAACCCTGTAGGTGTTCCTGAATCACTTGACAAGTTCGGTATCTGCTTTTCTTACCTTTCCCAAGAGCGTTTCACCCGTCACGCAGACATTACAAATCATCGGAGCTACGGAAATGCGGAAGCGGTTACATAAACTTACCTTTATTTAAAAGTAAGACAAGGTTAAATATTTACAGACCAGAATATAACATACGAGTGCAGAGTATTATTATTACAAACCATGGGAGGCAAAAACCCCTCCCGATAAGTATCAAACAAAAAGTTTTTATGGAGGATCCTTTCCTCCCGCAACATCACTCCTGGTGCTCTTCCTTTGGTACCACCTTTGAACAGAAGCAACAAAAGTTTGTCGCTTCTTCACCTAAAAACAATGGGGAATAAAACCCTGAGTATGGAATTACTCAGCAAGTCTTACCCGACTAAAGAAAAGACTCTCAAGGGTATGTTGGCTTGAGGGAGTCAAGGTGAGGCTTAAAAATAATCAAAGACTCTATTCGCAAAAATGCTTACTAAAAGTGGATCCTTAAAATCCAATTTTACTTGTCAGGTTAAGTCAGATTACCTGTATCTAGAGTTCTTTCTACCCTAGTTCAAACACTTACCCTGCACTAGCCAATTTCTTAACAACCCTTAATCTTTACTGGAGTTCTATGTATAGGGCAGTGACCAAGTCTTCATAACCGCGAAGGTACGACGATCCAAATCGATTATACTCAGCTGAGGATCTCCAATCACACGACATATGTAGCACTTAACCCTTGCATATGTCAACTCGCCACCGGGGTTCTTAAGACCAGATTAGGTTCACGGCAACCGAGAGCATAGATACACCACCGTCCAGCCTCTTGCCACGGAGGGTACACGCTACTCTCGCCATCTCTCCACTCCCATTGCGTGGTATCTTATTCTGGCCTTAGTCTGCCCGAGGCAAAGCTTACCCATGACGAGGCATGTGACCAGTTAAAGGGTCCTCGGTCAGCAAGCCTACATCGACACGGTCCTTAATCGACTCAGACGGAGACACTACACCGAGACTCCCTTCTCGTGCAAGTCACCTGCCCGGTCTCAGCTTAATCATTTCAAATTCCAAAGTTTGGTACCTGGCAGAGGTACATCTTTTTCGATGTTGAACCCATTATGGCCATGATGGATCCACCATCAAGTTTTCCTTTCAAAAACATCCCTCCCACTTTGCCACATCATCTTTTGTAAAAACAAAATCCTTTGTTTTGCTAGAGCAAGACTAAGCATAGTAAAAACCTTTTGTAAAATAAGGATTCAAGGAAGGTAATGCAGGTAATCAAATTCAAGGAACCTATCACTTAATGCATCAAGCAAGTGATTAAGATTTTAAAAGAATCAAGGAGGTGGCAAATACATCAGGGCTTGCCTTGGTTTACAGGTGAATCAGGCTCGGATCCTCAGATGTCAATATAGAAACAACTGCCTGCCTAATGTTCCGCAGGTGGTGGTGGCGAAGTCTTCTCTTCTTCTACTTCAACTTCTTCCTCGTTTTCTAAATATAACCATATATATAAGAATGAATGCCCATGTAATGATTATGAAGATGCAAAGATAGTAAAAGTTTATTTTCTAGAGTCTTAAATATAATTTTCCTTCACGGTTCTCCGAGAACTTAGGGTTTCCGGAGTTAGTAAAGGAATTCAAAGGGCAGGGGGTAGGGTTTTGGGCTCTAAGTATCAAACAAGGTCCAAATCATACCAAATTCTATCCAAAGCTTCTAAATAATGTTTAGAGTTCATATAAAAAGTTTGGGGATTTTTGGAATTATTATTGATTTTCTAAAAATCTAGAAACAATGTTTTAGGCTATTTTAAATGCTCCAAAATTCCCTATTTGACCTAAAAATCATGAAATTATTTTTTATTAAATTCTATGGAAAATTAGGAATATAGAAAAAATGGTTTGACATTTTTACCATTTTTCTACAATTTTCTAAAATTGTTTTAGTTCTGGCAGAAAAAGAAAAAGAAAAATGGTGAACAGTCCTGGGCCGAATCCAGCCCAGACGGCCCAAACATAGGTGGAAAGCGCGCCCGCGCCCACGCGCTGCAGACTTTGCAAAAATGCCCACACGATTCAATTATTTTATTAAGAGTCCTAGCTACTATTCCCTGTGTCGCTGACGTTTTCACTTAAACCCTCCGCCTTTCTGTTCTTTACACGCCGAGATCCTCGACGGTGAGCAGCGTTGCAGAGCTCCGGCGAGCTCGCGTACCGGCTGATTCACAGAAGGACCGGCGCCCATCTTTGGCCTAAACCAAATTCGGAATCTAATGAACGTTTACCCTCACCTAATTCCAAGAATAGCTACCCGTTTTGATCTGGCCACGGTGACCGTGGGCGTCGCGGACAGTTCAACGCGTTCCCGGTCATCGGTGGGTTTCTAGCTCAATTGGGTGGGTCGACGAGCGTCACAGGCACATGAGAACACTTAAACGAGGGAGCAGAAGGTACAAGCTACTTGAATTGCACTGGCCACGACGGGGGTGTTCTTGCAGTGGTTTCGAGCAGATTGGGGGAAATCCAAAATTCGAGCTCCCTGGTGAACGATTGAGGATGATTCTTGGTGGCTGGGTGTTTGACTATCCTACGGAGCTCACGGTGGCCTCAATTTATAGAGATCAATCGCGAGCACAGCGAATTCGAGCGGCGAATCGTGATCGGTAAGAACTGGGTGAGTCACTAGTGGCCGCGCAACGTGGCCTTTACCGTGGCGGCTCCTCCGGCGATCACCGGATATGCGTAGCACGGTTAGCCACGACGTGGTAAAGTGTCTGGACACGCGGCGGATGACAGTGATGGATCAACGGCGGCGAGATTCATCCCGAGTGATCGATGAGCAAGGGGGTACGGTGAACCTTATCTGCGCCTGTGCCCGAGCTAATCTAGTGCCAAGATTTCAATCCCACGTGATCTTACCCGTGAACACGAATCGCAGCGATGGCGTGAATCACGGTGGAGATCATCGGCGACGAGATGTCTGTGCTGGCGGCCTGATCCCTTCACTGTACCATTGAATTCTTCTTCAGTGCGCCTGACAGCCAAGGTTTAGGGTCAAATCTCTCTCAATTTTCTATGGCAACCAGTTGATCGACCAGTAACAAAGTTGTTGTCTGATGATCCAACAACAATCTTACTAAAGCAATCATAACTAGATAATGACTGGATCATGATCAAATTTAAGCTCAAAGATGGCTTCATCACACTATCACAACAGAATTCAGTCCCGAGACAGCCTGACAGCCCATCTTAGGGTGCATTTTTCTTCAATTTCTTCATAACAACCATGTTTACACTCTTAAGAAAAGTTATTCTCCTTTGATAGATCTATAATATTGATGTGGTGACCTAGGGCAAAAACCTTAGAATTTAAAAGATATAGAGCTCCAAAGTTGAGCCAATGTCACCGAATTTCAGACTTAGGTTTATAGGGTTTAAGTGGTGCTTTTTGCAAATAGGCCCAAAACTTAGGGTTTAACTTGCAAACCCTCATGATTGTGAATCATATGACTTTATGTACTTTAACATCATAGTTTTTACACTTTAATCCAAAAGTGCACTAATTTTGCACTTAGCCCCCTAGGGTTTAGGTTTAGGGTTACCCAGGGTCCTTTTTAGGGTTTTTGGTATCTCAGGGGTGTGAATGTAATTTAGGTCCATTCTTAGTAACATTTTATGACTATTTCACTTAAGCTTTAGGGTTTTCTCTATTTGGATTTTGTTTTACCCTTTTGAACCCCATTTAGGGTTAAGTACCCTACTCTAGGGTTTTATTTGCAACATGCCATATCAATACAACTTGTTTGAAATTTTTGACTAGTGAATGCATTCTAGGTGTATCAAACATATGAAATGCTAATGCTGATGATGTTATGTTTAAGTTTTAGTAACAGTAACACCAGGGGTGTTACATCCTTCCCCCCATAAAAGAATCTCATCCCGAGGTTAAAAGTCCTAGGGCAAGTAGTGGAAAAGGAAATGCTTCACATTTTTATTTCCGGATTTTTGGTACAAGGCAGGGATGGTTTGGGGCTCACTCCTTTATTACAACAATTTTATACACTTTACAAATTACAGGAGGCTAAAAAGCCTGGCAAATTCTTTTCTAAAAACTCTTGAGTTTCCCATGTAGCCTCATCTTCGGAATGTTGGTTCCACTGTATCCTGTAAAACTTGAGAGTTCTCCGAGTAACCCTGTCCTTTTGATCCAAGACTCGAATAGGGTGTTCTAAATATGTCAAGTCTAGCTCTAGGACAACATCTGTTACTTCGATGGTTCGATCTGGAACCCGAAGACACTTCTTCAACTGAGACACGTGGAACACATTATGTACAACAGACAAGGTTTTGGGTAGTTGAAGTCGGTATGCCACTGGTCCACATTGCTCAAGTATAGGGAAAGGACCAATGTACCGAGGTGCAAGCTTTCCTTTAACTCCGAAACGTGATATACCCTTCATTGGTGAAACTTTTAGGTAGACATAATCTCCCATTAGAAAGTATAAGGGTTGTCGTCGCTTGTCTGCATAACTCTTCTGACGAGCTTGAGCTTTCTTCATATTATGAATTATTCTTTGAACTTTTTCTTCTATCTCTTTTACCATATCTGGCCTGAAGAAACTCATTTCACCTGGTTCAGACCAGTTTAACGGAGTACGACACCGTCGGCCATACAAAGCTTCAAATGGTGCCATCTTGATGCTTTCTTGATAGCTATTATTGTATGAGAACTCCGCTAATGGTAAACAATCATCCCATTTCTGTGGAAATTCCAAAGCACAAGCCCATAACATGTCTTCAAGTATTTGATTTACCCTCTCAGTCTGTCCACTGGTTTGAGGATGGTAGGCCGAACTATGGAGCAACTTAGTATCCAGTGCTTTGTGAAGTTCTTCCCAAAATTTGGACACGAATTGCAGTCCACGATCCGACACTATCGTCTTTGGAACACCATGCAAACTGAGAACACGGGCAATGTATAATTCTGCATATGTGGCCACTGTATACTTTACCCTGACAGGAAGGAAGTGGGCAATCTTAGTAAGTCGATCAACAATAACCCAAATAGAATCATATCCTCTGTTAGTCCTAGGCAATCCCACAATAAAGTCCATACTAATATCCTCCCATTTCCATGTAGGGACAGGTAAAGATTGTAATGGACTGGCAGTCTTCATATGTATGGCTTTGACATGTCTGCAAGTGTCACATCTTGCCACATAGCGTGTGATTTCAATCTTCATCTTTGTCCACCAATAATGTTGTTTCAGATCATGATACATCTTAGTGCTTCTAGGATGAATTGAATAGCGACTAAGATGTGCTTCATCCAAAATTTGTTGGCGGATTTCTTCATTCTTTGGCACAACTATGCGGTTGTTGAACCATACAATGCCATGATCGTCTTTCCTAAAGCACTTGGCTTTTCCGGCTGCTATCTTCTCATGGATGTGTTTTATACCCTCATCGTTCTTTTGTGCGTCAATTATTCTTTGCAAGATGACTGACTCAAGCTTCAAGTGATTTGAAGTTCCATGCTGAATAATTCCCAGGTTCAGATTCTCCATTTCTTGGCATAACGTAATGTCAGAAGTTTCCATTGTAAGACAATGACAAAAAGTCTTGCGACTCAAGGCATCTGCCACTACATTAGCTTTGCCTGGGTGATAATGAATCTCCAGTTCATAGTCTTTAATAAGCTCGAGCCATCGCCTTTGTCTCATGTTCAATTCTGACTGGGTGAAAATATACTTCAAACTTTTATGATCTGTATAAATGTGACAGATATTACCCAGCAGATAATGACGCCATATCTTCAGGGCATGAACCACTGCAGCTAGCTCCAGATCATGAGTTGGATAATGTTCCTCATGTCGGCGCAACTGCCTTGAAGCATAAGCTATCACTCGGCCTTCTTGCATTAATACACAGCCGAGTCCACTGCCTGATGCGTCACAATACACATCAAAGGGTTTTTCGATATCCGATTGAGCCAATACCGGAGCAGTGGTTAGTAATACCTTCAATTGTTCAAAGGCTTCATTACACTTTGAAGACCAATTAAATTTAGTATCATTCTTCAATAAACTTGTGATTGGTTTCACAAGCTTGGAAAAATCTGGTATAAACCGGCGGTAATAGCCAGCCAGTCCAAGGAAACTTCGGACTTGATGTACAGTGGTTGGGGGTTTCCACTCCAAAATATCCATGACTTTGCTGGGTTCTACCGCAATTCCCTTGGCAGATAACACATGTCCCAGAAATTGGATTTCTTCCAGTCAGAACACGCATTTACTGAACTTGGCATATAACTGATGTTCTCTCAAGCGTGTTAATACAATCCGCAAGTGCTGAGCATGCTCCTCTTCATTCTTGGAATATATCAAGATATCGTCGATGAATACCACCACAAACTTGTCTAACTCAGGCATAAATACTGAGTTCATCAAATAAGTGAAGTGGGCAGGAGCATTCGTCAGTCCGAAAGACATTACCAAATATTCAAATAACCCATACCGCGTAGTGAATGCGGTCTTTGGTATATCCTCGGGCCTGATACGGATCTGATGATAGCCCGATCTGAGGTCGATCTTGGAGAATACCCTTGCTCCAGTCAGTTGATCAAATAGAATGTCAATCTGTGGAAGAGGGTACTTATTTTTGATAGTAACCTCATTAAGTGGTCGATAATCCACACACATTCAAAGTGTTTGGTCCTTCTTCTTGACGAAGATGGCTGGACAACCCCATGGTGACGAGCTTGGCGGGATGAATCCCTTCTCAAGTAGACCTTGCAAATGGGTCTTGAGTTCTGCCAGCTCATTTGGAGGCATTCGGTAAGATCTTCTAGAAATGGGAGCCGTACCGGGCTTCAACTCAATTACATCGACGGGGAAGCAAGCCGGCTTGTACAGCTTCGACAAAACATCGAACAGGAGTGGGCAGGCCGAACACTCGCCGGAGAAGCCTGTCATCGGGCCCAAGACATCCGGCGCCGCATCGTCGACAACACCAGGGCAGCGCTGCCCCCGGCCGTCAGCGGGTCCGGCCAGGACCTAGCTGCAACGGTGATGCTGCTTCGAGCCATACCCGAGCCATCCACCACCGAGGGACGGCGTATCTAGGGCGAACTCAAGAATCTCCTAGAAGGCGCCGCGGTTTGATGAGCCGAGAGCTCTGTCTCCCGCAGGCGAGCTGACCCTCGGAGCATCACACGGTGTCCTCCCGACGCATTCAGGAAGCCTCGGTCCATCCCGAGCGCACGCGGGACGAGGCGCCTGTCGCCCGGGAACGCCTCGGCAACGAGCACCACCATCTCGACCATCGAGCCCGCCTCGATGAGAAGGTGTGCTGAGGCTACCATCCTAGGCGCGGGGGACGCTGCAACAGTGAGGAGGATCGTAGTCCTTCGCCCAAACCACCCGTCCGCGAGTCTTCAGCCGGGCCATACGATGAGCGCCGTTCCCTGCTTGTTTCTGAGCCCCGACTACCATCACCAAGTACTCGGGGGAGATGAGGCTGGAGCTATGGCTCGCGGACTACCGACTGGCATGCTAGTTGGGAGGGGCGGATGATGACAACCTCATCATCCGTAATCTACCCTTTTTCTTCTCCGACGCCGCCCGGGCCTGGCTGGAGCATCTGCCTCCTGCGCAGATCTCCGACTGGGATGATCTGGTCAAAGCTTTCGCGGGAAACTTCCAAGGCACGTACGTGCGGCCTAGGAACTTGTGGGACCTCCGAAGCTGCCGCCAGCAGCCAGGGGAGTCCCTCCGAGAGTACATCCAGCGTTTTTCAAAGCAGCGCACCGAGCTACCCAACGTTACCGACTCGGATGTCATCGGGGCTTTCCTAGCCGACACCACTTGCCGAGACCTGGTGAGCAAACTGGGGCGCAAGACTCCCACCCGTGCGAGCGAACTGATGGACGTCGCCACCAAGTTCGCCTTGGGTCAAGAGGCGGTCGAAGCCATCTTCCGAAAGGACAAGCAGCCTCAGGGAGGGCCAAAGATAGACGCCCCCGAGGCGTCCGTGCAGCGGGGCACGAAGAAGAAGGCTAAAAATAAGTCGCAAGCGAAGCGCGACGCCGCAGACGTGAATCTCGTCGCTGCGGCCGAGCACAGGAACCCTCGGAAACCTCCTGGAGGGGCCGGCGCGTTCGACAAAATGCTCAAAGAGTCGTGCCCCTATCACCAGGAGCCCATCAAGCACACCCTCAAAGAATGTGTCATACTCCGGCGCTACTTCCATAAGACCGGGCCCCCGGCGGAGGATGGCAAGGGCCATGACAACGACAAGAAGGAGGGCGGCAAGGAAGAGGGATTCCCGGAAGTCCATAACTGCTTCATGATCTACGGCGGGCAGGCGGCGAACACCTCGGCTCGGCACCGCAAGCAGGAGCGCTGGGAAGTATGCTGGGTGAAGGTGGCGGCGACAGTCTACCTAGACTGGTCCGATAAGCCTATCACCTTCGACCAAGGCGACCACCTCGACTTCGTGCCAAGCCCCGGAAGGTACCCGCTCGTCGTCGATCCGATCATCGGCAATGTTAGGCTCTCCAAGGTCCTCATGGATGGAGGTAGCAGCCTTAACATCATCTATGCCGAGACCCTAGAACTCTTAGGGATTGATCGGTCCGAAGTCCGGGCCAGTGCGGCACCCTTCCACGGGATCGCACCCGGGAAGCGAATCCTACCCCTCGGACGGATCGACTTACCCGTCTGCTTCGGAACTCCCTCTAACTTCTGAAAGGAAGCTCTCACCTTTGAGGTCGTCGGGTTCCGAGGAACCTACCATGCGGTATTGGGAAGACCATGATACGCCAAGTTCATGGCCATCCCCAACTACACCTACCTCAAGCTCAAGATGCCAAGCCCAAATGGGATCATCACCGTCGGATCCACGTACCGCCACGCGTACGAATGTGACGTGGAGTGCGTGGAGTACGTCGAGGCTCTCGTTGAGTCCGAGGCCCTCATCGCCGACCTGGAACGCCTCTCCAAGGAGGCACCCGACGCGAAGCGGCACGCCGTCAACTTCGAACCAGTTGAGGCGGTCAAGTCCGTCTCTCTTGACCCCAGCCACGATGCCAGCAAGAAAGTTCGGATCGGCTTCGAGCTCGACCCCAAATAGGAAGCAGTGCTCGTCGACTTTCTTCACGCAAACGCCGAAGTCTTTGCGTGGAGTCCCTCGGATATGCCCGGCATACCGAGGGATGTCGCCGAACACTCACTGGACATCAGAGCTGGAGCCCGACCCGTGAAGCAAACCCTGCTTCGTTTTGACGAAGAAAAGCGCAGGGCCATAGGCGAGGAGATCCACAAGCTACTCGCGGTAGGGTTTATCAAAGAGGTATTCCATCCTGAATGGTTAGCTAACCCTGTTCTTGTGAGGAAGAAGGATGGGAAATGGAGGATGTGTGTAGACTACACTGGTCTAAATAAAGCATGTCCGAAAGTTCCCTACCCTCTACCTCGCATCGATCAAATTGTGGACTCCACTGCTGGGTGTGAAACCCTGTCATTCCTTGATGCCTACTCAGGCTACCACCAAATCAAGATGAAAGAGTCCGACCACCTCGCGACTTCTTTCATCACACCTTTTGGCATGTACTGTTACACTACAATGCCATTTGGGTTGAGGAATGCAGGCGCCACTTACCAGAGGTGCATGACCACGTGTTCGGAGAACACATCGGCAGAACGGTCGAGGCTTACGTCGACGACATCGTTGTCAAGACGAAGAGAGCCTCCAACCTCCTCTCTGACCTTGAAACGACATTCAAGTGTCTGAGAGCGAAAGGCGTGAAACTCAATCCCGAGAAGTGTGTCTTCGGAGTCCCCCGAGGCATGCTCCTTGGATTCATCATCTCCGAGCGGGGCATCGAGGCCAACCCAGAGAAAATCGCGGCCATCACCAACATGGGACCAATCAAAGATTTGAAAGGAGTACAGAGGGTCATGGGATGCCTCGCGGCTCTGAGCTGCTTCATCTCCCGCCTTGGCGAGAAAGGCTTGCCTCTGTATCGCCTCTTAAGGAAGGCCGAGTGCTTCACTTGGACCCCCGAGGCCGAGGAAGCCCTCGGAAACCTTAAGGCGCTCCTTACGAACATACCCATCCTGGTGCCCCCCGCTGCAGGAGAAGCCCTCTTGATCTACGTAGCCGCGACTACTCAGGTGGTCAGCGCCGCGATCGTAGTCGAGAGACGAGAGGAAGGGCATGCATTGCCCGTCCAGAGGCGAGTCTACTTCATCAGCGAAGTGCTTTCCGAGACCAAAGTCCGCTACCCATAGATCCAGAAGCTGCTCTACGCAGTGATTCTGACACGGCGAAAGTTGCGACACTACTTCGAGTCTCATCTGGTGACTGTGGTGTCATCCTTCCCCCTGGGGGAGATCATCCAGTGCCGCGAGGCCTCGAGTAGGATAGCAAAGTGGGCGGTGGAGCTTATGGGCGAAATGCTATCATTCGCTCCTCGGAAGGCCATAAAATCCCAGGTCTTGGCAGACTTCCTGGCTGAGTGGACTAACACCCAGTTACCAACAACTCCAATCCAGCCCGAGCTCTGGACCATGTACTTCGATGGGTCACTCATGAAAACAGGAGCAGGCGTTGGCCTGCTCTTCATTTCACCCCTCGGAAAGCATCTCTGTTACGTCATTCGCCTCCATTTTCCGGCATCAAACAACGTGGCCGAGTATGAGGCACTGGTTAACGGGCTACGCATCACCATCAAGCTAGAGGTCCGATGCCTTGACGCTCGAGGCGACTCGCAGCTTGTCACCGACCAAGTCATGAAGAACTCCCACTGCCGTGACCGGAGGATGGAAGCCTACTGCGATGAAGTCCGGTGCCTGGAAAACAAGTTCTACGGGCTAGAGCTCAACCACATCGCCCGACGGTACAATGAGGTTGCAGACGAGCTGGCGAAAATAGCCTCGGGGCGAACGACGGTTCCCCTGTACGTCTTCTCCAGAGACCTACATCAACCATCCGTTAAGGTCGACGACACGCCCGAGCCTGAGGAAGCTTCGGCCCGCCCCGAGGTACCCTCGGCCGGACCCGAGGCAACCTCGGCCATTGAGGAAGAGGCCTTGCACGTCGAGGAGGAACAGAATGGGGTCACGCCAGATCCGAACTGGCAGACCCCGTACCTGGAATATCTCCTCCAAGGAGAGCTTCCCATCGACAAGACCAAAGATCGGTGGCTGGCTCGGTGCGCCAAGTCATTCGTCTTGCTAGGTGATGAAAAAGAGCTCTATCACCGCAGCCCCTCGGGCATCCTCCAACGATGCATATCTATCACCCAAGGACAAGAGCTGTTGCAAGAAATACACTCGGGGGCTTGCGGCCACCATGCAGCGCCTCGAGCCCTCGTGGGGAATGCCTTCCGACAAGGTTTCTACTGACCAACCACGGTGGCCGACGCCACTAGGATTGTGCGCTCCTGCCGGGGGTGTCAATTCTATGCAAAGCAGACGCATCTACCCGCTCAGGCCTTGCAGACGATACCCATCACCTGGTCGTTTGCTGTGTGGGGTCTGGACCTTGTTGGTCCCTTGCAGAAGGCACCCGGGGGCTTCACGCACCTGCTTGTCGCTATGGACAAATTCTCCAAGTGGATCGAGGTCCGACCCCTAAACAGCATCAGGTCCGAGCAGGCGGTGGCGTTCTTCACCAACATCATCCATCGCTTCGGGGTCCCAAACTCAATCATCACCGACAATGGCACGTAGTTCACCGGAAAAAAGTTCCTGGACTTCTGCGACGACCACCACATCCATGTGGACTGGGCCGCCGTAGCTCATCCCATGACGAATGGGCAGGTGGAGCGTGCCAACGGTATGATTTTGCAGGGGCTCAAACCAAGGATCTACAACGACCTCAACAAGTTCGGCAAGCGGTGGATGAAAGAGCTACCCTCGGTAGTCTGGAGTCTGAGGACGACACCGAGCCACGCCACGGGTTTTACGCCGTTCTTTCTAGTCTATGGGGCCGAGGCTGTCCTCCCCACGGACTTAGAATACGGGTCCCCGAGGACCAAGGCGTACGACGACCGAAGCAACCAGACCAGCCGAGAAGACTCGCTGGACCAACTCGAGGAGGCTCATGGCATTGCCTTACTACATTCGACACGGTACCAGCAGTCGCTGCAGCGCTACCACGCCCGAAGCATTCGGTCCCAAGGCTTCCAAGTGGGAGACTTGGTGCTTCGCCTGCGACAGGACGCCGAGGGCTCCACAAGCTCACTCCACCCTCGGAAGGGCCCTTCATCATCGCCAAGATCTTGAAGCCCAGAACATACAAGCTGGCCAACGACCAAGGCGAGGTCTACAGCAACGCTTGGAACATCCAACAGCTACGTCGCTTCTACCCTTAAGATGTTTTAAGTCGTTCATGTACCTCGTTTACATACACAAAGTCTAACCGTCAAGGAAGGGTCGGCCTTGCCTCAGCAAAGCTCGACCCTCCCTCGGGGCTAGAAGGGGGGGAACCCCCTCTGCGTCAAAATTTTCCTCGGGAAAATTTTCTACCAAAACAACCTTCGTGCTTTCGACTTCCGTATCGATAGCGGGATCCTGAGAACGATGAGAGTACACATAAGCGGCAAGGCCGACCGAGCCGAGGAACTCCTACTCCTCCGGGATATGGATACCTCACTCATCACCTTCCGCGAGAAGTAACTCACGCTCGGATAAGCGATCTTGCTACCGAACTAGTCCTAACACTCGGGTAGAAAATGACTTTTGCGCCTTCTCGACTGTATCAATAATGGAATCCTTCGACCAAATGAGAGCGCACGTAAGCGGCAAGGCCGACCGAGCCAAGGGACTCCTACGCCTCCGGGATACGGATACCTCACTCATCACCTTCCACGAAAAGTAACTCTCGTTCGGATAAACGATTCTGCTATTGACAGACAAGTCGTGATGCTCGAAACAAGAGGAGAGAAGACGCAGCTTTTTAAACACGACGATAAAGTGTTTAGGCCTCGACGGCCACGAAAAAGCATGTGCATGCTACAGACAAACTGTTCGTGCAGGTTCGGGCATCGGCAGGGGGAGCAGCAGCACCCTCGACGTTGTTTCCACCCTCAGCGGAACCAGGTCTGGCCTTGGACGGTGACCTGGGCAAAAGGACCTCCACCTAAGGGAGGACGCCAGCACCGCGCCAGCAGGTGTCTTGGCCGAGCTCCAGCGGCTGCTACCACATCTTCCTCGGCCTGGGAAGCCGCCATCTCCCGGGCCGACGAAGTCTCCTTCCAGCCGACTCCGCGTCTATCCGCGCTAACACCGCGGCCTCCGGCTCCGGCTCATCGCAGAGCAGCCGAGGGTTCCAAAAACTGAGCAAGAGAAGCCTAGAGCGGCAAGGCCGACCGAGCCAAGGGACTCCTACGCCTCCGAGATACGGACACCTCACTCGTCACCTTCCGCGAAAGGCAACCGACGCTTGGTTAAGTGGTTCGGCTAGCCAACAGGCAAGTCACAGCGCTCAGAATGAGGAAGACACATAGCTTCATTCTCGAATACCCAAATGTTCAGGCCTCGACAGCCACAAAGAACAAACACTTATACCTGGGGTAACTATGCTACACAGACTTAGACGTCGGCAGAACCCTCGGCGGTTCTCCCGACCTACGACAAATGTCTAAGTACTTGAAGCGGTTACATTTTGCTCCAACAAAAACCCGGTATATCTCCTTACAAACGGGACTCTAGTTCCATTCCCGCAGGCATGAACAACTTCCACACTGGAAGGCTTGCGGGATAACAATCTTCGGGTGGCCCGCCGGCAGCCGCTCCAGCAGCAGCGACAACAACCTCCGTCTCGGGCGGCTAGACAGCTGCAGCAATGGCTTCAGGGCAAACGCTGCAGCCAAGAGGCCCTCGCCCTCGAGAGACGAAAACCAGCCATTAAAGCCAAAGAAACGGAGCCACACCGGCGTACGTCGTCTGCCCCAAAGCGCACCCGCAGGTCCTCACTCCCGTACTCGCCACCAGAACGAGAACGGGGCAGTCCCAGAACACGAACGTCGCCTTCGCGGCGTGCGACGTGTTATGCGACCCCCAACAGCCGGCGGCGCAGCAAGGACCAGCGATGGGGGCGGCACCGGAGGCAGCTCCAGAGCCGCTCGTGCCGGGGAGCTAGTCACGCGGCGGCTACCAGCGCCACAAGCGGCGAACACCCTTCCCCTCAGATCACTGAAGGAAGGAGTGGGCCACTGCCTACGTAGAGGTGAACCCCGGCTCAGCCCTCCCTCTGCCTCAGCAAGGATGACGAAGATCCTTAAAGCTGAGGGCGGGGCGGAGGCCGCAGCCCGGCTTGCTTCTCCCCACCAAACTGCCCATTGGTGAGGGAATGCAGCCGAGCTGCACAACGAAAATCCTTGAAGCCGAGCGATGGCTGAAAGGTGTCGATCTCCACGAGGTCGCGCTCCTCCAACAACAGCAAGAGCAAGGCGGCGCTAGAGCACCCCATCCGGGGGCTCAAAAGGCGAAAGGGCGCGATGCATGAGGGGAAAACGAAGGCATGGCCACTGCCTAGGGGATCGATCCCCTTTTATAGGCAGACCTCCTCACTTGCGCCCCTTAGCGTCACGGGCGAAATCCCCATTTACATCCTCTAGAGTTCTCCCCCTACGACACGGGGGCTAGGACCCACACGTCATACGAGCTGATCCGAACCATGAAGAAGGCGAACCGCCGCACGCGAGGCATGTAACCGTCCCGCGGTTACAAGCGCTCTCCCATCTTCACAGAAACCGGTGGTCAAAAGGGTGGACCGCCACGCGACAGGCATCCAACTGCACCACAATTGTGCGCCCCTTCGGCTTCAACCACATCCGGCGGACCGGCGCAAAGGAAGCGGGCCCGCATGTCATGTAACTGGCGCGCCGGTTACGAAGTGCGAGAAGTTACACCGCCACTCACGCCAATGCTACGCCTCCTCGACTGCGAAACTAGTACCGCGACTCGAGGTAGCCCTGCGCAGGACCCAACAGTGCCATTTAAAGGTGACAGCCACGGGCCAGTCAGCCGCGGGGTAGGCACGACGGTTGGCATGGTCAAAAGCGGGCCGGCAGTAACTGCAGCGGTAAACGAGTGAAGGCAGCGGTCAAGTCACCTGCAGGCTCGCGTCCCCTCCTAAAGCGACGGGAGAGCCCTCTCCCACGGCATGAAGATGACGCGCCCGTGCCCCGTTCCTCGAACGGCTCGCGCGCGCAGCGGGCGCCACGCGTATCGCCTGTCCCGTCGCATTAACTCCCCGACGGAGCAGGCGACACCTCTGGCAGGCGAGGCGGGCGTCGCTTCGCCTTCGCCACAATGACCGCGTCAAAAAAGGTGTGCCACCTTATTTAAATTCATATCCTTCCCCTCCTCCTCTCTCTCTCTCTCTCTTGCCACAGGGACCGGGAAAGGGGACGTTGTGGAAAGGATCCTTCTCAGCAGAGGAAGCGGGCCCCGAGCCCTCCTACTGATCAGGGGTTCGAAGGCTGGCCCCTCGGAAGGGTTTCGACAGCCGCCCCAGAGCACTCGGACTTCAAGCCCATTACTGATCAGGGGTTCGAAGGCTGGCCCCTCGGAAGGGTTCGACAGCCACCCCAGAGCGTGCCCACTACTGATCAGGGGTTCGTAGGCTGGCGCCTCGGAAGGGTTCGATAGTCGCCCCAGAGCACGCAGAGTGAGGGATGACTCTGGGTACGTTCGATACATAGCCGAGGCTCGGGCTACGCTCTCGCGGTACCCTAGGACATTTCCGAGACCGGCGGGAACGATTTGTAATGGAATCCCACCGGAGGGAGGCATCGAGCCCTCGAACCCTGTCGAAGGGGTCTGGGTCCAGCGAATCACCCGCAGGTACTTTTGGAGCGCGCCTCTGGGCCACCAGCCGAACCCTAACGAACGGGGCACGGGCGTCCACTCGGATCACCCGTTAGCAGCTCACTGGAAACACCATGTTCGGCGCCCTCCAAGGGCAACATGGCGCTTTCTCCCCCCCTCCTCCTTGCGGAAAGGCGATGCAGGGGCGTATAATAAAAGTCAGGAAAGTCCTTGATCGTCCTCTCGCTCTGCGCAGAGGCTCGGGGGCTGCTCTCACACCCGGCTACGGCCAAAACTGTTGATAGCGTCAACAAACCAGCTTGATAACTTGGAACCCGACCACGCACCTGGGCTACGGCCAGGCCGCATGAGGGAACGATCAGACCGGCCGAAGCACCACGAAAAGCATTCAGACCTCAGAGGAGTCAAACCACTCCTCCGAGGCCTCGGGGGCTACACCCGGTGGGTGCGCTCGCGCGCACCCACCAGAACAAGGCAAAAACCGAGAAAGGCCGGTCCCCTCATTGAAAACGCGGCAAAAGCCTCCAAGCGAGTACCATCACTCCCTTCGAGGCTCGGGGGCTACTGTCGGGTACTATAATTAGGGGTACCCCCAACGCTCCTAATCATGGATGGTAAACACCCTCAGACCAACTGACGGGTGCGGTTCAAGCCAAGACTTCGTCTACCCGAGGGACGCGATCTCACACGAGCCCAGCCTCGGGTTGGAACAGTAGTCCCAGACGAGTTCACGCCTCGCTCGAGGGCCTCCTCAGGCAGTGGGTGCCCCCTCGGCTCTCCCGAGGCCCGGCTCGGGCAGGCTTCGTTGTGAAGCAACCTTGGCCAGACCGCCTCACCAACCGACCGCTTCACAGGCGCATTAAATGTAGGGGATGCCTGACGCCGTATTCTGACACACGTGCCTCAGACGGGCAGACCAAAGTGACCACAGTCACTTCGCCCCTCTTCTTTACTGTCTGGCATGACAGGAAAACAACGCCGCTCGCTCCGCTCCGACTGCCGTGTTAGCCACCCCGGCAACAACTGACAACAAGTCACGATCAACCACCGAGTTCAGCCTCGGGCACAACAGGAAGCTCCGCCTCGCCCGACCTCATGCTCCGGCCTCTGGAGGAGGTTACCGCCTCGCCCGACCTCAGGCTACAGCCTCGTGAGGAGGTCTCCGCCTCGCCCGACCCCCGGACTCGGCCTCGACCCCGGTCTTGGGAGGAATCGCGTCCTCGCCCGACCCCAGCCTCGACCTCAAGAGAAGTCTCTTCCTCGACCGACCCTGGGCTCGGACTGACCGCGCTAATAGGCTACAAGGAACAAGACCGGCGTCCCATCTGGCTTACCCCGGCGACGGGTAATGATGGTGCCCCGCGTGCGCCATGACGTCGGTGGCTCTCAACCCCTTACGACAGCAAGGAGACGTCAGCAGGATCCTCACCGCGCTGCCAGCTGTGCTCCTACAGGACTCAGGCGCTCCTCCGATGGCCACGCCATCACATGTACAGGGCCCAAGCTCTCCCCCAACGGCCACGTTGGCATGTACACAGGGCTTAGACACTCCACTGCCGGACACGTTAGCGCATAGCTACGCCCCCCGTTGTATGTCTGGATCCTCTCCTTGCCTCTATAAAAGGGAGGTCCAGGGCCACCCTGAGGGGGGTTCGCGCGAGGGAAGCGGCGGACGAACTCTGTGTCCCTCTCTCTCTCACGCGACGTGCTTATAACCCCTACAGCGAGCGGCACCCCTGGTGCAGGATAATACAAGGCTTGTCCCACCTCTTGTGTTCCATCCCGCGCCAACCCATCTAGGCAGGGGCACGCAGCGATTTCACTAGTCGGTCCAAGGGACCCCCCGGTTCCGAGACGCCGACACATATCTTGTACAAATAAATTTGTTTACTTATTTACAAATAAATCTTAAGTTGTATGTACCAGGATGAGCAGCACACTGAGGAGGAGCACAATGAGGAGGAGCAGCACAATGAGGCTGAGCAGCACAATGATGAGGTGGCACACAATGAGGAGGTGGAGCACGTGACATGGGACTAGGCCGCACAGCATCACCAGCCATGGGACCAGTGGGACCACCAGAGAGAGCAGCAACAGGCGTGGGACCAGTGGGGCCAACAGGGCAAACCGGCTGACAACCCGATGGATGATGGCTCGAGAGGCTCTTCAGCGACACGCACACGTCGCTCAAGAAAAAGCCACTCATTAAAGCCTCGTCACGCGATAGAGCGAGAGGCTGATAGGACTTTAATCATGCCACATGGAGATCGGTGAGTGTAATATATTAACTTATCTCATATAACTAACCACACTCAGGTTAACCTTACGTTGGGTTCTCTTTGCCGCCTTCACTACCTTGGTATAGTGAAGGTGTCAAACGGTGATACCGAGGATGAGGTGCTCGTCAGTACCTGGGACGAGTACAAGTTTAAAAAGGAACAAAACCATACCGACGGACAGGGACTTGTGCGTAATGACTTTTGGGTATGAATTCTTTATTATTTTTGTTATGTTTCTTAACATTGTAAATCTATGACTTATATAATTGTATTTGTATTCTTTATGTTGTAGCTTCGATATCGGTTGCCTGACGGAGAGGATTACATGGGGCACGTTGAACGTGTCTTCCAAAACAATGCAAAGAAGCTGGTGAAGGATGCCATATACTATGTGAGAATTCAGGCTACAAACCTGTATTTTCAAAAGCATCCGGAAGAAGCAGGCCCCTTGAATAAAAAGGAAGGGTCCTCAAAGATATATTTGACTGAGGATCAATATCGTGAGGTTAGTATTCAATTTGTTTTAACCTTTATATTGATTGTTGTAATTGATATAATATGTAACATTGTGTGTGCCGGTGATGGTTCCATGGATGGCGCCCGTGCCTGATGCGTACTATGCTTGGTGTCGATATTGGGCTTCCGAAGGCTTCCAGAAAGCGTCAGCGCATCACAGACAATGTCGAGGAACCAATCCTAACCACAAGTTTGGTGGTGACGACATGATACGAAAAGCTAAAAGAATGGTAAGTTTGATCTATCTATGTCGATCAGCAAATAGAACGATTGCTTATGAATGTTTTTGTTTATACAGGAAGCTACGAGTGGCCAAAAGCCTAGTGACATTGAGGTCTACTAGGAGGGCCACAAAGGACCAGACCCGAACAACCCTGACCAGCTCTGCAGCCAGGCAGCCACAGATCGGCTGGTGAGTTTTGGCCAAAAAGTACAAACGTTCAAAGTATAGAAATTCCTGCATTTGTAAGGTTGTGAATGATGTATAGGCGGCATATGGGGAGGAGATGGTTCGTCGCCATGGCCCTGACTTCGACTGGCGCCATGAACCGGTGGATCCCTCGGTGGTGTACGCAAGTGGTGGTGGCAAAGCGCATGGACGGTAAGCTCTAACTTATGAAATTATATGGTTGACACTAAATTGATTATGCAGTAATCACATTTTTTGAATCACTTATAGATACGCACTCTTCGACGGATTCATTGACTCGTCGTCGGTGAGATCTCAGAGGACGGGTTCGTCTTCCCATAGCTCATGCTCTCGTCGACCGAACGAGCAGGAGTTAGAGATTATGAGGATGCGTGAAGAGATGAGACAACAACGCGAATTTATGGAGGCTTGCAATGCACATAACCAAGCGATGTATCAAGTGAGTACACATAATCCGAACTCTAAATTATTATATTTCAATACAACATCTTCAATATTAACACATATGTTTAACAGTTAATGCAGCAACAGGGCATGGCAACAAATTTTCCACCGTCACCACAATGGAGCCAGTTTGCAAACACACCAGCTCCGCCACCACAGTTCAACACCCCTCCGATACATATACCTGCACCTGAAGATAGAGTACGTTTGATAACTGTCGATTAATTTATACACTTGTATACTTTTTGATATTTGCATTTAACGTGTTGATATTTGCTAACTTGCATAGGTTACGCCCGAAGCCGGTGGTAGTGGGTCTGATCCCGCAGCAGGGACTGGATTTGTTGACTCACTCTTTGTGTTCCCTCCTTCTGGTGGCGGCAGCGGTCATAGCTCTAACCACCCAAGTGGTGGTTATCTCTAAACACTTGAACTCATGCTCGTTATGTTTTTTAACTCATGGACGTTATGTTTGTGTAAACACTTGATCTTAACTCGTATCTGAAATGTTTGTGTAAAACACTAGATCTTAAGTTTGTGATGTGTGAATCATATGAATGCGTTTGTGATGTGTGAATCAAATCAATGTGTTTGTGATGTGTATGTTCATGTGATGATATATATGTTTTGTCATATATTTGTGATGTATATGTTCTGTGTATGTTATGTGTGCAATTGTGGAGAAATATCTAATTTAGTGTTGCTGTTGCAGAATTATAGGTTAACTCCCGTCGGCCCAGTTAATCCCCGTCGGTTTGACCATAGCCGTCGGGAATTAACAATGAACTCCCGTCGGCCCAGTTAATCTCCGTCGGCTGACTTGGCCGACGGGAGTTAATAGTTAATTCCCGTCGGCTGGTAGGGCCGACGGGGATTAATTAAATAACTCCCGTTGGTTGACCTGGCCGACGGGAATTAGCCATGTTGGGGGCTTGTTCTCAAATGCTTCAGATTGATGTAAAGTAAAGGTACAAAACGTGATGCGAAAAAGCGTATGCCAAGTCAGTGTGAACAGTACGGGAGTACTGTTCACCTATTTATAGGCACGGGACGCAGCCCGTGTAAAATTACATTGATGCCCTTTACATTTATCAATAACTACAGTAATTCTTCGAGGTCCAATTTGGCTTTTCATCTTTAAGTCGGTTTCTCTTTTCTATTGTTATGCCGAAGCCTTTCTGCACATAGCTTCGTGATCGTCTTATCCTTCGTCATGATCGTTTTTCATTCCACTCGCGCTTCGTCTTAACCATGCTCTTGTATATTCGCTACCTGACTCCGAAGGTGCCTGTTCCGAAGGTGCCTGCTCACATATTACACTTGGAAAATATTATCAAACTATACTTTTGAGGACCTTCGGGAGCCGAAGGCCCCCAACAAGCCATAACTCCCGTCGGCTAGTTAGTGGCCGACGGGGATTAATTATTCCCGTCAGCGGCCGACGGGAATAACCTTATCCCCGACACCTGATATCTGTCGGCCAGGAACCGACGGGAATAAGCCCTAAACCGACGGAAATTACTTATTCCCATCGGTTTAATGCCTACTCCCGTCGGTTCCTGGCCAACGGGAATTAAGTGTTTTCCTGTAGTGACCGCGTCCATGCGACAGCTGCGCCGGAGCTTGTCATACATAGCGGCACATGGGGCCATGTAGGACTGTTTTTAGAGGTCGAACTGGTAGTCGTCAAGTTTCTTCTCGTCGTCGATGAGCGACCCCAACACGAGTGCCTCCTGCTAATGGTGTTTGTTCGGGGCTTTCAAGTAAGAAACATGGATTCATGTTTGGCGCTGGTTTATAAAAATGACTCACAAGTCAGATCCATAAAAAAATATTACAAAGAATAAATGTCACGCATGCAAAAAAGGAATTTAAGTTGAAAACATTATTCAAACAAAAGAAATTGCATGCAAGGCTCTTCTTTAAATACTACTCCCTCCATCCAAAAATATAATTCAAGAATTTCGGTAATATTTATCTACTACTACGCATTGTGCAAGGGTAGCAGGTGAACTTGGGAAGAGATGTAGTAGATGTGTTTCCTGTTATAGATGTAGACATAAACACACATGTGGTGTAGCGGTAACTATTGTTGGCGTTTGCTTGAGAGGTCATGAGTTTGAATCCCCTTGGGGTCATGTGTATTTTTTTAATTTTAGCTAGACGTTGGCTGTACGGAATCGGAAAGACAAAACACTATGCCCGGGGAGAAGGAAATCGGAAAGACAGAACAGGGAATAGCAGACTACTATTACAGTCTTAATAAGTAGTATATATATATATATATATATATATATATATATATATATATATATATATATATATATATATATCACCGCTATTTGTCACGTAGAGTGAAGCTTTACCTAGTCAGTAATAATTGATTATTACTAGTAATAATCAATTATTACCGACTGAGTAAAGCTTCACCTCGGTGAAAAATAACACGAGTGTGTATATATATACACTATATATGCACACACGTGTGTGGATATTCTATTACAAAATAAACAAGAGATAGCATAAGGTATGAAACATGATATTTTAATTAATACTCTCTTCATCTATAAATAGTTGACATTATAGGATTCAAATTTTGTCCCAGGTTAGTTGGAATTCTCACTTTTCTCTTCTCTAAATGTATATTTTTCTTTTATCAAGGTATTTCTATTTATTTGTCTCTATCTTTGTTCACCTTATTTTCTATGCACCACAGCTTTTTACTTCTAAACTTCTATATATAGACCTAATTAAAACTCCAACTATTTTGAGAGGAAGGTAGTACTTATGTTTTCTAAAAATATAGCTCGTGTAGAAACACTGATCATGTCTCATCATCAGGGCGAGACAGAATTGGGGTACACGATCCTAAGGGAGAAAGCATTAAGCTTCCATGTCTAGCTAAGCTACGCCTCCAAAAGCTGCACCATGTGCCTACAAATACAAGGTACAAAAACCAAACTACTAACTAATTAACAGGGTTTTGACGTCGCACCGACCTGCATTCTGAATTCAAACATGTCGCCCCTTCTCGTCGATCGAAGAAGGAGGAAAAAAAAGTTGTGATCCACGAGGAGCACACATCTCTGCATGCATGGCCACCAGTTCTGCATATGATCTAGGACAGGCATGTCTGCTTGCTGTCCCCTAAAGCCCTTGGCATCTTGTTGTCGTCGAGCTACAAGTATAATGCATGGTGTTTCCTCCTGTCTGTACCCCACCGCGTGGCTCGTGAGGACGTGAAGTCCAGAAGTAACGACGACGACGACTAGTAGCTCCACTGCACGCATGCATGCACTTTTCGTTGGAGTGGTGGTAGCTTTGCCTCGTGGCCCACCGCCAATGCAACTAAACAACTAGCTAGTAGCGCGTAGGCGATCGGCGTCGCGACGCCATTTGGGAGATCTCGATGAGATAGACGATGTGCGTACAGCATACCCTGTCGATCGACCAATGCAAGCTGTTAGCCTGTCAAACAACCCTGTCAGAGCAAATTTTAAAAGGCAGCCTAATTAAGCTAGCTAGTAGAACAGAATCCAAGTATGTACTATGGCTATATTTAATTCCTTCCTCGAGTGCGTTACATTTGCCATGCATGACAACTAACTTGGTACTGAAGTAAGTTGTTCATTATATTATTGGTGCATGGATCTATAGTTTCAATGGACGTCGTCGTTTCAAGAGATACTATAAAGCAACACAGACCGACCGCGTCCAAACGATTCAGTTTCAGGTGGTTTCAGAACTTCAGATCGCAAGTATGCAGGGGCCGATCAATTTCAAGCCACGCTTCGTCATTCTGACGAGTATATCTTTACTTCTCCCATCTCCAAAACATCCTGTTGCACGCACTGCTGCTATACCTGACGCAAAAACAAAACTAGTGTGTGTATTATTTCGCCTAGTTGGCACTGTCTGTCTAGTTGTACTACCGTGCGCGTGTTGGTTTCTTCAGCGCGTTGCCTGCTTCTAACGATCTCTTTCAGCTTTGTGACGGTGCAAGAAGGCACACACAGTGGTTGGGATGGGGCGCACTTTTACGTGTTTCTTTAATTAATCGGAAAGGCGTCGCGCCTTGACTAATTCCTGGTTCGTACGTCGAGAGCTTGTTGGATCACGCATGCAGCAGCAGGGGATTAAATCCAAAGCAAAGCAACCACCACCTCTCCTGCTTTTAACCTTTATACGAAGGGCGGTCTGCCGGCGGCCGGCCATGAAAGCAAAGGCGAAATCGCGTAAAAACACGCACATTTGCAGCTTCAAGCCAGCAGAGAGATCGATTGGTTTACTTTGTCGGCCGGCCGGCACCGTGTACTTTCAGGTGTACTAGCTCTAGCTAGCTTGGATCTTGCTTAGATGATCTTCCAAGATGCAAAACACTGATTATACATGCCGTAAGTATAACGGCCTTTCTGAAATTAAAGTTGCCAGACAGAATTGCTAGCTAGCTTGCATAATCGTTCTCTGATTGAAACCTTTGATGTATTGGAATTTATCCATCTCATCTGACTCTCCGATCGGTCTTATTTGTAACACATTTTCACTGGCGTTTTTCAAAACCGCCTATACTGAAAACCAATTTTTCACTAGCGATTATTTTAGAAACGACAATGAAAACTTATTTTCACTTACGTATCTCTTAAAGCAACCGACAGTGGAAAAGGGATTTACACTGGTGGTAGTTTTCCCACCTTTTCAATTTTTCCACCAAAATTGAATTATATATATATATATATATATTGAAAGTAACATCGAACTAAATTCTACCATACATTTATATACATCAAAGTTTTGTGTTTACAACCATAAAGTTTTACGTATCTCCATCAAACATTTTGTTGGTTACTTGTTCTCAAATGTTATGAATCAAGAACAAGGCAACACAATTGTTAAAGATTAAGGACCTTTGTCCTCCGAAACATTATCTCCTCTCGTATATAATGATCTTCAGATGAAGGTCATGAATGACATGCCTTTATGATTCATAAGAATTAGAGTACATAAAGACAATGAATATGATTTATTAGCTCATATATATATATGTATTTCATAATATGCACATGGGCATTAACAGAATTTATATTACACTGATACCTTCTGATTGTTCGAAGGTGTTGATGCGAGAGCGATTACAATTAGCGTGAACAGTACGGTGGTACTGTTCACCTATAGTCACGGGACGTAGCCCGGGTAAAAGTACATTTATGGCCTTAACATTTGTTCATAATCGTAACATAAATCAATAGGGACTAGCTAGTCTTTTCCTCTTCGACTTGGCTCCATGTTTGATCTTCGGCATTGTTCTAAGCCGAAGTTGTCGTCCTTTGGTGGCAGCTTCGGTACTCGCCATCGTTGCTTCCAGACAGTATCTTCATCTCCAGAATCTTCGATAGAGAGAGAGAATCCTCAAAATCACTTTGTTAATGATGTCTTTGTCTTGAGGACCTTCGATGGAGAAGAAAACCCTCAACAGTAGCCCCTTCATGGTGCTAGATCGTTTTTCATAATGAGCTCGATCCGTGAAAAGTACGAAGGCTTCGGAATACCGAAGGTCCGAAAAACACCTTCCCTGATCTTGTTATCAAAAAACGAATATAAAATTCACAGCGCTTATTGGTCCACCGATCAGTCAGTACGAGCGTCTTGGCGGTTCGCCTTCTTCTCCTACAAGGCTATATAAACAGATAAGTTGGTGAGAAGTTACCACAGCATTCATTGTTATTGCACCGTTGTGCTGCTGAAAATTTTCACTGAAGTCAAAGCTTTCTACATTACGTTTCAAACAATCATTTCACCGCTCAAGTGCAACTTCGTCTGCTAGAGTCTGAACATCGAAATGGCTAGAGTAAGATCGACTGCTAGGGTGACCCGCGAGGGAGATGAGACTTAAACCACTGAGACAGCTCCCAGCTCAGAAGTGATAAGGCGTTTTGGGTTGGTTGTGCAGAAAGAAACTATTGCCAAAGGTGTTGCTAATGTCGAAACTGAACAGACTGCTGCCGAAGCAGAAAGTGAAAATGAAAGTGAGGATGATGATAGTATCCTATGTTCGACTAAGCCTAGCCATATTGAATTTGGGAGATCCATAGTTAAAGCTGAGGATTTAGTTTTAACGAAGAAACTAGGATATTTTGGAGAAAATGATGATGAACTGGTTCGTTTTGCTGGAGAGGAGACAATTCCAGAGCCGAAAGAGGATGAAGTTGTAGTCTTCAAGAGCTTCTTCAAGGCAGGACTTCGATTCCCCCTTTATGAGATGATTGGTGAAGTTTTGAAAAGTTTGAAATCTACCTACAACAGTATACCCCCAATGCCATTGTTAGGCTCAGCGTGTATATCTAGGCTCTTCAAAGCCAAGGAAAAAGTGCCAATGCCGAAGGGTTCTATCGGGTGCATGAGATTCATTATCAGACGAAGGCAAGAGCCAATGGCCTACACAAGAACTTCGGGTGCTACAACTTTACATACTGGAAGGACACTAAGGCCCCTGTGATTGGCTACCGCACCAAATGCCCGATCGGGTGGACAAACGAGTGGTTTTACATGAAGGCCGATAAGAAGAAAAGGGAGAAGCTCAAGAGCACGGTAATGAGTCCCTTAAGACTAAACTTTGGCATGACTCGACCTTTGTGCAATATGCATCTGGGGTCCCCATGCCAACTTGCTGAGGTGGAGTTTAGAGTTGTGGCTGAGCACATTAGCACCAGGGACTTGGTGCAAGAATACTTGGCGAACAGGATGTTTCCAACCTCTGGTAGTTGGGAAATGCCGAAGAAAAAGGAGGAAGGAAAGAAGTATCAATGTAAGACCTAAAATTGGTAGGAGAAAAATATATATATCATAAAATAATAATATAAAGAAATAAAAATATATATAATAGTGTTGTGAGAATTTTTGAAGACCTTTGAAAATCTATTAGGACTCTCCCTCCTCATATTCAAACAATAATATTAAATTAGTTAAGTAACTAATAAATAGATAAAGAAAAGGTTGATCTCTTGATGATGATTTTGTGGTGATGCATTTTATGGAAAACATAAGCTTGACCTCCAATTTTAAATAAAAACATAACATAGAAAATGAGAAAGGAAAATTTAATAAAGTCATTTATTATTTCCATAATTAAATAATAATATTAAAAAATTGTAGGATTTATCTTCACATTAGGATTATGTTGGAATTGGAAACCAAAAGTTTAAAACAGAAAGTTGAAACTGGTTTGAATTTGAATTAGGGATTTGAAAAGTTAAAAGAAATTAAAATAGAAAAGGAGAAAAAAATATGTTATAAAGGAAAAATATATAAATAAATAATTATAATCCATCATGATGGTACTTTTAATTGTGCACTCAATTTGTGAATAATGCTCACAAAAAAATTTAAAATCAAATTCAAATCTGAAATTCAAATAGAAAATGAAAAAAAGAAACATAAATAAAAATAAAGAAAAGATACACCACCTGTTGGGTCAAAACCTTCCTTGCCTCGGCCCACCCTATCTCCCCCTCGCGCATGGGCCGGCCCAAATCCGCGTCCACGCTGCCCGCGCCACTGCGCCGACACCAGGGACCCGCATGTCAGTCGCATGCTCGCTGGACTCTCTAACTAGCGAGGCCTACAAACCAACCTCACCCCTCCACGCCTGTGACACTAACTAGTGGGGCCTCGATCGTCAGTGCCTTCAACCTCCGGACACCAGACCTGCCTCGTGGATTCCGTGGAGGGGCGCGCGCCTCGCAACAACCTGGGCGCTCCTCTGCCCCATTAAAAGCCGGCCGAGACCCCCTTCTTCATCTTCTTGGATCGTCGCGTCGAGAACCACTTTGTCGTCGTGAACAGAGAACAGAGCCACCGCCGTAGGTTCGCGCCCCCGTCGTCGCTTCAAGATCGACTCGTGGTCGGGGGTCTTCGTCTAGGTGCTCTGGTGCTCGTGGTTCCCTTGGCTAGCTCAATTGATTAACAGAGAAGAAGGAATTGCTCACCAGAGTACTTCCATTACCGCGGAGCCGCCCTCCACCGTGGTCTGCGCTCCTGCTCGCACGATTCGTGGTAAGAACCCTCTGATCCTATGCGCCATAGTTCCCTCTACGAGTAGCAGCTTTCGGATCGAAGCTTAGTGCGCAGGGTTGTGGGCAGGTCAGTCCGGTAATGGCGCCGCCGTGGGGCCTGCGTGTCGCCGTCGTGGTGTCATTGTGAGGGTGTGGGATGAAGAAAGCTCGTGTGTCATTGATCTATCGTAGAACAAACGTGATTAGATCCAGCGCGCACCCCTTCGCGCATTAAATCACGATCGTTGATCACGTAGCGACGGCTATGATTGACCCCATGGTGTAATTGAATCATGTCCGTCCGTGTGGATCGAACGTTTAGATGCAATCTCTGGCAGGGGGTGCATTGCGGGCCATTGATCTTCAATCATGTGGTCAGCACAGATTATGGGCTCAGGATCGATCTGGGCCATCCAAATCTAATATAGTGGCCGACATACAGCCATACCCCTCGGGCTCCTTTTAAATAAACCTGTTGTCCATTACAGCGTTAAATCCATTATAGTGGTCCTAGAATTTGTGCAGTACCCCCTATGCTTCTAGTAAATAGTATCCCTAGTCCAGTCAGCAAATAAAAGGGAATAAATTAAGTTAGGAAAAGGATTCTTAGTACAAAAATAAATCTTGAAACTTGTTTAATTCATATTTAATTAATTTTAACTTCAAATTGATCCATTCCAATTGCATTAGATCCATAATAATGCATCCTTGTGGTCAGCGTGCACGGTGATGATTCCTTGTGGTCCTGGCATCTTCAATATCATGTATGAATAGTGCGGAATGGCCATGAATTTTGCCAATCCTGGCCTGCCGATGATGGCGTTGTATTCGCAGTCGAAACTCGCCACTTCAAACCTCAGAAACTCGGTTCTGTAGTTGTCAGGAGTTCCAAAGGTGACGGGCATGTAGATGTGCCCGAGCAGGTACTCTCCTTCGGTTGGCACAATGCCAAAGAAAGGGGTGTCTGACTCGGTGAGGTCTTTGAGTGCGACCCCCAAGCCTAGGAGCGTTTGGGGGAAGGTATCATTGATGCTGCTTCCCCCATCCACTAGTACTTTCTTTACCCTGCTCTCTTGGATCACCGGATCAACGAGGAGCAGATACTTGCTAGGATGGTCGAAGTTAAGCCATTGATCCGCTCGACTGAAGGTGACTTTGTACTCTGACCACCGATAGGGAGCTGGAGCACTAGTGGTTGCCACCAGGACCTATCGGTCATTGAGCTTTTGCTGCCTTCTATTCTCCTACGACCCGTGTCCTCCGAAGATGACGTTGACCTCCCCATCAACGTGTGGGAATGCCCCACCCCCTCCCCCTTCCTGTTGCTGAGGCTACCTGGGCTCGCCAGGCCCTCCTCATGGTGGGGTAGGCGGTAGAGGCTGGAATGGTCGGCCATTCCCGACGGAATGCTTGAAGTCTCTACAGTTCCGCAAGGTGTGGCACATGTCCTTGTGGTATGGGCACTAGGCGTCGAGGATGTTGTCCAGTGTCCGCTCGCCTCCACAGGGTGACCCTCGGGCACGAGCGACGGGTGGTCCGGCGGCATGGACCTCCTCATGAGGCCTCTTCTCCCAAAGCCTGTCGGGTTGCTGATTCGCGTCGCGCCATGGTGCCGGTGGTGTAGGTTTTGCTCCCCTAATAAGGTCCTGGGCCCGCTCGTCAACGGTGATGTAGAGGTCCGCTTCTCGAAACAGTTGTTCGGAGGTGGTCAGCGCTTTCTGCAGTATGGCTCAGACGAAGGCGGAGTCATTAGATCCTCGGTAGAAGTCCTCAATCACTACTGCCTTAGTGACCTCGGGGATACGATTTCTGATGGTCTAAAACCTCTTGAGGTACGACCGATGTGTTTCATCACCCCGGTGCTTGATGGATTTTGAGGTCCCATGGCTGCGCTGGCTTGTCGAAGAGGGACTGAAAGTTGGTGATGAAACGCCGACTGAAGTCACTCCAATCGTCAATGCAGTGTCGCGGCATATGTCGTAGTCACTGCAATGCATCCTGCCCAAGAACGATGGGCAAGTAGGCAGTCATCACGTCTTCAGTTGCCCCAGCGGCCCGGGCGGCTGTCGTATAGACGGCCAACCAGCCTCTCGGGTCCTGCTTAGGCTTGTACTTGTCGACATTGGAGACTTTGAAGTTTGGGGGCCAATGGATGGGCCTGAGACGTGGAGTAAGCACGGATACTCCACATGTGTCATCTTGTCGATGTTCATGGTGTCAGTCCTAGGGAGGGGAGTCGGTGATGTGTCGTCTCGACCATCCCCGGATTGGGCCATTGGTTGAGGCTGCTGCCGACTCAACTTGGGTGGCATGACATCGAGTCAGGACGCCATGGTCCCAATCATACTCCTCCCGGCACCTTATCTCGTTTTCGTGTCGTCAGTTGCGCGAAGCGTTGATAGAGCTTCGCGCATCTCAGCGACTGTTGATGGTGTGTCGCAGGTCACTTAGGGGATGAGCAAGGGGTAGAAGATGATTAGCTGCCGAGTAAGCAACCACCGATAGACTTCAGCGTCCGGAGTCCGTGGGAGGCCATCAGCTATTTGAGCCAGCACTCCTCCGACTTCTCTCGACATGTTCATTGCACGAGCAAAGTCAGGGTTCAGGTTTTGAGCAAAGAGAGGGTTCTCTCGGTGTAAACTTGCACCCTGTTCAGCTTGTTCTTGATCTTGATCTTGAGCTTGCTGACGGTCACGTCGGTGAGAATTCCTCCTTTCTCTGAATATCTGCTCATCGGGAGTTTCTCCCACTTCTGAGACTTCATCTCGAGATACGGGCTACACTGGGTCCCGCTCCCCAGCTTCGTGATGTCGCCGAATATTCCAGCATCTGTTCCTTCATCGTCGAGCTTCTTGCTGGGGAGGTTCTTCCCCTAGCATGGTTGGCTCGTCGTCGGAGATGGGAGACAACTCTAATCTCCCCCAATGAAGAGGATGTTGGGGTAGAAAGGAGTTGCAGCGGTGGCGAGCTCCCTTCCATCCTTCTTTGAGGGCGAAGGTGCCGGAAAGATAGCTCGGTGGAGCTCTGTTCCCCTTCCAGGAACGCTAGCTTTTTTTCTTTCTTGTAATCAGTGTCCACTCCTTTGTGGGCAAAGTGGACAACAAAGTTCTTCGGGCAAGTGAGCTCCCGGCTCTCGACTTGCAAGAAGTAGACTTCGTCTAGGGCGCAAGAGGTTGTGCTATCCACCGTCTCATTTCAGCTTTCCTGGAGATTTCCATGGAAGGCTTCTTCTCCCATGGATCCGCTATGCTGTGCAGAATTCCCTTTTCATCTGCTACGGACAAGATGGTCCCGAAGCAAAATACTGATCCAGGGCGAAGAGCGATCTTGCACTGGGAAGTAACGGCCATTGAGCTAGCTTGGATCAACGACACACCCCCTACCTGGTGCACCAGCTATCGGTGTTTGGAGCCCGACCACACACCCGGGGTTACCCCTCATGGTGCTTTTGGGTAGGACGGTGCGGTTGACTGTAACTCAATGGTTCGTGCGAGATGCACGAGAGGCGACAGGCAATTTTCTACAGGTTCGAGCCGCTTTGAGATGCGTAACACCCTACTTCCTGGCGTGGATCTTTATGTGGTAGGTTACAAGGGAAGTCTCCTATATGGAGAAAGGCTAATGAGTTGAGTAGATGGTCCATCCATCGATGGGGTGCCCCTTAGGCCTTATATACTCGACCATGGGGCACTACATGCGTATAGGATGATGACAAGTACCTAAACAATAGGGAACCGACTGAACTTATCTTCCTATAATCTTGCCGATTTACCTCTAATCCATTCCGACGTTCAAGGGCGCTGCACGCTGGAAAGTCGAGCGAATGCTTCAGATAGCGCTCGAGCTGCTTGGGCTTGGGCCTGCTTCCTTCTCACGTTGGCTCGTTCCACCAGTAGCCCTCCCCTGGCCCACGAAGGAATGGCCTAGCGAGATAGCAGGCCTAAAGCCTTTCACGGGGCCTTCTTACCTTCTAGTGGACCCGGGGGATATCTGTCCCCCACAATCTGATCAGTTAAGGAAGACCAGAAGGCCATCAAGAAGCAAAAAATTGCAGCAGAGCCAATGGATTCGGCTCCCAAGAAACGAAAGTTTGTTAGGATTTCTCCTATAGAGACGAAGGTACAAGATGTGCCAGATAAAGTTGTATGCGCTGTTTTGCCTTCTTCTGCTGATGTTTTGGAAATTCTAAAGGTAATGACTAAACCCATCCCGATTGCACTGCTAAGTCCTCTAAGATTAGATCTGACTAGCCTATTACAGTCCAAGGAGACCGCTTCGGCTGCCGAGGGGAAAACCGGGGGGGTCAGAAGAAACGGTGGATGATGAACGTGATGCAAGCTATTGAACAGACCCCGCCCCAAGCTTCGACGGAAAAAACTATTATGCCTGCTGATGCTGAAGATACCGCTGGAGCCGAAGCCGATAATCTTGCTACCGCAATGTCGGAAATTGATAGATTTATATCAGATGTGGTTCCTGAGAAAGACGTAGCCGAAGTGGCTCCTGATAAGGGAAAGAGAATTGAAGAGACCTCTTCAGAAGATAAGAATTTTGACATTCGGTACCTAGGTGGTCAACAACTTTACGAAAAGGATATATCGGAATTGAAGGAGTTTGCCATATCCTACGTCTACCAGCCCAAATCCATGCTCTTTGGTGTAATACCCAATTTGTAAGGAAAAAAATTAAAGGATAAATTATTCCCTCTATCTATATGGGTGTGTGTTATCTCTATTCACCATCTCATGTGAACACCACAATTAAAACAAATAAATATTAAAAGACATGGTATGTCATGGTTAAGAAAGGTAAGGGTCGTTATACAATGTGGTAGGGGTACTGTAGAACTCACTAGCCCTAAAGGAGATAGATTTCAAGTTGAAATTGCAGTAACTACCTCTACCCGATGTGTGACATTCTTAATAGATGGGGAGTTTGTTGGTGACAACATCCGTGTGATTAGGTATTTTCCAGATGTCTTTCCAGAGGAGTTACCAGGGATGCCACCAGATAGGGAAGTTGAGTTTGTCATTGATCTCTTACCTGGGACCGTTCCTATTTCTAAACGGCCATATAGGATGTCCGTAGAAGAACTAAAAGAACTTAAGAAGCAGTTAACAGAGTTATAGGAGGCTGGGTACATTCATCCGAGTTCCTCACCTTGGGGAGCACCGGTTCTGTTTGTACAGAAGAAAGATGGATCGCAAAGGATGTGTGTGGATTACAGATCCCTTAATGATGTTACTGTGAAGAACAAGTATCTGTTACCCCGCATTGAGGATTTATTTGATCAAATGAGAGGTGCTAGGGTATTCTTGAAAATTGACCTCCAATCGGGTTACCATCAAATGAAGATTAGGCCATCTGATATTCTCAAGACGGCTTTCTCAACTCGATATGGTTTATATGAATTCACAGTTATGTCATTTGGGCTAACTAATGCACCAGCCTATTTTATGAATCTGATGAATAAGGTGTTCATGGAGTATCTGGATAGATTCGTCGTGGTATTCATCGACAATATTCTTATCTATTCCAAGAGTGATAGTAATCATGAGGAACATCTAAGGTTGGTGCTACAAAAGCTACAGGAGAATCAACTCTATGCCAAGTACAACAAATGCGAGTTCTGGATTAACGAGGTGCCATTCCTTGGACATATCATTTCTAATGGTGGGATATCAGTGGATCCTGCTAAAGTCAAGGAGATAGTAGCGTGGAGTATACCTAGTACAGTTACTGAAGTCCGGAGTTTCATGGGACTTGCAGGCTATTATCGGTGATTTATTGAAGGGTTTTCTAAGATTGCTAAGCCTATGACCTCACTTCTGGAGAAGGGAAGAGAGTTTAAGTGGGACGAGAAGTGCTAAGATAGCTTTGATCAACTGAAGTTGAGATTGATGTGACCCCCAATGTTGGTTATGCTAGATCTATAGAAGGGATTTGATATTTATTGTGATGCATGTGGCCAAGGCTTGGGATGTGTGCTTATGCAAGAAGGACACATGAATGCCTATGTGTCTCGTTAGTTGCGGAAACAAGAGTTGAACTATCCCACTCATGACATAGAACTGACAGCTGTAGTGCATGCGCTAAAGATATGGAGACATTATATTATGGGAACTAAGTGCCAAGTGTACACCGATCACAAGAGTTTGAAGTACATATTCAGTCAAAAGGATCTCAACCTTAGGCAACACTGATGGTTGGAGCTTATAAAGGACTATGAATTGGAGATTCGCTATCACCCGGGCAAGGCGAATCTGGTTGCAGATGCCTTGAGTCGAAAGGAACATGTCCATTTAGCTATTGTTGCCTAGCTACCTGATGAGATTGTTGAGGATTTCAGGAGACTCAACCTAGGAATAGTAGCACATACCGAAGGAGTCACTATTGAAGTGGAACCTACCTTAGAGCAAGAAATTCGCAAGGGTAAGATTGTTGATGCTAAAATTCAAGAGATCAAGGATCTTATTACAGAAGGTAGAGGTCCAGAATTCATGGAGGATGAGCAAGGCACAGTATGGTTCAAGAACTGGATATGTGTTCCTGAGATTGATAGCCTTCGTGAGGCTATATTGAAGGAAGCCCATGATTCTAATTATTCTATTCATCCTGGTAGCACTAAGATGTATCAGGATTTGAAGCAGAAGTACTGGTGGTATGGGCTGAAGAGAGATGTAGCTGCACATGTGGCTATTTGTGTTGTGTGCTAAAGAGTCAAAGCTGAACACCAAAGACCAGCTGGACTACTACACCCGCTGAAGATACCCGAATGGAAGTGGGAAGAAATTGGCATGGATTTCATTACTGGATTGCCTCGCACCTCGAAACATTATGACTCCATATGGGTGATTGTGGATAGACTCACCAAAGTGGTGCACTTCATTCTGGTCAAGACTACTTATAAAGGTTCTCAACTAGCAGAGTTATACATGGCTCAGATTGTGTGTTTACAAGGAGTACAAAAGAAGATCGTGTCTGATTGAGGTTCACAGTTTACCTCAAGATTCTGGAGAAGCTTTCATGAGAATATGAGTACAAAGTTGAACTTTAGTACGGCCTATCACCCTCAGACTGATGCCCAGACTGAAAGGACTAAACAAGTACTGGAGGATATGTTGAGAGCTTGTGCCCTTCAGCATGCAGGTAGTTGGGACAAGAGTCTACCATATGTTGAGTTCTCATATAATAATAGTTACCATGCCAGTCTGAAGATGTCACCCTTTGAAGCTTTTTATATGGCAGGAAGTGCAGGACTCCTCTATATTGGGATCAGACTGGAGAAAGACAATTCTTTGGGCCTAAACTTATTCAAGAGGCAGAAGAACAAGTCCGTATAATTCGAGAGAACTTGAGGGTAGCTCAAACCAGGAAAAAGAGCTACGCTGATAATTGAAGAAGACCACTAGCATTTGAGGAAGGTGATCATGTGTACCTCAAGGTGTCACCACTTCGTGGAATGAGGAGAATCAAAGTTAAAGGCAAATTATTCCCTCGCTTTATTGGACCATTCAGAATCTTTAGGCGAGTTGGGGAGATGGCATACCAACTCAAGCTACCTGATCATCTATCTGATGTGCATAATGCATTCCATGTGTCTCAACATAAGAAGTGTCTCTGTGTCCCTGAAGAACAGTTGCCAATGGAGGAGCTCAATGTTCAGGGTGATTTGACTTATACAAAATATTCTATCAAGATTCTTGATACTTTGACTCGAGTTACAAGAAATAAAGTTATAAAGATGTGCAAAGTGCAATGGAGTCACCATGGAGAAGATGAAGCTACATGGGAGAAAGAAGAAGAGCTTCGAATAGAATTTCCCCATATTTTTCCTAGTCCTTCCTAAATCTTGAGGACGAGATTCTTTCTAAGGCGGGTAGGATTTGTAATACCCAATTTGTAAGGAAAAAAATAAAAGGAGAAATTATTCCCTGTATCTATATGGGTGTGTGTTATCTCTATTCACCATCTCATGTGAACACCACATTTAAAAACAAATAAATATTAAAAGACATACCACAAAATTATGCATCATGCTGGGTTTTCATTTTTGTGTATTTTACGACAATATTAAAATAATGTAAAAAGAAACATTTTAATATCCAAATTTGGGGATTTAACCCTAATTTGCAAATTAGAGTTTAGAGAAAAGAAAGAAAAATGCTATACAAAAATAAAGAAATATATATATAAATAATTAGACCTTCCATATTTGGGTTCAATTTGTACATTTAAAATGAGTATAAGTCCACAGTTACAATTGAATTCAAATTTGAATTTGAAAATCTAAACGGGGAAAAGAAAAAGAAAAGAAAATGTAAAAGAAAAAGACAAGCCGTGCACTCGGCCGGCTTTTGTGCACTCGGCCCATTTCCCAGGCGCATGCTCAGCCCAGTGCCGCATCCAGGCGCCGACCTGTGGGCTCGAGTTGTCAGCCTCTACGCGCGCACGGCCTGGGATCCCTTTCTCCTTCGCGCACTCCACCGTGACGAATGGGGCTCAGCCGTCAGTCGCGGAGTCATGCCCACGTCGCCCCACTCACCTCACTGCGCTTGGGGCCCACCCGTCACACTCTTCTTCACGCAGCTGCATCAATAGGGCCTACGAGATCCGCGGTAAGCATATCCCATGATCCCGCCAACGCCATTACCAGCTGATCACCTCCATGGACCATATAACGGTTGCACGCTCCTTTCTCCTTCCCCTGGCCTATACCCTCTTGCGCTGTCGTATGTCCTGAAATCCAACTCGTCGCCGCGCTTAAATCCCGTGTGCCAGCCAAATCGCGCCCCGTCGCCACCCTGACCAATTGCGGTGGTTAGGGGGCATCACCAGAGTGCGGCGGAAGTAGCCGCAGCGTTGGGAGGATCAGGAGGTCCGCGGTGGCCGCGGAATTTCTTGTCGGGGCCACATTTTTCTGCTAGGCTTGTGCGCCGTCGCGACCGGCACCACCCACGCGTCGATCCACGGTATGGAGAACCTAGTTAAATTTGCATCGTTTTCCCGTTCACGCGACGCTAGACGACCAGTAGTTTTAAGCTCGGGACGCTGGTTTGATCATCTCCGGTGAGGGGCGCGGCCGCGACAGTACTCGCCGCCATGTTTAGCTGTGGCTAAGGGAAGGAGACGGTGCCAGTGCCATTGATTGACTCACAGACGGCCTTGATCGGATCGAGTGTACCCTTTCGCGCGCGGGACATCTGGGCCGTAGATTGTGGATTTTGCGAGCGTGATCCACTTAGGTTCTTTTAAATCCAGAGCGTTGTTGTCTGATCCAACGGATGTCATAGCATACCGGTTAGATCTTGGGTAGGTATGATCTAAGTCGTAGACTTCTAATCCAACGACCGAGAGCGCCACGTACCCCTTTGCGAGCACGTTTTTCACAAGAAAACCTAGCTTTAACTATAAAAAACTCGCGGTCCGCTGTGACTATGCACTCAGTCTAGGAGTTCTTCTGCACAGGCCCCTGTGTTTCTTCTTAATCTTGTGCGCGGTCCAAACAGAGAATAAACCAGGAAATTAATTTGAGAAATGAATTTCTATGTATAAAATAACCCTAGCATATTAAGTCCAAATTGATCCATTCTAGTTCCTATAATTTTGTAATATTATTGTTTATCAATTAGTGCCACTGTTTTGACATGAAAGTCATATTAAAATTAATAACCTAATTAATCTTGTATCAAACACATGAAACCTTTGGAGATTCATAACTTAAAATCTATAACTCCAAAATTATTCTGTTATTTTATTTATGTTCATGTCAAGATCATTATCTTTAATTGGAACATGGAGCTTAACTTGAGAAACACGTGCCAGCACAAGGGTGGAATGGGACACCCTTGGCTGACTAATTAGGAAAGCTAGTGGAAGACTACCTTACCCGAAAGGGGCAAGGGCAGTAGGGGAGTAGGCATGTAGGGAGGTTCTTAGGTTCATTTTGCTGCGATGGCGGTCAGATGAGGGATTCCTACAAATGCTCTTCCCAAAAACTATAGCGGGTTTTCGAAAGCTAGTGGAACTTTATAAAGGCCTCGTAGTGTTACCCTGCCTCGCTTCCTTGGTAAAGGTGTATGGGGCCCCGTACAACTCTGTGGCAGATGGGTAACATGACTTGTGGGTACAGGGTACAACCTCTGCAGATTGTAAAACTGGTATACTAGCCGAGCTCACGGTCATGAGAAGCTCAGGACTCTTGCATGATTAAATTATGGAACTAAATTCAATTTGTCATATGCATTGTACGGGATTATTTGTTAATTTTGTTATATTCCTATTATGGTTTGGTATCTACTTACATTTAGTATCTGTTAATAAAATTTGACCAACTTATTAAAAGCAATGCTCAGCTTTAACCTCTATTGTTGATAAGCACTTTATCGAAGAGCTTTGCATTGCCGAAGCTAGAAAAGGACATCAGCTGTTATAGACGTCAGCACATTATCGACAGTTTATTTTACTCGAATTTTAAAGTAAGGTTCCTTTACTGTATATATATTTTTTATCGTGTCAATTTAAGTATTTCAATAATGAGGTTCTAATATTTAATCTGTCTTTCAGAGTCTGCTGCTGAGCAAAGCCTTTAAAATGCAGCACGATGATGAAGACAGAAAAAATGAAATCGTTATCGAAGGCTTTGAAGATAAGATCAAAAAACTTGAAAATTCTTTGAAGGAAAAAGACACCCTGCTGCATTCAGCCGAAGGCTCTCTCGCCGAAGCTCATTCTCAAAATGAAAAATTGAGCAAAGAGCTGGAAGAAGCTCGAACACTTTTGGAAAAGAACTCAGACTGCTTCAATCGCGAGTCCGAAACGCTGAACACGAGAATTGAAGCAGAAGTTGAAAAGAATGTTAAATTGAGTGAAACAGTCAAAATTCTTTGAGATAAATGCTTCGGTTTTGCTACTCAATGTATTGCTCGGTTGAAAGGTATCTTCAATTTTGTTGGAGCCGTATCTGAAGAAGTTACCCTTTCTACCGAAGATATTCCCAGAGCTCTTGAATGTGTTGAAAAAGAAGTTGACGTCCTCAACGAAGTCATAACTGGTCACGGTAATTTCTGTGCGCTAGTGGCTTCTGGTGGAACGGTTGCTGCTTTTATGAAAGCCGGATGTAATCATGTAAGAGCCGTTAACAGGCCAAATTTCAGCCTTTTGCCATCGGACCTAGTTGATATTTTAGCCGAAGCTCAAAGCATAGGCAACAGGTTTATCACCCAAATCTAGGCAAAGGGCGGCCGAGAGTTGGCTGGAAATGAAGCTCAAAATCTACTCAACAAAGTATATAAAATCTCTTTACCTTTATGTTTTTATTTTATGTTTCCCTTACCGTATTCCTCATTACCGTTGCCTTCGTCATTCTTCAGGGTGACGGTGCCGAAAGCTAGTGAGCCGAAGCTAGTTCTGAAGCGTTGAAGAAGACTTTAGAAGCTCCTTTTGTTAATATCTGTAGAAACACTTTTGGAAATTCTTTGTGCAAGAAAGTGTATTATTTGACAAAGAATTGTAATTGAATGTGAATAGATTGTTGTAAATATTTGTAAATGCTTTGTGATGCTATTTTACCTTTCATTCGTGCGTCGTCTGCTTTGCTGTGGACGAAACCAATGCTTGCAGCTTTTTTGAGCCAACGGCGAAAAACACCTTCCCTTCTTTTCGTTCACATCGAAGCACCTTTTGAGCAAAATCAAAGATTGGCCCCCTCATATACAACGAGGCATTTTCCTTTCTTCTTCTGAAAAACAACTTCATTTGAGGCGAAGCATCTTTGTTTATGATGAAGCATTTTCTCATAGTATGCAAGGACCCTTGTCTTTCCTGTTAATGCCTTATTATTTGTGCCATGATGTGATGAATCTAAATATGCCTAATGTATGTTTGTATGAATGCAAAGAATGATGTGATAAAGTATGCAAATGTATGCCGAAGGTAAAAAACTCACACAAATACACACCCAGACTCTACATCCCCTTAGGAAAGACTTTGGAGTCTCTTCACCTTTTACTTAGTGGTATTTCAGCTCTGCATTCCCTTAGGAACGACGTTGGAGCTAAGCTCTGCATCTGTAATACCCATATTGTAAAACCTAATAAAGGAGAGTTGCTTCCTTAATCGTTTTGCATTTCACTCACTACAACATGAAAGCATCTTATGTAAGTCAACAAATAACTAATAAAAATATATTCTAAGCATCATGTTGGAGTTTTGTGTGTGCATTGAATAATAATAATAGTGAAATTAATAGGAATATAGTAATGATTTGAGAATTTAGATTTGTCCCAAAAGCGCAATTTAGGGAATTGAGAACGACATAGAAAAGGAAAAGAGAAGAAATATTGTATAGAATAAAGTAAAGGTGTAAATAATTTAAATTATCCCAGGATATGTACAAAATAAACATCTTAATGTGAAGACAAATTTGCCACCAAGATTTGGATTCAAATTGGAATTTAAGTTTGAAAATAAAATAGAAAAGAAAAAAATAGCAAAGGATAAAAGAAAAACAGAATACACTGCATGGGCTCATTTTCAGCCTCGGCCCATCCTGGCATTTTTCATCCGCGTGGCCCAACTTGTGGTACCTCTACGCTACTCGGCCGGCTGACACTACCGTGCGGGCCCCGTGTGGCATACTCTCTCCCCTCTGCAGCGTCCTAGTCGTCTCCTTCCCCGAGTCCATGGCCCAACGAATTTTCGTCGCCCGCCCGTGGACCTCGCGTGCACGCACACAGCCGTCCGACCGGTGGCCCAAGGCTGTCATCCGAAATCTACGCGAGTCTCTTCACTGATCTGCGGGCTCGCTTGGTCAGCAACTACCTTCGCCTGTTCTTCGCAATGGCGGCTCGTGCGCAGCGACAAACTCGCCGTGAAGGCCGCGACGTCCGCTCAACAGACTTTCACATGCACGGAGCCCTCTCGCCCCATAAAGCGCGGTCGGATGGCCTCGCGTGATTAAACGAGTAGCCGAGTGCCTCATCAGGGAGAAACAACTTCCACCGCGCCGGTTGTAATACTCAAGTTGTATACCAAGAGTAATAAAGAGAGTTCCTCATTTTGTGTGTTTCATTTGCATCATAAAAAGAGCACCTATGTAATTGAGAGTGACTAAATAAAACAATTATGCTAAAATAAAGAAAAAGTGCATTTGTTGGAGTTTTATGTGTTGTGCATTAAATAAAACCATGAGGATAAAAATAATAAGGTATTAATTATTTGAAACTTGATTTAACCCTAAATTTGAAATTAGGGTTTTGAAAATAAGGAAAAGAGAAGAGATAGGAAAATATAAATAAAATGTATAAATAATTATCTTCAGTCTTAGTATTTTTAATGGCAAAAATAGAGTTTTAAATGAAGATCCACAAAAAAGTTTGAATTAAATCAAATTGGGTTTGAAAATAGAGAAAATGGAAAGAAAAATAAAAAGAAAAGGAAGAAAAACTTACCTGGGCCGCCAGATGGTAATTTGGCCCACTCGGCCTCACCCTCCGCGCAGCCCAGGCGGGAGTATGGCTTGCCTGCGGGCTCGGCTGACGCGTGGGCCCTGCTCGTCGGCCGCACTTCCGCGCTCGCTCCTCCCTCCATTTCACTGGCGTGCGGGCCCGCCTTGTCACTCGCTCAGATACGCTGCGACTCGTTCTTCCTCATCGCGCGCTAACAGCCGAAGACGTCGCCGCCATTGCCGGGAGCGGGACACCCTCCTTCCCTCGTACTCTTGGAGATAAAAGGAGAATCCCCGTGACCCGTTCCTCCGCCCACAACCTTCTCGCGCAAGCCTAGTTCCCTAAACAATTTAGCGCCGCCATTGCCGCCCTCGGGGGTTGCGATCCGCCACGATCCGCCATAGTCGACCGGCCGATTCACCGACGTGCGTGCCTCGGTGCTTGATCCGGGGTGATCGCGACGTCGTCTCGGTGGTGTCCCCGGGTCTCTCATCCCCTGGACTTGCTCTACCCCGCCGGAATCGCTCGTCGTACCTCGTCTCCGCCGCGGATCCGCGCCACCGCGTGGTTAGCTCGGTGTCCACCACCATCCTCGGTGAGTCCTCCTCCCCATGCTTCGCTTGAACCTCTAGCACGTTTAGAGTAGCTCGGAAAAGGCCGAGGTGCGTTAGTTCTCGTGTTCGCCGACGATGGCTTAGGCGCCGCCGCGGCACGCCGGGGGCCGGGTCCTACGCTCGACCTCGGCCAAAATTAGTGGGAGCATTAAGTTCTGGGGATCGTCAATTGTACGTGGGATGATTGAATCGGGTTATGGCGCTCGTGCTGGCCGGAATTGGGAGCTCCGGCGGGCGGGCCGCCGTGAGTGGGCGGCGCTACCATCGCTCGTCAGGTGAGTTGGGAGAGATGGCCGCGGGCCGTTGATCTTTTGTTGAACGGCTCTGATTAGAAGAGAGATACCCCTTCGCTCGGTTTGATCACAGCCGTCCGATTGTGGATGAACGTTCGGGATGGGATCACGTAGTTTTAAATTCGTGGCCGTTAGATCTGGATCTAAGGGTTTAAATGGCGTACCGGTTCACTGCGTGCATGATCTAATCTCTGCCGCACGTCGTTGATCCAACGGCCGAGACTCGTCCATACCCCTTCGCGGGTACTTTTTGTTAAAGAGCCCCTGGAAAATTTAGTTATCAACCCGCAGTCCATTGGCCACTGTATACTGAGTCTAGGATTTTATTCGCGCAGACCCCTGTGTTTTCTGGAATTTGACGCCCAGTCCAGAGGGTATTAAAAACAGAGAAATTAATATTAAAATTCATTTTTAATACAAAAACAAATCTAGAAACTTGTAAAATGCATAGAAAATTCATTTTAGCTCCAAATTGAACCATTCCAGTTCCTAAATTTTTGTAATAATATTGTCTACGCATTAGTGCCTCTGTTTTGGCATGAAAGGCTCATTTAAATTTATCTAATACTTAATCTTGTATTAAATACATAAAAGCTACAGAAATTCATAACTTGAAATATATAACTCCAAATTTAGTGATTCCAGTTTCTATGGTTTCATTTTAATGTGTAGATTTTTACTGTATATTTCATTCATCTGTTTGGTGTGATGTTGATTTTGGCTATGCTATGTATGTATTGTGTTGATGCGAGTAGACGAGCAAGCCACGGTGGAAACTGAGGTTCAACAAGTAGAAGTAGCTGAGCAGGAGCTCATTACAGGCAAGATGTGCCCTTGATCACTTACTTTTCCCAGCCATGTTCTTATTAATTTTAATGATCTGCATAGGTTAATTTTGATGGGATCCTTTTTGTACCCCAGTTTTGATTACCTCTATACCTTGTTCACCCCTGGAATATTTTTGGGTAGTACTTGCTATTGCTTTATGTGGATTGGGTATGGAGATTCATTATTCATGATTATTCTGTTATTATCTTGTTATTATTGCTGTTCATGTTAAGATCATTAAATTAATGGGAACATGGAGCGACCACCCGGGAAAACAGTGCTACCACAAGGGTTTAATGGGACGCCCTTGGCTGACTAATTAGGAAAGCTAGTGGAAGACTACCTTACCCGAAAGGGGCAAGGGCAGTAGGGGAGAGGTCAGTGCGGGGAGGTCCCTGGTTGATTTTGCTGCGATGGCTGTCAGCCAGGAACCCTGTACTGGATCTTCCTATAAACTGTAGCGGGTTTTCGGAAGCTAGTGGAACTTTGTAAAGGCCTCGTAGTGGATCCCTAGCCATTCACCTCGGTAGTGTCTAAGGGCCTTGCAAACCCAGGCGACATGGGATACACGACTTGTGGGTAAAGATGCGCAACCTCTGCAGAGTGTAAAACTAGTATACTAGCCGTGCTCACGGTCAAGAGCGGCTTGGACCCTCACATGATTAACTATGGAACTTAAGTTTAATTTGACATTTGCATCGCATTTGGGATTATTTTATTATTACTGTTCTTTATTATTATTAAGGTTTGGTATTTACTTACACTTAGTAATTGCTAATAAAATTTTGACCAACTTATAAAAGCAATGCTCAGCCTTAGCCTCTATTTCATTGATCAGCCTTACACTACATGAACTCCCACCTTTGGTGAGTTCATGCCACATTATTCCCCACGACTTGTTGAGCTATGAACGTATGTGAGCTCACTCTTGCTGTCTCACACCCCCCCCCACAGGAGAAGAGCAGGTGGTTGAAGAGGAGCCGCCTAACACTGAGGAGTTCGATCTGATCTAGGTGGCGTTTCTCAGTCGACATTGGCGCCATCGATCCTTCGTTCGCTTTATATTTATCTTTATTTTGTAATAAGACTTCCGCTATGTAATAAATACTCTGATGTTTTATGACATTTATCTCTATACACTCTGTTATTGTATATGTTGTCTTCTTGGCGCATGTATGAGATGCACCCGGCTTTGTTCTTTAAAACCGGGTGTTACAGAAGTGGTATCAGAGGAAATGTTGACTGTAGGACGAAACCTAGATAGACTGGACAAACCCTTACCTACTTATCTCATTCTGATTCATTCTACACTCACCTTACTCTGATTCTTTCTACACTCATCTTGATCCTGTCTCACCTTCTACTGTTCTACTCTGATCATTCTTACCTTTTCTACTCTTAGACAAGATGGATTTCACACCTTGGAATCCCTACCCCTATGACATTTTTAAGAGATAGGAAGCCTAAGACAAAATTAAAACTATTTTCTCTATTAAAAATATTGGTTGATTGTTCTGATGATCAATGCCTGATTTGCTTCTTTGATTGATTGGAGTAGTATAGATGGACATTCTAGCATGTATCACTATAAGGTATCGAATTAGCCATAGTAGGTGAAATATTAATCTGCTTAGCTAATAAATCCCCAAAGTAAAATGATTGTAATTACTGCCTTGTCTACCATTTTCTTACCATATGTATCTAACTCAGATGGTCAATACCAGGCGGGGTGGTGGAATTGACTTGCCTCCTAACCAACACACTCGAAGACAACCTCAGCCACAACCTGCTGGGATGAATCCTCCCAATCCCCCACCAGGCGGAGTTGACCCACTGGTTGCTGCTCAGATGGCGGTGATGCAGCAGATGGCAGACACCATGCTGATATGCGTGCTCAGATGCAGCAAGAGCGCCAGGAGATGCGTCAAGAAAGAGAAGATATACGCCAGGAGTTGCGCTAGGAGAGAGATGAGATACGCCAAGAAAGGAGGGCGCAACAACAGCTTCAACAACAGCAACAGCAGCAACAAGTGCCACTGCCTCCACCACCACCACCAGCTCCACCTCGTGATAAGCACCGGGAGTTTATGAGTCACAAGCCACCGACCTTCGCCAGCTCGCCAGATCCACTTGATGCAGACGATTGGTTGAAGTCAATTGAGAAGATGCTGAATATTGCACAATGCACTGATCGGGAGAAGGTCTTATATGCTTCTGGACGTCTGACTGGTCCTGCTGCTGACTGGTGGGATTCTTATACTGCTGCCCATGATGCTGCGGATACTATTACTTGGGCAGAGTTTAGTACACAATTCAGGAACTACCATATTCCAGCTGGGATGATAAAGATCAAGAAGAAGGAATTTCTGTCGCTGAAGCAAGGAAGTATGTCAGTCAGCGAGTACCGCGACAAGTTTATTCAGTTATCTAGATATGCCCCTGAAGAAGTTGCTGAAGACGAGAGGAAGCAGGAGCATTTCATTGAAGGACTTAATGGACCCCTGCAGTATGCTCTAGTGGCGCACACATTTCCATCATTTCAGAGACTGTTGGATAAGGCCCTGGCTATTGAACACAAGCATGTTCAGCTGGGAGATTTGAAGAGAAAGGCAATATCTCAAGGACAAGGAAGCAGCAGTGTTCGTCCTCGCTACAGTTCACCATAGAGTACACCGCCTCGACCAGGAGGACCGCGCCCAGTTCAGCAATCACCACTGAGGACACCTACTCGACAAGCTACACCCTCTGGCACCCCCGACGAAGTTTGCAGGACAGAGTCCGGGCACTCAATGTTTCAAGTGTGGGAAGATTGGTCATTATGCAAATGTCTGCCCACAGAGAATTGCCACTACTCCAGCTCAGAACAAGCAACAGACCCCTGGCAAGGGATATTCTATAGCCAGGGTGAATCAAGTCAGCGTTGATGATACTCCGGATGGAGGGGATCTCGTAATTGGTATGTTTTATGTTAATGCAATTCCTGCAACAATATTATTTGATTCTGGTGCTACACATTCATTCATGTCTGCTAGATATGCCAACACAAATGAAATACCACTGCTAAATATGAGAAAACCCCTGATAGTAATGTTGGGGGCCTTCGTCCTCCGAAGGTCCTCAAAAACATGATTTGACAATGTTTTCCAAGTGGATTATGTGAACAGATATTTTCGGATTCAGAATTATGGATATAAAGCACGACCAGGACGAAGCCTGAACCAGACGAAGGTCGAGGGAAGCCGAAGTTATGCGCAGGGAAGCTTCGGCGCGATGACATAATGGGGAACCGACTTAAAGATGAAAAGACTTCGGAGGCCTCGACAGATTTTCATAAACCATTAACAAATGTAATGGACATGGATGTAATTTTACGTGGGCTGCGTCCCGCGTCTATAAATAGATGAACAGTACTCCCGTACTGTTCACGCGGACTGAGCATTGGCATTTGCGTCAAGTTTGTACTTTTTACCTTCTCTCAGGACCGAAGGTACATTTGTAATTCGTAATCATTTCTATTTCTTTGTGTTAATAAAATAGAAATGATTCTATGATTTACATCTCATATTTTATATGAATATTTCGTTATTACTTGTTGAATTCACGAAGGTATGTCTCTTGTGACCTTCGTCCGGAACTCATTATTCCCGAAGGGGCATAATGTTCCATAGGACGAAGGGCCTTAACGTCTAACACTTTTTATGTTGCCTTGTTCTTAATCCGAAGCATTTGAGAACAAGTCCCCAACATTGGCGCCCACCTCCGGTGAACTCACTTCCACTTCGAGCTTTTTTGAACACCTTCGGAAGCCATGGCGCCGAAGAAAGCTTCAGCGACTGGGGCTTCAGCACTGCAACCGCTGGACCACAACCAGGAGACCGTCTCTCTTCGGGAGGCCCGAAGCCAGAAGAGAAAGGCTGTCAGCCCGACACTTCAGGAAGAAGAGCTAGACCAAGAAATCAGGGATATGGAGATGCTACACCAACAAGTACAAAGGAAGAAGGAGAAGATGGCCCGCCTAGCTGAGTTGCAAAGGCAGATAGACGAAGCCTCTGAGGAAGTCCGCCATCTTACTCACGATGAGCAGAACAGAAGGCCTCATCAGAAAGACCTTCATCAGGAGGGCTTCGTCAACGAAGATGACTGGTATGATAATTTCCATCAGGGAAATTTTGTTTTTGATGATGCTTCTCCTCTGTCTGCTGAGCTGCAGGCTACACCTTGGCCTCCATCCTATAAGCCACCCCAGCTCCCCATGTTTGATGGTCACTCCGACCCAAAGCAATTCTTGATGAGCTACGAAGCAACGGTGTCTTCGTACGGGGGCAATGCTGCGGTCATGGCGAAGTCTTTCGTCATGGCCGTCAGGAATGTTGCTCAGACCTGGTATTCCTCCCTTCGGCCAGGAACAATAACTTCATGGCAGAAGCTGAAGGATATGTTACTGACCAGCTTTCAAGGATTTCAGACGAAGCCGGTCACAGCTCAAGCCTTGTTCCAGTGTATTCAGGATCACGAAGAGTACCTTCAGGCGTATGTCCGAAGGTTTTTACGATTGAGGGCGCAGGCACCAACGGTGCCCAATGAAATTGTTATCGAAGCCATGATCAAGGGGCTTCGTCCTGGGCCTGCAGCTCAATACTTTGCTAGAAAGCCTCCTCAGACCTTGGAGAAATTGCTCCAAAAGATGGATGAGTACATTCGTGCAGACAATGACTTTCGGCAAAGAAGGGAGGAGGCCTTCAGATTTTCTGAAATGACCAGGGGCTTCGGAGGAAGATACTACCCGAGACATGTCCGTTCTATCCACAACACTCAGAATGATGATAAGGGGAGTCAGAACAGACCGCAATGCTCATCACAGGCTTCGGGGCAACAACAAACTTCCTTCCGGCCACCAGCTCCAAGAGGCAGAGGCGCCAGGGGCTTCGGCGGAAGATTCGGAGATCAGCCAAGGAGACTGTTTTGCTTGTTCTGTGGAGAAGGCAAGGGCCATACCACTAGGTCGTGCCATATTACAATCCAGAAGCAAAAGGAAATTGCTGAAGCTGCATCTCAGCAAGCTCAGCCGAAGCAGGTCATGCATACTGCTTCGTATCATCCGCCTTATGTCCCACAATACATAGACAACCACCCTGCAGCTTCTGTAGCTTCGGCAAGTCAACCTCAAGCTTCCTGGCAACAGCTTCCGCCCCCACCTCCATTGCAGCAAGGTCAACAGCCAGAAGGGAGTCAATATGCTCCACATCAGAGGGACTTCAGAGAGCAGTCCGAAGCTCGCACAGTCAACAGCACTGTGCCAGAGTCGAAGCACATTTATTGATACATATCCTACCTTTGATAGCAGTCTTTCCTATTCAGTTTTATTTTCTGTGAAGCAAAAAACATTGATAGTTTCCATGTAATAATTTCGTTGTTTTCCACGAGGAAGATCTATTTGCTCCACAAGCCTAAGTTGCTGAAGCTTAAAATTTTTTCCGTTATCAAGGAGGACCTTCGGAATAACAGAAAGTCGTTCTAAGGAACGCAGAGTAAGTTTGTGAAGTCACAAAAAGCCGTTCCAAAGGGAGCGCAGTGTAAGTTTTCTGCTCAGAAGTCGTTCCTAAAGGAATGCAGAGCCTACAGCGAAAAGTCAACGCTGATACCGCCTAAGTAAAGGGCGAAGAAGCTCCTAAGGGAGGCTTACAGCGAAAAGTCAACGCTGATACCGCCTAAGTAAAGGGCGAAGAAGCTCCTAAGGGAGGCTTACAGCGAAAAGTCAACGCTGATACCGCCTAAGTAAAGGGCGAAGAAGCTCCTAAGGGAGGCTTACAGCGAAAAGTCAACGCTGAGGACGTCTAAGTAAAAGACGAAGAAGCTCCAAAGACGTTCCTAAGGGAATGCAGAGCTTACGAATGTGTTTTGTGTGTATCTTCGGAACAGACGTCATTTGCATAACATAGCATCATCACATCATTTCGCATAGCATAAGCATCATACATCATGATGCATACGGCAAAAAGGGCACACAGTATTAACCTTCGAAAGAATGATTTGAGAAAGTGCAAATCGTGTAAAGTCACGAGGGAATATGATGATGATCTTCGGAAAATAGCTTCGGAGGATGTTTTTACGAAGCATGGATGAGCTTCATCAGAGCAATATCAAAATTGTTTAGCTTCGGAGAGTGCTTTTACGAAGCATGGATGTGTCTTATCAGAATAATTTTAACGAAGAATGTTTTCTTCACGAAGCATGAAAAGAAGGGAAGGTGTTTTTTCGCCGAAGGCTCAAAAATGGTATGTATGTACAGTTTCATGCATCGTAAAGAATTGAACAATGGAAAGAAACTTATATATTACATCCAAATGTACAAAATATTACATAGATCACAATTTAAATGTTTTTTCTAATAGCATCTAGTCCTCTCTTAACACTGCTTCGGCGACTTCATTTAGAAGTTGATCAACAACTTTGTTCATGATAGCTTCGGCCATTTGTTTGATTTCTTCATCTCCTTTTGTATGGGGGTCGGCAGTTGACCCAGCAGCTTCTGAGGGAAGAGAACATTTCTTCATCACTATTGCAAACTATGTGTAGAGCTTGAAATGAAAATTACAACGCAACAAGAATGACTAATTGGTACCTAATTGTCTTTCGGGCTCCGTACTCCTTTCGGTGGCTTCTGCTACTTTTCTAGCATCATGAATGCCTTTTTCGCTTCTTTGGATAATCTCTTGCGCCATTTCTCGGCCGCCGTTGTTCCAAATATCAGTAAAAAATTTGCCACCAACCACGCTTGCTTCGGCCGAGGGGTCCTTAATGTCTTCGGAAGATAAGGTAGCTTCAGACTGAGCTAAGAATTTAACATGCCCGCAACCTTTCTTCTCCAAGACAGAAGCAATTCCTCTGGCGCCCGAAAAAGCGCATATGTCGCCGCGGCTGTTCAGGATCTCTTCGAAGGCCTCTGCTTCGTGGCTAATCCATTCCAGCGGATCTTCGGGATTGCCTCGAGAAAAATTCTCTTCGCTGGAAAAGGCGCCGACACTAGCAAAGCTGGTTTTAATTTTATTCACGCATTCTATAGATTTAACATAGCATTTCCCCTGAGATGTGCGAAGCTCCTTAACTCTTGATTCCAATTTGCTGACCATAAAATCACTAAGTTCTCGTTTCGTTTCCTCAAGCGCGCGCTCCTCTTTAGCTCTAGCCAGCTGCTTCTGAAGATCTTTTATCTCGCGTTTTTGAGCTTCGGCTTGGGCCTTTGAATCAGCTTCGTCTTTTTTCACTTTATCTACCAGTGTAAGCAGAATTTTATCTTTTTCCAAAGCTTCGTTTCTCAGTTTGATAACTTCAGAGCGTAAATTATTAAACGCAATTTCATAACTTTCATCTTCGGCGCTCTTTTGCGCTCTTAGCGCGTTGCTTAGGATCAAGCCCTATACAAAAAAAATTCATATAAGAAAAAAGGAATGAGTTGCGTAAAAAATTATAAGGGGGTTTTCTTTTCAAGCGTTAAATTCCCATACCTTCAGGCTGTTGTACGCAAGACTGTCTGCGAGATCTTCTTTCGTCATGGCGCTTAATCCAGATTCAAGCTTCGGGAAACCAATACTCCTGGCTATCTCTCGGCAGACAGAGAGCTCTTTGTTGTCAGGAAGGCAGTATAAGAAATCATCTTCATTTGTCCCATTGAATATTACTGCCCCCTTTGGATATTTTAGCTCCTTTGCATAATGGTTAGCTTCGTGAGTTTCTTCTTCAGATAGTTTTTTCCCCGAAGCATGTCGTATGATGTAATCACACATGCTGGCAGGCGCTTCGGGGATGGCAGTGTCAGTCTCTTCAATTAAAATCGGTTCTGGTATTTTTATTGTTTCGGTTTCCAAAGTTTGCTCCCTGAAGGGCTCTGAAGGCCCAGCTTCAACTTCAGCTTGTTGCGTCGGAGCTTCAGAAGAAGCTTCAGCAATTTCAACACTCTTTTTTGGAGTTGTGCTTGAAGACTTAATTGTCTCCAAGACATCTAGTACATTTACCATTCTCTTCCTTTTTGGAGTCATCATTGGACCCTTTTGGATTTTTGCTGCTTCGACATTTACTACAGGACTCAAAATTTCTGATGCTTTTTCTTTAGTCGGATTTTTTGCTTCTTCCATTTTTTCTGTCGATGGTGCTTCGGCCATCTCTGCAATTTCTGGCAGCAAGGTTGGCTGTTCAGCTTCGGCGGCCGAAGAAGTTTCTCCAGTGAACTCAGGCACCGAAGCTGGTTCAATATGGCGTGGTCGATGTGTGAGGACCTTCAACCTTTTTCCTTTCGGTTCTGGCTCACTAGGAGCAGTTCCTGCTTCTTCTTTTTCAGGGGTTATGTTTTTCCTTTTTTGCCTTCGGATGGGATAACGATAATCAGGGTAGAAGAACCCAATTGCATCAAACACTCGATTGAGTCTCTTCTTTTTTCGGCCTCCGAAGGCTGCTGATAGTGCGGTATTTTCAGCCTTCGAATATGCCCCAAGTAATTCATCACTTAATGTTTCAATGCTTTTCAGCCAATCATCATCAGGTTCAATAAATTTATCTGCATATTTGAATGTGTACTTTAATCTGATTAGTCCGCCTTCGTCGGACTCTTTGATGGTTTCCTTCGGCATTTCCCACTTTTCTGCAAGTGGCCATACCCTGAAGGCAATGTGTTCTTGGACCAAGTCTCTTGTCCCAATAAACAAGCAAACCACTCCGAAGGCTCTTTGGCATTCTTCGGCGGCTTCGTCCATTTCGACCTTCGGCCTTCGGAGACCGAAGCGTTGCCAGATTGGGTGCATAATAATACTCTTCACATTCTCTTGAGCTGTTAGATCATTCTTTACATAAAACCATTCAGTCATCCAGGCTCCGGGCCATCTCTTCCGAAAGGTCGGCACAGGGCAGCTTGACCCGGAGCGGGCGCCGAAGCTGTAGCACCCAAAGTTGTTGTGGTATTGCTCTTTTCCCCAGGGCTTCGTCTCGTATAATAACTCATGAATGTTGCAGAAGCTTTTAGCGTTCGGTTCCAAACCTTGGCTTCTCACAGCCCAGACAAAAATCCCCATTCTTATGATGGCTTCGGGAGTGAGTTGATGAAGGTAGACTTGGAATGTTTTCAGTACCTCAACAACAAAACTGCTCAGGGGGAATCGAAGTCCAGCCCTGAGGAAGCTTCGGAAAATCACAACTTCATCCTCTTCGGGGGTGGGAGAAGTCTTTTCCCCGGCATCAGCCCTCACAATAGATATGTCTCGGAAATATCGCCCCCTCATATTATCAATGTGACTCTGCTTGATGGTCGTTTTCCCAAAAACTGTGTGACTTGGTCGCCACGGTCGATCTTCGGCCTCTTCCCCACCACTTTCCACATCATAGCTGTCGCTGTCATCAGTATCTTCGGACAAACCTTCGAGAATCTCCTTCGTGATTTTCTCTGTATTGGTCTCGGCCATCGCTATCAGGAACCCCAGATTCTTCTCCTCCTCGAGACTCAGCTTCGTCTCAGCAGGGATCTTCAGCTTCGTCTCAGCAGGGGTCTTCTTGCCTTCAGACATCTTCGGGAACGCTAAAAAATTGTTCCCGAGGCCGAAGCTTCGAAATCAAAAAGAACAGCAAATCTTAATGAACAAGCGCTAAAAATTTTACTGGGCCGAAGCAAAAGGGCAAGTGTGCGTACCAAATGAGTTCGCGATGTGATCTTATTTATACGCCTAGGGCGTTGGAAATTGGAAGGCCCCGCTTGTCAGTGAATGTTGCTATTCTAGCAAAAGGAAAGGTGTTTTTTCGGACCTTCGGCTCAAGGCCTTCGTCCATATCGCAATCTAAATTTATCATTTACAAATTAATATTGCGAGGGGCTACTGTTGGGGGCCTTCGTCCTCCGAAGGTCCTCAAAAACATGATTTGACAATGTTTTCCAAGTGGATTATGTGAACAGATATTTTCGGATTCAGAATTATGGATATAAAGCACGACCAGGACGAAGCCTGAACCAGACGAAGGTCGAGGGAAGCCGAAGTTATGCGCAGGGAAGCTTCGGCGCGATGACATAATGGGGAACCGACTTAAAGATGAAAAGACTTCGGAGGCCTCGACAGATTTTCATAAACCATTAACAAATGTAATGGACATGGATGTAATTTTACGTGGGCTGCGTCCCGCGTCTATAAATAGATGAACAGTACTCCCGTACTGTTCACGCGGACTGAGCATTGGCATTTGCGTCAAGTTTGTACTTTTTACCTTCTCTCAGGACCGAAGGTACATTTGTAATTCGTAATCATTTCTATTTCTTTGTGTTAATAAAATAGAAATGATTCTATGATTTACATCTCATATTTTATATGAATATTTCGTTATTACTTGTTGAATTCACGAAGGTATGTCTCTTGTGACCTTCGTCCGGAACTCATTATTCCCGAAGGGGCATAATGTTCCATAGGACGAAGGGCCTTAACGTCTAACACTTTTTATGTTGCCTTGTTCTTAATCCGAAGCATTTGAGAACAAGTCCCCAACAAGTAATTACACCTAAAGGGCCTGTTGAGGCGAGTCAAATGACACGTAGATTGACCTTAACCATTATGGGTAGAGAATTTGGAGCTACTGCTATAATATTAGAGTCAAGCAGTATAGATCTGATCCTTGGTATGTCATGGTTAAGAAAGGCAAAGGCCGTTATAGCATGTGGTAGAGGTACCATAGAACTCACTACCACTAAAGGAGAAAGGTTTCAAGTTAATATTGCAGTAACCTCCTCATCCATGCGTGCAATGTTCTTTATGCCTAAGGAGTTTGTTGGTGACAACATCCGGGTGGTTAGAGATTTTCCGGATGTCTTTCCAGAGGAGTTACCAGGGATGCCACCTGATAGAGAAGTCGAGTTTGTTATTGATCTCTTGCCTGGAACCGCCCCTATTTCTAAACGGCCATATAGAATGTCCGTAGAGGAGTTGAAGGAACTGAAGAAGCAGTTGACGGAGTTACAAGAGGCTGGTTACATTCGTCCAAGTTCCTCACCTTGGGGAGCACCGGTGTTATTTGTACAGAAGAAGGATGGATCGCAACGGATGTGTGTGGATTATAGATCTCTTAATGATGTTACGGTGAAGAACAAGTATCTGTTGCCCCGTATTGAGGATTTATTTGATCAGATGCGAGGAGCAAGAGTATTTTCGAAGATTGATCTCCGATCCGGTTACCATCAGATGAGGATTAGACCATCAGATATTCCCAAGACGGCTTTCTCGACTCGATATGGATTATATGAGTTTACTGTTATGTCATTTGGATTGACCAATGCACCGGCTTATTTCATGAATTTGATGAACAAAGTGTTTATGGAGTATTTGGACAGATTCGTCGTGGTATTCATCGACGATATTCTTATCTATTCCAAGAATGAAAGTGATCATGAACAACATCTAAGGTTGGTGCTACAGAAGTTACGAGATAATCAACTCTATGCTAAGTTCAGCAAGTGCGAGTTTTGGATTGGCGAAGTGCCATTTCTTGGTCATATTATTTCTAATGGAGGAATAGCCGTGGATCCTACTAAAGTAAAGGAGATAATGGAGTGGAGAGTGCCCACTACAGTTACGGAGATTCGGAGTTTCTTGGGACTCGCAGGATATTATCGGAGATTTATTGAAGGATTTTCTAAGATTGCTAAGCCCATGACATCGCTTTTGGAGAAAGGAAGAGAATTTAAGTGGGATGAGAAATGCCAAGAGAGTTTTGATCAATTGAAGGAGAGATTGATGTCACCTCCAGTACTGATTATGCCAGATCTGCAGAAGGGATTTGACATTTATTGTGATGCATGTGGCCAAGGACTTGGATGTGTGCTTATGCAAGATGGTCATGTGATTGCCTATGCATCTCGTCAGTTGAGGAAGCATGAATTGAACTACCCCACCCATGACTTAGAGCTGGCTGCCGTTGTGCATGCACTTAAGATTTGGAGACACTACATTATGGGAACTAAGTGCCAAGTATACACGGATCATAAGAGTTTGAAGTATATATTCACTCAGAAGGATCTCAACCTTAGACAGCGTCGTTGGTTGGAGCTCATTAAGGATTATGACTTGGAGATTCACTATCACCCAGGCAAGGCGAATTTGGTTGCAGATGCCTTGAGTCGGAAGGAGCATGTTCACTCCGCTTTCGTTGTCCAGCTACCTGATGAATTAGCAAAAGACTTTGAGAGGCTCAACCTGGGAATTGTTACACATACGGAAGGAGTGACTATTGAATTGGAACCTACCTTGGAGCAAGAAATTCGGAAAGGTCAGATTGGCGATGCTAAGATTCAGGAGATTAAGGATCTTATTACTGAAGGAAGAGGCCCAGAGTTCACGGAGGATGAGCAAGGCACGATATGGTTCAAGAATCGGATCTGTGTTCCCGATATTGATAGTCTTCGGGAAACCATATTGAAGGAAGCACATGATTCAGTTTATTCAATCCACCCTGGGAGCACTAAGATGTATCAGGATTTGAAGCAAAAGTATTGGTGGTATGGACTAAAGAGAGATGTGGCTGCACATGTGGCTATGTGCGATGTATGCCAAAGAGTTAAGGCTGAACACCAGAGGCCAGCCGGACTATTGCACCCACTGAAGATACCTGAGTGGAAATGGGAAGAGATTGGCATGGACTTCATCGTTGGATTACCCCGCACATCTGCTGGATATGATTCTATATGGGTGATTGTGGACAGACTAACTAAGGTAGCCCACTTTATTCCAGTGAAGACCACTTATTCAGGAGCTAAGTTGGCAGAGTTGTACATGGCACGGATTGTATGCCTGCATGGTGTGCCAAAGAAGATTGTGTCAGATCGAGGGTCACAGTTTACCTCTCGATATTGGAAGCAGTTGCACGAGTCATTGGATACAAGATTGAATTTTAGTTCGGCTTACCATCCCCAGACTGATGGGCAGACTGAGAGGACTAACCAAGTACTGGAAGATATGCTAAGAGCCTGTGCACTTAAGCATGGTGGAAGTTGGGATAAGAGTCTACCGTATGCGGAGTTCTCATATAATAATAGCTATCAAGCCAGCTTGAAGATGTCACCGTTTGAGGCTTTGTATGGCAGAAAGTGCAGGACTCCCTTGTATTGGAATCAAACTGGAGAAAGGCAATTGTTTGGGCCTGAGATTATACAAGAAGCAGAGGAACAAGTTCAGCAAATAAGGGAGAATTTGAGAACTGCACAGTCCAGGCAGAAAAGTTATGCTGATACCCGGAGAAGACTACTTGAGTTTAAGGAGGGGGATTATGTCTATTTGAAGGTATCACCACTCCGGGGTATGAGAAGATTCAAAGTCAAAGGAAAGTTGTCCCCTCGCTTTATCGGACCCTTTTTAATCTTAAAGCGAGTGGGAGAAGTTGCATATCAATTGGAGTTACCGGATCATCTCGCGGATGTTCATGATGTATTTCATGTATCTCAGCTGAAGAAATGCCTCAGGGTGCCTGAAGAACAGTTACCAATGGAAGACCTTAGTGTTCAAGAGGATTTGACTTATGCTGAGTACCCCATCAAGATTTTGGATACTTTGACTCGAGTCACGAGGAATAAGGTTATAAAGATGTGCAAAGTTCAATGGAGTCACCACGGTGAAGATGAAGCAACTTGGGAGAGAGAAGAAGAGCTTCGTATAGATTTTCCCCACCTTTTCCCTAGATCTTCTTAAATCTCGAGGACGAGATTATTTTTAAGGGGGGTAGGATTTGTAATACTCAAGTTGTATACCAAGAGTAATAAAGAGAGTTCCTCATTTTGTGTGTTTCATTTGCATCATAAAAAGAGCACCTATGTAATTGAGAGTGACTAAATAAAACAATTATGATAAAATAAAGAAAAAGTGCATTTGTTGGAGTTTTATGTGTTGTGCATTAAATAAAACCATGAGGATAAAAATAATAAGGTATTAATTATTTGAAACTTGATTTAACCCTAAATTTGAAATTAGGGTTTTGAAAATAAGGAAAAGAGAAGAGATAGGAAAATATAAATAAAATGTATAAATAATTATCTTCAGTCTTAGTATTTTTAATGGCAAAAATAGAGTTTTAAATGAAGATCCACAAAAAAGTTTGAATTAAATCAAATTGGGTTTGAAAATAGAGAAAATGGAAAGAAAAATAAAAAGAAAAGGAAGAAAAACTTACCTGGGCCGCCAGATGGTAATTTGGCCCACTCGGCCTCACCCTCCGCGCAGCCCAGGCGGGAGTATGGCTTGCCTGCGGGCTCGGCTGACGCGTGGGCCCTGCTCGTCGGCCGCACTTCCGCGCTCGCTCCTCCCTCCATTTCACTGGCGTGCGGGCCCGCCTTGTCACTCGCTCAGATACGCTGCGACTCGTTCTTCCTCATCGCGCGCTAACAGCCGAAGACGTCGCCGCCATTGCCGGGAGCGGGACACCCTCCTTCCCTCGGACTCTTGGAGATAAAAGGAGAATCCCCGTGACCCGTTCCTCCGCCCACAACCTTCTCGCGCAAGCCTAGTTCCCTAAACAATTTAGCGCCGCCATTGCCGCCCTCGGGGGTTGCGATCCGCCACGATCCGCCATAGTCGACCGGCCGATTCACCGACGTGCGTGCCTCGGTGCTTGATCCGGGGTGATCGCGACGTCGTCTCGGTGGTGTCCCCGGGTCTCTCATCCCCTGGACTTGCTCTACCCCGCTGGAATCGCTCGTCGTACCTCGTCTCCGCCGCGGATCCGCGCCACCGCGTGATTAGCTCGGTGTCCACCACCATCCTCGGTGAGTCCTCCTCCCCATGCTTCGCTTGAACCTCTAGCACGTTTAGAGTAGCTCGGAAAAGGCCGAGGTGCGTTAGTTCTCGTGTTCGCCGACGATGGCTTAGGCGCCGCCGCGGCACGCCGGGGGCCGGGTCCTACGCTCGACCTCGGCCAAAATTAGTGGGAGCATTAAGTTCTGGGGATCGTCAATTGTACGTGGGATGATTGAATCGGGTTATGGCGCTCGTGCTGGCCGGAATTGGGAGCTCCGGCGGGCGGGCCGCCGTGAGTGGGCGGCGCTACCGTCGCTCGTCAGGTGAGTTGGGAGAGATGGCCGCGGGCCGTTGATCTTTTGTTGAACGGCTCTGATTAGAAGAGAGATACCCCTTCGCTCGGTTTGATCACAGCCGTCCGATTGTGGATGAACGTTCGGGATGGGATCACGTAGTTTTAAATTCGTGGCCGTTAGATCTGGATCTAAGGGTTTAAATGGCGTACCGGTTCACTGCGTGCATGATCTAATCTCTGCCGCACGTCGTTGATCCAACGGCCGAGACTCGTCCATACCCCTTCGCGGGTACTTTTTGTTAAAGAGCCCCTGGAAAATTTAGTTATCAACCCGCAGTCCATTGGCCACTGTATACTGAGTCTAGGATTTTATTCGCGCAGACCCCTGTGTTTTCTGGAATTTGACGCCCAGTCCAGAGGGTATTAAAAACAGAGAAATTAATATTAAAATTCATTTTTAATACAAAAACAAATCTAGAAACTTGTAAAATGCATAGAAAATTCATTTTAGCTCCAAATTGAACCATTCCAGTTCCTAAATTTTTGTAATAATATTGTCTACGCATTAGTGCCTCTGTTTTGGCATGAAAGGCTCATTTAAATTTATCTAATACTTAATCTTGTATTAAATACATAAAAGCTACAGAAATTCATAACTTGAAATATATAACTCCAAATTTAGTGATTCCAGTTTCTATGGTTTCATTTTAATGTGTAGATTTTTACTGTATATTTCATTCATCTGTTTGGTGTGATGTTGATTTTGGCTATGCTATGTATGTATTGTGTTGATGCGAGTAGACGAGCAAGCCACGGTGGAAACTGAGGTTCAACAAGTAGAAGTAGCTGAGCAGGAGCTCATTACAGGCAAGATGTGCCCTTGATCACTTACTTTTCCCAGCCATGTTCTTATTAATTTTAATGATCTGCATAGGTTAATTTTGATGGGATCCTTTTTGTACCCCAGTTTTGATTACCTCTATACCTTGTTCACCCCTGGAATATTTTTGGGTAGTACTTGCTATTGCTTTATGTGGATTGGGTATGGAGATTCATTATTCATGATTATTCTGTTATTATCTTGTTATTATTGCTGTTCATGTTAAGATCATTAAATTAATGGGAACATGGAGCGACCACCCGGGAAAACAGTGCTACCACAAGGGTTTAATGGGACGCCCTTGGCTGACTAATTAGGAAAGCTAGTGGAAGACTACCTTACCCGAAAGGGGCAAGGGCAGTAGGGGAGAGGTCAGTGCGGGGAGGTCCCTGGTTGATTTTGCTGCGATGGCTGTCAGCCAGGAACCCTGTACTGGATCTTCCTATAAACTGTAGCGGGTTTTCGGAAGCTAGTGGAACTTTGTAAAGGCCTCGTAGTGGATCCCTAGCCATTCACCTCGGTAGTGTCTAAGGGCCTTGCAAACCCAGGCGACATGGGATACACGACTTGTGGGTAAAGATGCGCAACCTCTGCAGAGTGTAAAACTAGTATACTAGCCGTGCTCACGGTCAAGAGCGGCTCGGACCCTCACATGATTAACTATGGAACTTAAGTTTAATTTGACATTTGCATCGCATTTGGGATTATTTTATTATTACTGTTCTTTATTATTATTAAGGTTTGGTATTTACTTACACTTAGTAATTGCTAATAAAATTTTGACCAACTTATAAAAGCAATGCTCAGCCTTAGCCTCTATTTCATTGATCAGCCTTACACTACATGAACTCCCACCTTTGGTGAGTTCATGCCACATTATTCCCCACGACTTGTTGAGCTATGAACGTATGTGAGCTCACTCTTGCTGTCTCACACCCCCCCCCCACAGGAGAAGAGCAGGTGGTTGAAGAGGAGCCGCCTAACACTGAGGAGTTCGATCTGATCTAGGTGGCGTTTCTCAGTCAACATTGGCGCCATCGATCCTTAGTTCGCTTTATATTTATCTTTATTTTGTAATAAGACTTCCGCTATGTAATAAATACTCTGATGTTTTATGACATTTATCTCTATACACTCTGTTATTGTATATGTTGTCTTCTTGGCGCATGTATGAGATGCACCCGGCTTTGTTCTTTAAAACCGGGTGTTACACCGGTCTGGGCGAACGCCGCCGTCAACCCATCACCCCTCCATTGCCGAAGGCTCGAAATCGGCTCCAGGGGTGTCCAGGCATCACCTGAAGGGTAGCCGGGGCCGCGGTAGTGAAGTCCGGCCATCGGGGCGGCCTTATTTGCTCATCAGAATCCCGCTCGTCGGGGTGATGCCTGGCATCCAATCTACTCCGCATCCCGCCCTGGACGAGTGCCCTCACAGCTAAAATACTCCGGTGAGATACCTCTGCTAGCTTCGCCTACCTCTACTCTTTGTGTGGCGCTAAACCTCAGGATAGATAGCGTTGTGGTCGTCGATTTGGCTTTCGCCGGCGAGGTCTCGACCGCAGTAGGCGGGCGGCGCTGCCGCGAATGGCTGGGATGGGGAAGACGAAATCTGAACCATCGATGTGGCAGCGTGCGGTCAAGATTAGAAATAGCGTACCAGTTCGGGGGTTTAATACGAACCGTTGATCTGTAGATGGACATTCTATATTAAGACGCGTGTACTCATGTCGGTGGGAGCGTTCTGGATCCTGGGATCGTAATCCTACGGCTGTGGCGCAACCTCTGGAATCCGGGACCGTGACTGTTGGATCGAGATCCAACCATCACCAGCGCATCCCCATTTATGTGAAACCAGGGTCTAATCTGGACCGCTGGTACTCGATCCGACGGCCTAGGGCTAGCGATACCCCTTCGCGATGGCCTTTTTACTAAAGAGCCCCCGTCTTTAGTTTAAATAAAACCCGCAGTCCACTTAGGGGAGTTCTGTGTCTACGAAGAACTTATGATTTAGCCCCTGTACTCTTCGCTATTTAATGCCCAATCCAGTAAGTATTGAAAATCAGGAATTAATATCAGAAATTAGTTTTAATGGATAAATAAATTGCAGAAACTTGTTTAATTCATAGAAATTGCGTACTAACTCCAAATTGGTCCATTCCAGTTCCTAAATTTTCATAATAATATTGTCTTTCCATTAGTGCCTCTGTTCTGACATGACAAACACATTAAAATTATTCTTTCACTTAATCTTGTATTAAATGCATAAAACCTTAGAAAATCCATAACCTAAAATATATAACTCCAAATTTAATGATTCCAGTTCCTGTGATCATATTTTAATGTCTAGTTTATTACTGTATATTTTATTTACATGGTTGGTGTAATGTTAATTCCTGCTATACTATGTATGTATTGTGTTGATGCGAGTAGACGAGCAAGCTGCACAGGATTCTGAGGTTCAACAAGTAGAGATAGCTGAGCAGGAGCTCGTTGAAGGCAAGTTGTGCCCTTGATCACTTCTTTTACCCATTCATGTTCTTATTGATCATAATGATCTGCATAGGTTAATTTTGCTGGGACCCAATAGGATACCCTAGATTTTGACTATCTTTATACCTTGTTTCACCACTGGTTTTACTACTAAAGTTTTGGGTAGTACATGCTATTGCTTTTATGTGGATTTGGGTATAGAGATACTTATGACTCATGATTACACTTGTTATTATCTGTTCATTATTTTATGTTCATGATAAGATCATTATGTTAATGGGAACATGGAGAACCACCCGGGAAAACAGTGCTACCACAAGGGTTTAATGGGACGCCCTTGGCTGATTAACTAGGAAAGCTAGTGGAGGGCTACCTTACCCGAAAGGGGCAAGGGCAGTAGGGGAGTGGTCAGTGTAGGGAGGTCCTTGGTTGATTTTGCTGCGATGGTGGTCAGGCAAGAACCCTGCACTAGAGCTTCCTATAAACTGTAGCGGGTAGTCTGAAGCTAGTGGAACTTTGTAAAGGCCTCGTAGTGGTACCCTGCCTCGCTTCCTTGGTAGAGGTGTATGGAGTCTGATCAACTCCGTGGCAAATGGGTAACACGACTTGTGGGTAAAGATGCGCAACCTCTGCAGAGTGTAAAACTGGTATACTAGCCGTGCTCACGGTCATGAGCGGCTCGGACACTCACATGATTAATATATGGAACTTAAACTTAACCTGTCATTTCATTGCATTTGGGATTATTTTATTATTACTTTTACTTATTATTACTATGGTCTGGTATTCACTTACACTTAGTAACTGCTAATAAAATTTTGACCAACTTATAAAAGCAATGCTCAGCTTCAGCCTCTATTTCATTGATCAGCCTTACACTTCATGAACTCCCACCTTTGGTGAGTTCATGCCACATTATTCCCCACGACTTGTTGAGCTATGAACGTATGTGAGCTCACTCTTGCTGTCTCACACCCCCCCACAGGAGAAGAGCAGGTGGTTCAGGAGGAGCCACAAGGCGAGGAGTTTGATCTGATCTAGGTGGTGTTTCTCAGTTGACATTTGCGCCGACGATCCTTAGTTAGTTTTATATTTATTATTTTATTTTGTAATAAGTCTTCCGCTATGTAATAAATACTCTGATGTTTTATGACATTTATCTCTATACACTCTGTTATTATATATGTTGTCTTCTTGGCGCATGTATGAGATGCACCCGGCTTTGTTCCTTAAAACCGGGTGTTACAGAAGTGGTATCAGAGGAATGTTGACCGTAGGACGAAACCTAGATAGAAATGGACAAAACCCTTGCCTACTTATCTTATTCTGAATCATTCTACACTCACCTTACTCTGATGCTTTCTACACTTATCTCGATCCTGTCTCACCTTCTACTGCTCTACTCTGATCATTCTTATCTTCTCTAATCTAAGACAAGATGGATTTCAAACCTTGGAATCCCTATCCCTATGACATTTTAAGAGATAGGAGGCCTAAGACCAAATCAAAACTATTTTCTATTTTAAAAAGTGTTGGTTGATTATTCTGATGCTAAATGCCTGATTTGCTTCTTTGATTGACTGAATTATTATAGATGGACATCTTAGTATGTACCACCATAAGGTAATAAATTAGCTATGGTAGGTAAAACATTAAACTGCTTAGCTAATAAATCCCCCAAAGTAACATGATTTGTAATTACTGCCTTGTCTACTATTCTCTTACCATATGTGTCTAACTCAGATGGTCAATACCAGGAGGGGTGGTGGAATTGATCTGCCTCCTAATCAACACACTCGAAGGATATATAGACAACCTCAGCCACAGCCAGCAGAGATGAATCCTCCTAATCCTCCACCAGGCGGAGTTGACCCACTGGTTGCTGCTCAGATGGCGGTGATGCAGCAAATGGCGGACACTATGGCTGATATGCGTGCCCAGATGCAGCAAGAACGCCAGGAAATGCGTCAGGAAAGAGAAGATATACGCCAGGAGTTGCGCCAGGAGAGAGATGAGATACGCCAAGAAAGGAGGGCACAACAACAGCAGCTGCAACAACAACTTCAACAACAGCAGCAACAGCAGCAAGTGCCATTGCCTCCACCACCACCACCAGTTCCACCCCGAGACAAGCATAGAGAGTTCATGAGTCATAAGCCACCTACATTCGCTAGCTCACCTGATCCACTGGACGCGGATGATTGGCTGAAGTCCGTTGAGAAGATGCTGAATATTGCACAATGTACTGACCGGGAGAAGGTTTTATATGCTTCTGGACGTCTGACTGGTCCTGCTGCTGATTGGTGGGACTCTTATACTGCTGCCCATGATGCTGCTGATACTATTACTTGGGCAGAGTTCAGTACGCAGTTCAGGAACTACCATATTCCAGCTGGGATGATAAAGATCAAGAAGAAGGAGTTTCTGTCATTGAAGCAAGGCAACATGTCAGTCAGCGAGTACAGAGACAAATTTATTCAGCTGTCGAGGTATGCTCTGGAGGAGGTTGCTGAGGATGAAAGAAAGCAGGAGCACTTCATTGAAGGACTGAATGGACCCTTGCAGTATGCACTGGTTGCACACACCTTTCCATCATTTCAGAGGCTACTGGATAAGGCTCTTGCTATTGAACACAAGCGTGTTCAACTGGGTGATTTGAAGAGGAAGGCTATCTCACAAGGACAGGGTAGCAGCAGTGTTCGTCCTCGCTACAGTTCACCACAGGGTACACCGACTCGACCAGGAGGACCGCGCCCAGTTCAGCAATCACCACTGAGGACACCTACTCGTCAGGCCACTCCCACTGGCACCCCGACAAAGTTTGTAGGACAGAGTCCAGGCACTACGTGTTTCAAGTGTGGGAAGATTGGTCATTATGCAAATGTCTGCCCACAAAGGATTGCTACTACTCCAGCTCAGAACAAGCAACAGACCCCTGGCAAGGGATATTCCATAGCCAGGGTGAATCAAGTCAGCGTTGATGATACTCCTGATGGTGGTGACCTCGTAATTGGTATGTTTTATGTTAATGCAATTCCTGCAACCATATTATTTGATTCTGGTGCTACACATTCATTCATGTCTGCTAGATATGCCAACACAAATGAAATACCACTGCTAAATATGAGAAAACCAATGATAGTAATTACACCTAAAGGGCCTGTTGAGGCGAATCAAATGACACGTAGATTGACATTAACCATTATGGGTAGAGATTTTGGAGCTACTGCTATAATATTAGAGTCAAGCAGTATAGATCTGATCCTTGGTATGTCGTGGCTAAGAAAGGCAAAGGCCGTTATAGCATGTAATAGAGGTACCGTGGAACTCACTACCACTAAAGGAGAAAGATTTCAAGTTAATATTGCAGTAACCTCCTCATCAATGCGTGCAATGTTCTTTATGCCTGAGGAGTTTGTTGGTGACAACATCCGGGTGGTTAGAGATTTTCCGGATGTCTTTCCAGAGGAGTTACCAGGGATGCCACCTGATAGAGAAGTTGAGTTTGTTATTGATCTCTTACCTGGAACCGCCCCTATTTCTAAACGGCCATATAGAATGTCCGTAGAGGAGTTGAAGGAACTGAAGAAGCAGTTGACGGAGTTACAAGAGGCTGGTTACATTCGTCCGAGTTCCGCACCTTGGGGAGCACCGGTTCTATTTGTACAGAAGAAGGATGGATCCCAGAGGATGTGTGTGGACTATAGATCACTTAATGATGTCACGGTGAAGAACAAGTATCCATTACCCCGTATTGAGGATTTATTTGATCAGATGAGAGGTGCTAGAGTATTCTCGAAGATTGATCTCCGATCCGGTTACCATCAGATGAGGATTAGACCATCGGATATTCCCAAGAAGGCGTTCTCGACTCGATATGGATTATATGAGTTTACTGTTATGTCATTTGGACTAACCAATGCACCAGCTTACTTCATGAATTTGATGAATAAGGTGTTTATGGAGTATTTGGACAGATTCGTCGTGGTATTCATCGACGATATTCTTATCTATTCTAAGAATGAAAGCGATCATGAACAACATCTAAGGTTGGTGCTACAGAAGTTACGAGATAATCAACTCTATGCTAAGTTCAGCAAGTGCGAGTTTTGGATCGACAAGGTGCCATTCCTTGGTCATATTATTTCTAATGGAGGAATAGCAGTGGATCCTGCTAAAGTGAAGGAGATAATGGAGTGGAGAGTGCCCACTACAGTTACTGAGATTCGGAGTTTCTTGGGACTCGCAGGATATTATCGGAGATTTATTGAAGGGTTTTCTAAGATTGCCAAGCCTATGACATCGCTTTTGGAGAAAGGAAAAGAATTTAAGTGGGATGAGAAATGTCAAGAGAGCTTTGATCAATTGAAGGAAAGATTGATGTCACCTCCAATATTGATTATGCCGGATCTGCAGAAGGGATTTGACATTTACTGTGATGCATGTGGCCAAGGACTTGGATGTGTGCTTATGCAAGAAGGTCATGTAATTGCCTATGCATCTCGCCAGTTGCGGAAGCATGAATTGAACTACCCCACTCATGACTTGGAACTAGCTGCCGTTGTGCATGCACTTAAGATTTGGAGACACTACATTATGGGAACTAAGTGCCAAGTATACACGGATCATAAGAGTTTGAAGTATATATTCACTCAGAAGGATCTCAACCTTAGGCAACGTCGTTGGTTGGAGCTCATCAAGGATTATGATTTGGAGATTCACTATCATCCAGGCAAGGCGAATTTGGTCGCAGATGCCTTGAGTCGGAAAGAACATGTTCACTCCGCTTTCGTTGTCCAGCTACCCGATGAATTAGCAAAAGATTTTGAGAGACTCAACCTGGGAATTGTTACTCACACTGAAGGAGTTACCATTGAGTTGGAACCTACCTTGGAGCAAGAGATTCGTAAAGGTTAGGTTGGTGATGCTAAGATTCAAGAGATTAAGGATCTAATCACGGATGGTCGAATTCCGGAATTCACGGAGGATGAGCAAGGTACTATATGGTTCAAAGATTGGATATGTGTTCCAGAGATCGATAGCCTCCGTGAGGCTATATTGAAAGAAGCTCATGATTCTGATTACTCCATCCACCCTGGAAGCACTAAGATGTATCAAGATTTGAAGCAAAAGTATTGGTGGTATGGACTGAAAAGAGATGTGGCTGCTCATGTGGCTAAGTGTGATGTATGTCAAAGAGTCAAGGCCGAACATCAAAGACCCGCTGGATTATTGCACCCATTGAAGATACCTGAGTGGAAATGGGAAGAAATTGGTATGGATTTTATTGTTGGACTACCCCGCACTCCAGCAGGATATGACTCTATTTGGGTAATTGTGGACAGATTGACAAAGGTGGCTCATTTTATACCTGTGAGGACTAATTATACTGGAGCCAAGCTAGCAGAATTGTATATGACTCGGATAGTTTGTCTACATGGAGTACCTAAGAAGATCGTGTCTGATCGAGGATCACAGTTTACTTCTCGATTTTGGAAGAAGTTGCATGAGAGCTTGGATACAAAGTTGAATTTTAGCTCAGCCTACCATCCCCAGACTGATGGACAGACAGAGAGGACTAATCAAGTGCTAGAGGATATGTTAAGAGCTTGTGCTCTTAAACATGGTGGCAGTTGGGAGAAGAGTTTACCATATGCAGAGTTCTCTTATAATAATAGCTACCAGGCCAGTTTGAAGATGTCACCATTTGAGGCTCTATATGGCAGAAAATGCAGGACTCCCCTATATTGGGATCAGACTGGAGAAAGACAGTTCTTTGGGCCTGAACTGATTCAAGAGGCGGAAGAACAAGTTCGAATGATAAGAGAAAATTTGAGAATCGCACAATCAAGGCAGAAGAGCTATGCTGATAATAGGAGAAGACTACTGGAGTTTAAGGAGGGTGATCATGTCTATTTGAAGGTGTCACCACTCCGGGGTATGAGGAGATTTAAAGTTAAAGGAAAGTTGTCCCCTCGCTTCATTGGACCTTTCTTGATCTTAAAGCGAGTGGGAGAAGTTGCATATCAACTGGAGTTGCCCGATCACCTATCAGATGTACATAATGTATTTCATGTATCTCAGCTAAAGAAGTGCCTCAGGGTACCTGAGGAGCAGCTACCAATGGAAGACCTTAGTGTTCAAGATGACCTGACTTATGCTGAGTACCCTATCAAGATTCTGGAAACACTGACTCGTGTCACGAGGAATAAGGTTATAAAGATGTGCAAAGTTCAATGGAGTCACCACGGTGAAGATGAAGCTACTTGGGAAAGAGAAGAAGAGCTTCGCATAGATTTTCCCCACCTTTTCCCTAGATCTTCCTAATCTCGAGGACGAGATTCTTTTTAAGGGGGGTAGGATTTGTAATACCCATATTGTAAAACCTAATAAAGGAGAGTTGCTTCCTTAATCGTTTTGCATTTCACTCACTACAACATGAAAGCATCTTATGTAAGTCAACAAATAACTAATAAAAATATATTCTAAGCATCATGTTGGAGTTTTGTGTGTGCATTGAATAATAATAATAGTGAAATTAATAGGAATATAGTAATGATTTGAGAATTTAGATTTGTCCCAAAAGCGCAATTTAGGGAATTGAGAACGACATAGAAAAGGAAAAGAGAAGAAATATTGTATAGAATAAAGTAAAGGTGTAAATAATTTAAATTATCCCAGGATATGTACAAAATAAACATCTTAATGTGAAGACAAATTTGCCACCAAGATTTGGATTCAAATTGGAATTTAAGTTTGAAAATAAAATAGAAAAGAAAAAATAGCAAAGGATAAAAGAAAAACAGAATACACTGCATGGGCTCATTTTCAGCCTCGGCCCATCCTGGCATTTTTCATCCGCGTGGCCCAACTTGTGGTACCTCTACGCTACTCGGCCGGCTGACACTGCCGTGCGGGCCCCGTGTGGCATACTCTCTCCCCTCTGCAGCGTCCTAGTCGTCTCCTTCCCCGAGTCCATGGCCCAACGAATTTTCGTCGCCCGCCCGTGGACCTCGCGTGCACGCACACAGCCGTCCGACCGGTGGCCCAAGGCTGTCAGCCGAAATCTACGCGAGTCTCTTCACTGATCTGCGGGCTCGCTTGGTCAGCAATACCTTCGCCTGTTCTTCACAATGGCGGCTCGTGCGCAGCGACAAACTCGCCGTGAAGACCGCGACGTCCGCGCAACAGACTTTCACATGCACGGAGCCCTCTGGCCCCATAAAGCGCGGTCGGATGGCCTCGCGTGATTAAACGAGTAGCCGAGTGCCTCATCAGGGAGAAACCACTTCCACCGCGCCGGTCTGGGCGAACGCCGCCGTCAACCCATCACCCCTCCATTGCCGAAGGCTCGAAATCGGCTCCAGGGGCGTCCAGGCATCACCTGAAGGGTAGCCGGGGCCGCGGTAGTGAAGTCCGGCCATCGGGGCGGCCTTATTTGCTCATCAGAATCCCACTCGTCGGGGTGATGCCTGGCATCCAATCTACTCCGCATCCCGCCCTGGACGAGTGCCCTCGCAGCTAAAATACTCCGGTGAGATACCTCTGCTAGCTTCGCCTACCTCTACTCTTTGCGTGGCGCTAAACCTCAGGATAGATAGCGTTGTGGTCGTCGATTTGGCTTTCGCCGGCGAGGTCTCGACCGCAGTAGGCGGGCGGCGCTGCCGCGAATGGCTGGGATGGGGAAGACGAAATCTGAACCATCGATGTGGCAGCGTGCGGTCAAGATTAGAAATAGCGTACCTGTTCGGGGGTTTAATACGAACCGTTGATCTGTAGATGGACATTCTAGATTAAGACGCGTGTACTCATGTCGGTGGGAGCGTTCTGGATCCTGGGATCGTAATCCTACGGCTGTGGCGCAACCTTTGGAATCCGGGACCGTGACTGTTGGATCGAGATCCAACCATCACCAGCGCATCCCCATTTATGTGAAACCAGGGTCTAATCTGGACCGCTGGTACTCGATCCGACGGCCTAGGGCTAGCGATACCCCTTCGCGATGGCCTTTTTACTAAAGAGCCCCCGTCTTTAGTTTAAATAAAACCCGCAGTCCACTTAGGGGAGTTCTGTGTCTGCGAAGAACTTATGGTTTAGCCCCTGTACTCTTCGCTATTTAATGCCCAATCCAGTAAGTATTGAAAATCAGGAATTAATATCAGAAATTAGTTTTAATGGATAAATAAATTGCAGAAACTTGTTTAATTCATAGAAATTGCGTACTAACTCCAAATTGGTCCGTTCCAGTTCCTAAATTTTCATAATAATATTGTCTTTCCATTAGTGCCTCTGTTCTGACATGACAAACACTTTAAAATTATTCTTTCACTTAATCTTGTATTAAATGCATAAAACCTTAGAAAATCCATAACCTAAAATATATAACTCCAAATTTAATGATTCCAGTTCCTGTGATCATATTTTAATGTCTAGTTTATTACTGTATATTTTATTTACATGGTTGGTGTAATGTTAATTCCTGTTATACTATGTATGTATTGTGTTGATGCGAGTAGACGAGCAAGCTGCACAGGATTCTGAGGTTCAACAAGTAGAGATAGCTGAGCAGGAGCTCGTTGAAGGCAAGTTGTGCCCTTGATCACTTCTTTTACCCATTCATGTTCTTATTAATCATAATGATCTGCATAGGTTAATTTTGCTGGGACCCAATAGGATACCCTAGATTTTGACTATCTTTATACCTTGTTTCACCACTGGTTTTACTACTAAAGTTTTGGGTAGTACATGCTATTGCTTTATGTGGATTTGGGTATAGAGATACTTATGACTCATGATTACACTTGTTATTATCTGTTCATTATTTTATGTTCATGATAAGATCATTATGTTAATGGGAACATGGAGAACCACCCGGGAAAACAGTGCTACCACAAGGGTTTAATGGGACGCCCTTGGCTGATTAACTAGGAAAGCTAGTGGAGGGCTACCTTACCCGAAAGGGGCAAGGGCAGTAGGGGAGTGGTCAGTGTAGGGAGGTCCTTGGTTGATTTTGCTGCGATGGCGGTCAGGCAAGAACCCTGCACTGGAGCTTCCTATAAACTGTAGCGGGTAGTCTGAAGCTAGTGGAACTTTGTAAAGGCCTCGTAGTGGTACCCTGCCTCGCTTCCTTGGTAGAGGTGTATGGAGTCTGATCAACTCCGTGGCAAATGGGTAACACGACTTGTGGGTAAAGATGTGCAACCTCTGCAGAGTGTAAAACTGGTATACTAGCCGTGCTCACGGTCATGAGCGGCTCGGACACTCACATGATTAATATATGGAACTTAAACTTAACCTGTCATTTCATTGCATTTGGGATTATTTTATTATTACTTTTACTTATTATTACTATGGTCCGGTATTCACTTACACTTAGTAACTGCTAATAAAATTTTGACCAACTTATAAAAGCAATGCTCAGCTTTAGCCTCTATTTCATTGATCAGCCTTACACTTCATGAACTCCCACCTTTGGTGAGTTCATGCCACATTATTCCCCACGACTTGTTGAGCTATGAACGTATGTGAGCTCACTCTTGCTGTCTCACCCCCCCCCCCACAGGAGAAGAGCAGGTGGTTCAGGAGGAGCCACAAGGCGAGGAGTTTGATCTGATCTAGGTGGTGTTTCTCAGTTGACATTTGCGCCGACGATCCTTAGTTTGTTTTATATTTATTATTTTATTTTGTAATAAGTCTTCCGCTATGTAATAAATACTCTGATGTTTTATGACATTTATCTCTATACACTCTGTTATTATATATGTTGTCTTCTTGGCGCATGTATGAGATGCACCCGGCTTTGTTCCTTAAAACCGGGTGTTACAACATCCCCTTAGGAACAACTTTGGAGCTTCTTCACCTTTGACTTAGGTGGCATTTAAGATCGCATCCCCTTAGGAACGACTTTGTAGCTTCCTCACCGTTGACTTAGGTGGTATTTTAGCTTTGCATCCCCTTAGGGACGACTTTGGAGCTTCTTTATACTTTTTACACTTGATGGTGTAATCTCATATCTTTACATTTTACATGTGGGGGAAGCTGGCCCTTGTATTACACAGGGCTACACAAGAAAAAATGAAAATTACAACCATTGGCCCCATTAAAAACCTTTCTCCCCTTTGAAAGGAAAAGGATGCCATAGGGAAAAGTAATAAAATTACAAAGTTTACACATAATATCTCCGAAGCTTATCTGCATTCCAAGACCTTGGAATGTTATTACCGTCCATGTCCTTTAACCTGTATGATCTAGGTCTTGATGAATACACCACCAAGAAAGGACCTTTCCACTTAAGTTGAAGCTTCCCCACTGTGTCTGGGTTGGCCACTCTTCAAAGCACTAGGTGTCCTAGTTTGATATTCTTTAATCTTACCTTTATGTCTCACCATTTAATTGTTTCGGCCTGATATTTATTGATGTGATATATTGCCTGAAGCCTGTTCCCTTCTATGGTGTCTTTTGTTATTTTACAATCCTATTCGTCTTCTGCCGAAGCTAAGGTTCTTATTGTACCTGTTCTTACTTCTTCCGGTGTTATTGCTTCATCACCGAATAAAAGCTTGAGCAGGGTAAATCCTATTGACCTTGAGACAATAGTGTCGTGGTTCCATACCACTTTTACCAATTCATCTAGCCACTTTCCTTTTGGCAGATTGAAGATTGACTTCATTATTCCTGTTATAATGATTTCGTTAGCTCGTTCTACTAGTCCATTTGATTCTAGATGCCTCACAGATGCAAAATGCATTTTTGTACCAATTTGGTCACAAAAAGTTTTGAATGTTTTAGCATCAAACTGAGTTCCGTTATCAACTGTGATGGCCTTTGGCACACCAAACCGGCAAACAATATTCTGCTAGAAGAACTTCTGGACCATGGCCGAAGTGATTGTAGCTAGGGGTTTAGCTTCGATCCACTTTGAAAATACTCCACCGCTACCATAATATATTTTAAATTTCCTTGTGCTGGTGGAAGTGGGCCTAATAAATCTAGGCCCCACATTTGCAGTGGCCAAGTGGGCTGGATTAGCTGAGTTAAAGATGAAGGTTGTTTTTGGTCTCTTGCAGTTTTCATGTTTTTGAACTAGATCCGCTGCATCCGAAGCTGCCTTTGGCCAATAAAATCCTTGTCTAAAAACTTTTCCAAGCAAAGGCCTGGACCCAATATGAGCTTCACATACCCCTGCATGTATCTCTTTCATTAATTCTTGGCCTTCGGCTCTAGACAAACACTTTAGCAATGGAGAACACACTCCTTGTTTATACAATTCTCCTTCTATGATCATATAAGGCCTTGTCCTAGCTTGCATTCTTTTTATGTAAACTACATTGTTTGAAGGATAATTGCCTTGCAGGAAAGATACAATGTCAGTCCTCCAATCTTTGTTGTGTACTAGTGAGATTGTAAGCACCGCCCGCTCCATGAGCTCGACTGAAGGTGCTTTTAAAGTTTCAAAGAATACTTCTGAAGGAAGTGGGAGCCCCTGTGCCGCTGATTTAGCTAGTAAATATGCATGCTTATTTTCTCCTCTTGGGATATTCTTCATTGAGAATCCTTCGAAAGAGGCTTCCATTCTTTGGACTGTATCAAGATACCTCTCAAGCTTCGGATCTCTTGCTCTATTGCTTTTGTCGACGTGGCCTATGATAACCTGTGAATCAGATTTGAGGACTGCCCTTCTTATTCCCATCGCCTTAAGCTTTCGAAGCCCCAAGAGAAGGGCTTCGTACTCTGCAATGTTATTTGTGCAGTTGAACTCCAATCTGGCTGTGTAGCAGGTTCTGATCTTAGATGGTGAAATTAGGATAGCAAATGCACCTGCGCCGAAGGTCCCCCATGACCCATCACAGAACACTGTCCAAGCTTTGTTATCTATTGTGCTTTCTTCGTCTTGAGCCCCTGGCGTCCAATCAACAATGAAGTCTGCTAACGCTTGGGATTGGATCGAAGACCTATGAACATAATCAATAGTGAATTCGTTCAGTTCTGTGGCCACTTTCCAACTCTTCCCATGGCCTCTCTGTTCCTTATAATGTCCTTGAGAGACTGAGACAAAGGTACTATAATGTGGTATGACTGGAAATAATGTTGAAGCTTTCTAGAGGCCATCAATACAACATATAGTACCTTCTCTAGCTCTTTATAATTTCTTTTTGATGGACTATGTACTTCATAGATGAAGTATACTAGAACCTGCTTCTTTGCTTGTCCATCTTGTTTCTCCTGCACCAGCGCTACACTGACTGCAGCGTGGGCAGCAACTACATATAGTAGCAATGGGGCTCCTGACGAAGGTGAAGTCAATGTTGTCAATTCTATTAGATATTGCTTCAGCTCCTCGAAAGCCTTTTGTTGAGTTGGTCCCCATTGAAACACTTTGGCTGATTTTAGCACTTCGAAGAATGGCAAGTTCCTCTCTGCTGATCTTGAGATGAATCTGTTGAGGGATGCCAGTCTTCCTATTAATCTCAGAGGACCTTTTCTTGTCCTTGGTGGTTCCATCCGAAGTATAGCTTCTATTTTTTGGATTTGTTTCAATTCCTTTTGTTGACACAAGGCACCCAAGAAATTTCCCCTTCTTCACCCCGAAGACATGTTTCTTTGGGTTAAGATTGAGACCAACCTTCCTAAAATTGGCAAATGTTTCATGTAAATCGTCAATGTGATTTTCTTGCTTCGGGCTTTTCACTATGATGTCATCGACATATGTCAGAACATTCCTGCCAATATGAGAGCTAAGAACTTTGGCAGTCATTCTATTGAAGCTTCATCCGACATTCTTGAGCACCTCGGGCATCCGAAGGTAGCAGTAGGTCCCACTAGGGGTTATGAATCTTGTCTTAGGCTCATCTTTCTTCTTCATCTAGATTTGATGATAGCCTGAATAGCAATCCAATAGACTTATGAGCTCCAAAGTGGCTGCTGCATCCCCAAGGGAGTCTATTCTTGGCAAGGGGAACTCATCCTTCAGACACGCTTTGTTGAGATCCATAAAATCAATGCATATTCTCCACTTTCCATTAGCCTTCTTCACCATCACAGTATTGGCTAGCCACTCTAGATATCACCTCTCTGATTACTCTGACACTTAGGAGTCTTTTGACTTCATTTCTTGCACCTTCGGCATTATCATCGGACGTCTTCTGAAGCTTCTGCTTCCTTGGTCTGATAACTGGATCTACATTGAGTGAGTGTTCAATGACATCTCTGTTGACACCACAAAGATCATTGGCTGACCAAGCAAAGACATCCTTGTTGTTGAACAGGAACTTTAACAAATTTTCTCTTGTTCACCAGTCAATTGGTACCCCAGCAACACCTTCTACTCGGCTATGTCTTTGCACAAAAGCATAGGCTTTGGTTGATCTGCTGAGGTAGCCTTATCTATTTTATGTTTATACTGTTGATGAGCTTCAGCTTCATTTATGTTATGGATGGCCTTTGAATTTTTCCAGTTCCCTTTGGTCCTTCTAGCAGCCTCTTGACTTCCATGCACAGCAATGGGACCCTGGTCAGATGGTATCTTCATGCACAGATAAGCTGGATGGAGTATTGCTTCGAAGGCATTTAATGTCCCTCGACCAATGATTGCATTGTAGGGATAATCCATATCAACAATGTCAAAAACAATTTTGTTTTGTCCTTGTGTTGTGAACATAACCGAAGGTGATTAGCATTGTTATCTTCCCGAGTCACTATCTGCCTTCCTCCGAAGCCACACAGGGGGTGTGTTGCATCATGTATCTTGTCATCCTACTCCTGCATCTGCCTGAAAGCTTTTGCAAAGATGATATCTATTGCACTGCCTGTATCTACAAGGACATTGTGAACCAGAAAGGCAGAAACCCCTTGATGACACAAGATATAACCATTACATCATTGTGAAGATAATTCTTGAGCTGAAGGTCTTCCTAGTAGAAGGTGATTGGTATATGAGACCATTTGGACTTGATGAAGGATCCCTACACTCCAACATATTGTACCCTTCTCTATGCTTCCTTCTTCTGCTTCTTATTGGCTGGTTCAGAACTTGAGCCGCCTGTGATTGGGAGCACTAGCTTCGTAGCAGAAAGTGACATAGCTTGGTTGCCTTGCGAAGCCATTGTAGTGGTCGTGGAAGTGAGTTCACCGGAGGTGGGCGCCAATGTTGGTTACTTGTTCTCAAATGTTGTGAATCAAGAACAAGGAAACACAATTGTTAAAGATTAAGGACCTTCATCCTTCGAAACATTATCTCCTCTCGGAAATAATGATCTTCAGACGAAGGTCATGAAGGACATGCCTTCATGATTCATAAGAGTTAGAGTACATAAAGACAATGAATGTAATTTATTAGCTCATACACATATGTATTTCATAATATGCACATGGGCATTAACAAAAATTTATATTACACAGATACCTTCGGTTTGTTCGAAGGTGTTGATGCGAGAGCGATTACAATTCAGCGTGAATAGTACGGGGTACTGTTCACCTATTTATAGGCACAGGACGCACCTCGGGTAAAAGTACATTTATGATCTTAACATTTGGTCATAATCATAACATAAATCGCTAGGGGCTAGCTAGTCTTTTCCTCTTCGGCTTGGCTCCATGTTTAATCTTCGACATTGTTCTAACCCAAGTTGTCATCCTTCGGTGGCAGCTTCGGTACTCACCATTGTTACTTCCAAACAGTATCTTCGTCTCGAGGATCTTCGGTAGAGAGAGAGTCCTCAAAATCACTTTGCTAATGATGCCTTTGTCTTGAGAACCTTCAGCGGAGAAGAAGACCCCCAACATATTCTATACATCGAAGTTTTCACCTAAGCTCTAATAAATATCTCGGCTCAGATTTAGTCTACTAATTTTTGTTAGTACTCTATAATCTGGCTTAGCTAAGGTACTGGTAGCATCATGATATTTTCCTTCGTTTGGAATGACTTCTTTCAAAATGAATGAGCACAGGTCCTCAATTTTGTTGTATAATGCACCTTCGGTCATGTGGTCCGCATTTTTTAGAGTAAATTCTTGTAAAGGATGTTTATAAACAACATGTATTTACACTTGATAATATATTTGCATCTTTAATGAGATAACTACATACATGACTATTACTAATAATACCTTATCTAGGTTCTTGATTTATTGTACGTTCTCTCTAATGAACTTGCATACATAGAACCCATAGAGGACTGATCTGGGTGGTTGCTTGTGGCACTACATAACGGAAAATTGGTTATTTAGTTTCAACATTGTCCTATTTAGGTATATGTATGATATGTATTCATAAATTTACATACTTACCGGCCATTTATAATATATTTGCAGTGGCTTGCATTGTTTCGATATATCATACTTTCCACCTTGAAAATTATAGAACCTATATGCCATGTGATCTCGAATAGAATCACCATGTTATTCTAAAACTCTCATCGATAAAAGTATGCATGCATAGAAAAGGCTTACAACTTTAAGATGTTGATGAATTTTGCGTAGCTTGAAGAGTCATAATCTAATGAGTCGAGCACCAACACCTTTCTAACCCTAGGATAAATGATGAAGCAGATTGAAAGCTCCCTTGTGGATTTTGGTGTTTTGAGTGTCAACACAATCAAAGGTCTAACCAGGGTGTTAAGTGTTGAACAGGTGCTAAGTGGAAAGACTAAGAGGTTCAACACATGGAGACATGTGTCATGATCCACACAAGCTGAGATGACTATGGTTTGTGGGCATCACAAGTAAATTGAAACATGCATAATGACTATGTGGAACTCGATGTGCATAACTTGGAGTTAAATGATCGAACCAAAGATGGAGGCATGGAGATCTTCAAGGTACTAGAGAAAGGGATAAAGTCAAGAGGACCGAGGTACTTAAAGCGAAGGTGAAGAAGGGGCCCTTGCAAAGTCAAGGTTGATAGTGTTGAGAAAGGATATGGTGCATCGAGGATCACAACATAAGGACATTACTTGGAACCATTGAGGTAATTCCAAGAGTTTATGGTTCAAGTCATAAAGCTCAAGATCCTAGCTCAAGTAGTAGGACATGGTCACAAGAAAGCGGAGAAGAATCAAAATCAAAACCTAGAAGGGACCCAAAAGAGTTAAATACACTTTGACTTTTAGTTTGGGTTATTCATGTGTTTGGAAATGTTCTTTGTGACCATGTATTGGAGCTCATAGATGACCATTAAGTTCATGTTATGGCAACTTGAGGATTTGGAGTCCAAACCCGAGCTCAAATAGGCCAAAAAGGGCAAATTGGTGAAAAAGGTTAAGTGTGCAAGGTTTGATTGTTTGAATATGTTGCATACACCTTTTACTATGCATTTTGCACTTTGGCTTGCTCTCTAACTAGGTTTGTAGAGAAAGTGTCATTCGGGGACCTGTTTTAGCCTTCTCAGCTTCGAAGGTAGCATTCTTCTCTTCAATTGTTTTCTAGAGCTTGCTCTGGCTACCAATCAAATCTTCTACCAAAACATTGAGGATTTTTCCTTTTTAATATTATGAAACCGGAGTCTGGTGGTATATGACTAAAGCTCAATAATTATTTTTCACGTAGCTTTAGATTCGGCATTCTTTCGCACCTTCAGTGCCTTGCTCAATATCAGTCCCTGTGTGCTGTAGAAAACAATGAATAAATTAGCTGACACGGGATTTGCTAAGACAAAGCAGCACAAAAGAGTGAAAGCATACCTTCAAATGTGTATAGGCAAGGCAGTTTAAGAAGTCTTCAAATGGCACCATTGACAACCCAACTTCGAGCTTCAGAAATTCGACGTAGTCCATCATATAGCGACAAACGTCGGTTACTGGGTTGTCCTAGCAGCAATACATGTAGTCACCTAGCCACCCTCCAAAAAATGTTGCCCCTAAAGGGTACCTCATCTTCTCAGCAAATGTGTGGGCTTTAGCAATCTGTTCCACAGTCGTTGTTTTATCGGTCGAGTGATGGACCATGTACTTCCTAGCTCCGGTATTTTTCCGCTCTGAAGGGCCTTCTTCTACAAGGACCTTTTCGCTTGTGGTTATCTTCAAATCTTTGACCTCCATGGCACTTTTTCCTTTATCATCTACATGCACAGACTTCAAAGTGTTGCCTCTTGATTTGGCTGCTTCTGGTGGCACAGGCGCTGCTATAGCTTCGCCTCTTTTACCACTATAAACGGTATGGCTGCATGCATCTCTCTAGTTGTCGTCGTTGCTATAATCGTCATGTATACATCAGCTTCCTCTCTCTCCACTGTTGTTGTAGTAACTCCTTCGAAGCTTCTAGAATGGACTCAGGTTCATCACCCTTCTCATCCATATCCTCAAACAACAAAATGCTTATTACTGGAGTTATCTGCTCGTCCTTTGAGGTCTCTGATGAAGGCATTGGAGTCAATATTTTCTTTGGCTCAGCTTCCATATTTGCTAAAGGAGTTTCGTTAAGGATGGGCACCTCAACAACCTCTTCAGTCACCAAACTCCCCTAATGTAAAAATTTTCTTTCAAAAAACATGGTAGATTCTAACAAAAAATCTAAGCAACACATGCAAAAACATTTCATACCTTCTTTAGCTATAAAGCACCAACGGTTGCTTCGGTTTGCCAACGGTTACCAATTCTTCGTGGCTCTTCTCGGTGCTTGTATGAACATCTTTAGCAACATAAATTTTCCAGTGCTTGGTGATGACCTTTGCCTACCTCTGTTTTCTCTTTCCCCCACCCTGAGCACGTCGAGGGTTGTCAGGGTATACAAACCCAATTGCATCAAAAATGTGATTAAGGCGGCACTTCTTCTTGGCTCTGAAGGCCGCGGTCATTACTTCGTCCTCCTTTTGTTGAACTTTCCAAGAACCTTGTTGCACTTATCCTCAACAGCTTCAATCCATTCATCGCATGGCTCCTCGAACACCGTATCAAACTTGTATGAATACTTCAATCTAATGAGGCCCGGTTCATTCTTCGAAGGAAGGCTATCCTTAAGCTCCGACACGGACCACTCAACTTTCAATGGCCAAATATTAAAGGCCAAGTGTTCCTATACAAGATCTTGAGTTCCAACAAACACACAAATGGTGTTGAAAGTAGCCATCGCAGCCAGAGATTCAAAGTCCATATAGCAAGTTGGCCTCTTTAGCCCCGAAGCCAGGCTTAACAGGCCTCTAAATTACACCCCTAATATCATCCCATCTTCCAAGTCATTCTTCATGTAAAACCATTTCTTCATCCATAACTTCGGCCATTTGGTGCGATATGCAAAAGTTGGGAACTGTGCTTCTTTCCTATATGCAAAATTGTAGTAGTCGAAGTTATTGTGAAGGCGCTCGTTGCCAATTTGCTTCGTCTGGTTGTGTAATTCATGAATCTAGCAGAAGCACTTAGCGCTTGGATCTACTCCTTGGCTTCAAATAGACTAGATAAAAAGTCACATCCTCCTAATCGCATTAGGAGTGAGCTGATGCAAGTAAATATCAAATCGTTTCAGTACACCTATCACCATCTTGTGCAGTGGGAACCAAAGCCCAGCTTTCAAAAAGCTTTGGAACACCACCACTTCATCTTCCTGTGGCATTGGTGCGGTGTCCTCCCCCCAAGTCGAACTAAACTAGCATCATCAATACAATGAGATTTAGTCATCACTTCAATATGACCACCTTTAATTGTCAATTTGCTAAAGTTCACGTGACTCGGCTTCACCGACCAAATGTCATTGTTGTCCTCTTTAATGTCTAGATCTTCATTGTCATCTTTCGACCCCTCAACAAGATTGGCCACATCGTCTTCGACCGTTGGCCTGATCGCTTCAAATAGAAGTATGCTCTCGACAACCGAAGCACTTTCGTCCATCTTATGAACATCGGAAGCTACCACCAAAGCAAGTTTAGGAGCCATTTTTTCTCCTGCCATCTCTAGGAGATAGACAAGCTCTCAAAAGGCACTAAAAGATAGGTTGCAAAAGAAAACTAGTTTGAATCAAGCTTCAAAGGCAGTATAGCAGTGGATGTCGTGTGTGACTATGTTAGTTCAGTTTCTTTTAAACAAAAAAGAGGGTTCGGTAATCGAGAATCTGCACGTCTTCACTGACTGTAAACTAGCCCCCGCTAGTAAGGATCTCTGAATTTGTTTTTATAGTGAGCTCAGGGAAGGTGTTTTTTGGAGTTTTGGTGTAGGGCCTCCCTTATTCATTTTATAGCCTGAGCTCGTTATAAAAAACAAACTAATTCTGTGAGGGGCTACTATTGGGGGCCTCCTTACCTGAAGGTCCTCAGGATATTTTTCTAACAGTTAAACATGTTCCTAGTATTGTTAACAGGTAGCAAAGGTTACCTTCGTTAGCAGCGATGTGTAGGCAAGTGACAGAGCCATAGCGCTTCAGCCTCGTCGGGTTGACCGGTGGATAGGAACGAAGGGAAGGAGAAGCTTTAGCTTCGTGGCATCGACGCATGAAGCAGGGGAGGAAAAGAAAAATCCAGAAACCTAGTCATCACGACGGATAGTAGAAAAGACAACTTTACCATCAAAAATGTTATAGATCATGTAAATAAGACTTGTGGGCTTGTTTGTAATTTCATACGAAGTTGTACCTCACCACTATAAATAGAAAAACAGTACCATGCATTACAGACACGTTGTTAAATATAGAATACTATAATTGCTCCGCCTTCGAAGGTGCTTCTCGTTACCTTCGAGCTTTTTTGTAAAGCTAAAGGTATCTTATGAGTATATTTTGCTTCTCGTTACCTTCGAGGTTTTTTGTAAAGCTTAAGGTATCTCATGAGTATATTTCCTTCAATATCTTGTTATGTTGTGTTATTCTTTTTGTTAGGATTTATTGTATAATTCCTCTCCCCCCCCCTCTCTCTCTCTCTCTCTCTCTCTCTCTCTCTCTCTCTCTCTCTATATATATATATATATATATATATATATATATATATATATATATATATATATATATATATATATATATATATATATATATATATATATATATATATATATATATATATATAAGCACTAGTTTCAATGGTCGTCTTGCGTCATCCTGTAGGAGGTGGGATTTGAACCCACATCCTGATGGAAGAAGGGTAGGAGACACTAGGTGAAGTTGTCTAACCAGTAGAACATCATGCTCAAGTGTTTATAATATTGAATATAAATTATACATATGTATATATGATTTTTTGTAAAATAAAAAATTAATCGTATCGGGTCGGGCCAGCACTATGGGCCGAGGCTATGGCCCGAGCACCGCACGACGCTCATGCCATATTGGCCCAGGCACTATTAAATGGGTCATGCCTCGGGCCGGCTCGCCAGACACGGCCCATTTGGCCATCTATACCTCCGCACGATAATGATGGTCCACGCCTCAGTTGCCACCACCTCGTTCGCCATTCTATTCTTTTCTCTCTCCCCTCATGCCTCCACCTCCGCGCCACCCCATTCTCAGCAGAGGGCGTAGGAGCATGTGCCTCCTTCCCATATTTGTCCGACACCAGCCCCGACACCGACTCCCGCAGTGGCTATTGTACGTCCACGAGGACGTTTTACATCATGCACGCACCATCGTTTTCGTCGTCAGACATCCCGTTCGTCTTCCCAGCCTTCGCCTTGTTCTTCCTCCCCAACCTGCAGCCCCCACCCACGGTCGCAGCCGCGAGCCGACCGACGCTCGTCGACATGGGTACAACGCGAGTCGGTCATGCTCCTGGCTCCGTGCGTGCCGTCGAGGAGGACATGGTGGTGCCTGCCACACTTAGGTTATCTTGGCAATGAGGAGTCCAGGTCTGAGATATTGGACAAACCAAGACCCATAGCATGGCAGCAGTCGGCATATGCTACGGAGTTGGTGGTGGTGTTGTGTCACTTCGGCGGGTCCAGGGCTAGGAACACACTCGCATTCTCTCGCCCTTCTCGGATTGACGCCTGGTGCGGGTGCCTCTCGGTTTGGAGCTGCTTCGGTTGGGCTTCTTTCTCCGCTTGCATGCTCTCTCCCTATATATCTAGATGTATACTACATATGTCGCCTCCAGATGCCCAGGTCTTCGTCATGTCCTTCTCCGACAACGAACAGGTATGTCTGCCTCTTCCCTTCCCCTCCTGCTCTACGAAACCTTGGAAGTGGGAGAGACGAGGGATGGGGGTCTCTGATTTGCTGCCTATAGTACCCGTGCGTTCATAAAAAATATTATGCGAAGAGTGGAGACAATCAATAAAAAATATTGAAATCTTTTTTGTGATAATTTATGTGGGTATTGTTGTGAGTCGTCGCAACGCACGGGTAACCGACTAGTATATATATAGATAGGTATATTAGGAGCCCTGGGCTTCAAATAGTTAGAGGAAGCCTAGGCCGATCACCCCTGCGATCTGGTCCAACCCGGCGCGCCCACTCAAAGCCAGTATGTCGGGTGTGCCACCCACCCCACGCCTGTGCACGCACAAAAAGGAATGCATGCATGAGTCAAACACGTTCCCTGCATGCGCATAAATTTAGGAAAGATATGTGTGGTAGTTTCTATTTTTAAATGCTTTATTTCCTCCATAAATATAGGATCGCTGCAACAGCCATGCAGCTAGACTCGTCAGGACCAGTTTATGCTATATACCGATACTAAATATGCTACATGATGTAGATATTTTTGCAATTTGGTACATGCGTAAAAATCTGTTAACCACTGCATGCGCACAAATTTATGATGGAAAGAATGTGCAATGAAAGAAAATAAATTGGCATGCATAGAAACAAAAAATCATATTTAATGCTTTATTTCCTTCATAAATATAGGATCCCTCTAACAGTCATGCAACTAAACTCATTAGAACTAGTTTATGATATATACTGATACTAATTATGCTACATGGTGTAGGTATTTATGTAATTCGGTACACTGTGTACAAATCTGTTTCCAGCTGCATGCGCATAAATTTAGGATGGCAAGATGTGCGATGAAAGGAAATGGATTGGCATGCATGAAAACAAAAAAAAATTATTTAAATGCTTTATTTCCTCCATCATATAGGATCGCTCCAACAGCCTTGCAACTAGACTCGTTAGAACCAGTTTATGATATATACTTATACAAATCATGCTACACGATATAAGTATTTATGTAATGCGGTAAACTACGTAAAAAATTTGCATATTATTCATTGGTGGACGCATCTACAGGTTCGAGCGTAAAAACCTTAAGTTTTAAGCATAAAACTCCACAGTTATAAACGTAAATATCGAGCTAATGTGAAAGGTTGATAGCTCTAGTGGGTTGTAATTACGATCATATTTTATGGTAGATCCAAAAAAACATAGGAGTCGCATGCATGCAGTTTCTATTTTTATACAAATCAAAATAATATGGCAAACCGTGGTAATTTCCGTTGCATGCGCGCAAATTTTGGATTATATTTTTCTTTCCACTGTACGCGTGCAAAAAATTGGATGACATGAGTCACACAGAACATAAATTCTTATACAATGTTGCATAAATACTTACTCTGTGTAGCATAATAGATAAAAAAAACTTAATATCGGTCCCACTAAGAATGCCAGCGGGAATTAGTGACAAATTTATGGCAGGCATAAAAATCTGGCAGTTACAAAGATATGTGATTTGATTTGATTTTTATAGTAATTACGAACATGCGAGAATTAGGGACAGTTTTATGGCATCGTAAAAATCTTGCATTTACGAACATAAATGATTTGATTTTTTATGGTAATTACCAACAACGTAAATCAAGAAATTGCCTTTCTAATGTGCATGCAAAAAATATGCATGTTGTAAACTGATATACGAACTTCGTGTTAAGCATAAAATCGTACAAGTTTTAGCGTAAATAGTGCATGCGGTAGGCATAAAACACAATAATTGAAAGACAACACGAATCATAGGAGGTAGCCACCGGAAGACGTCGTCGATGACACAAGCACAGACTGAGGTCGTCACTCGGGCCACCCGAACTACGCCGGATCGGAGGATGTCATGCGCGATCGTTGCTGCGCGCACCTCGCGTCATCCGTGATGTCGCTCGAACCTCACGCCTCGTGCGGCGCTGTCACTACTCGCATGTTGAGGGGTGTCGCTTGCTCGCCTGCCTTGGGAGTGCCGTCGCCTCGGGGCCCAGGGACGCCGCCGCTTGCCCGCACAGGGACCCTGCCGTCGCTCGCCCTCTAGATTGGAGAGCCACCGCCACCGACCTGGGAACCGCCGCCGCTACTCCGGATCGAGGAACCACGGCCACCGCAGTCACCGGCTTGGGGTCCGTGTCGTGCGCGCTCTCTGGCAACCGCCACCGTTGCAAATGAATCGGGATGGGGCGTGAAAAACTGAACCGTAGCACTCCGGGTCATCTTTTATAGACGTTCAGACCTGACCTGGCTCGATCGGATTGCACCGTCTGACCTAAGCTTCATCTAGTTATTAGAAGCACAAGACTCGTAATTTACTGTATACTATATATATATATATATATATATATATATATATATATATATATATATATATATATATATATATATATATATTCAATCCCATCTTATCTTCAACCCCTTCGAAGAAGGAAATCTATTAAAACAAGAAAGGAGAGTTTCCTCATTTATGGTGTATGTTGTCTTGTTTTTTGTTTCTCTTAGAAGTCAAAAGTAAGTGACAAACATAATTAGTTCTACATAAGATAAAGTGACTCTAAAAAAGAAAAAGTATGCTCAACCATCCAGCTCCTCAAAATGTTCAGAACCGAGCCACTCTCTTGCGTGGAGCCGCTCTATCTCAACGGACTCGCCACTCTCTTGCGTGGAGCGGCTCTATCTCAACGGACTCAGCAACGAAACACTGCCCCAAATGTATCGACACAAACACTACCCCAAATGTATCTGTCGATTCAATTTATCGTTTGAGGCATCACGGGAACCAGTTCTTGGCCATCAGAGGGTTACAGAGTGCGCCGGCGCCCGGCGGTGCGTGATGAGCAGGATGCCTCGTTGACAACAACGAGGCGTGCGCGGCTGGGCAAGCAGGGTAGTCGTGCATGCAATGCAAAGCAGGCAACGTACATGTGACTGCACGACGACTGACAACGCTGGACGACTAACGAAACCATTCGAGGTTTCCTTCTCTGCTACCCATGCATACACATGTGAACCCGATACTATATAGTAGTAGAAATTTCGTGACAGACACTGACACCGATCGCAAAATCTGCACCCCGGCCCCGATCCGTCGTTGGGCACAGCACCAACATACACCTGCACCGCTGCACGTACAGGAATCACGAATGGAGAGGACCGGAATGAATGTTCCTCGCAGCAGGCTAGCGGCAGCGGCAAGCAACCGTCGTCGCCGGCCGGGTTCGCGCGCCGAGAGGCCCCGAACCCGAGCATCGTGCTCCTCCCGCGCCCGGCACCGTCCCGCGGTACGCGGCCCTCGCGCCGGGCAGTGGCCGCCGCTGCCGTTTTCCGGATCAATCCCAGCTCCAGTTCCAATCAAAGCGCTGATGCGGGCAAGCTTGGCTGCGTGCATGCGGTGCGAACGAGACGAGCCGACGACACGGGCGCGCCTGTCCCGGCCTGTGTCTTTCCGTGCGCGCCCACCTCGTTTCCCGCCGGGTTCGCCTCCACCCGATCCGGCGGCCGCATGCAAATGCAACATGTACATGACACACACATCCAGCCAGCTAGAGCGGCTGCTGCCGCTCTATCTCGGTCTCCTTCTCCGTCTCCGTGCATACACGCACGCACCGCTGTCCAACTTGATGGACCTCATCATGTTCCCAATGGGATCAACCTTCATAATGTTCGGACCCTGGATGTGCACGACATATATACAACTTCCACATGCTACATGCACATGCATCTTGCCAAAGACTATGGCAATTCGAGCTCTTCCAACTTCTTCTCAAGACATGTTGGATGATCGATCTCATCAAAAAAAAAATTAACAAGTTTTCAATTTCCAACTCGGGTCAGATAGAAAATCGGTGCAACACGCATGAGTCCTACTCGAACACGACCAAAAGTTATCTACGCCAGCTTCCAAAAAGACATCCCAAGACTCGATGGACCTCAAGAAGTCAAGATCAACATCATCTTCTTAGTGGGTCTGACTTTCATCATAATTTGGACCCTAGGCCTACATGGTAGACGATTCTACAGTTGCCTTGTGGGGACTACGGCAGATCAAACTTCCCAATCAAATCAACTAGCTATTAATACTTAGCTAACTGCTATTAGCCAGTTTGGCCTATCTAGTAAAATAAGCTAACAATTAGCTATATACCCGTTTAAATCCAAAGGAATTATTTAGCAAACTATCAGGTCTATTATACTCCAGATTAAATACGGCCTATGAATAGTGGCAATAATTATTCTTGAAACAAAACAAGGAGATGGTGTAAAGTTGCAGCAGCTAGCCGGCCGGGTTTTAATTTCTTCTGCTTGTGACGGTACGTAAGAAACCAAAGGCCAACGTGAGGGGCTTAGCGTGACTTATTGGACGACACAATGAAGTGGAAATGTGGGCTCTTACCGGGATTGCTTGCTGGTACTCCTGACTTTTGACAATGATTTGTTCGTCTTTAACCGAAAAAGGTTAGAAATTGACACGTTATACTTGGTATGACAAAATGTTTGGCACGGCTTCATCTGCTCTGAAAATGACTTCAGCTCTGTCTTCTCTTCAAAAACAACTCCTCTATAGGAACTAGCATTTTTTTTAACAAATCGTTTAACAAAAAGGCTGCTCTTGTCGCGAGACAAGAGCAAGATGGGGAGTGAGAGGAGGAGCCGCTAGGAGCAATTTTTTTAGCTCTCCCTATAAAAATAGCTCGAGCTTCTCAATGCTCTTTGTTGGGACCTCTTTTTAGGCTGTTTGGAAGGGCTGCTCCAAGAGTCGGAGCCTATTTAGAAGCCCTTCCAAAAAGGCTAATATATCAGATATTTATATAGCCGATGTCAACAAAATGATGGGTATGGTTTAGACACAAACATCTCAAGATTCTAAAGCAGTTGTGTGTATCAGTGTTGCTGTTGTAGTACAAAGCGTACAACCATTGATGACCTTAAAATCAATGATATAAATGGTCAGAGGTCCGGGCGTTCCCAACACTAATTTCGAACTCCTTTATCATTACTAGGTTAGCTAGAGGAGGAAGACAACTTGTTCATGTCAGATAATCAGGCATCACCATCACCTCAATCTGCATACACACACAGGCCAAGCCGCCAAGGTCGCCCCTACACGGACTCCTGGCCTAGATGCATGGTCAAGCGCATGCAGGAATGGAGCTGCCCAGCACCAGCAGCAAGCTCAACTGCCCACGGCCACATCGTTGACTCCTCTATCACTTCGTGGGGCCCAGTGTCGCCGGCCGCCCTGCTGCTATATATAACGGCCTCCGCTTCCCGCCCTCCTCACCGGCTCACTTCCAAGCACTGCAGAACCGTTTGGCGCTTGCTTTGCTTTGCTCTGCTGTAGTAACCAGAACACGCACCGCGAAAACAGGCGCCGTGTTTCCTTCTTGTCCTCGACACAGGCACAAGCAGGGAAGTCGCGCGATCGATGGAGGCGGAGGCGGCGTCGTCGGGACGGTGGTGCACGTGGAACCTCGCGGCGGTGGCCGCGCTGGGGGTGTGTCTGCTCTTGATGCACGTGGCGGCGCGGGTTGCGGACGCGCTCTGGTGGCGCCCGCGCCGGCTGGAGGCGCACTTCGCGCGACAGGGCGTGCGCGGGCCGCCGTACCGCTTCCTCCTTGGCTGCGTGAGGGAGATGGTCGCGCTCATGGCGGAGGCGGCCGCGAAGCCCATGTCGCCGCCGGACTCGCACGACGCGCTCCCGCGGGTGCTCGGGTTCTACCACTACTGGAGGAAGATCTACGGTACGCATGCATCTAGAAAGGCCCACGCTTGCTGCGTCCTTGTCGTCGATTCGCTTGTCCAGCTCTAGCTAGAGTGGTGTATTATTAATGGCGGCGGCTCCGGCTCGTGGCGGCGCAGGACCGATGTTCTTGATATGGTTCGGGCCGACGCCGCGGCTCACGGTGGCGGACCCGGAGCTGGTCAGCGAGGTCCTCCTGACACGCGCTGACGCGTTCGACCGCTACGAGGCGCACCCCGTCGTCCGGAAGCTCGAGGGAGACGGCCTCGTCAGTCTCCACGACGACAAGTGGGCGCTCCACCGCCGCGTGCTCACCCCGGCCTTCTACCCCGACAACCTCAACGTACGCGCACACCGCTCTGTCTCTCTCTCTCTCAGTTGCTTTAATCTGATCGCTGTCGGCAACCAATGGTGGCGCGACACTGACACGTGCCCTCTCGATGGATCCCCTTCCCTTCCCGGCTTCCCCCAGCGGCTGGCACCGCACGTCGCCAGGTCGGTGGTGGCGCTGGCGGAGAGGTGGCGGGCCATGGCCTCCGCCGCGGGAGGCGAGGTGGAGGTGGACGTGGCGGAGTGGTACCAGGCCGTCGCCGAGGAGGCCATCACGCGCGCTACGTTCGGCAGCAGCTACGACTCCGGCCGCGTGGTGTTCCGCATGCAGGCGCGCCTCATGGCCTTCGCCTCCGAGGCCTTCCGTAAGGTGTTCGTCCCCGGGTACAGGTTCGTTCGTCAGGCAGGCTCAAGAGAGATGATATGCTCTTCCTCTGCAACTCATTTCGATCGACTGAGGATTTAGTCTGATTCGCGCCTCGCATCGCAGGTTCTTGCCGACCAAGAAGAACCGGCTGCAGTGGAGCCTGGACAGGGAAATCAGGCGGGGACTCGTCACGCTCATCGGCCACCGCAGCGACGAGGCCGCGCAAGACGATGACTCGGAGCTGAACGACAAGGGAAGCAGCAACGGCTTCCGGGACCTCCTGGGGCTCATGATCAATGCCAGCGACAAGAAGGAGAAGAGGAAGCAGAAGCAACAGGAGGCGCGGGCGATGCCCGTAGAGGACATGCTGGAGGAGTGCAAGACGTTCTTCTTCGCCGGCAAGCAGACGACCACCAACCTGCTCACCTGGGCCACAGTGCTCCTGGCCATGCACCCGGACTGGCAGGAGCGTGCTCGCCAGGAGGTCCTCGCCGTGTGCGGCGCCGACGAGCTCCCGTCCAAGGAGCACCTCCCTAAGCTCAAAACGGTACACCAGCTCCCCCCGTTGCACATTCATTCTTTCCAAACCACCAAACATATGCAGGGGCATTTCGGTAACTCTGCTGCGACAAAAAGTCTCACTTTGTTTGTTACTTACTCCCCTCTCTCTCTCTCCTTCTCAGCTGGGGATGATCCTGAACGAGACGCTCCGCCTGTACCCGCCGGCGGTGGCCACGATCCGCCGGGCGATGCGCGACGTGACTCTCGGCGGCGTGTCCATCCCGCGGGACACCGAGCTGCTGATCCCGATCATGGCGATGCACCACGACGGCGCGCTCTGGGGCCCCGACGCCGCGCAGTTCAACCCCGCCCGGTTCGGCGGCGGCGCGGCCAAGGCGGCGGCCCACCCGCTGGCGTTCATCCCCTTCGGGCTCGGCCCGCGGATGTGCATCGGGCAGAACCTGGCGTTGCTCGAGGCGAAGCTCACGCTGGCGGTCGTGCTCCAGCGGTTCCGGCTCGCACGGTCGCCCAGCTACGTGCACGCGCCGACGGTCCTGATGCTGCTCTACCCGCAGTACGGCGCGCCGGTGATCTTTCGGCCGGTGTCGTCGCAGCTATCCGTTTCAGACCGGACGGAGACGACGAGACCACCACGGCACTGACGTGATCGATATCCATACGTCCGCTAGTGAATACTAGTGTGCTAGGGAAGGAATAGAAGACGCAATGAAACCAGTAAAAGAAAAGCTTGTGTTGTCCTGTCGTGGCAGGGCCGGTGGCGGTGGGCGGGCCCGGACCTCCCTGCTTTCTGGGGCCGGCCGGCCGGTCGGGTCAGTTGCCGGAAATGCCCCCGTGGTAGACTAGTAGACTGTAGACCGGAGCAGAGTTTTGGACTTGACGATGGCGTGGAAGAACACCAAGAAACCAACCCCACATCTGCTGTCGTGTCGGGTCGGTTCGGTTCCATCTGCGGCTACTACCTGCGTCCAGCTATGCATATGTACGTGTACAGGTTTATTTATTTACACACAACAGTTTTGGCAGTATAGATGGGATTGATTGGAAGGAGAAAGTCCAAAAATACAGCGCAAAAGGAAATGGGGACGGGATCGATCGATATTTGTTCGCGTTGCGTTGCGTTGCGTTCCGTTCCGTTGCAACGCGGTTTGTCACTTTTTTTTTGTGCGTGGTCGGCGGTGCGTGCCGGCCGGCCGGCCGGGTGCGCCTCTCCCGTGACAATTCGATGGAGAATCCGCTGCGTGCAGCGTGCTACAGGACCCCGCCGCCCCTTTGCGCTGTCTCGCTCTCAGCTGCCAGATAATATTAGATGCTAACTGAAATCTCCTGTGCCCAGTGTATCCGTACTAGTACACACCATCGCGTCGCGTGGGGCTTCCTGGTCGCTTAGCATATCTCCAACGCTGAAAGCATATCTGAGATATCAGTTTGAAGTGTTTTTGTGAAGACTGTTAAATATATATTAGCAACTACTCTTAGCACTTGTGCCTCTTAAGATATCTGACTTCTAATTGGCAGGAACTGTTTATGAATCATAGCAAATGGTGTTTTGTTTTTCAGTTGTACGGAACAATAATAAAATCATGAATAATTAGTCCGATCAATCAATTGATGGCATATAGTTCTCGGGAGTGTCACTGAGTCAATATTTCCCTATTGTTCTCCCACACACCAACTGCAATCCAATTTTTTTTGAAACAAAAAAAGATTAGCGCATTACGTTCCCGCGCGTCCCCAGCAATCTCGTGATGCCACGAGCCCCGCGCGATGTCGATGTCGATGGTCTTCGTGCCGCTGGCTCGCTCGACCCCTATCTGTCATCCGGCTGTAGAGGCGTGGATGTGCTATTTATTTTCGAAACCTAGACCCAAATGATATTTCCCTACATGGACCACGCCTAGGGCCATCGTCCATGTAGTCCTGGGCCTCAACCTGCCCTGCAGTCGTCCCCTGCAGCGAAAATGTTATCTTAATTTTAAACCTATTTTATAAATAGATTCCTAACATTGTTATCTAAAAATGGATTCAAATCTTGGCTTTTTAAAGCACCATGCTGGCATCTATGGTTGGCGTTCTGTTAACTGAGGTTGACCTCTTGCTACGTGTTATTTATTTGTTCTCAAATGCTGTGAATAAAAAAACAAGACACCACAATTGTTAAGTATTAAAGACCTTCGTCTTGTGAAGCATTATCTTCTCATGGACATAATGATCATCAGACGAAGGACATAAAGAACATATCATCATCATCTTATAGATAAGCAAGAATGCAAAGAGACCAAAACAACTAGTATATTCCATTGATTCATTCATATTTGCATTCCATAGAACATGCATGAATATCAACAAGATTCATATTACAATGATACCATAGGCTTGTTCGAAGGTGTTGATGCCAAGGAGATTACAAATCAGTCTGAACAGTACGGTGCTACTGCTCATTTATTTATAGGCACGGGACGCAGCCCGGGTAAAATTACATTTATGTCCCCGATATTCACTTATGATCGTAATATAAGTCATTAAAGACTAAGTAGTCTTTTTCCCTTCAGTCAGCATCATCATCATACTTCATCTTTATTACATGCCGAAGCTGTCAATCTGGCGATAGCTTCCGCGTTTATTTTTATCATTCTTAGGTCATATCTTCATCTTGTATGCCTTCATCATGAAGAAAGGACTTGCATCCTGAATACGAAGCTCCCTATAATAGCTTATGCTGAAAACAAATGGATAATTATGTTTTTGAGGACCTTTGGAAGAGAAAGGCCCCCAACAGTAGACACTTGCAGTATTAATTTGTTTCTTTGTAACAAATTCAGACTGCGACATAAATTAAGACCTTTAGCCGAAGGTCCAAAAAAACACCTTCTTTTCGCTAGAATAGCGAATCATTCTGGACCGTGGGACCCACCTAGCTGTGGGGCTCTGAGTATAAATATAGAAGGCTGTGTCGCGAATATTTTTGGTACCATCTAGCTCTCGTGCTGCAGTTATCATTTTAGTTTTTCTGCTCTATGAGTGCAATTATTTGTGAGCTTCGTCTTTCTGTCATGACCATCACCGAACTATCTGGTGATTCAAGCGACAAAGAATGCTTCGATGTTGAGAGTGAGAATGAAAATGCCGAAGATCGACCGTGGAGACCAAGCCACGTTGTTTTTAGGAAATCAACAATTAGACAAGGGCAAATTAAAGCGATGAAAGGCAAATACTTTTATGATGTGTCTGTAGTGAGGGCTGAGGGAGAAGACACCGTTCCCCTCCCAGAAGGTGATGAGGTGGTAATCTTCAGGAGCTTCATGAAAGTTGGACTTCGCTTTCCACTCTATAATATGCTGGTAAAAGTTTTGAAGACATTTCAGATATACCTTCATCAGGTTACTCCCAAAGCTCTCATTAGAGTGAGAGTTTTTATATGGGCCATGAGGAGCCAAGGACTGGAGCCAGATGCGAGATGCTTCTGCAATATTCATGAGCTGTCTTATCAGACGAAGGTGATCGAAAAGGAATAGTATCATAACAATTTTGGTTGTTACAGCTTCGTGCCTCGCTCTGATGCGAGTTACCCTATACCCATGTTTCGGAAGAAGTTGCCAGGTTCTTGGATGAAGGAATGGTTTTACGTGAAGAATGACTTGAATCAGAGGGAAGATGTTAAAGGTGTTATACAACATCCTATATGGTCATGCTTTGGCATTAGAAGTCCATCTATCGCACTTGGAAATGAAGTGCAAACCTATCAAGTTGCTTTCAACACCATATGCACCTACATTGGTACAAGAGATTTGGTTCAAGAGCATATTGCTTATAAAGTATGGCCTCTTGCAAGCGAATGGGAAATGACGAAGGAAGCCGCCGCTGGCTCTAGCCAGAGTGTCTTGGTTTATCTTAAGTGTAACACCCTGATTTTGGGGGTATAAAATTTCTTTCTAATTATCACCCAAAATCAGGTGTTACTCTTCCTTTTCTCACTCTAGGTTTTTCCTCTCCCTAGATTCTTTCTCCCTTTTTCCTTTTGATTAGAAATAACCTAAACTAGTCAGATTTAATTATTTATTTTTGCCAAAACATTTTGGGTCATGACATGTTGCATCATACTGAGCTTAAAATATTCTTTGAGGTGTTGCACATGTTTGAATTTATTTGAATTTGAAACCTAGTTTGAATTTGGATTTGAAAATCCTATATAAAAAGAAATAGAAAAGAAATTAGAAAATTCAGAGAAAAAAAGGAGAAAGCATCCCAAACCAGCCCACCAGGCCCAGTCCCGCGCGCGCGTGCCGCCCCTGACAGGTGGACCCCGCCTGTCAGCGGTAGTTCTCCCTCGCACGCGCCCTCCCTCCCTCACTCGTTGCCTAGTGGGGCCGATCTGTCGGCGCCAGTTTTCCTTCACCTGCGCGCTCTCTTTCTCTCTTTGTCTCGTAGACCCAGATTGCCAGTTGTCGAGCCGTTGCCCGCTCGCCCTTGTCCTCTCTCCCTACGCCGTGGACCCTACCTGTCAGTTCCGCCTTCTCCGCGCTTGCCGTGGACCGGCGCATGCGCACTCGCGCACATCGCCGAATTTCTCGGCCACGACGCCGCCCACGCGCCCAGCTCCCTTCATAAAGCCCTGCCAGTGCCCCGCGCACACCCCTCACCTCATTTCGCGCAGCTTCACCCTCTCTCGTGCTCCGCCCTCACCGCCAGCCGCCGCCAAAGAACCGCGCCCGCGTCCCCGGCCATCCAGCTCGCCGAAGACCGCTCTAAGCCTCTCCAAGCTTCACCCCGAGGTGAGACACCTTTGCCCGTGCCTAATTTCCCTTGTTGCGTTCTGTGTTCGGCCAATTTCGCCTTCACCGGTGCTCGGCCGCGGCGGTCCGCCGTGCTCGCGCGGTGGCCGGTCGATTTAGCCTGGTCTAGTTCACCAGAGTAGGCCTCTGTGTCACCCCTGCCTCTGCTGAAGTTAGCTAAGGCCTTAGCGCGCCTTAAGTCCCCTCCACGTGGCCGGAATGGCTCACCGGAGTTTTCTCTGGCCCGCCCGAGGCCTTCTCACCGCCACATCCTCTCTCTGCCCGTGGATTCATGGCTTCTTCCTCGCCATCGAGTTCGCTGTGGTGCCTTCTTCCCCTCTGCCCAACTATGGCAACCCGGGGCCACCCTAGCCCGTGCCTGCCTCAACTACAGCGACCTCACCGCCGCAGAGAGGAGCGGTGCTGCCCGCAGCCGTCTGTTCCTCGGTCTGATTTTTCCCCCGTCCGATCTTGATCGTATGGCCCGGACCGCGGGATACCGCTTCGCGCACGCGCGCTTGACGCCTTGGCCCTCCTGTCAGCGCCGCCCGCAGCCGCTCATCCTTCCCGATCTGATTTCCCTGCGTTCGATCTTGATCGAACGGCTCGGACCCCATCGGACCCGCTCGGACCCGCTTGGACCCCTGCAGCTGCCTGTCAGCACCCAAGACCCTTGGCGCTGGTCCCGCTCGGTCAGCGCGCTCTCCCCCTCTATCGCTGACACTCCCTAGCCCACTTGTCAGTTCTCGCCCGCCCACGCACGCGCGCCCTCGACCGTAGATCTAATCTCGACCGTTGGTTTTAGATCTGACGGTTAGATTCACCCGATACCCCTTCGTGTGGCTGTTTTATTAAAGAGACCCCCGGTTTATTGGAAATAAACCCACCGTCTCTGATTTTCGCGCACAAGCCATTGTAGTCTTGCAGATTTAGCCCTGTACTTTTAAATATTCACAGAATTAGCCCTAATTTCATATTTTGAATTCCCAAACTTGTTTATTTCATAACTTTTGCATATGAACTCCAAATTTAGTGATTCAAATTGTAAAATGTTCATAGAATTATTCTTTGTTTAAATAAAATGGTTTCACTTACTGTCTACACATTCTAATTTTTATGATTGAATTTGAACCAATATAGATATAGTTTTATTTTATAAAATAAATAAATGGAGAACCTTAGAGATTTAATCATGTTTAATCTTGTAAGATTAATAATGTGTACTACATGAATTCATCCCTGTTCTAATTTTTAGGTCACAATAAAATGGATTGAACTATGATTATGTACTTGTAAGTAACACTTGGGGAAATAGTAATCTATGTCCAAATGAAAGTAGTTTATGTTATAGTTCATGTTATACTTTGATCTCAGTAATTCCTAATTGTGTTTTAAGATGCATTTCTATGTTTGTACACGTTTGGTGTGTTGTTCTTTTGTACTTTACAAATGTATTGAATGCATGCTCTCTTTACTTAGACAACAAGCAGTCTGTGGTTCCCTAGTTTGTTGTTGGAGATCTCCCTGAGCAGCAACCTGGTGAAGGCAAGTGTCCTCTGACCTATTATGTCCTACATACTTCATGATTCACTGTCCCGCATTACTTTATGAAACCTAAGGATTGACTAGTCTGTATTCACTTATCCTTGTTTACCTTTTGGGTTATCATGGTTAGCATGTTGCTATTGCCTTAACTTAATCAATGAACATGATGTGAACATTCATGATACGATACTGTTATCCTGAATTTGTGGATGATTTTATGTTACCTTAGGGGACTCAGGCCTTTTTCCTGAGTACCTCTCCATAAGGACCTATTCGTAGAGTGACCACCCGAGATAATAGTACAACCATGAGGGTGGAATGAGATGCCCTTAGCTGAATAATTAGATGAACCTGGGGGTGTAGTTGGCTTTGCCGGAGGGCCGTCAATGGGGGCCGAGGCATAGTGCTCGCTCTGCCAAGGTTGGGGTGTAGAGGTTCATTCGATTTGGTTTTTTGTTAGTCACCCACCTTGGGGAGGTGTAATGTGTTTGTACGACTGGCGAAACCTAACGAGCATCTATGCACCAGGGGAGTCTTTGTAAAGGCTACATAGTGAGACCCTACTAGGTCACCTTAGAAGTGATCAATGGGGAGTCATGATCTCCGGGCAGAATGGGAATCACGACTTGTGGGTAAAGTGTACAACCTCTACAGAGTGTTAAAAAACTGGTATATCAGCCGAGCTCACGGTTAAGAGCAGCCTTGGGATCCTCTTTGATTAGAAGAACTTTGGATACTTTTATGTTGATGATTACTATGATGTTATAAAATCTGATCTTTGGTATTTCCTCTTTTGAGGATGTACTTTTGGTTAATAACTGGGTTTATTACTAAAACTTGGCTCTACTAATAATAATAAATACTTGACTAACTAAAAAGCAACTGCTTGACCTCAACTCCACATACAGCTAGTCCACTTTAGCCAAATGGGACATTTGCTGAGTACGTTGATGTGTACCCACCCTTGCTTTACAAACCACCCCACCCAGGTTGTCCCTACTGTACTCAGTACTCAGGAGATGATGCTGGCAACATGGATGACTTCGAGGAGTTTCAGGATTACGACGAGTTCTAGTTTATTTTAGTGGCAAACCCCCAGTCAGCTGCCTGTGTAGGCCTAGCTTCTACGTTTCGCATTTTCGCACTTTGATATTTATGTTGAACAATGATTATGTATTAGACTCTGTGGATGTCTTGGACATCTTGTTGTAATAAAGTACCTTTCTGCTATTTATTTTGAGCATTATGTGATGATGTCCAATTATGTAATCGTTGTGTACGTGAATTTTTGATCCTGGCACGTACATGGTTCGCATTCGGTTTGCCTTCCAAAACCAGGTGTGACATTAAGTATACTTTTTGGTTCAGAAACCAATTTGATGAGCCAAATGATGATTGGCTGGATGCTATAGAAGCAACAAGCGTTGAACTACTTGGAGCGTACTCGAGGGCAGAAGACGAAGCTATGACGGCTGCTTTGGGCGCTCGTGGCAAAAAGAGGTTGAATAGAGTGTTTGATGTTATCGAGTTCGTTTACCTAGACCACTGCTATCCCGTCTAAAAGCAAGGGAGGAAAAGGAAAGTCGCTGCTTCGACATTTACTGGTGCGCCGAAGACAAAGAAAATCAAGGTTTTGACACATAGACCGAGGCGCATTGAGACGGCCGATGTGCGGAAGTTAATTGAAAGGGCGGAAACAATCCCCTAGCTAGAGAGACTGCTCCTGCTATGCCTATTGAAGCCATTGCAGACCCGGCCAGAGAGGAATCAGAAAAGGTAGCAGAAAAGGTACCAGAACAGCCTAAGATGATGGCGATAGCGCTACCGAAGCTGTTAGCTACTACAGGAACTCCAAGGAAGAGGAGGATGGCTAGTGTTTTGGACACTGTTTTAGAATCTGTGAAAACACCACCTGCTTCTTCCGCTGAAACTTCTGGCAGCAAAATTGAAGATGCCACAGAGATGATCACTGCCAGTAATTCTATTCATGCCGAGGCGGAACCTTTGGAATTTGCACCAGAAAATCATGTGGAAGAGAGCCTTCCAAAAAAACCCTCGGCACCCACTGCCGAAGCACCTTCCAAGAGTGATTTGAATTTTATTGTTCTACATGGTTCGGGAAAACAACTATCAACAGAGCAAGTCGCCGAAACCAAACATTATGCCAAGGAGTTGAAGTACCCCCAGGGATCCTTCGTATATGGAGGAGATAACGATGATGATTTCCTCTACTGTCTACCTGACGGTAAGGAGATCAATATTTGCCGTGAAATGATGGATAACATGAGGTATCCGAAGCTTGAACTTGGCTTGTCTGCGATGACCAAGGATCAGCTGGCAGATAGTCTTGCCTACAACAGCCTGAAGGTGTGTATACTTTGATTCGTCATTTTGTAATTTGTGTTACGATAAACTATTTTTGTGGTATTTCTTATCATTGTTACATGTTCACTCTTCATTTTCCAGGGCTTGAATCTAAGCAAGGCTCTGAAAGCCTAGAAAGATGCAGAGGATGAAAGCTGTCGAATAGCGCTTGGAAACCTTCGTACGGAGGTCATTACATTAAGAAACGAAGCTCTTGAGAAGGATAAAATCCTACTCTTTTTAATGGAAAGATTAAAATCTAGTGAGGCCAGGCTTTCTGCTCAAGCTAAAGCTCATGAAGCCGAAGTGCAAGAGCTAAAGAAGAAAGTTGCCGAAGCAACCGAAAACTTTAATGTTGAAGTGGAGAAGCACGAAATATGTGAAATTAAAAGATCAACAGCACAAAAGAATGTCGATGAGCTTCGTGCCGCCAATGACAAATGCTATGAAATATCCATGGAATGCGCTAAAAATCTTAAGAACAACTTTTCCAAAGTTGGAGAATATTCCTTCGAGCAGAAATTTATTCGTGGAAATCCTGATGAAGTTATTCAATGGATAAATGGCGAAGTCGAAGCTTTCGAAGAAGTTCTTAGCGACAGAGGGACTTTTGTGCGTTCGCCGATGCCCGTGGAGCTATGTCCATCTTGGAGAAGGTTGGCTGCGATCATGCTAAGACTGTAGCTCAGCCAGACTTTGCCTTCTCAGCTGATGATATTAGAAACCCTTCAACCGAAGCTACTACCTTAGGTGGGAAATTTTATTCCGAAGTATGGCTGAAGAGTGGACAAGAAATTGCTAACGAAGCTATTAAAAGAAATGAGAAAGAATCTCATGACGCTTTAGAAGAAGCAAAAAGAGCTAAAGAAGCTGTCGAGCGCTAGACTTATACGTATGCACTTTTTAACTCATTTTCGTAAGTTTTTCAACTTCGATACTGATAGATATTTGTGTTTCAATGCAACTGAGCTTTCTCCACCTCCCGAACCATAAACCCTGAAGCTTACCCATCCATCAAAGAGGCACTTGATATAATTAAAATTGCTAATGATGCTATTGACGAAGCTA